>JANFCV010000149.1:0-600000 GCA_024500475.1 Phthorimaea operculella | reverse complement strand
GATAAAAAATAAATGACGTGTTGTTTGGATGGCATAATGTTTATTTTTCTTCTATCGACAATTATTTATGATAAAATTTATAATTGCGTAGTAACAGCTAACAATATGGAAAAATTCTATTACTTAAAAAAATTATGTTTTCTTTTAACAAAATCGATTTATTTTTAATCGATTTTCTGGCTGACTTGAAATAATCGATTATAGTAAAATCAATTTTTTTGTTACCAAAGTCGCATCCCTGGTCACGTGCCGGCTGCAATTTGTGTAAAAACTGACGACGCGCTCGCCGAGACGCCGACGCCGACCAATCACGTAGCGCAACCCGCCGATGTAAAGACGTTTTTGCACATCCACCCGCAAATTCGATTGCGATTCCCGAGAAATAGATTTCTTAGGGGCAGGTGAGTCGGGTGGTTGCCGTTTGGTCCAAATTTTCAGCCTGTGGCTGGCTTCCTTATCTTATAAATGCGTAACATCAGCTAAACATATAGAAAAAAACTATGACCTAAAAATTTATGTTTTCTTTTAACAAAATCGATTTATTTTTAATCGATTTTCCGGCTGACTTGAAATAATCGATTATTGTAAAATCGATTTCTTGTTACAAAAGTTGCATCCCTGGTCACGTCCAGCTGCAATTTGTGTAAAAACTGACGACGGGCTCGCCGAGACGCCGACCAATCACGTAGCGCAACCCGCCGATGTAAAGACGTTTTTGCACATCCACCCGCAAATTCGATTGCGATTCCCGAGAAATAGATTTCTTAGGGGCAGGTGAGTCGGGTGGTTGCCGTTTGGTCCAAATTTTTAGACTGTGGCTGCCTTTCTAATTTTAATTTTATATAATTGCGTATTATTAGTTAAAAAATATGGAAAAAACTATGACTCAAAAAATAATGTTTTCTTTTAACAAAATCAATTTATTTTTAATCGATTTTCTGGCTGACTTGAAATAATCGGTTATAGTAAAATTGATTTTTGTTACTAAACTCCCATCCCTGGTCACGTCCAGCTGCAATTTGTGTAAAAACTGACGACGCGCTCGCCGAGACGCCGACCAATCACGTAGCGCAACCCGCCGATGTAAAGACGTTTTTGCACATCCACCCGCAAATTCGATTGCGATTCCCGAGAAATAGATTTCTTAGGGGCAGGTGAGTCGGGTGGTTGCCGTTTGGTCCAAGTTTTTAGACTGTGGCTGGCTTTCTTATCTTATAATTGCGTAATATCAGCTAAAAAATATGGAAAAACCTATGATCTCAAAATTGATGTTTTCTTTTAACAAAATCGATTTATTCATAATCGATTTTCTGGCAGACTTGAAATAATCGATTATTGCAAAATCGATTTTTGCTACTAAAGTCGCATCCCTGGTCACGTGCCGGCTGCAATTTGTGTAAAAACTGACGACGCGCTCGCCGAGACGCCGACCAATCACGTAGCGCAACCCGCCGATGTAAAGACGTTTTTGCACATCCACCCGCAAATTCGATTGCGATTCCCGAGAAATAGATTTCTTAGGGGCAGGTGAGGCGGGTGGTTGCCGTTTGGTCCAAATTTATAGTCTGTGGCTGCTTTTCTAATCTTTTATACCTAATTGCGTAATATCAGCTAAAAAATATGGAAAAAACTATAACCTAAAAATTGATGTTTTCTTTTATTAATATTACAATATTATTAAATCAAATGCAATCATCAATTTAACAAAATCGATTTATTTTTAATCGATTTTCCAGAAAATTTTAAATGATCGATTATTGTAAAGTCGATTTTTTTGCTACTAAATTCGCGTCCCTGGTCACGTGCCGGCTGCAATTTGTGTAAAAACTGACGACGCGCTCGCCGAGACGCCGACCAATCACGTAGCGCAACCCGCCGATGTAAAGACGTTTTTGCACATCCACCCGCAAATTCGATTGCGATTCCCGAGAAATAGATTTCTTAGGGGCAGGTGAGTCGGGTGGTTGCCGTTTGGTCCTTTTTAGACTTTGTCTGCCTTTTTAATACGATTTCATAATCACAACAGCCTAAACCAGGTAGAGTATGCAAGTGTTGTATGGAACCCGTTCTACAGTGTTCAATCTCAACGAATTGAATCTATCCAGAGATCATTTACACGCCATCTTGCTTTTATTTCTTCAGGCTTAAGCCATAGATGCCCCTATGAGCAACGGCTACGATACTTTAACCTCCAGACTTGTAAATCGCGCCGCACCATTTTAGACATTTCATTTCTTTTTAAAATTATTAACAACAAAATAGACAGCATTGAAATCCAAGACCAAGTTTCGTTATCTGTACCCTTCAAATACCCCAGAAATCCTATAAATAAAATTTTTCACATTCCATTTTGCAAGACTAATACAGGAATTAACTCACCACTTGTTAGAATATGTAAAACGTACAACGAGTTAAACTCGAAACATGAAGATATCGACATTTTTTGTGGTACCTTAAATACATTTAAAATTAAACTTAAAAAAACATTGAGTGGTATACATACCACTCAAGCATTAAACCTAGAATAAGTAATTTGCTTTAGTTTAGGATATTACCTAATAATAGGTGATATTCTTTGTTTAAATTCATTTAACTGTTTATATGTACTTAGTGATCTCCATAACTGATCTCATTATAATAAGATAGTGTTGCTATAAGCACACACCTTCCTAGCTATTAAGTTATAATTTAAGAATGTTGTGTTCATCTTTAATTGTCATGCATATTAGAAACTAGTTCTATAAGTACTTATAATATCTTAAAAATGTAAAATATGTTATGATGTTGATGATCCTTTTTCCAATAAATAAATAAATAAATAAACCAGTCCTCTGCTGGATGTAAGCCTCCCCCAGGGTACGCCACAACACAATACAAGGCATGGTCTTCTAATTTTGCTATCTAGTAGCTACGTCGCTACCAGCCGTCATCGGTACATCTGGCCTTCATCCAACGATATGATATACAGGTACTAAATAGGCTACGTTTCCGTGGCAACACCCAGATTATAATTCATCCACCATCATCAACCTGACGAAACAAAAGTCCTGCCCACCTTTCTGCCTCGTGATTCGTATTCCGCCATCGATAACTCTTGTTCGGCATCTTATTCTTCCTGTTGCGAACCCGATCTTGTCTGACCTTTGACACTTTTCTCGCTCACTTATGGAACGTTTCATGGACATCATCATGATCTTCCTGCTCTTATCCCAATTACTTGGGATTGATTACAAAATCATGTTGCCAAAGATTTAATGCTCAAATTTATGACCAACCGCCTGTCTGTCGTCAACTCTCTCTGGGAATGCTATCGTGGGTGGTATCACCGCTATATTGTAGCTAAGGTCAAAAAATCTACGTCGCCCAAAAACCCTGAATAGAATAGGGGTGACAGAATTCTTAGCCGCTACCACTCGACTCGGCATTGCCGCTTCCACTCAACATGATTTTGAAAATAAAATATTCCTCCACAAAAAACAGGAAGAAACTGAGGGTAGAAACAAGAACAGCCCATCAGGAAGGTTTGTACGTGACCGCCTTCACTAACCACAGATAAGTGAAAGAAAATAATTCTCAACGTTCGCCGCAAAATGCTGCGTAACGACGCTGATTATATCGTCCAGGTGTCTTGGGCCTTGGGGTTAGTCGTCTGAAAAAACTGTGTAAATAAAATTACGAGCCTGAAAGGTCCTGGCAATTGGGGCTAGGAATAGCCACTTTGTCTCGGCCAATTGATTTTTCTAAAGGAGGAGTAAAAAGCTGAAGTGCTGAGCAGATTGACAGGTTTAATTCAGTTGGAAAGTTCTAATAAACGGTCGCAACATCTAAAGTATCTTCCATTTTTTTACAAACTTTTTACATAACTATTTTTTTCAATAAATCCACCAAAATTAAAAACATAAAATGAAGTAAAAAGCTACCGAAAAACTGAATAGCTGCTGAAAAACAGAAAATTCGTAGAAATTATTGAGTAGTGGCACGTGTACCATAATGGACATTATTCAATTAACCTTTCGGAGAAAGTGACTGTAATTATTGATATTTAAAAAAATTGTACATGAAAAGTAGAAAAAAAAGAATCTCCCATAAAAAAAGTTGATCTGTTTTTAGGCTATGCATGCGAGGTTACTATTACATCAGTATTCTACACCTACGCTGATATTTTTCGTTACTTACATTTTGTTTCGATTAGTTTTAATCTAATTTGAGTTTTTAGTTAAAATTCATAAGATCTTTCATGAATTTTTCATCAAAGTCATGTAAAAGAAAAACTTGTTTAATCAGTCTGATCCGAGGCAACGAGATTAGGAGCTGCTTGAGTATCTACTTAGCTCTTGATAATAACTCAACGTGTTTAGAACTTAAATTAGAGAAAAAGTTGAGAGAAAGATGTATCACTTGAAACTAGTGTCTAAAATGTACGATGTCTTAACAAAATGATCAATACTAGTGTTAACAAAGTTGTCAAAGTTTTCAGCATTGCTTTAAGGCCGCCACACACCGGGCCCGTACTTATGGCGTAACGTGCACGTCATCACGCGCGTAGTTATGACGTTGTATCTTATGGGATGTTTGATACACCGCACATCGCGCGTGATTACGCGCACGCATACCCAGGCCAGTGCGGATTGTGCGGCCTCTCATACAATCCCATACAATGCAACGTCATCTCTACGCACGTGATGACGTGTACGTCACCCATACAGGCCCGGTGTGACAATGTGGCACCCTTTACTCTCTCTCTCTCTCTGTCTCTCTTCGTGTGGTACACTTTTACTAAGATATCCAGATTTCTTATTATCAAAGCTCTGCATAGAGCTGGCTTCATATTCGCAACATTCCCAAATGCAGACGTCTAGAAACTTCTGGCATTCACCTTTAATCCGATTTGTCTAATAAAATATTTCGTGCTTCGGCGAGTGGAGTACTATTTTGATAAGTTCTAAGAATAACTTTATTTATAACTAAACCTTTAACATTCATAGTGAAGCTGACAAATCTTATCTCAATCTTTGATGACTGGTCTTTTATAGGTGGAAAGTTGGAAATATTACTAATATTACACTATATGATGAGAAGTAAAGCACAATTTTTTATCCCACGCACGATATCGACCTGCGACACCACCCACACTAAATACTCTCTATGCTTCTATCTCTATACTTACAATAATACGGTTCATCTGGTCGTTGGATGACTTGATGTCCCACTCGAAGAAGAACAATACGAACAATAAAGACCCAATTCAAACGAGTTGAAGTTTTTAAAAATTCATTTTCGGAAAGCTATATAATTTTTAGCTTATTTTATGAGATAGATAATCTATGAATACCAATTTTAGAAAACTTCCCTTGTTAGGTGCAGCCAGGATGTAAACCTGCGACTTTCGGTCTTCTGTAGTATTTGTACTGCCTACGCCTCTATCTACTGGGCAACCGCGGCTATGCTTGCGGTGAATATTTTGCAAGTAGGTTCCAAGATAATCTTTTTTTTGCTTAAAATCCTGCAAATAATTACGAGAGCCAGTAATTCATTTTCACATACTTCCTGGCAGACTTCCAGCGAATCTGATTTTAATAATCTGAGCTTATCACTTCGAATAACTGGTATTGGCAATTTGTTCGTTTTCTTTTTTCATTATTGCCGGCTTCTCTTTGAAATAATTTATTAAGCAGATTATTTTTCAATCTGATCCAAACTTCTCGGAAGTTTGCGGACGATAGTCACAGAATACTATAACGAAATGTACCTAGAAACATCTACCTAACATAATATGAAGATTTAATGAAAATAACAGTACTGACGCATACACATACAACATACGATATTCGAAAACTGTTAAAATTTTTGAACCATTCATACAAAATGTGCTAACTGAACTGGGTCAATGCTTTTATATGCAATTTACTCTTTCAACAACGGGACATTTGTTTGTTTTACAAAATGCAGTAAAAATCTTTCTCGATTTCGTATACCAAGATCAAACACAAATCGTCTGCCACTTGTTCGTTCACAAAACCACCCACTGACACCGACCGGTATCCATTTGACTCAACCTAACGGCACAAACTCACAAAAAGTCATCAACATACTCTCTCGTATCATGATAATAAATAATCCATTCATGAATTAATTTGCTTTAATATTAATTAAGTAAGTACTTACTGAAGAATAATGAATGAGATAGCAATCTGGAATCATCATCTTCCTGCCCTTATCCCAATTACTTGGGGTCGGCGCAACACGTTTTGTTAAACACAAAATCGTGTTGCAAAGGATTTGGCTTAATTATACGACCGGCCGCCTACCAGACGTCAACCCTCCTTGGGAATGCTTTTGTGGTGGATTAATCGCCACCATACGGTTGGCCCTGGCTGTTTGGGTCAGGTTTATCCCTCGGCCGCCTCTTACGACCCCCACGGGAAGAGAGGGGGTGGTGCTATATTTAAAGTTAGGTGTAAATACAGCCTTATCCAAAATTCACTAGAAATGTTGACCTATTTCCCGGTACAATGAGGACCATCGATCAATACAGCGCTCATTAGGAGGAACTAATTACAAAACTACCAAAATAGAACAAATTTTGAACATAACAGAAACTTTAAATTGACTTATTAGTTTGTTTAAGCAGTTAAACGCAGTTTCATTTTAAAGGGGTAGCAATTTGAAAGAATCTTTAGTTCTAGAATAGTTATTTGTACAACAAGAGAACAAAGTTTATTTTTGCCATAAGTGTTTTTAAAAACTACCTAATCTCAAAAAAATATTTTTTCGTTCGAAATTCAAATCATTTTGGGTCATCGAGTGAGCAAAAGATTCTTTTCCATCCTGAATTTATAGTCTAGTTATAATAACAGAGTATTATAATTTTATATGTGTCACGCTATAAAGTCTGTCACAATGTCACATAATCTTTTTCCCCGCGCGCCGACCCCAAGTAATTGGGATAAGGGCAGGAAGATGATGATGAATCTTTTTCTACTGTTTTCGACTAATCACTTCTTCGAGCAACGTATCTTCCGTCTTGTTCCGCAGTCTAGCGTTCCTCCAAGAATCACTTATACACTGAAAAAAACAGTACCTACCTACGTAAACCAATCGACAGCAAAACGATGAGAGTCTTAATAGCATGTCTCTGCCAGACAAACATGTACCTCTCTCTCACGCCAAGGCCCTTTGCACGTGTTTCTAGGTAAGGTAGTCCCGGATGAAACTAGCGACGCCAACACCTTTAAATGTGGTACTGTGGTTTGAGTGTTGGTCTTAGAATCAGGAGCCTGATGGCTTGTTTCTCGGCCAAAATGCTTCAAAAATTCTTTGAAACAGCTGGTGTAGGTACTTTTTCAATTTTGTTTTGTATTGCTGAAAAAAATTGTCTCACTTGCAAGGCAAATAGTTCTATTTGCTGTACTTATCAAGTTGTTTGTTGTTGACTTTGTGTCTTGATCTCGAAAAGGCATACGATCGAGTGCCCCGAGAGGTTTTGTGGTGGGCCTTGAAAGAGAAAGGTGTGCTAGGGAAGTATGTAGATTTGATACGTGCAATGTACAGTGAACCTCGTACACAGGTCCGGTCGGCCGCTGGTATTACCGACGAGTTTAGTGTGGCTGTAGGCTTGCACCAAGGGTCGGCTTTGAGTCCTTACCTCTTCCTGTTGATAATGGACGCTCTGATTTCGGACATACAGGAAGAGCCACCCTGGTGCATGCTATTCGCCGACGACATTGTACTCGTCGGTGAAAGTGGGCATGAGGTACAGAGCAGACTGCAAAAATGGCGACAAAAGCTGGAGAGTGTTGGCCTGAAAATCAGCAGCACCAAGACTGAACAAATGTTTTGTGATTCCGGCGGTCTCTCCGGCTATGCTCCGGTAGCGCTGAATGGCGTAACCTTACCAGTCTGCTCCGACTTCAAGTACCTTGGTTCTCTTCTGCAAGGCGATGGAGAGATAGACCGGACTATCAAGCACAGGATAAATGCAGGATGGATAAAATGGCGACAGGTCACGGGCACAGTGTGTGACCCCCGAATGCCCCTCAAACTGAAGGTGGTCAGACCTGTCGTCATGTATGGATCTGAGTGTTGGCCTACAAAGGTGACGGATGAAAGATGATAACATGTATCTGAGATGAGAATGTTGAAATGGGTGTGTGGTGTGACAAGAATGGATAAAATAAGGAATGAGTATATCAGAGGAAGTTTAACACGTTCAAAGCGGCGGCAATTTTTGGATACTTTCCGTTACTGCGGGACCAGGCGTATTTCACCTGGGGCTAAACTTTCCGTTGTGGCGGTACGGGGTCTGTTAAACCTGGTAACGTTAAAAAAACTTAAATGCTTTTTTTGAGATAATTTAAAATGAAAAACAAAAAAAATATCATTTGTCATCATTAATTATGAATTGATTTATATGAATCTGAAAGCGTACGTGAATAGCTAATTTGGTTTAGGAGGTGTAGCTAAAACAAAATACCGGATCTTTTGCACCTGGTACCGCACTGCACACGGGCAGTTTCGCGCAAATTTTAGTGTTGGGAAATCAAAATATCGATGACTTTTTGTAAGTTTATTAAAAAAGCAATTAATTAAGTTTAATATTTTTAATTGAAGCATTGGAGTAAGTACTGATTTTCATACTCAACACTTCTCGTTTTTTTTTATCTTTTACTTACGGCTTCTTTGCTGGTTAGATTGGCTCTCAATTTTGCATAACACCCAAAACAATAATTTTTTACGACCTTTTCTAATTGTTCTTTTTGTGGCGTCTTTTTTATCGTGGCCATAACGAAAAAAAATATCACACTTGCATTTTATCGAATACTATCACAACACTGACCGCGCGAAGCTCGCGCGTGGTGCGGCACCAGGTGCTTGGAGAAACCAGGCGTATTCTACCTGGTGCCGCACTGCATTTACATTTTAATTCTTCAGTGCGGAACCAGGTCTAAAAAACCTAGTTGTATGCTGACCACTTCTTCGATCTCTACTTTAGTAACACATCATAAATATATATTTGTCTCCTTCCCACAACGATCAAATCTAAAGTTATGCCCTCCGCACGACAGGGAAGTCTATACTTTTCTTTGCCGCACGCTAAGCAAGTAATAAACCACGTCTTTTTGACCTGGTACCGCACTGAACGTGTTAAAAGTTGCACCTGTGACAGAAAATATGAGAGCTAGCCGTTTATCATGGTATGGGCATGTTATGAGGAGGGATGGAAATCATGTGACGCAAAAGGTAATGAATATGAATGTGGATGGACGCAGACGGAGAGGAAGCCCTAAAAAAGTTTGGATGGATTGTATAAAAGATGATATGAACCAAAAAGGGGTAAACGAAGATTTGACGGCTGATAGAGATGAATGGAAGAGAAAGACATGTTTTGCCGACCCCAAATAAATTCGGATAAGGGCAGGCAGATGATGATGTTGGCTTTGTGTCTGGCCCATAGTGAATCACTGTCATCTTCCCAGTCACCACCAGCCACTTCTAGGTGTGCCATACAACAAATTTTTCATCATGACTTTATAAAGAATTTCTAATTGATGAAGGTACCACCAGTACCCAGGCAGCCTCTTAAGGTTTTCCTTTGCCAAAGACGCAATCCCATCGGGCTCCGGCTGAGCCTGATCAGATATCAGCGATCGCGTTTGTTTATTGACGTTTGGATCCGTTTGAAGATCGCACTCGCTGATAATCCGACTTCACACAATATACGATTGTGAAAAAAAGGATGTTTTTTACTTCAAGGAGCGGCAGCCCTTGAAACTGATATCCCTATCAAAAGAGCTATAGACATGAGTGAAAGAACGGATTTTTCAGTTTTGCTAAGATCTAACAACGACTATTAAAATGCTTTATTTCTGACTAACTAAGATTTTTGTATTTATTACCTATGGTTATACAATAAACGCATTTGATTTTTTGATTTGATTTGATTTAACAAATCGTCTATATAGATAAAAATTTGCGAAATGTCTTCTAGATAAAGGCATGCTCCAGCCCCAAACTCTTTTAAGTTAGAAGATTGGTTTACCCATTAGGACGTCATCTCACTCTTCGTTTTCCGTCAGGTGGACACCAATTTAGAAGTTACCATCAATCCTTAGGTACTTGTGTGACTTACTGCGTAGTGGTCGAAGGTGACGCAGCAAAATTTAAAAACGGAACCAAAAGCCTGGAACTGCTGAACTCCGCCGATCAATTTGCCGAATAATTTGCCCGTGTTCGGCCAAAGATGAGGGTTGAGGAAATTATTGCCCCGGGCTGTCTTAGGTCGTGGTCTCAATATCAGCGCAAGCGGACTCTAGAAGGATGATACAGAGCAGTATGACTAGGTCTTATAATATCGACATGTAGCCGTCTCAAGGCTGCTCTAGGTCCAGTTGACTAATCGACTGCATTTAAAAGTGCAGTCGATTTTAATGATTCTGCAAAACACTACATAAGCCTTCAGTATCCCAATGCACAATAAAGTTTATTTAACGACAATGGGAACAACGATATAGTTTGGGAGGTAGCCGGTGCTTTTTGACTGCACATAATTTTTGGATTAGGTTTAATATACATACGTATCACGCCTGTAACGTATTTGCAATTACCTTATAAAGCCACCTCAACAAAAAACACAGCAGCAATGATCAAATGCAAATCCGTTTCCGCTGACATCGTACTCGAAGCCTAAATTGATGGATTTTAGAAAACGGGAAAAAAGGGTGGCTTCTGAAAAAAAGATACAGGTCATTAGCTTTTGCTTTGGCCCTTTCATTATCGAATATTGATTTCGTTTTTTTGGGCAAAGAGATTGATTTTCTTAGAACATTCGCTTCAAGTTGCTTGATTTTGGATTCAAGGAACTTATTTAGATTATTAAATAAATATTTTGTAGAGTATCAATACATAAAAATCAAAGTTGGGATATCATTTAAAAAACTACGGAAGTAAACTCTAATAACAAAGCTACACTATTCTCAACAACTGTCTGCGGTTGCAAACAGAACTAATTTCCACAAATTGATTCTCTCAGTAAACAGACAGAGAATCCTAAACTTATAAGATTCAGATACATTTCGAATGGAAATAGGACGACCCGAAAACAGGGTTGTCAACTTGTTCCGCTTTTACGGACTTATCCGATCAAAAAATTTTCTGTCTGGCTTCCGGATTGTCTAACTTCGGTAATGAATTTACTAGAAAAATAGTGCTACAAGTAAAAGCAAATTCTGAGAGTGCCATTTAAATGTAGTGACATAAAAAGTATCCGATAGTTTCAAATTTTAAAACAAATTATTTTGGCTATTCTAAGCCTGCAGCGGTATGGATATCGTATCGTATTAGATGACTGAATTCAGGGAATGGGCAACCTGTATACCCTAAAAGCACATGTACCTGGGAAGTAAGGTGAGTATGCCAAATACCCTCGAAAATTAGAGGAGACCATATCTAGCAGGTGACTGTTGTGGCTGACAATGTAAAGCCAGACTGTTGGTAACCCTAGACCCGGAGAACTTGGAGACTCGTGCGCCGTTGGAAATTGCTTTTGTTGAAAATTGTTGTGTCGAGAACAGTGCGAATGCGATCGTTTCGACGCCATTTCTAGCGACGCCATTCCTACCGACGGATGCCATTCAGGTGTTTTATATCGAAACAGGAGGCGAATTTCTAAATCTTTGGACGTGGGCTCAAAATAGGTACTGTTTTGAAAGGCTGTCGTTGAATTTCTGTGCTTCTAATGTTCACAGAAGCCTAAACTGAACGTAAGCCTCCCCTAGGTACGCCAAGTCACAAGACACCATCACCCGTTTTCAATTTTGTTTAGGTATATTGTAGAAAATGGAACTTGATTTATCAAATAGAAGCTGGATTTCAAAGCTCAAATAAAGTGTCAATATAAGAATAACAAAATACAAGTAAGACTTCAAAAGTCACTGATACAAAAATACGTCTCTAAATAGAATAAAGGAGATTCGATCACTAAAGGAGTAATTTATGAAAGTCTTGAATCGCGTGCCTGATCTTCTGAGAGCTGAAGCTATATTACATTCCGATAATGCAATAAAGTAGCTTGCACTCTCTGAACTAGGTATTTCAACTTTTGAAATATCCTTGATTTTAGAACTTTTTGAGTCGCTCTTCACCCCAAATTGTACAGGGACGTAAGGAATGCGAGACTTTTCCAGACTCAACTTTCGCCAAACATAGACAAAAACTACTCCCAACAAAATGGTTTAGTCAGCTGTTTTTTTTCGTCTGTATGACTAACATTCCTTTAAATTTTCAAAAAACTGTCCGACCAAGAACTGGTCGTTCAATATTTGGAGAAGTTTTGACCTATATTCCTTTGGAAAACTGCGTTTTTGGGAAAGCAGAGAGCTTTTAAATTCTTATTATATAGAGAAGATCATTCGTTATCAACCGGTATTGTGTTATAGTTATAGTATAGTGGTACTTATTTCTCCCACGAAAAAACAATTTATCCAGCCCTGATTTTCTATCAGCAATAATAAAAGAATTTGGATCGACACGTAACAAGACAATATAGAAACATCATAGCGTCCCATATAATAGAGCAATTTTGGATTGCCTTCTCTCTAGAAAGGTCTCGAAGCAAATCGAACTATTTCTCTGAACAGACGGTCGTTCGCAAATCGCGCGGGCAATCGGGTATTTCGTATTCTATACAAGCTAGTATTGCAGAGAGTGTTCTTTCTATACAAGTATTGTAGAAGTAGAAGTAGTAAGTAGAAGCCAACAGCACGCTTTGCAGGCTTTGACTTTTTTCTAAAACTCAAAAAGAAATCATTTATAGGTACTTAGGAGATTTATGAAAACTTTTTGAAACCACGTTCATTCTGTGTTTCCTTTGAAACCTTCAAGTATCTATGTCCTTGAAATCAGTTGCTAAGTTAAAATAAACATTATTATTTTTAAAAAAATTGTCGTTTAATCAAACCATATTTGACAGCTGTCAAACCTGCTTCTACTTCTTCTTCAACCTGTAGCCACCCAAGGGAATACTTCCTAGATCTATGAGCCACCCTTACTAGAAGACATGTCTGGACATTATGTCGTAGCATTAACATTATTTTAACAGAAAAATATGGCCTATAAAAACGGCCCTACTTCACGTCAATATTATCTATCAGTTCAAATCAACTCGGCTACAAGTAGACATAATCGTTCGTCGACTTGTTGACCCACACAAAAATGAAAGAAAAGCCCCAAATAGATAACATATTTTTCATTGTCTATGAAATAATATTGTAAGGGGGTAATTTGAAGATTATTTGAAAAATACTTGTACAAACGCCAAGTTAGAAATTCTATTCTGAATTTCGAGAATTTCATCATTGTCAGACAAAAGCTAACATACCTGGATTTAATTCGGCCGGTTTACTTTCTAAATTAGTTTCTCACCAGTTTGGATCTGGATTTTGCAGGTTTATTGTACAACGCTTGAAATCTACAACCAAAGTTACTAGACGGACTCTCAAAACACAAAGATAATCTAGATCCAAAGTTACGAGAACTCCTAAACTGGATTTTCAATGAGAAACGAATGTTAAGTACTATAGAACAACGTGTCTTACATTTAGTTTGATTTTATGATAGAATTTTTTAAATACTAGCTTAATGTGTGTAAACATGAAAACTTTGTTCAGTAATTACAGTACACACGCGAGTTCATGACAACCCGAAATATTATGTGCCTCCTTGTATGTATCTGCCAGTATAACGATGAGTGAGACAAGGAGGCATATCTTTCAGTATGAACATGAATTTGCGCGCGCGGTAGGCTGATTCCTACTCGCAAAAAAGAACGACAGTTTTGAGGAAGGACGGCTTTGGATGGTTCTTTTCTAACTCTATTTTTGAACTGTTGCTGCATCACGTCACGTATGAATCAACTCCTTATTTTCACTTGGCTTTTCTACGTTTTAAAATTCCTGCAACTCCATAATGTGGCTGGGCCCGTCACGCGCAAGGCTTGCTAAAAAATCAGCAGCTGTATCTTTATTCCTAACATTGCTGCTTATATTTGCATGTTCCTTATAAGTTGTTTTGTCGACTAGCAATGGATTTCAAACTGTATACCAAACGCAGAGCATTCTGTGAAAATATATTCAGCTAACGTTGCATTACTCATGTACTCTTCACGTCGCCCTGTCATGCACGTACGTCGTACACACGTATTTTATTTTGCTCTTTTTGAGCTCAGTGTGCTGAATGAAGTTGGTAGTAAGTCTTCAAGTAAGGTTTTGTTTAACCTACTTCTAAAAGGAGGTTAACAAGTAAACATCCTCATCAAATGGCATATTAAGTTGTTTGTTAAGTTTTGATAATCATTTCGTCAAGGCCGCTTGTGAATGAATACGTTTGCTTATCGAAGGTATTTTTGACATTTTGTGAAATAGATTCTACTCAGCGTCGCGAGCGACACTGGCTATTTCAAAGATGAATTCAAAATGGTGGAGTTTAAACGTAATATACCTATAACTTTAAAGTTACTGTAGTCGTGTTTTATTTTTTAATAACCACGCTTGTTTAATTTCGTTATATTAAATTGAAATTGATTATTGAATTGAAATCACTCAACGAATCCTCTTGGGAACATGATTGCATATTGAGTGGTACAGACTGATAATATTCAATAACGAATTTACATTTTCTTTTGTGTGCTATAATTGTTTCGTTATTTTAAGCGAGTTAATAATTTAATTTTTTTATTGTTAATTGACTTCACAAAACACGAGTTTTTTTATTTCACCAATATTTTTAGAATATGCCAAAAGCTGTTTTGAATTTGAACTATACAAAATACTTTTGATATCCTTGCTCCTGTTATCACCAAGATCCTTAATCATTCCTTGAGTACTGGTGAGTTTCCTTCCATATGGAAGGAAGCACAAATAGTGCCGCTACCCAAAAAATCCAACCCAAACTTACCCTCCGATTATCGTCCTATCTCCATTCTCCCTTTCCTGTCCAAGGTCCTCGAAAGGTTGGTCCATCAGCAACTTACCGCTTTCCTTACTGCTAACAACCTTTTGAATCCTTTCCAATCCGGTTTCCGCTCCGGTCATAGCACGACTACAGCGCTAGTCAATATCTCTGATGACATTAGACTCGGCATGGAAAATCAGGAGTTGACGGTGTTGACATTACTCGATTTCAGTAATGCCTTCAACACCGTTGACTTTGAAATTCTGCTTGCCATGTTGCGATCACTGAATTTATCCCAGGAGGTGGTAGATTGGATACGTAGTTATCTTTACGGGCGTCGACAGCGTATACGTATTGAGGATTCGGTTTCGGCTTGGTGCGATATTTCTGCAGGTGTTCCACAGGGTGGGGTTTTATCGCCACTACTATTTTCTATCTTTATTAACTCCATTACCCTTCCTCTTCAATCTTGCTTTCACTTATACGCTGATGACCTACAAATTTATACAAAAGCTCCCTTCTCCCAACTATCAGATGCAATTATGACAACCAACAGTGACCTGAGGTGTATCGCGGAGTGGAGCCGTAACTATGGTCTGAAAGTTAACCCCAATAAAACTCAGACTATAATTATTGGTAGCTCATGGTACATCTCTCGCATTGACTACAATTCTCTGCCTAATATATTTTTTGATAATGTACCAATTCCCTTCAGCGAAAAGGTAAAAAATTTGGGTGTCATATTTGACCAACACCTCTCATGGACGCATCAAGTGTCGGAAGTAAGCAGGAAGGTGTTTGCTGCATATAGTTCGCTCAAACGTCTGAAAAATCTTCTGCCAACTAAAACGAAGATCTCCTTAGAACACACACTATTGCTGCCTATACTGGACTATGCAGACGTTTGTTATCCGGATTTATCAGTGGACTTACTAAACAAACTCGAACGTCTGCAGAACCTGTGTATAAGGTTTATCTTTGGGCTAAGGAAATACGACCATGTCTCCGAATACCGCACTCAGCTGAAATGGCTTCCGATCTCGCGCAGAAGGGACTATCATATTCTTTCCCTCCTATACTCCACACTCCTCCCTACTTAAAAGATCGGTTCCAGTATCACTCTTCGACGCTGGCCCGTAATCTTCGTTCCAGGAATGACCTTCGACTTAATATGATCCCACATAAGACGGAATTCTTTGCTAAGTCATTCACGGTCCAAGCGATTAAACTTTGGAACTCCTTACCGGAAAGTATTAGACGGGCTCCTTCCCAGGAATGCTTCAAAGCACGTGTTATGAAACACTTCCTGTCTCCTCCTATGCGCTATGTCTAAGTTCTACGCCTCCACTTTATCTACTTCTTCATATATCTCCTTATCTGTCTGGCACTCCTTTAAACTATCTGGAACTATATAATGATGTATTCTCTCTTATCTGTAGGTATATATAATATGTATTAGTCTATTCATAGGTATGTAGTAGTTTATCATAGTTGAAGTATTTAAGTAATAGTATGTATATTATGTTTATGCAATACATAAATAGTTGCACTATCCCGCTTTCTCTCTGTATGTACTTTTTCCTGATGTTAATGGTTGCCTGGTAGAAATTGCTACCTAAGCAATAAGGCCGCCAAATTGTACTCTGTTATGTCTTCTTTTTTTATTACTTTGTTTGTATGTTTTATGTGCAATAAAGAATATTGTTATGTTATGTTATGTTATGTGAGTATTTTTCCTCGAATATCTTACCTGTTCGATAGTTTTCAATATAGTGTACCTGTTTTAGATGATATTAGAATAGTAGAGAGTAATGCTAGTTACACACGCGTCGGCCAGATGAATGCAATATCTTTCAGATACATACTAAAAACCGTTGTCAAAATAACGCAACGCAAACTTGTGTGCTGCGCTGTTGTAACGCAAGTTTTTGCGTTAGCACTGCGCTAAAATAGCGCAACAATGGACTTTACGTGTGGGACTCATGAATGACTCTTGAGTAACTATATTAATGTAGTGTATTTATTGTGGCCAATATGGGTTACATTTACCTTTATAGCCACAACAGGCCTCTTCTGGACATGGGCCTCCCACTATCGGGGGTATTTCCATACTCACCATGCTTGGCAGGCGGATTGTAGAGCGCAGTGCAAGATGTTTAATCCACATTTCCTGGAAAATTAACACAGTCGTTTTTCACTACAACCACGGGTGGAGTTGGGGTAATGCTACTCTAAGCCAGCATCACACGGCAGTATCGATTAATGCCTTGGATACCCGAACCCGAACTGCAGCCTATGATAAGTACATCATCACATGCCCTCTCTGTGACGCGTCTGCTCAATGCGCAATTCGCGGAGTGTCTATCAATCAGGAACAGAGGACAGAGCTAAATCATTCAGCTCTGCTCTGTGTTCAACATTTCCAATGTCATAAATTTTTCATGGGTTGCATTTAAATATTATTTTTATAAAATTAATATACGGAAGTGTATCAAGCAGATCAAGCAGCCTATATCAAAAAATTTACTGGAGCCTATAGTGAAAAATAAAACCGTTTTGGTATTCATGGAGAAAGCTATTCTATTTCATTGTATGACAACGACTGCAAAGCTTTCGGTACCTACACCATCAGATTTTAAAACCTTCTAACTGTTGAGCATGCTGTTGTTTGCCGTGTGCTGCCGGTTTAAAATAATATCATCCCGTTTCTTGCCGTGGGTACCGTAAAAGGCGACTAAAGGATACATCCAAGGAATGGGCAGCAGTCGACGCTCCCTACGTGTTTGATTCCGAAGCTGATCTTAGCGCAGTGGAAGCAAATTAAAGTTATCTTAAAATCTAAAACTAAATGGTCGATCAGCCTCGGAACAACATTTGACTACGGTTCGTAGTGCTCTTTACTATAGCTAAATAAAATAAATTTAATGAGAGAATTTTTGTTCCGGAAAGTTTCCGGCCGAGAAATTCTTGTTTCCAAAGTCTACTTATACAGGACCTAGCAGCGAATTGCTTACCGTGCGACTTATGACGCCGCCGTTTCCTTGTAAGTCTAGTTTTTGACAGGAAAAAAGGTATCAGGTTTTGAGGAAGACATTTGGAGTGGGATTTAGATACTAGACTTACTGCACCCGGACACCAGCTCGTGTGGCACTCCGTCCCTTCAACAATTTTGATTTCACCTTAGTTTATCACTCTATTATTCACTAGTTCACAGTTCAACATCGAATAATGTTTTAACACACTAATAACAAGATTTCTCCCGCACACTACTGGTTGCGACAGCAATGAGTTTGCTGTACAAAACGCAAAACTAAAAGATTTCTCCGCATGAGAATTCCACACAATTAAAATATAGGATTAACTTCCACACTGGACAGGAACTCTTCCTGGTGGTCAAAGCACACACAAAATAATAAAACCCAGACTACTTAAAATATGTGTCTAACACCGGACGCGAGTGACTAAAAGTGAGGTTATATTTGCCGGCGGCCGCGTGGTATCAAACCGACTGAACGAACAACGGAAAAAGATGGCGTCGGCCGACTAGCTGGCGTCAGTCACAGGCCACGGTCTGTCAGACGAAAATGGCGCGAAACAACAAAACGCGCATATGTTACGAAACTAAACATTCACCCGCCCCGGACCGACCCATCGGTCCGCTCAATGCATGGCAGGCGTGATAATGTAGCTACTGCTCGCTTAAGAACTGAATCCCCCACCTGAACTTCTGCAACTCGAGGAGTGCCATCACTACCCGGAAACAGGTTGAGAATGCGCCCCCGGCGCCAACGCAGTGGCGGTAGGTTGGCATCCTTAACCAGAACGAGATCCCCAATGCAGGGGGGTTCAGTCCTGTCCGTCCACTTAAGGCGTTGCTGCAGAATGTGCAAGTACTCAAGCGACCAACGCTTCCAAAAGTTTTGAGTCATTTGCTGCAACAACTGATAACGCGACAAACGATTGCTATTCACCTCCGTATAGGGATATTCCGGCAAGGCGTTAAGTGGGCGGCCAATTAAGAAATGCCCTGGCGTCAGGGCCTCTAAATCATTTGGGTCTGAGCTGAGCGGACACAAAGGGCGCGAATTGAGTACAGCCTCAATTTTACAAAACACGGTCGCCAGCTCCTCGAAAGTCAAAATTGTTAACCCTACAACGCGCAACAAATGCGTCTTAGCGGACTTTACAACCGCTTCAAAAATACCACCCCAGTGAGGGCACGCTGGTGGATCGAACACCCAGGTAATGCCCTGACGGGAGAGGCCCGTGCTGATGGCTTCTTCGTTCTCCCGTAAGAACGTTACAATTTCTTTCATACACCGATCAGCACCCTTAAAGTTGGTACCACAATCCGACCTGATCAGCGCTGGTCGCCCTCGTCGCGACGTAAATCTCTCCAGCGCTGCCAAAAAGGCCTCCGTAGAAAGGTCGGCCACGAGCTCCAAGTGGACGGCCTTGGTGGCTAGGCACACGAACACGCACAAGTACGCCTTGATAGACTTTGCGTTCCGCAGGCGTGATGCCTTTACCATGAAAGGGCCTGCGAAATCCGTTCCCACACCTGCAAACGTCCAGGCCTCCGTCACCCGGTCCGGTGGAAGATCTCCCATCTGTGGCTGCATTGTGGCTGCCTTCAAGCGGCAACAAGGCAAGTACCTAAACACAACACTACGCACCGCTCGTCGTCCCGATAAGATCCAAAACTCGCGCTGTAGGATGGCCAATAGCGCATTACAGCCCGCGTGCGAGCTTTTCTCATGACGATCCCTGACCAAGAGCTCAACTAAGGGTCCCCTTTTTGGAAGTAACAGTGGATGCCGAGCCGAAAAGGGCAGGCTAGCGTTCCGAAGTCTGCCTCCAACCCTGAGCATACCTTGCTCATCCAGGAATGGGTTGAGGCGCACAATTCCTCCCTTCAGCTTTCCACGTCCATCCCTGAGCAGCCTGACCTCCTCTTCAAAATGTTCCGCCTGGACGACTCTAACTAATGAGCATAGAGCCGCATTCCGTTCCGCAGGCGAGAGGACAGGTGCAAAGTTCCGTTCTGCTTGAGGCTTCCTGCAGTTGTTCACGAACCGCTCGATCCAACCTGTCACCCCAAGAAGTTTGTCGAGGGAGCTATACCGCTCCAGCAAGAAAGCTGGGTTAGGCTTCGGTACGAGTTGCCCCACGTTCACTCGCAAACCTCGATCAGGTGGCCCAAGCGGCGCCCTGCACTCGTTGAATGGCCATTCCTGCGGCGACTCAGTCAGCCATTGAGGTCCCCACCACAGTGGGTGACTCACCAAATCAGGTGCCCTGCACCCGCGCGAAGCGCAGTCCGCTGGGTTCCATTCTCCCGGTACGTGCCTCCACACTAACGGAGTTTCCGACCCCGTAATCTGTGACACCCGATTTGCCACGAACACCTCAAGTGTATGTACCGACGTCTGCAACCAGCACAGAACTATCCGACTGTCAGTCCACGCGTACACCGTTTCATCAAAGTTGATTGTACCACGCAGATTGCAGGTTACATGATTTAGCAAGCGCGCTAGAAGAGCTGCCCTGCCCATTCCCAGTTGGGGGTGGTCCATCTAGTTCTGACTGGTGCCACCTTACTTTTGGCCATAACCAGACGCACGTGCACAGTTCCCGTTGAACTTGCTGTCCGAAGGTATACAGCTGCCGCGTACCCTCGCTCCGAGGCGTCACAAAACCCATGTAGGGTAGCCTTACATCCCACCGATGGGACTAACTTGCGGGGTATCGTGATGTGCACGATCCCTGGTAGGGTGGTCACAAACTTGAGCCAATCCTTCAACAACTCTCCGGAGAGTTGGTCGTCCCATCCTAAGTTGGCTAGCCACAACCTTTGTAAAAAGCACTTCGCCATGAACGTAACCGGGGCGATCCATCCGTTAGGATCGAACGTTCTAGCGATTGTCGACAGTACCGACCGCTTAGTCCAAGTTTTCCAAAAGGTCGGGCTCGATCTTGTACGTGAATACGTCATGCGTTGGCCTATATTGCACCCCGAGGATGCCCAACGTGTTTGGATTGTCCGGGTTCTCAAAGAGGTGCGGGTCCTGATGGAACTCGCCTGGCAAACCGGCCAGGAGCTCTGGGCAACTGGACAACCATTTCCGCAACTCGTAACCTCCTGAACCCATGATCGCGATCAGCTCGTCTCGTAGAATTAGCGCCTGCTCCACGCTATCAGCACCCGTGCAGATATCGTCCACGTAGACGTCGCGATCCAGTACTGCTGCGGCTCGAGGTATCTTACCCTTTCCTGTGCGGCCAACTCTCGCAGCGTACGTACTGCCAAATACGGACTTGGCTTAAGTCCATACGTCACCGTGTTAAGTTCGTATGTGACCATCGGCTCATCTGGGCTCTCACGCCACAAAATCAGCTGATACCGACGGTCATCCGGATGTATCATGGTTTGGCGAAACATCATTTTGACGTCTGCGACGAACGCTACCTGGTGTAACCGAAAGTCTGTGAGAATGTCCACAATGTCCCGGTTCAATTTAGGACCGCGTGCAAACATTGGTTCACAGACACACCATTCGAGGTAGGAGCAGAACCGTCAAACACCACCCGTATTTTCGCCTCAGGTGACTTCAAGACAGCCAGGTGTGGAATGTAATAATGCTCGACACACCTCCAATTCAGGCTGGACACCGACATGTGGCCCAATTGAATATATTCCCGCATGAATTCTATATACTTCTGCCGAAGTGCTGGGTCTCGCCTCATCTTCCGCTCCATTCCGAGTAGTCTCCGTTCCGCGAGCTGTCGCGAACTACCTAAAGCGGGGCGGTTTGGGAGAAAAGGTAGCCTGGTCACGAATCTGCCTGACGGGCATCTCGCAGTGTTGTATTGATAGAACAACTCGCACTCGTCATCCTCTGGCTTCCGTCTGTCCGCCGTGGGCGGCTCTTCAGACTCCCAAAACCTCTGCAGCACCTCTGACAGCACACTACCATAGAGGACCGTATCCCCTTCTGGTAGGTCCTGAGGCCTCCAAACTGGGCCGAAAACAACATACCCCTGTGGTATCTACGGCCACCAAACCAGCTTCCTGGAGTACCTTCTTCCTACCGCACCATAATCTCCGAGGACGTCTGACCCGAGAAGTACGTCCACCGTACCAGGAGTATCAAAATCAGGATCAGCTAACTCCAACCCTGTGGTTAACCCTCTTACCGTTGGTGGTAACCTAACCTGAGGGAGTTTCCCAACCACTTCATCCAGCACCACGGCTGAGACTTGATAGCTGACCCTGTACATGTGCTACCTAATGCGAACTCAAAGTTCGTCTGACCCCGAATGTCAGGCACATTTAGGCCCCGATGCCTACAGCTTCATCCTCACTTGGCCGTACATTTAGGCCTAGCCTACTCACCAGCTTACTCGATACAATACATCCCTGAGCCCCTGTATCCAGTAGGGCTCTTACTTGAATGGTCCGGCCACCGTATCCCCATACCCAAATCTTAGCCGTTGGCAAAAGTACCGTGATTGGACGGGGAGCCGAAGCTGATGAGTAGGCGGCGATTACCTAGCGGGAATCTAAACGCGGTGAGGCCGCGTCCCGCGGGGGTATCCCCTCACTACCCAAACCCGTGTATGGGTCCCACTCCTGCTGGTAGGGAGGTCTGCCCATAAAGGCCATGGCTGGAGTTCTATAGTACCCCGACGGCAAACGTCCGTACCGAGGTTGCGCCTGTAGCCGCGGGTACTCAGGCATAGGCGGAGGCATGCGTGGGTCTTGAGACCCAACCAGGTGGCTCAAGCCCGCAGAATACTGCATGTACCCTGGTGGCTGCCTAGTGCTCCCTGACACCCGCCCGTTTGATCCCGTACCTGGGATGGGTGTCCTTGGCCATGTTCCCGTGTCGTTCCTCCCCAATCCGGCACCTGCTGCCGTGGTGGAGATCGTCCCCACGTCCTTGGGTAAGTGGGCTCCGTCTGTTGACGTCCCCCTGCCTGTCCCTGTGACCGATGCGGAGGTGGGCTTCTCCTTGGAGGGGGTGGGGCGTTTCCTCCCTGGTGGGCAGGCTCCCTTCGCTGATCCGATCCAGCGCTGCCCCCGGCGTCTCCGGAGCGATTCATGCAGAGCAGCGGATGGTGTGCACCCTGGCAGTACCTACAGTTGGTGCTTGAAGGGCACTCTCGCACCTGATGCGGCCCCAGGCACCGAAAACACCAACGCCTCTGCTGTGCCACACCCCGTCTTCTCTGAACCCGCTGCGCAGCAAACTCCTGACACGCTGTCACCCCGTGGCCTGTCTCCCTGCAGTAGGCACACCCTGATTCCAATGCAGTGTTGTACCGCCTGGGTTGCCTACTGTTGCCTCCTCGCGCCGGTGCACCCGGCCGTTCCGGGTGGCGAGGGCAGAGGTCTCCTTGCGAGGGCTTCACCAGCCTGGACGTCCACTCGCCTGCTTTCGGCCTCGAGGAACGACTTCAGATCCTCGTAGGTCGGGAGGTGGTCCGAGGACTTGCCCCCATGGAGCTGCTCGAATCGAGCGACCATTTCGCTCGGCAGGCGGCGAAGCACTGTGTGGACCAAGATATAACCGTAGCCCGCCACTGGCAAACCCTGTCGCTCTAGTGCGCTGACCGCGACACTGACTGGGTGGAAGATTTTCTCGCGGAGGTCCGTACCTCGCGTTATGGTTGGTATTGACAGCCACTGGTCTAACAGCCAGTCTACAATCAGGCGCTTGTTTCGATACCGGTCGGTAAGGATCTTCCACGCCACCTCATAATTGCTATCCGAGACCGCCAAATGCGTCAGCAATTCATGAGGCTCTCCTTGTAGCCTGGACATCAGCTGAGCCATCTTGTACGCTGGCATTATGTCCGTCCGTGTGTGGACCACGCTGCTATACAGGTCCTCAAACGCCGGCCAGTCGGCGTAATCGCCTGCAAAGACTGGAACCGTAACAGGCGGAAGAGGCACCTGTAATCCTTGTCCTACTTTACCACGGAATGGCTTTTCCTTTCCGTCACGTCGCCTAGATATGTCCGCAGCTGCCTGCTCAATGTCCTGTGCCAGCTCCAAGCACTGGCTTACATCGCCCTCGACCAGCTCCTTATCTTCAGGGTTAGGAGCTTCCTCAAGGAGCATGAGGCACTCTGTGAGGTGTTCCGACACAACCCGAACCCGTTCATCTGCCTGTAGTGCACTTTTCAAGAGCGCGTCCTCCCGGTCCTCGCGGCCGATCATTGCCGCTGTGGTAGTAAACCACCTTAATTCTGTCTTTATAGCAGCCTTATACCTGGCGATCGAGGAGCCATGGTACCAACTTTTACACACTCGACTTAATAAAAACGAAAACCAATAAACAAATACCACAAAATAAATGTTAGTTGACTGGCCTAGACCTTACCGATAAGGTACCGTTCACTAGGCAAACAATACAGTCACAAAAAAACCGAAACAATATTTTCCAAAATTAATAAAATATGTGGGTAATATAAAAACACGCTTAATACTAAATTACGGCTAACTATGTTGCAATAAAGCAACCACGCTCTGCTACCAAAAATGTTTGATTCCGAAGCTGATCTTAGCGCAGTGGAAGCAAATTAAAGTTATCTTAAAATCTAAAACTAAATGGTCGATCAGCCTCGAACAACATTTGACTACGGTTCGTAGTGCTCTTTACTATAGCTAAATAAAATAAATTTAATGAGAGAATTTTGTTCCGGAAAGTTTCCGGCCGAGAAATTCTTGTTTCCAAAGTCTACTTATACAGGACCTAGCAGCGAATTGCTTACCGTGCGACTTATGACGCCGCCGTTTCCTTGTAAGTCTAGTTTTGACAGGAAAAAGGTATCAGGTTTTGAGGAAGACATTTGGAGTGGGATTTAGATACTAGACTTACTGCACCCGGACACCAGCTCGTGTGGCACTCCGTCCCTTCAACAATTTTGATTTCACCTTAGTTTATCACTCTATTATTCACTAGTTCACAGTTCAACATCGAATAATGTTTTAACACACTAATAACAAGATTTCTCCCGCACACTACTGGTTGCGACAGCAATGAGTTTGCTGTACAAAACGCAAAACTAAAGATTTCTCCCGCATGAGAATTCCACACAATTAAAATATAGGATTAACTTCCACACTGGACAGGAACTCTTCCTGGTGGCAAAGCACACAAAATAATAAAACCAGACTACTTAAAATATGTGTCTAACACCGGACGCGCGAGTGACTAAAAGTGAGGTTATATTTGCCGGCGGCCGCGTGGTATCGAACCGACTGAACGAACAACGGAAAAAAAAGATGGCGTCGGCCGACTAGCTGGCGTCAGTCACAGGCCACGGTCTGTCAGACGAAAATGGCGCGAAACAACAAAACGCGCATATGTTACGAAACTAAACACTACGTATACTAGTCAAAGTGAAAGAAAATGCTTACTGCACTGGCAAGTGCATTAGAATGTACACATTAAAACGCATCTACTGGCATTTAAATTTTTTCTAAATTCAGTGTAGTTTAGATTTTAAATCAGCCACAGACTATTCTATCTGCATTCTAAGTGCACCAAGACTTCTAAAAGTATTCGAACTGCCGCTTATCATAGTGTACCTTGTTTGCAACTTTTTTAACTCGCACGAATGCTACGACATCTGGCAGTACGAACATTTTTTGCTGGGGCACGACACAATGATAGTAAATACCTAATCAAGATATACTAACGTTCTTTTAGCTTTATTAATCTGGAATTTCCTTTAAGTCCCAAGTTTTGTTCTAATACAACGTACATTATGCCATCTACCAGATTGAATAGTATTCGTTTTAACGTCTGAATTAGTAATCAATGTACACTATTCGATCTGGTACATAGAATAGTGTACGCCATAAATTTATAGAATAATAGAAACGCATAGTATTCTATCTGGTAGATCGAACAGTTTACTTTTGTTGTATGAAGTCACGAAGCTATTCTAACTGGTAGATGGAATAGTATACCTAAATCGCGTTTTGCTGATAAAATGAGATTTAATTGAATACATTGTAAACCATACACCGTACTGAAGAATTTGGAACTGACAAATGAAAAATTTAATAAAGAATGATGAATTATTGTTTATTTTCAATTAATGCAAACTGCTCAGATCAAGGTTGGTACCAAATAAAATTCACTATAGCTATAGAACATGGTAGACCACAGGGAAGGCCTTGGCCCAATAGTGGAATCGGTTAACCCTTAACTGCTTAAGAACAAAGTCAAGACTTGGTTCCAAAATATTATGTATTTGTAAAATGGCACCCGCCACAGCAAGCCATCTTTTTTTCTGTACGTAATATTAATGTGTTTACAAATTTGCCGGTATAAAGCTAAGTAAAATAATAAGAATTAATTATTTGCCCACTATAATAAGACGAAAACAAAAAAGGAAACAATAAAAAAGGAACTTATTCAGCAGATACCATACTTGCCGGTGAGGAATCTATGGCTGAAATCTCTGAAGGTCACCAAGAGCAGTGGGTTAATCTGGTCGAATCAGTGGGTCATGTCCTACAGTTGTAAAAAGGCTTGGGGCATATTTTGAAAACTGACAAGTGACCCTAACCCGGCAATACAATTTGGCCCCGTTACTGCGAACCAGATTGCCCACCAGCTGCTTCTTAACGGTAAACCTGGTCGCGAGGGTGGTATCCGTCGACCTAAGTGCAGCCTACAACACCGTCAATACAAGCGTCAGCTCGGAAAATTGACGACGTACACAAACAACTTTTTGTTGTTATCCTAAGCGAAATGCTGAGTAACCGCCGGTTCCATGTGAGCTTGAACTCTGAAAAGAGCAGACGGCGAGCACAAAAAAATGTATTCCACAGGGTAGTGTTCTCGCACCTACCCTGTTTAACAATAACACCAATAACCAACCCCACCATCCTGCAACGAACCGGTTTATCAACGCGAATGATCTCGCTTTGACATGCCAGCGAAAATATTTCGAGGACGTGGAAGGACATCTTTCGACAGCGTTAGCTAATCTAACAACCTACTATCACGAAACCCTTTTAAGGCGAAACACCACAAAACTGAATCATGCGCGTTTAACCTCCAAAATCGAGAATTTAACAAAGAGACGATTGATATCGAGTGGTGTGGTGTAGCCATTCAACATAACAACACGCCTAAATATCTAGGCATCACTTTGGACCGGACACTAACTTTAAAATAAAACGGCACTAAGTTGAAATCTAAAGTAAGTGCCCGTAATTGCCTTCTAAAGAGACTCACCACCACCAAACGGGGCGCCTATGCACAGCACATGTTCTTCGCACCAGCAGTCAACCTTTGTCTTTTTCGGCTGCTGAGTACAAAAGTCCGGTTTGGGCTCGCTCCTAACATGCGAGCCAGGTAGATGTTGCCTTGAACGAATCCTGCCGAATAGTGACGGGCACATTCAAGCTGACTACACTCTCCCACCTGTACTCGCTAGCCGGGATAGCCCCACCTAACGTCCGCTGATATTCTGCCTGTTGTGTCGTGAGGGTAAAACAAACGGAGGATCCCAGACACCCGTTGCATAACCACGTTTCACCACCACTGCGACCTAAGAGCCGAAAAAGCTTAATGAGTGACTCTTATTCCGACACAAATGGGGCACCTGTAATAAGGTTGGAACAATGAATAAGAAGGTACCCTCCTGACGCGTCCCAACTCCCGCCAGATGAAAAACTCCCACCTGGTGGCAACCTTCCCTGGGCAGTCTGGAAGTCACTCAATCGGCTCCGGGATTGTGTTGGAAGTTGCCACGCAAACAAAGTAAAGTGGGGATTTTCAGTCAATTTTAGGTGTGGTTGTGGCGCCGTCCAAACCATGGACCACCTGCTGTGTTTCCCCAATTGACCCAACTTCAAGACCTAAAAGAGGCGAACACAATCTACCCAGACTGGGAGATAGCGTTAAGTTCACCATGGTACAGCTGAACATTATGTTAAATAAATAAATAACTAATTCAGTCAGTCTCCGGGAACGACGCAGTCGTAAAATTAACTCAGGTTTTACTATGACACCAATGTGAACCCAAATAAAGCCGTTTAATAAAAAATAACCTTTTAAAGCACTCGCGATTACTTTCACACATAATGATTACTTTAACGAGTCTTATCGCGATAGTTTTTTAGGTAAATAAGCGATTTACCTGGAAACTCGACGTTTCGACTGGGTTTCACCAGTCGTGGTCGCGAGCAGACTGAAGTAGCAGCGAGTTGTCATCAGGGCGGTGGGCAACTAGATTTTCTGCTACCCACATATTGTCTTAATAATTTAAATTGTTTGTAAACATTACACATTAGGCCGGCACACAACACTCACAATGTCCGACGATTGGTCCGATGGCGAATCGCGCGTTTTTATTCTGTCTATTCGAGTTTCCAGGTAAATCGCTTATTTACCTAAAAAACTATCGCGATAAGACTCGTTAAAGTAATCATTATGTGAAAAAATAACCTGTCTCATAGTAGACAATGTTCAGTCAGTACCAAATTGATACAAAATAGAATAGAATTCATAAATCAATACTTTTTTGTAACAACGTATATATAATTCTATTTACAAAAAATATTAGATTCTTGCGTATTCACTACATAAATATATATATTTAAGTATAAAAACTTAAAGAACAATGTAACACAACCGATTATTATAACTAGTCTTAAATTTTCATGTGAAATTAATGTCAGAGTTGAGCTCGAGGTATATGAGTCTATATGGCACATTGAATAGTATGTCCAAAATAATCGGATATTATTTCAAAGAATACTATTCTATGTGGTAAATAGAATAGTTTAACCAAAAAATTGCTGCTATATCAAGCCACGTATAGTATGCTATATGGCAGTTAGAATAGTATACGCGTATGTTGGAACACTGACTTGACCTTATAAATGTTCTATCTACAATAAAATCCAAAAATAAGCAAAATTATTTAAATATTAAGATGACATTCATGAAAATATTGTTTAAAGTTCATACTGTATGAATTTCAAGTTCGTAGGTAAATTACAAAAATAGTTGTGACTCTTCTACGGTTTGTCGGCTCTCCTGTAAAGTAGCTATTTTTCAGTTAGCATAATGTACGTAGGGAGCGTCGCAGTGTTCCCTGTTAATATCTACAACACATTCCGCCTGCCAAGCGTGGTGAGTATGGCTACACCCCCCAACCTAGGAGAGGTCCGGATGTCCTTGTCCAGCCGTGGAATGTTGTGGATGTAGTAGTAGTAGTGCGTTCAAGATATTATTATGTCAATGTTTTGATCATATGCACCTGGCCTAGAACATTAATTACCTTGAAGGCTTCGACGTCACAGGTGAGTGAATCAATTGAACTGTCAGGTTGAACAAGCACGAATTGAATATTGATTGATCAATCATGTCGCTCCAAGCATAACTGATGTTTACGGTATACCTATGCTCCTGTATAAGCAAAAGCTGAATAGAGTAGACGTGAGACGTAAGATGGCGTCTGTCAAACAAGTGATCGTCGGAGACTTGAAACGTGCGACATCACTACTCTTTAAACCGTTTTCATATAAAATGTATGAAACAGAAGAAACAAAGCTCACATAACTTTTGCTAAAATAACTGTTGCCTGACATAACTTGCCTATACTTAAAATCTTTGCAGTCATGATCATACCGTGGATCTGAACATTTGTCAAAAAAGACGAGTATTTTTCGGTTTGTACAAGTCAGTCAGCCGATCGTAAATTATTCCGTTTAATTTCGTGGTCTTATTATGCCTGGAAAGCTTTTTTGATACATCGTCCCCTACCCCCTACACCTTGGATACAAGTAAACGGTTCTTGTACCTAATCTAGCAAAAGCTTTGCTAAACTCAAAGTCAGACTAGACAAAAGGAAAAGATCGAAATGGCGGTTCCATCCCAACCATTGTAATCTTGCACAACTTCCAATATTTTACCTAGTTCTGCGTTATAGCACAAAATAGAGAATTTACAGAAGGACAGCTCGCCCCTTCTTCCGATCATTTATGCTTACACTCTAGGGTTGCTACTTTCTTATTCTGAATTTTTAATATGCCGTACGGGGTCAAACATACTTAGCTACATTACTTACATTGTATCAAACGTACACTATAACATGCTATACAAAATATTGGCACTTGCGTTGCGAGTCGTAATTTTGCCGACCGCCCGCACCTAGCCGGTTCGAGATTGCGACGGCATGTGGATGTCTGTGTGAGTTTAGCGACGTTTTCTTGAAGCCGGCTCTCTGGATTGGCGCCAGCCAATACTTACTTTGTGGTTATAGCTCCTTCCTAGTAGCGGCGCCGAAACATCTCAGGTGTAACCCAGTTTTGAAGTTAGATAACTTCCTCGTTTCTACTCGCTCAAGTCAATTTCGGTGAAACTGAAGCGTTATACTCTGTTTTAAACTAGTTTTGAATTTTATCACAAACTATCTCCTCGCCCGACGGTTTTGATCTGCATTTTTGAATTTGTTGCGTAAGTTGACCAAGTGTAGCATAGAAGTGTAGGTACCTACTTGGCGACATATTAGGAAACTTGCACTTAGGTATTTACCTCACAGCCTAAATTCGAACCTCGAAATCGGTCTGTTCCATGTGGTAGCGCCTTAGAATACTGCCACCCCTAATCCACTAAGGTGTTTTGTAAAAGGCGACGTAAAGTTTTTGACCTCGGCCAAATATCTGCCATTTGTCTGCCATAGTCTATCATATGATGTCGGTGATATTACCTACAGGGTGGGCCAAAAGAAGTCATCCCATAGGATGTGCCTCCCATTTTTTTATTAGTCATTAAAATTTACTTCTGTTTTCGGAATTCAATCTTTTAAAGATTTAAAATTATGTGATGATTATGTTTTTAAAAAAGACATTGGTCAATTTGCCACCTCCTGAGTCAAATCAAAAACGGTCTCTGAAAACCTCCCTTCTCATGTTAGAACGGCCCCCATTTTTTTTTATTAAGTTAAATAAATAAAAAGAGTTTTATTCCAGGAAAATTCCCATATTACAGTTCATGTTACTATAAATTACAAAAACAAAAAACAAAGTATACGTTCAACTTAATCAAGCTAAGTTAAGTACTTATGTCAACTTATATAATATTTTACATGTCAATTAATAAATTTTAATATTATAATTCAATTATAGTTATACAATATTCATGAATAACATTATAAAATAATTAATTATTATCACATTACATTACATTATAATACAAAATTATTCGCACACATCACTTTAGAACCTGTTTAGGACATATAGATATAGCACACACAAACAAAATCCCTATATCACTACACCACACTACACTGCACGGTACTGGAAGCGCCTCCAGGCCGCGTGGATAGGGCTGGCTACCCAAGAGCGCGTCGCCTGGACTATGGTGTTGGTGGACGTGCGTATGCGCTCTGCCGCTCGTGCTGTGGTGTGACGCATCAGCGCCTCCCAGCCGTGGACTCGACCCTCCGCGAACATTCCAGATGCGCTGCACCAGGGCGGTAGCCGGTGCAGCGCCCGCCCGCCCGCCACGCGTTGTTGTACTGGACACGTATATGGTTGTATGCTGCCTTGGTGTGGTTGCACCATAGCTCCGCTGTGTATATGCAGGTGCAGTAGGCAGTGAATAGCGTCCGCTTCACGGGACGACTGCAGCGCTGGAAGCGACGCGCCAGCATGTTGCCCTTTACGTTAATGGCCCTCCTTTGTCGCTCGATATCAGCTTCGTCTCGTAAGTCTGAGTTGATTATGTGGCCTAGGTATTTAACCTCTTCGACTTTGCTTAGCTTCGCTTTGTTTAGGTATAGGGGTGGATTTTCGGCTGGCGTGTTTGAGGATTTGAACACCATAAATACGGATTTAGTGGCGTTGTATAGCATGTTGTGTTCCAGGGCGTATTCTTCACATATGGAGAGCAGACGTCTCATAGCGGCTACTGAGGGTGCTAGTAGAACCATGTCATCTGCGTAAGATACGTGATTCACGCATATTCCATTCATGTAGCAGCCCACACCACACTCTTTAATCTGGTGCTCAGATCGTCCATGTAGGCATTGAAAATTACAGGAGAGCTGGACCCGCCTTGCCTTACGCCGCAGTGGAGCTTGTCAGGTTCAGAGTAGGTGCCGTTCCATCTGACGGTGTTCGTTTGAAGCTCATGCCATTGTTCTAGTATTTTGATGTAATTTTCTGGCATTCCTCGGGCGTACAGCTTCTTCCACAGGAGCGAGTGGGATACTCTGTCGAAAGCTTTGCTGAGGCCCAGGTAGCACGCTATCACGGAGGTATTTCGTTGCTTGTAGTAATGGGCCACTTGTTTGACCACGTAGATAGCGGTGCTCGTAGATGTTTCGCTTTTAAATCCCATCTGATGGTCGCTACTAGTGAGGTATTTTTCTGATAAGTTATGAATAACTTTTTCAAAAAGCCGCGCTATTATTACAGCTAACACTATCGGGCGATAGTTATTCGAGTGAGTCACGCCTTTTTGTTTATCTTTGCAAATAGGTACGATGACGGTCTTCGCAAATGATGTAGGTATATGTGTTTGCCCAATCATCGCTTTGAATAGCTGGCATAGTATCTCGCACATCGGGAGGCCTAGGTATTTAATGTGTTCTATATATAAACCGTCGTGCCCAGGTGATTTACCGCGCGCTGTATTGCGTATGATCATGTGTAGTAGTTTCGGAGTTATTTTGCTGATATCGTTATCTCTGTCGCACCCGTGCGTAGGCGCATCGAGCGCAGTTAATGTGGAGGCAGACGACGTCGGCAGCGTGGTAACCGGTTGACCGGGCGACGGCGGCGGGGCGGCGGTGGCGGCGGCGGCGGGGGGCGCATGTGTAAACTTATTGATGAACAGGTTTGCAATGGATTTGTTATCAGTCACGCCATCGATATTTGAAGGGGTCGAGCAGTGCGACTTGCATATGTTATTAGTTTTCTGCCAGAATTTAAAGAAGTTCTTGTCAGTTTGCTATGCTGTCCATTTTATGTTGGTCCGCCTCTTATTGGCATAATGTGAGGGCTTTTTTGAATGTCGATCGTGATAGTTTACGGCTCTCGGCGAGTTCCCCGTCACGCGGTCTTCCCGCGCTGTGCCAGCTGATTAGTGCTACGCGCGACCTTTCGTAGCTCTCTGCTACGTGTTTGCTCCAGCCGGCGACATGTTTATATTTTTAGGTTTGCGTTTCTTTTGAATGTGGTTCGAGACGCTGACTGCATAGCGGTGATTAGTGACTCGTAGGTATTATTTATTTCTGAGTTGGAGTTAGGCTCGCGATTATATTTCGAGTATGGCAGATATTTTTTCATGCATTCGGTATAGCGAGCGATATCCTGGTCATCGCGCGGCTTCCTTGCCCAGGGATTCAGTGCTGAACAGTCTGTGGTGTTAGTGGACATTCTTGATAGCCCGTCAATGTTGAGTGTGACGTGGACCGACCACCGCCCCATTCAAGACACGTTAAAATAAGTTTTGTTATCACTGAATAATCCTTCGAAGATGTGAACTTAATGCTGTAAAATAAAAAATAAAGAAAGCAATTAGATGCCAACTCCAGACTTGATGCAAGTTGGTGAAAACCAATCCACAGAATTTGGTTTTTTAACCCATTGGTCAGATCTCCAGATCTGACAACGCCAGAATTCACCCAATGGCATTTTTGAAAGCTCAAGATTACAAATTACAGTTTATAAAACTTTCAAGTCCCTGAAGCCACCACAAACGAAAAAAATACATGGTCAGGAATGTATGGAAATTAGCGTGTTTAAAGTTAAAACGTACGGTAGAGATGGTAATTTCACTAATGTCTTTTTAGAAACATAATCACATAAATTTGGCATCTTCGAAAGATTGATTTCCGAAAACAGTAGTCGATTTTAATGTCTAATAAAAAAATGGGAGGTGATTCACATAGGGTGATTACTTTTGGCCCACCTTGTACAATAGCATTCCCAAAAAGTGTTGTTGTCTGGCAGGTAGCCGACAATAAAACATAGCCAAACCCTTTTGCTGTGTGATTTCATGTTCAAACAAAACAAAACATTGCGCCGATCCCAACTAATATGGGATAGGGGCAGGCAGATGATGAATTTCATATTGGGACATCCAATGGTATTTAATCTTGTTTTTGAACAAATCTGAGTAAAAATTTGTCACCGTTCATTATTTTTAATTTCTCACCAAGGCCATTAAACGGGTTGAGTTGAAATTTTCACCGGTTTTATCGTCGCCGCGCCCATTCCAACTTGGTAATTGTTTGATTGTAATCGTGTTTGTTCCCGATAATGACAATTGTTTTACAAAACTGTTTCCGAACTCGAATTACAATGTGACCGATTAGTTTGGGGTCGAGGGCGGCAGGGATGTGGAAAAATAATTGGTTATTAAAATAATCATATTAATCATCACATCACTAAAAATAACCTATTTTTGATAAGGTATTACGTAATAGCATTTTTAAAAGATACGACTCCAAGATCTATTTAATATTTTATTTTAGCAGTTTGATGTCTATTTGACACCTGAAGAGAAGTAAATGATAAAAATGATTCTGTATAAAATCAAGTGAAATAAATGAAAAATCAATTATCATTAAAATCGATGTTTTGTCAAAGTCGATCTATTTCTAATCTATTTCTTCCTAACAAGAAATGACCGATTGTGAAAAAAAAACGGTTTTTGTTACTTAAATCAAATCCCTGGTTCTGTGTCAGACAGGACGTTTTAATAACGAGAAAACTAATTATAAATGTCTTAATAACTACTGAAACAATTTCGATGAAATTACGTTTAACCTTAGACAAGTTTCAAAACAATAAACTCTATTCTCAGTATTTCACTCGGTCAAGTAGCTTTTGTAACATCCAAATACGAACATACCTATAGTTTATTAAGTGCCTAATTACCTACTAAAGGGCACGCTTCCCAAGCACTATATTGCACATTGAAGTAAAAAATAACTAAAATGTTGGTTTTTAAACATACATACTAGGTAGATGATGCAAATCTTTTAGGTTTTTTTGAATGTGTGTCACCGAGTCGACGAACGACAAAAGGCAAAAGAAATATTTTTTGCACTATCGATGCGGTAAGCGAGGCAAATGGGTATGTTGGGTATCCTTTGTGATTGTGTCATATGAAACTGACTTTTTACATCATCAAATAACAATCATGTTTTCAATTTCAGTAGCCAAGTAATCTTGTTATCAGCCGGTAAGACTAAGGACAGTCTTTATTCCATTAACGCGGTGACAATTTGCTAAATTGTGAAACCTAGGTCACAAAGCTGGAGGAAATTAACCGGATTGAGACAAAAAGCAAAAAGGGTACCAAGAGACTTTCTTGAAAACAATGTTTTTCTTATATTTTGCTTTGTTGTTCCACAAGAAAGCAAGTTTTCTATCTGAAAAGGCATAAAAAGTAATAACTTCCTTCAAAGAAATTCTTATTGAGAACTAGCTGGTGCCCGCGAACTTCGTCTCGCCAAGGGATGCTTGTATGCCAACAGTCCAGAGCTAATAAAAGTTATCATAACTTATCTATCATCGATGTTGATCAAGACATTTGTGTGCAACCATTCTAAACATCAAAATACATCGCTAAGTTTTGAAGTGATAGATGCATGCACGATCTACGGCAGATGAAACGGACGTTACGTTCATTTCTGCGCCATGGTCTTCTGTTTGGGGTTGTCGAGTAGGTATACGCAACCGGATTACCAATATAATTAGTACAACTCCATTTTAAAATACCGAAATAAAATAAACAGAAAGTAATTACTTACTACACTAACAAAAAAGTATTGCTTAATTAATTTTCTTTAAATAAGAAAAAGTAGCTTAAGTACCTACTTACTAACACTACGAAATATGAATCACAAAAGATGGTACTACACAGGTAGGTAGTCGTGACAATAATACTCACTAATTTAGCTCTACATATTTTAATCAATAAATAAAACTTACTGCGTTTGTATTTACATTATTAAAGCACTAAGTAATTAAGTGGCTTATCATCACTATCCGTAATTAAGAATTTCAACACTGCAACCACTTCTCATTATATTTGGAGTTTGACCTCTACTCTCATGGGAGTCTCTACTCCACATGGGACAGCTCCTGAGAAGAAAGGTCCTCTTGTTCCATGGGGTCGCTGAAACAAAGGATGAAAGGTTAACTGTGATTATTGCAAAAGTAATAGGTGACAAAATGCAGCTGTCCGAAATTACCAGTTCCGATCTGCAAGCCTGCCACAGGTTAGGTTCCTCTACATCGAAGACGCGTCCAGTACTCGTTAGGTTCTACATACTCTTTGAGCTTTTGTTATTATTATTTATTTATTATGATATCTTTAAAGAATAGCATCACCCCCATTCTACCTGTTGGTGACGTAAAAAGCAACTAAAGAAGGGGCAGCAGCAAATTCATGCTTCGTATTTGCACATAATCGAAATTAGAACCCAGTGGAGAGCTCAAACGGTTCAAATTGTACCAATAGTATTATCCTCTACTGGTATTATTCCTAAAACTCTACATAACAGCCAAAAAATTTTAAAATCCATCCTCACCTTTATCACACTTCACAAAAGCCGTAATACTCAATACGTGTCGCATTGCCAGGAAGCTCTTGACTATCTCCGTGACTACTGAGTCTTACAATGGCCTCCTTACTTGGCTAAGTAAGGCCCATGAGACAGGAAGAATTTCTCTGAAAAGAGAGATAATCTTAAGATAGGTACACATAATAATGATAAATTATTGTGTCGTGTGATGCCTGTATAGAATAGCATCACCCCATTCTACCTGTTAGTGTCGTAAAAGCAACTAAAGAACGGGCAGCAACGTTCCTTGTAATGCAACATCTTGAACTGCGCTGCAAGCGAAGTGTGGTGGCTCATGTCCAGCGGCGGACTGTTGTGGCTGATAGGTTATGGCAAATAATCATAAACTGTGTGATGCTTATTAGTGGTATCATCCCAAATTCTATTCACATTGTCGTAAAATCGGATAATTTCATCCAGGGAGTGGGGAGCAGCGTGCATGTAAAATATTGCACAGCTCTCGCCAATCCACATGCGCCTTATTCTAATAAATGAGTGTAATTTACTTACATTTAGGATTTATTGTTACATAACAAAGTATTTCACTACGATATTTTTATCAAAAAAAGACATGCCAAGAATACTATACTCTCACTGAAGACATGTAAATAAAACTGGTGTTTGGCAATGAACGTCAAAACTGATGTCTTTTCATATTGTCAAAATCAATCAAAAACAATAAAAAATATAGAGGTTTTGATTTGAAAAGAGGTTTCTCCTTTTTGACAGCCACAGAACAATATTTTAATCGTATTTCACGTAAGAATAAGCGTTTTTCCCAGTAAAAGTATCCTAGGTGTTGACCAGGGCTAGTAGCTACACACCACAAAGAGTCTAATGTACACACGTACTATATTTTCAAAGATTATCATGAACAAATGATTTAGGGTAAAATATTTTCAATAGATGTCGCTTTTCTATGGAGATGAGGTTTTCTAAAACGCGGTATAGAGGTGTTTTCTGAAATCTATAAGAGGTTCCTGTTACCCCGACCAGTTACGATTTTATTAGATGTATAGATTAGTACTAAAAAAGAAACTACACACAATATCTATCACAATTCACGTATTCTTTTCGTGTGGGGTGGGAGAGTGTCTATACTAGATGAACGATCCAATGCCCTGTTGTCAGAGTCTTGTAGATTACATTACATTACAATGTATAACTAATAAGTAGAAAGCACAAACCTAGAATTGCAATGAGTATAACTACTCTAAACAGCAGGCGAAATGGTGGGCAATTCAACTGCCAATTTAGCTCAAACAGCATTTGAATGGCTCAAAGCGGGGACCATTGCTACATATTGCTACGTAATTTCTATTTTCATGTCCTGAGTCTTACTAGTACTTCCTAATAATACAAGATGCAAATTACTTAGTTCCTGCACTGACATTTTTAAAGTCTCTTTAAAAATATTAAAATTTTATCTTTCATAGAAACATTACTGGATTCTACTTTTTCTTCTTCTGCCGTGGGGATCTCCAAGTAAATGAACAAGATTGAGAAAGATTGAGAAAGAAAGAAGAAGGCGTTACCACGTCATCATGTCATCCATGCAAGAGGAGTTATTATTTTGGGCTGCAAATACTTTAGTTAGGACAAAAACCAAGCAAGTGATTAGATTCAGTTCAGTCACGATATGAGCAGTCATTATGTATGCCCGCAGGATCATCCATGTAGGCAATCGAATAATCAGTCGCACGGCCTCTCAGACGTTTGACATGAGGAATCCATTTGGGCTACAAACACTCTAGTCTGGACAGAATTAAAGGCATATTTCGTAAATACACACTATTTGTTCACACTGGTCTAGGTTCAGTCATAAATGAGCAGCCATTAGGAATGCCCGCCCGTTAGATCATCCATGTAGGCAATCGCATAATCAGTCGCACGGCCTCTCAGACTCTTGACATGAGGAATCCATTTGGGCTGCAAACACTCTAGTCTGGACAGAACTCAAGGGAGGTTTCGTAAATACACACTAATACTGAAAATTAGTTTAGGTTCAATCATTTTAGTATGCCCATTCGATTATTCATGTAGGCGATCACACAATCAGTCGCACGGCCTCTCAAACAATTAACATGAAGAATCCATATAGGCTGTAAATACTCTGTCTGGACAGATTTTAAGATATTGATCAGATTTCGTTAATGCACACTTATGTTGGAAAACGATCATAGTATACTAGAACCTACAGGTTGAAACACAACGTGAGCAGTTTTTAGTGTGACCATTAGATCATCCATGTAGGCAATCGCATAATCAGTCGCACGGCCTCTCAGACTCTTGACATGAGGAATCCATTTGGGCTGCAAACACTCTAGTCTGGACAGAAATCAATCCACTGCTCTATTGAGAAGAGTCACTTAATGCCTACACTCTAATGCTGAAACGGTCAGGCACAAAACGTGCAGTGCGCACATCACATGCCTCTTAAAAGTATGTCACTCAACTGGTTTGTCCTAATAACTGTATATCTAAGTAATTCCCTTAAATACGTTACTTGACGTGGTGCTGATTCTGCTTTAAAGTCTTTAGCTAGACTTTGTTAAACCCTGATTATGAATATAAAACACTTTATTCCTTGATAACTAATTGCTTTGCACAGTAACCGCAAATTAGCTTTACTGGTGCAAAAACCTGTTACCATGACGTAGCTTGCATTGTAATCTAGATAATACGTTCTAAAACTGAGTACACAAGACTTTAGCGTCGCTTTTTATTTACCGTAAGTTAAACACAATGTGTAGTGAAATATGCCAGGGCCGGAGTAAGCGGGGCGTTATTACACGCGCGTCGCATAGTTGTGCAAATATGCGCTAGAGTTCGCCCCCCTTCCTGAGTTCGCCTCTGCCTCCCTACACAACCGCCACCGGAATAGTTTGACAACTCTGCGACGTGCATGCATGCTTACGAATTTTAGCTCGGTTCAGACGTAGGAAACACAAACATGGTGCGCAACCAACACACATCACAGGCTGCATACTTTACTTCATTATGGGCAACGCTGAAAGCTCAACTGATTGCTGAACATGGATGTTCTCAGATACTATAATCTTTTACATCTAAATTCAGTCTCACTTCAAAATTATGCTGTCGCTGATTTCAGAGTAGCATCAGACCAACAGTAGACAAGGCACACCCGTGTGTGGTATCTAGTCTAAACGTATTGATGAAGAAGTAACTGAAAGACATTGACACAATATTTTAGACCAAGTCACAAAAAAGACACAGTTTACAGAAATTGCCGCCATTAAAATATAATCATAATCACGACGCGCTGTAACTTTTACTTTCTTGTTGCCAGTATCCTTGCTTGTTGCTTTACTCTAGGATTTTATTCTAGTCTACACAAACTAGGTTAGTTATGTTTAGTCTGAAACTAGGTCACAAATATCAAACCCAGACGGAAAGGGAAATTAAATTCTGTAAATTTCTTTCATCCTTTCTGTAAACATAAATTCTCTCGAATCCTTGAAATTCAAAGCCCTGGAAAACATTTAGGTATTTCGGCGTAAATAAATAGAATTAATCTAATTTCAAAGGGGTTTCCGCGAGATATAATATCAAGTTATTTACTGATGTTTGAGCCTATTTATATATTTCTTGTTTAATGAAAAAGGCTTTATAAATGTTTTCTTTTTTCTAAAGAAGATACTTAAAATAACCCACATTGTTTCTCTTTTAGGTTATTTTATAAATCAGCAAGAAACAGTAGATCTTAGGGCTTCCATTACTATGTTCATTTACTTATTAGTTAAAAATTATATTGATCTCTGCTACGATTATAGCTGGGTAGTATTTTAAACAACAGCGACTCAAAGGCTGAACTTTACTCTGTTTCATCATGCCCAAAATCCCTCTATGTGCTTTCCTCCAGGAAGCATGCGTCCAAATTGGAATTTCCTGGAATTTGGCTGAAGCATGCTTTGTGGTAGGTTAGGTACGGTGCTTCCTAGCTACCTACTGGCTAGGCAAATGTGGGCTGTGCTCTCCAACCGAGTAGAATCAGAAAATAGGAAGTTTACAAAAGGTTCACTCAACTAGGTTTGGGTTCAGGATTTTCGCGAGTGTCACTAGTTAGAGAGCCAGGGTTGAGTGCTACTGTCAAAAATAGTATAAGAATACCAGAACAGCAACATCTGATAAAAACATATGATTCACAGCCAAGAAATATGACCGTCGTGTCAACCATCTTCTTAATTACCTTAGACTTGACAGCCGATGTGGCGCAGTGGTTACTATGCCTGCCTGCCAGGTTCAATTCCCGGTGGGGTCACTCACAAAGTTGATACTTATCACTTTGTGAATTTGTTCCCAATTTGGTTAGGACATTGCAGGCTGAACCACCTGATTGTCCGCAAGTAAGATGGTTCCGTGCTTCGGGTCGCGGTTGCTGTCTATGATGGCGGTCGTTACACAACCATGTCAGAGGCCTGCTACTTGCAGTAGGCGGTTGAAAAACTCTGACACCAGGGTTCATCGGGTCGTTGAACGACTCGGTGTCTCACACGAAAAGAAGAAGAAGAAGTTACCTTGGATTCCCCTGGATTCCGGTTATTTCCAGTTGAAGTCAGTAAGCGTCAAAATCGTTGCTTGTACTGACTGAGTGAGCCATTTGTATTGGTTCCCCGCCGTTTCCCTAATTTGAGCTACTGGCTAGCCAAATGTGGGCTGTGCTTTCAAACTAAGTCCCTAACTTAGTTGCGTTGATTTGACTAAGTATACAGGATGCAAATAAAATTACGGGAATATTTCACGTGGTATTTCAATCACCTTACTGAAGCTACATATCGAGTGAAAAATTAAAATACTAGACCTTCCGTATGAAAATGCTTAGCTATTGGAAGAACAAAAATTATTTCTACAATCCGATCCCTAAGGGGGAAAGAAATTGGGTGTCAGAAACAACCTAGCTCACCCCAGGAAACAATTTCAATATTTATTTATTTTCTGTATTTGTAAAACAAAATAGCAGTTGTACAACTCAAAAAGGCGAGCTGCAACTAAAGGAAACTCAAACAACAGTATATCCTGAAATTCGGCCATAACTCAGCGCAAACGAATCCAAAAAGGACCTCGCAGCGAACTGAACTGCAAACTGCGCGCATCGGGCGCTCACAATTAACAAGTTGGTCGCGTCCGCTAGGGATGGGACTTGCGCAACAAAATTTTTTTTTTTTAATCGCAAAATCGATTATTTAACCAAATCTAAAAACGTGTCTACATTTTTTCAATTAGTAATTTATTTTATAATGGTATTAACAACTTGAACCACACTCGCATTGGACGATACTTCGTTTAGGAAAATCCACCTTACAAGTGACTTTGAGAAGTAAATTCAGCGATGTTGTACCATGATATTCGATTAGATTTTATGGATTGCCTTTGTTAACGTACAGAATAAACCAAGCGGTGCGTTTAAAACCCAACTTTGTAATCAATATTCATAAAAAAAATACTTTTCTTCTTATTTTCGAGTGGGCCACCGAGTCGTCCGACGATCCAATGATCCCTGGTGTCGAAGTTTTTCAACCGCCTACTACAAGTAGCAGGCCTCTGACATTGTTTTGTAACGATATCCATCTAAGTGATCATAGAAAGCAACCGGGACAGACGGCTGACCGTGCCCTCCGAAGCACTTTTGTAAATACAGGAATGACATCCCTATCGTCCTCGTTGCGTAGCTGCTCGTACTGTATAACTAAAGCCCCCGCAATACTGGTCGTGTTGCGTCGCTCGACTCTATACGATACATATAAATGATTTTTGAAAAGATACTGGTGACACTTGAAATTGATAAGTTGATACAGTCACACGTTTTTATGGGATTTTGTGAATTGCATTACCGTTCGTTAAAAAACCGGTTAAGTCAGGGGGTGCGAGTTAGATCTAACCTTTTCTTAAATTGCATGTAAAATTAAACAGCTATGCATTAAAAAATCTTTTATTAATACATGCATCACATCCCTATGGTCCTCGTTGCGTAGCTGCTCGTACTGTGTAACTAAAGCCCCTGGAACTGGTCGCGTCGCGTCGCTCGACCCTACACGATTGAAGCAAGGATGTAAATCCGAGGACATGCTTTTTAAATTGCCTCTGCAGTTTTGCTTTAACAAACCGGCGAATTCCAATTCAACTGAAAATGTCTAGAGCATCCAAATATAAAAGCGTGACATTTAATTAGTTTTACATGTATAATTATAGGTATAGGGTTAGCAGAAGCAGACTGTAAATTGCTATAAAAAACAGCAATTTACACCACGTCTGACGAAAGTTTGAAAGTCATTCAGAAAACTATGTTTAGCCATAGTGACAGGTTGTCAGCTTGTCGCTTTAAATTGCAATATACAACAGCTATCAAATCCGTTAGTCACTTCTTATGACACCCACGAAAATGATATGAGGTGATGCTATGCTGCCCTTCTTCATTGAGTCGATAATGGTAACTATAAGACCTTGGACCAATGCTTGGCCACAGCGATGGCTTTTGGGTTCGCTTCTTTTAGGTCTTGGAGTGAGCATTGCTATGCTAAGCCGTCACCACATGGCAAATTAGTGTTCGTCTTGTTATTGTTACATTTAAAAATATTGTTTCTATTATAGTTCCAAGAAGATAAATACTCGCTTAAATTGTCAGTAATTTCACAGTACGGTAAAGTTTTATACGAGTAGGTAAAGCCTCTGACTAAATTTCAATTTCGATTTGAAATAATATGAACATTGAAAAGTGTCCTATTAAATTTGTAGTCCTATCGTCTGATATAAATCTTTGTTTGCCCCGAAGCCGAAAGCGCGAACTATTCTTCGCACTCAATAAAACAGCTATAACGCAACTTGAAAATTTCAACTCCTACTTTTTATGGCTCTTTTGCCCCCGAACAAATAGAAGGGTTGAACGACTTGTACCAATTTTCACGATTTATCTGCACCAATAAAAGAAAGTTTTGTTTCATAAATTTGATATTCATTTTATCGTCTTATTATTTGATTTTGGTCAAATTTATGCGTTCAATGAAAGTAAATATTTGAATTTTCTACAACAAAATAAAAAGTTGTTCAGTGGTTTGTTTAGTATTTAATCTGTTTTTAAGTTTTCTATAATCATTTTAGCTCCTGTGGTTTTGTAAAACAATATTCCAATTGAATCAATTTGTGGTTTTCATTTCTATTGAAAATTTAATTCAATGTGATTTATCACTAAAATGATTGATTGAAATTTTAATCGCATTTTATGGCTCAATTCCATCAAAATCTGTTACAGCCAAAAAGTAAGATTATAATTTCGTGAGGTTTATCAAGTTGGCTTCAATTAGTGTAATGCTTTGTTTTTTTTTATCTTCTGTTTTGAGTGATATTGAGGTGGTGTACTATCGAATGAACTTGGGTCAAAGGGTTAAACTAGGGTCAGAGTTGCTAAACCGCCGCCAACCTCCGGAACTCAATACAAGCGTTTTGACCTAATTTCTGTGTCTTATCTACTCAATTGCTTAGTTTAATGAAAATAATAAAAACGACCTTAGTAAAACCAGCCGCAACGTTTCTGTTTGGTGCCGTGACCAGGATCGTGTATCTTGCTCGTTTGTCACCCACCGCCGCGAGTTAAGCAGTGCTAAGACAACATCAACTACTCTGCCTTATCTGCTACTATCTGCAACTACTTGCTTATTTCACTGCTTTTTGAACACGCAGAAAAATACTACATAAATAATTAAATGGAAAAAAACCAACACCAATGCTTCTGTTTGGTGCCGTGACCAGGATTGTGTATCTCACTCATTTGTCAACCGCCACCGTAAGCTAAGCAGTGCTAAAACAATTACTTACTTGCTTATTTCACTGGTAGGTAGATTATCTTATTCTTTTTTCTATTTCTTTATTACATATTTACCATCAAAAACTGAAACGACATCTTGACCAATCCTAAAGTGCTCTAATAGCTTATAATGATACAAATTACTACACTTTTTTACGAAAAGTTTGTGGCAGCCTGTTAAATTGAAAGGCATATCATTCTTTTTATATAAATCATGGAATAAAAGCAGCGACAATATAAATTTGAAAGACAAATCCCAAGACGCAAAGAAACGTCATGGTGGAAGAAAATGTCACAACTCAATCAAATATAAGTCCGCTAAAACACGACCCCGAGGGGTACATTAATCATTAGGGAGGCCCAGTCGGACTGGAATCGTTTAATATTTTATTCTGACCTTCCAATGTAAAGTATAAATGTTGTTTTTTTCCGAATCATTTTCAACTCTTTTTTGGTGACTTTTAGGCACAATTTTTTAAATTAGTGTTTTCGATTTGTTTTATCATTTTTTGAGTAGTGTAATAATCACGAGCTTTTTTTCATCTGCGTTCTTTTTTTTACAATTCTTACAATTTTAAAGTTTCACATAAGAATGGCATCCAATAAGTGCCAAAAACTCAAATAGGACTTATCATTTGGTTTTATTTCAAAGCACCAAAAATATAAAAGCCGAAAATCTTACTCAAAGTCACAAATCACGCAACCCCAAACATTTACCCGCGAAAGATTTATAGGCAAGTTAATAAGGGCTACTTATGTTAGTAACCCCATCCACTACCTGGGCGTTTGTACAGTGACAAATACGGTGAGATAGAGCGCGGTAGGGTCACGCTCCTCGTCACGCTACGAACACGGGTGAAAAATCAACCTCAACGATTTACTAGAAATGTAATTTCTGTACCGAAAATCACTTTTTTATGATATAAATATTTTTGAGAACATAAATTAAATAACTGCCTCAAAAAGAAAAGGATGTGTTTTTTAATTAATATCATTAACAAACAGAAAAAAAATGCTCATACCTATAGTCAAAAATCTACCAACTGGTCGATTATACAGTGACATGATTTTTCATTGAGACAATAAAGCCATATCTTTTTCTCAAGCTGAAAACTAACTGCTTATTGAGAGAGAAGTGGCTGATATTTATTTCAATCAAGTTTTTTTTATTTGATGGAAACGTAGTTTTCTTTGCTAAGAGGAAAAAAGTGACAAGTTTTAACTAAACAAATCACAGAATTTGTACGAAGGAAAACTGAGACTATTTAATTTACTCTATTTGACTTCGTCTAGAAATACCACAGCTGCAATGAACCATCGGGGTTGCCACTCAGTACCTACTTTTCATAAATTATACTACATAATCCAGTGATCGTATCTCACTGATAATTAGCAATATTTCGCTGCCCCTCTCGGCTGCGACTGACTGCGCATAACTCTTGTCTGAAGATTAGCCTAATTAATTTCATTGCTGGATTAGGAAATTCCGGATGCTTAATAGCATACAATTTATAGAACTTTGAAATACATAGTTCAATGACTGAAATGCGCAATAAAGTGCACCCAAGGCTTTAAAACAAAATAAAATAAAACATTTCATACGAAATTGATACAACATTCTTTCACTCACTCAATGATATCAAGTACCTATTAGTGAACAATATTATAGTCATGATGATCATTACAAACTTGGTTGTAGCTCATTTCAACTTTGTTGTCTCTCAACTACAAAAACTTGGTATCAATTTTCACATTTTCGTTTATGACAGGGTTAAGTATTTCGCCAGCCGCGGCGCCACATTAAAGCATCCATTGATTTGTGTCCTAACTAAACAAAGGCCAAAGCTGTAAAAGCAAAATGGCGCTGTTCCACACAATATCGTAAAATAAAAAAGCAATAAAATGGCCTAACGACTTTTTCTCTAGTTATTCTAACGGCCATCGGAAAGTGCGCGATTCTGCTAATGTGACCTTCACGGGTGAAGGTCATTTCTCTCTATTTCTTATTTTGTCTACCATTGGTAAACAAGTAGCATCACAAAAATAACTCTGACGTGCGATAGTTATCTGTAGTATTTTAAAAGTGATACTTTATTTTATCCGGTCCAATTAGATGCAAAATATGAACAAAAATCGTAAATTTTTCGTCTTTTACGCAAACTATTGAGTACTATTAAAATAAAATAATACAGGAGTAGTTTACACCATGACACGTTTATTCTCCAGAGTCCTAATACAGAATGTCAAGAGGGTACCGTTATATTTTTAAACTTTGACAACTATTAAACTTTACTACATCGCCGCGTATTCGATTGGTACTGCGTTTCGATTCATATTTCGACAAGGTTGTGTAGTCAACTTGGTAGTGCTATCTTTGTTTGTTAATAACCAAACCGAAGGGATTGATCATGTTTGTCCGTCATACGACGAGACGCAGTATCATTCCTTTTCAACATGTTATTTAAAAATTGCAACAATTGAATGTACAATCAACAGTGTAAAAATCAATAACTAACACTCGGCCATCCTGAATCTTAATTACGCCCTCGTAAATAAACCCTTACATAAAAACGTTCTTAGTTTACACTTTTGTTACGCTATTTTCAACCTTTCAAATCAAAGCAATTACAACAATATTACTATCCGAAAAATTTACAACAATCTTAATGTTCAAAATATTTTTAGAAGAATCATCTATCTTAATATTCAAAACACTTTCAGCAATTCTAATATTCAGAATATTCATAACAGTCTTAATATTCAAAACATTTCTTTAACAATCTTAATTTCAATATTATTTACAACAATCTTGACACAGTATAAATATTTTCATCCTAATATTTAAAGTTTTATTACTCGCAAAAATATTATTTTGTAAAACCTTACTGAGCGAATTACTCAATTACTCGGCCATTCCTGATAATGATACATTGCGTCCTCGTAATGATACAAGTATATATTTTTATTTTAACTACTCATGACTTAGTTACGTATTTTTTTATATTGTACTCAAAATAATTATATTTTTAATTATATAATATAACTTATTATTACGTATTATTGTAAATAATCTTATTCTACATATTTTAAAACATGAGATTGAAAATAACTGGTCATAACCACTCAAAAATTCTTGTTATCCATCTGTACTTGATTTATCTTTTTTATATACGTTTTCAGAGTAGCTGATAAACATGTTTTAAATGTCATATTTCGATAAAAACAAATGTGAAAATGTCTCGACCCATTCATTACTGTTTTAAATTATGTCAGAAAATGAAACATACATATTTTTTTAAAACAATATTAATCGCATTGATTTTTGTAATATAGTTCATGTTCATATATTCATTGTTAAATCTATTCATGTGTTCTTTCATTTACATTACACAGATGATGCTGCTATAAAAATATTTTAATTGATAAACAATATAATTAAGTACAAACATCTGTAGTATTTAGGAAATACTATCAAAATTCAAGTTAATCAAACATTATAACAACTTTTATTCATGGTCAACCTGTGGTCTCACCCTGTCTCAAACTCATTCATCTCTTTTATGTTATTGTTAATGCTTTTAGACTTTATTTTACTACTAAGAGAAACAGTATCGCACACCTGATTATCTATAATTTAGACATTGTGGAACATATCCGTTGTGATTGTGGGACAAACCCTTTATTATTGTGGGACAAACCCTGTTTTCAATGTTTCAAACTCGACGGAATGAACCCGTGATTCATGACTTGTTATGATTTATTCGTAGTCATTTTAACTTAAATGCACACTGATTGTTATGCATTATTTGAATAAGTATCAGATTATAACTTCAGGTAGTATTTTTAAAATCTACTTTCTTGAATGTCTTGTAATTGTTATAATATAAGGACTCCATTTTTAATTACCTAAATTATTTTTGAAGCACTTTATTTATACTACAAAGACTTAATCTGGATTATAAATTTTAAATCTGAATTTCATTTAGGTACTTCTGTTAAGCTGTTCATCAAACATTTTATAAAAATTGCAAAAAAGAATAATAAATTTCAATTATTAATTGTGTTGTATATTCGGAAACAAATAGTTTTTTTTTCATATATATTATTTTCATTCAGCGTTTTGTTTTGGTAATATTATTTTCAACATTTTATTTGTTTCATTTTTATACTATGTTATTATTTTCAATTTATTACAAACCACGTTATTCACTTACTTTTAATTTGAAATTAAACTTAGTTTTGAAATTTATTACTTGTTTAATTATATATTATTTTCTGTTTATTTATTTTTTTGGGTCACTTGGTCGTGTTATTTTATTTTTCTTTATTTTTATTTTTAGGTATACATACAACCCTGTTTTGTTGTTAAACACCCATTTTTCATTACTAGGCGAACATAATTTTCACTATGGATGGGACAAACCCTTTTTCATTGTGGGACATACCCGTTTATATTTATAGGACAAACCCTTTATGATTATGAGACACACCTGTTATGATTGTGGGACACTTTCCCTTTTTTTGTGGGACTCTACCCTTTTTTCACAATGGGACAAACCTGGTTCAGCATTTAACGACCGCCGTCTGTAGTCGGGACCGACAGCTTCACGTGCCCTCCGAAAGCACAGGACCGACGGCTTAACGTGCCCTCCGAAAGCACGATAAAAAATACCCTTTTGATACAAAAATTTACATAGATTGGTACACACCTGTTTTGTATTAATTTTGTCACAATATGATAAATAACTTCTATTTTTGACACTTTTGTCATGCCAAAATTGCTGAACTTTATTAACTTTGCTTACTCATTTAACTGATACTCGTTTACTCGTTTACCTGTTTACTTGTTAACTTACTTTAAAAAACTTTCGTTTACCTAACATTACGTAATATTACCGCATCGATATCAAATATTCAAATGTCCACTTTTACCAACTAATAATTATCGTATTGATGTTCTTCTTTCCATCACATCAGTGGCTGAACATTGGTGATGCAAAACTCCATTCCATGTCTTTGCTGTGATACAATGGCTCCCTCCAACCAATGTCGCAACATGTAAACAAAAATAACATTGGAAACTTAAAAAAACTGATATCAAGAACCTAATGTTTTTTTTTGTTACCTATGCATGTGGTTCAAAGAAAACTAGCCAGCATAAAAAAAAAATACATCAACTGACTCATTGATACAGCCAGATGCCTACTACGCCTTCGCGCAATTGAGATGACGGTGCAATAAATTCTCGACTCGACACAAAACTAATTAAGTATTCGACCAATTAAAGTACCATAGTTATCATCAGAACTGGTTCACGCACCTGTCATTCAAATAGTTTCGTGAGTTGACCCTTAATGATGCAATGCTTCCGTCCGTCCGGAAATCCGCAACTTCCGCCACCTTTCATCAGCTGATAGCAGCGATTCATCGCCTCATTAGATCGATATATTTTACCAGGGTCCACCGGTGATAATTCATGAAATGAAAGGAAAAAAAATGTATTAGAATTATGAATGATACCGAGTGATACCGGTTTAGGCTAGCATCACGTCATTTTACACAACGTGGGGGCCGTAAAAATCGACAATAGGACTCAAAAATTCCATTTTATTTTACAATTTTGGGCAATGAACTGCAAAATTTTCTCAAATTACCCTCAAACATTGCCAGACAAGACAAATGCCGAACACGCCCTGCCAACCCCGTAAAGGACAAAGGCATGATACTAGAAATTTATCAAATGTATAAGAATCTAGGTAATCCTTTAATGTGATCGTTTATCAGCACAAGGTAGGTACATAATAATTATTATAAATAACTCTCAGACGTACCTTTCTGAATCTTGGTCATACTGGGAGCTATTGCATTACGTGCACCATAACATTTCTTCACCACAAACAGTCCAGGACGATCCATGATATCGTTGTTCCATTTTTCGATTTTCGTTCGTCATACGACTCCATATTTTTCTTCTGGTGCAGGCGCTTCATTAAGCGCAAAATTAGCGGCGACTTTATGGCTTGAACTTGAAATAGCACGCGGAAAAATCGAAAAGCACTTCTGAAGTATTAAAATAAAATAATACAGGAGTAGTTTACACCATGACACGTTTATTCTCCAGAGTCCTAATACAGAATGTCAAGAGGGTACCGTTATATTTTAAAACTTTGACAACTATTAAACTTTACTACATCGCCGCGTATTCGATTGGTACTGCGTTTCGATTCATATTTGGACAAGGTTGTGTAGTCAACTTGGTAGTGCTATCTTTGTTTGTTAATAACCAAACCGAAGGGATTGATCATGTTTGTCCGTCATACGACGAGACGCAGTATCATTCCTTTTCAACATGTTATTTAAAAATTGCAACAATTGAATGTACAATCAACAGTGTAAAAATCAATAACTAACAGTACCAAATTCTTAAAACACTTCCAGTGTTAGGTATTCAATTTAGGAAAACTTGATGGCAGCCCAGTTGGTAGAGGCGTCGTCAGTACAGATGGCGAAGGTCGCTGGTTCAAATCCACCCTGCGGTGAAAATGTTGCAAGTTTTCCGAAACGAAAACCATTGATAAATAGTTTCTAGTCGAAATAGGTGAATTCTCAGTAAATGTCCAAACTAAATATCTATCATTAATGTCGTCCTCAATTTCATTCATTGCAAATTATTACGTGTATTTGAAATAATTAAATTAGTTTTTGGTAACCTAATTATTAGGTGTTTGGAATTATATGGACATAAATATTCCTAATATATTCATTGCAATTCGAAAAATAATCTAATTTGAAAATAATTAACGAACTCTTTTCATTTGAATTTTACTTCACTATAGGCAAAGAACGAGACAGTAATTCGTAGAATAATGACCGCAAGCATTTTAACGTACATAATAAGTTGGGACGTAAAATTACGTGGACAAGACGTGCCCACCAGCCGTAGAGGGGTCTTTTTTATGTTACAGTTTGTAAGCTGAATTTCAATTAACTACAAAAAGGTGCTTCTTTAAACATTTGTAGTTTTCATTACTTATGAGTACGTAAAGGTCTAACTAAGGTACTGTTTGTTTGTCTGACTGAGTATTTAAAGTTTAAAAAGGGAGACATATAAAATAATCGATTATCACTAAAATCGATTCTTGGCATTTCACATACTTAACTATTTTTAATGTTGGTACTTCGGTACATAGGCTGCCCCCACATTGGGCGTTGGCCGAGCGTACGCGTTTCCTGATTACCCGTGCCCCCCGCACACATTCCCCCCCGCGGCCGAACGCCCGTGGATCGCGACGTAAGCGCGGCGTCTGCGCGGCGTTCACGCAGCGCTCGCGCGGCGCTTGACAACGCGAAGCCCGCGCCCCGCAGACGGTGCGCTGACGCGACGTCCGCGCCGCGCCGACGCCGGCAGTACGCTCAGGAAACGCGTACGCTCGGCCAACACACAATGTGGGGGCAGCCTTAGGTAGTGTTTGTTGGGTTTGCTGTGTTTTTGATGTTAAAAAAGTTGAAGATGTATGACATAATCGATTATTACGAAATCGATCTTCGATAGTTCGCTAAACTACAAAAAAAAAACAAATATGACAGTTATTAGTTTTTCTTATTTACCTACTATTTGAAAAATACACATAATACCATAAAAGTTCTTTTTTTCTTGTCTGAATTCCATACAAATATTACTTTGACTACACCCAGAACCTAAATATGATAAAGTTTCCGAAGAAACTGAAGCGAAGTTTTATAACTGAAACGACTATTCAACAAATCAACGATAGTTAATGGAATACAATATTTCAACCTCACACCGCCCCGCCGGAAATTAATGATAATAATTTGCAAATACCCGCAATCCCTTAAGAGGGATCTATAGTCATTATGTTTCATACAAACGCTTTCAACGTATCCCTCTGCCAATTCGCAACCGATCGACTCAACTTTTGGCACGGTAACTCTTCTGGACTAGATCTATGCTCCATATTCTTTTTCTGGTTGTAATAATGCATTTAAAAAAAGATATGGCCGTGGCAAAATGCTCTAAAATTATCACCAAGTTTACGCCTTGGTATCTTCTAAATATGACAATAATTTCAGCAAAACAAACGATACAGGCATAGAATATTTTAATGGCGGCAAAATAATGCCACTATCAACAAATTTGGTGGCGATTTCGAACGGGGAACCTGGTACACCCAGAACGCAAATTTTCCGGTAGCGAACTATAACTGTCTCTTTTACGGCTGCGGGACGGGTGGGATGCATAAATGAGATAGAAATATTTTTATCAACTGACAGCTCACGATCTTTCAGCTCGGTATAGTAGCCTCTTAAGCCCTTTGAACAAACCGTTTTCCAATAACTCCCCGTGATGATAATGTCGGTTAAAATTTTCAGTAAAAACCGATAGTATTAATAGATAAAGGGCATAAATTTGTTTAAGTTGTGTAAGTGTTCATTGTTTTACTTTTTGTCTTATTCATTTTGCTTCAACAGATTCCAAAAAAGTTGATAGAAGTCATAAATGTACGAGTTTTTACGTTTGTACGAGACAAAATTGCAAAAGAGTATATTATAATTCTTAATTATTATAGGCTTCTGAACCAGTCTGGGTCTGTTTCTGAGATAATTATGTGTCCCGCCTTGTTAGTCATCATCAGCAACTTAAACCTGGAATCGAATCCGGGACTGTGGGATACCGTTCCACTGGTACCACAATCTTGCCCATTGTAGTTTCCATTGTATAGCTTTAATAAAAAGCTCTGAAAAACCTTTCAGTATCGCCTCAGTAGGTACGGTATCGCGTAACAATCCGAGGCACTTGATGGATCGCCTCCCCGTATCAGGAATAGAGATGGGAACTTACTCGGGTATTTATCCAACTACACGGTAAGTACCTGTACTTACCCGGTAAATACCCGTATGCACCAAAATTGGTAGGTAGATAAAAATGTAAGGAATGTTGAAAAAATATTATCGTTTGCCTGCATAGCCTCCATAGAAAGAGTTGTTCAGTGTCATGGTCCTAGCACGCCTGCAAAGTTTTCGTCTAACCGTCCTGGACACCCGTACAAGGAGTAAAAAAATAAAATGGGACAAATAAGCCCATAAAACTGAACCACTTTCCCCAAGGAACATAGGTCAAAATATTAAAAAATAAAATTTGACTCGGCTGAAAAAATATAGGTATTTAGCCAGTATATGCCCAATACCTAGAGCAGGGGTGGCCAAACTTTTTAAGTATGTGGTCTACTTTTTAATTTACACTACTCGCGCGGTCTACCCGCCAGGTGCCCAATTTTAGAAAAAAATGCAGCAATTTATTTTGATTCTTCATTGAATTTGTGAAATTAGACTACGGGCTACCGAAAAAGTCGCCGCGGTCGACCGGTAGACCGCGGTCGACGTCTTGGCCAACCCTGACCTAGAGAATAAGGTATATAGGGTGACATTTTACTATAGACCGATAGCGAAAATGCGGGACGGGCTAGTGATAAGAGACCTACTTTCCCCAAAGACCGTAGGTTGAAATATGAAGAATAGAATTTGACCTCTTACAGAAACTGATATCAGCTAATCGGAAATTTTGTATAGGAGGTCCAAATTTATTTTTCACATTTCGATCTATCGTCCTTAGAAAATGTTGTTTCTTTCTCCAGCCAATCAAAATGCAGTTTTGCTATCGGTCACTAATAGAATAACACCTTATATACCCAAACGGGTAGAATGGGTATACCCACCGCCCAACTCTAATCGGGAAATAAACTTTAAACTCCATAATAGCAGCCATCTACTACTGCATTTACCTAACCGTGGCATTTAACTGTGATTTACTTAACTAATAGATACTATAAATAAAGCTTAATTGTAGGTTAAGCCACTAGATTTTAATTAATTGCTACTTTGTGACAAGATAAGTTCTAAAGACAGAAAACAAATGACTGTGTAGCTAGAATTAAAATTTGTTGTACTGAATAAAATGCTGGTAAAGTCGCGGTTATACTTACTTATGTTGTTGCTAAGAGTTTTGAGATGCATGGTTGGTATGGTGAAATCTTAGGTTTTTTATACAAGGAACAACAAAAAGGATAAACAAGCTGAAAGGAACTTTTCCTATGAAAATTTGACCAGCTGATTGATTCACGGGAGGTAATTTTCTTTTTAGGGTTTCGTAGTCTACTAGAAACCCTTATAGTTTCGTCATGTCTGTCTGTCTGTCTGTCTGTCTGTCTGTCTGTCTGTCTGTATGCCGCGCCCTCATATCTTCGTCAGTTTTAGAGCTATCGACATGAAATTTGATGAAAAGATAGATCGTGTTGACCCAAATATAGAAATGTTAAGAAAAAAATATTTTAAATGTTTTTTGGACCCCCTCCCATACAAGTGAAAGGGGGGCAAAAAAATTTTTTTTCTTCTGTTATATTGAGTAGGGTATCGTTGAATAGGTCTTTTAAAACTAAGGTGAGGTTTCTTTGAAACAAAGTCACTACAATGTTTCTGTCACGAGATATTTGCTTTTAAAAAGGGCGTTTTTGACCCTTAATTTGTTCCAGCTGTAACTTCTAAAGTATAAACGCAAAAAATTTGAAATAATTATGGAATATAGCTTACAATCTGAAGTTACAATGAAAACTATAACGAATATCGTACCCTTAAAGGTTTCAGAAAAAATTGAGTTTTTCTATTTGCGGTTGGTCATCATAGTGCTGCTAACAAACCAGCAACAAAATTAAGTTTGTAATGCTGAAAAACCTGATATTCAAACGTTGACTACGAAACCCTATTTGTGGGCGTGTCTGACACGCTCTTGGCCGGTTTTTTATATTTAAATCCATGTTCCATGGGGAAAGTTGTTCATTTTCATGATTACCTTGACATCCTTTTGGCTTCCAAGTAGACTTGGGTAACTCATGAGAGAGAGATAAAAAAGAAACATATCCGTCCAAATTATATTATCACTCACTATCTCACGTAATTTTCAAATATATCTTTAACTCACTTAGACTACGGTTCATTTTCGATGTACAGAACGACTGAGAGATGAGTTAGAGTGAAGGAGATCGCGCTGTCTGTTTAAGAGAGATGAACAGATGTGCAGGTCAATGCAGAATAATGTAAACAAAAATGACCTTTTTAACAATGCTTTCACGCGCTAGATTACAATAAACTCAACTAAGGGTAAGTTAGTGCTAAGGGTAAGTGTATTTCCAAAAAAAACTTACACAAAAGAATCTAAGAAGAAATAATTTTTAAATTGTCTTTCCTTTGAGTAACAGAACAGATGCATCTAGACACACGGCAGTGTGTCCGCCAAGTTCGAGCAAAAAAAGCGACACACCGGCCGTGGGTTATATTACACGAACCATTTCGGGCCAAGTTCGACCCACCTATAACTCAAAATCTATTTTATCTACGCATATGAAATTTCTAGTATCTGTTGAGATCTACTTACTTATCTAAAATACAAAATTTCATTAATGTACCTATTGTAGGTCTTGAGATATTGACGTCAGAAAATCGCTATTTTTACTATACACTCACTGACTGACTGACTGACTCACTCATCAAAAACCTAGACCACTTCCAATGGTCGTATTGACTTGAAATTTGGCATGGAGGTAGGTCTTTAGGTCAAGGTAAAGGAAAAAATCTGAAAATGGCCAAGTGTGAGTTGGTTTTAAAAATAATGAAGGTGTAAATTCATACCCCTAAGGAACTAAAACAAAAAATTTATCTATATCTCCCAATCGTCGTACCGACCTAAAATTCGTTACGAAGGTTTGTATTTAGTCAAAGTAAAGTATAAATGAGATATTTCCTTACCTAACTTAATCATAAGAAAAAAAGAAAATAAACCTTACAAAAATAAATGAAATCCCACCCAAAACATAAATGTGAAAGGCTGCCAAGTTCGATAATATTGGAATGCTTCGCCTATAAAAGAAGTGAGATCTAAATAAGTACCAAGTTCCATACACAGACCTCAGTTAAAAATAGTTACAGGAATGCACACTTGATTTTTCGCAGTTTGGAAAAAGAATCTACTTTCCATATAGTACCTTGAAAACTGAAAAATAACTTTGAAAATAATGTATATTTCAGTTTAGTTAGTTAATGTGATTCGTTATATAATAAATAAATAAGTGTGCACGCCCGTGTAGTTTAAAAACAATGCCAGCTGTAAGGAAACGAAGTGTCCCGTGGAATCATTTCGAGATGCAAGACAAAAATGTTTTTTTTATTTTATTTAAGTTTGTGTAAGTTCCACCAGGTCCATGTTCCACAATTTTAAAAAAATAGTAGTCGTCGCGTACCATCCGTATAGCGCCGAAATATTAGTGGATAGAAAATATTGATACTTCACTTTATTTAGACAATCGGCAATTTTGCCTTAAATAACTTATTGAGAAATAATGATGAGTTCTCAGTAAGTACAACAAAGAAAAAATAAATTTCCTAAATTAAATCTAATTATATTATAATAATAAGGAATTAAAATTCAAATTCTAAGAATTTAAAAACAAATTTGGTACCTACTAAACAAAATATTCTCAATTTAACGGACTAAAAATGCATTAAATAACATTATCTTGACTCGTCAAAAATCAAGATTGTTCAGTCCCTGTAAACAGCATCATTTGTTCTATTGTTTGAAATCCGTTCTATTCAAACTAAACTCAACACAACGCAAGTGATAATAAACTAACAAACATCCGTTAAATTTTTTTGCATGGACTTTACCATGCTGTGTGAACTCGCTTAGCAAAAAAGCTTAACATTCAGTTGACGATATGAAACAAAAAGCTCGGGCTCCTTCACTGTTTGAAATGAGTGAGAGATATAAATGAGTGATATATATCCAGGGACACAATTGAGATATATCTCTCTTTTCATCTGAATGACACATTTTGCGCATCTCTACTTCCAAGGTAATCCATCCTTTTGCTTGTTATAATTTTATTTTTTGTTACTTTTTTCTTTTCGTGTGGGACACCGAGTCGTTCAACGACCCGATGAACCCTGGTGTCAGAGTTTTTCAACCGTCTACTGCAAGTAGCAGGCCTCTGACATGGTTGTGTAACGACCGCCATCATAGACAGCAACCGGGACCGACGGCTTAACGTGCCCATCCGAAGCACGGAACCATCTTACTTGCGGACAATCAGGTGGTTCAGCCTGCAATGTCCTAACCAGACTGCGAACAAATTCACAAAGTGATAAATATCTACTTTATAAGTGACCCCACCGGGAATTTAACCCGGAACCTTTGTGTGGCAGGCAGGCATACTAACCACTGCGCCACATCGGCTGTCGCTGTTTTTGTTACTGCGTGTATATTACGTAGTATTTTTAACAGCACAACATTAGATATTTTAAACGTTCTAATCCAGCCTGCAATAGGTTGAAAAAGAATAGAATAGAATCCAGCTTCATAAAACCTCCGATTTAATTTATCTACCATTAAGGCTGGTGTGCACCGACAGCTGATGATACTACGATTACTTAAGGGCGCCGTTTGTCAGAAATGCCCTTTTTCAAAACAATATTACTCAGTAGATATTAGTTGTGAAATTCTAAAAAAAATATATGTTGCAGTTGAGGATCTAATGGAGGGAATGGGGCATTCAGTTACACGATTTGATTAACTTTGCTCGATAGAAAAAAATACCAAAGTTGGCTCTATTCAAAATTTATTTTCAATATTATGCATAAGATATTAAATTTATAAACCTAATTTTTATACCAATCTTTAGATAAATTGATAATCCAGGGAATGGTGCAGTATCAATGTTGTACAGTTATATTGTAAATTAAGATGCCTAAATAACTACAAAAAGCGCGAGTGGCTTGGCTCGGCGGCCTCATCAGTCGCGCAGAGGCGCTTACAGACGACGGATGTGTGCCAATTGTTCTCCCGACGTGCGACGTAAATTGGTTTTATTTTTAGTGGCGATCAGTCTAGTGCCACAGTAGGAAAAATGAAAGCAGTATCACCACGGGTTTCAAAACTAAATTAAACTAAACTTATTTTTTATAAATATGCCGTGGCATAACAAGATACAAGGACACAGTGTAACAAAATCAGTACATCCACATATTTTTGTAATAGTAGTTATGTATTACGATTATTTTACCAAAATGTTAAAGTTTTGGAATGATTGTAAAATTATTTTTGACGTTAATATCACAGTAAGTATTAGTAATTTATTGTATTACCAATATTGATTTATAACAACAAAGTAATTTTTCTTTTATTTATTTCAGCCCATTGATAACTGGCACTTGTTGAGAGTTGGTTTACTCGCACATTGATATTGTTGATATAATTAAGCTCTGATACCCAATTTATGATTTTATTGATGCTAATTAACTATAGAGAAATTATAATGATGAGTACACACACGCGTTATGAATGAGTGGTGATCGCGGACTGGCGTGGAATGACCTAATAATTGCCATGTGGAGTAAACTGCTGAGAGTGCAATCCGATTTGCGGTGTACAGACCGTAGAGGTGAAATAGCAAATAGCAAAACTAAGGTTAACTTATAAAAATACATGTCATGTTCTTATGCTAGATTTATTAAAATTCATCGACATTAATTATCGGCCTTCTGATAATTGGTGACGTTGCTTTGTCTTATTTGATCGCAGCGCGGGTGGCGTTAGAGAGCGTCTTCAATTCTATGTTTTCTTGCGCTAACGTCAGAGTCGTGTGCGCGCTTCTTGGTTGAACTGCCGGTTTAGCGATCTCATTGATGGGTGTTGATAGGTTTTCAACTTTCGACTGCAAGTTGATGCTTCCCCTCAGACGACGACGCACGCACCGGACCACGTAAACAGCTGATGCTTTCATGCATCCTATCATTAGGATGTATATTGCAGTGAATTGATGTATGTCATGCTAAATTAAAGTCTCAGGAAGTGGAGTTTCTGATTTCATCTGTTCGATTTGCTTGCCTATTTTTGTAATGTCTGAACTTTGCTCTGTATGTGGAATTCATCTCGATCAGAGGGACTGATACATTTATAATGTGATTAATCGGAGCGATGTCTGGAATGTATAAATCTGCTGACATCTTTGTTTCTATGCGCTATATGAGAAAACCTGTGAAGTCGTCCCCTTTGATAACGCAATCTTGTTCGAATCCGATGATGCCAGCATTCTGGACTTGTATTGATGTAATATGACTCCCACATATGAGTCTCAGTGCCACGTTGAAATGTCGACGTCCAAATTTTTTATTGCATTTAAACATTCGACGGTGGTGTCATGCAGTTTCTTGATTACTGATGCAGATTGTTGCTGAAGGACTGGCAGGCCAAGGAGAATATTCATATGTGAACTGAAAATTAGCCTTTTTTTGCTGTAACGGTGATTTAATATTTCCCAACACGTTTCACAATTTTCAGATGATATTTGTAAATGCTGTATCAGCTTTTCAGCTTCTCCTTTGACTTTGGTTTTCAGAAATTGCATTTTTTGCGCTTTCAAGATGGAATTATTTTTATGTATGGTCTCCGTAAAAAGATCTTTGAATGATGTCCAATTAATATAATTTCCACTAAATGTTGGAATTTACATAGTAGGCGTGGACTTCTCCCGATGTTTTTAGCCCACATCTTGTTGTTGATTGATTTTTTGATCTCATTGTATCTTTGCTCACATGCATAATACCTTTTGTCGTTGGAGAGATCTTCACTGGGCAGTTCGCAGTCTATTTCCCAGTGTAATGTGTCAACAGCCAGCCATCTAGTTTGTATGGTTCTCAGGGCATCTTCAAGCTCCCATTTTTCGGTAATCAAATCTAGATTAAACATATTGACAGCTCGTACAAAATATGCTTTTACATTGCTTTGCTGCTTTCTGGACATTTCATCTAGTTTGCTGACATTATCTTTGTCTTTGTTCATTTTTGGATTAACAACGTCCTGTGGCTGTTGATGCTGATCATCTCGCTGATTGCGCTGATGTTGTTGAGTTTGCTGTTGAGTCCCTGACGATGTTCCTGTGGGGGTAGGTGAGTGCGGCGCTTGGTACGGCCGCTGCTGCTGCTGCCAATCCATTTTAGCTGCGCCTAGGATTGATGGCTTTAGAAATGGTTTTTGTTCTTGATGCACTGGATGTGTGAGTATCGCTTTACGCGCTTTTCGATAGAACGCTGCAGTTATATCATATTGACCATCGGAAAAGTAATCATAGTTTTTGTTTTCAGACGCGCTCAAGGCTTTATGATTATCTTGAAATGCTTGCCAGAGTTGGTCTACGGTATCCCTCCGACGTTTGAGATATGCAGCTGCCTTCTTATCCGGTGGATCATTCTCAAATTTCGAGAATATCTGCTGCATTTCCGCAATAATCTGGTATTAATTATCAATTTGTTCCATCATGTTGATTGCAGTTGTATGATGAATGTGAAATGTTGAAAATTAGAAGAAACCTTTACCTCAAAAAATCCTTGTGTACAATCGAGCCCTATTCCGTCACCCTCGGGGCAAATCGGTGAGGACCACAAATTTGTTGCTGACAAAGACTCGTATGCATCCTCGTGTCATATTCTTAGTAATACGAATACGCTCTCAGCACCATCCATCACGCTCCCAACGCCATTCATAACGCACCCAGCAACATGTATCACGCTCTTAGCACTTTCCATCGCACTTCCAGCACCATCGATCACGCTCCCAGGACATTGACCTTTTTATGAGTTTTGATTAGCTTCAATTTGTTTAAAACAACCTTTTACTGATTTTCAGAGTCAAAATGGATTTTGACCGGTTAATAAGTACTTATATAATAAATACCTAACATTACTAAACATTTGTTTCAATATTCTAAAAGAAAAACTAATAATACAAACAAACCTTATTTTCCTACTGCATTATTTTATACTGTGGCGTTCTCGCCCGCCTACAAAGGTCACCGGAGTTCAAAACCAAACAGCTCCTTCGTAGAGCGGAGGCAAGCCGCCTGGGCGCGAAAAATACCTAAAGCTGTCCCAGAACGCGCCCTTAACGGGTACGTTAACAAATAACCGGTGACTGACGGGGCGGCGATTTTCTTGGAGTTCACCAACACTTTTAGGACGTCGGTCTACCAACCGAGCGTTTTTGAATGAAACATTAATGAAACACCCGAAAGTTTACATCGACCACGTAAAATTGACATACGTTTCCTTGTTGTTACTATCAACAAGAGCAGCGTCCAAACGTGGTAGCGTAACCTTGTTATACTACAAAATTAAATGGATCCTTTGCCTAAGCATCTGGACATAGAGCAGGCACTCATTATTTTTAGCAGCATGTGATTCTGCCAAATTCAAAGATTAAAAACAAAAAACTTTACACTCAGTCAAGGGTGCAGTAGCGCCACGGGGGGCATCGTAAAAGTTTTTGTGTGGACCTTATTTCGGGCGCGCAGTGCAAGACAATAGGGACGAACCATTTTTTGTTCAAGATATGGGGCTAACCGTAAAATAATGGACGAAATGAGGATGTTTAAGTAAATCGCCAAGTTAAGGCCACTTGACAGCCTTTAAATGGTGGTTAGGGTTTGGTGAACAGTAAAAATTAATTTAAACATGGAATTAGATATCATCGACCGATTATAAATTTAACAGTTGTCGATGAACACCGGCCTAAATGTGGTAAGCTAAAGTTTGAATGAAGGTAATACAAGTAAAGTAAAAATACTGATATAGACAGGTAGAAAATAATGCATGAGGTTTCAAATCTTCCTGAATATCTTCACACCTTTATAAGGTACATTCATCAAAGAAAGTTCTAAATTCAAAAACTTCTCCCTTTTGCTTATTCGTTATTAAGGGTTCTCGCCTTTCGATCGGATAGTTGGGAATACCCCGACGCCTCGATCCATCTTAATTTACCCTGTCCGGCTCATCTCGCCGTGATTCTTATCACTGCTCCCTTCAATGATTTTAGTTAAGACGGCTAAGACCCTCATTTTGGATGTCGTTAATTTGAGGTGAATTTTTGTCAAATCAGACCTGAATCTTATTTGTTTTCAGTTTTGTAACATTTGATATTAGATTTAAAATGGTCTAAGTACCATCATCTTCCTGCCCTTACCCCAAATTAGTTAGTGGGGTCGGCACAACAAGTTTTGTTGTGGTTAGAACACAAAATCATGTGGCAATGTTTTATGACCAACCGCCTATCTGGCATCAAATTGGCATCAACTCTCTTTGGAAATGCTATATTGGTATCGGTCATATGGGACGGATATTCAGCCGAGGTCAAAAACTCTACGTCGCCTTTTACGAAACTAGGGGTGGCAATATTCTTAGCCGCTACCATACGGACAGCTGCTACAACACATTTCCGTGTCGTACGTATCAGCAGCACATCCACCAATACCCATAAGGGATCAACTTACGCCAGTTTTACATACTCTTACTGAATAACCAGTATAAGTTGGTCTCTTAAATGTGTAGGTATCCGGAACAGCCAATACCGATTACAAGTAATGCGCTTCGGTCGCCAACAGATGTCGCTGAAACTTTAAGGACGGTCGTAACGCACACGCGCGGGCGAGCATAAAGTCCTCTTAATTATTTGAACCCGGTTGGACTACGCTATTTTAGTACTTCAGTCCTGCCTCCATGACCTAGTGGTTTAAGCTTTGGTCTTAGTACCTGGTTCGATTTGCAGGGAGAACTCAAACAGGTATTTTCCATTTTTTGCTTTGGAACCTGTTCCTATTTAGGACATTTGTTTCAGGCTGAAAAATTGGATTGCAAGAAAGAGAGCGCATTCAATTTTTTCTAGCAAATTTTGTATGTTTCTAGCAAAGTTTGTATAGGTCTAAGTTAATTTTATTTTTTAAGTAGTTTTAAGTGACATTTTATGTATTTTATTTGACATGTTTAATAAATATTTACACTTTCGGGTCCATGTCTTGCTGTGTAGTTGCCTTGGTAATATACCAACTCATCATCATCATCTTCCTGCCCTTATCCCAATTACTTGGGGTCGGCGCAACACGTAATATACCAACTATCCTGTCGATATAAAAAAACAAAATTTGGAGCTCCCATTCAAATTGACTCGGTCGGCTCGTTCATTGGCTGGTTTACCCATTAAAATATTTGTAACATCCTCTATTTCAATCATCAACATCACTATTTTACCTCCGGTCTTTTTCTTCTAAATCTAAAATAAAACAACTAGCTTAAATATTTTCCTCTCTAAAACGAATCTTCGTCTTACAACAAACAGTTCAGCGTTCAAATATGAGCATAGTATAGATATTGTTTGATCTGCGACTCGGCCATCCGGTCAGAAGTCAAACTTCACATACAAACACACAAACAATCCGCTTTCAAACACAATAAGACTAAACAACAATACTATTGTTTTGTCTGTATGTGACAAATTGTTCTGGAGCAAGCCTCGGGGTTACTACGCATATGGGGAAATGAATAGGGTGTTGGCAAGGGAATTATGTGCCCTAGCTAAATAATGCTTGAATTTCTTGTCAATTTATCTTTTTGAAGAAATAGGTGCAGCGAGATAAGATGCAGCGAAGCTATTCCTTTGTAGGGAAATTCCGTCAGAGGCCTATAACCTTTCAATTGTAGGGACGCCTCACAGATAGGTAAATTCTAACAGCGTCCACAGAAGGGAGGATAACTCGTATTAGCTTTTAGCAAATGTAGCATCTATTGTCAAATAGTTTACTTTGTAGTAGATCCTCTGTTAATAGCTTCTAGAAAGAACAATAGCAATATAAGCTGTAGGCTTCTGAAAAATTGCCCCACCCACGTCGTAATTAGCTCCGCTACACCTTTTAATCAACTAACAGGAAACTCCACTGCTAAACAGATTTCCCTAGTCCTCCAACGACTGAAAGACTACCAAACAACAGTGCAACGACAATGAAAAGTTCTGTTAATGGGGTGATCTTTTTGTAAGCCAGCACCAACAGCAGGCTACAAAATAAAAGTGTAACAAACAACAATGCCACCCTACCTCTATAACTGCCAAGTTCCCGTCACGTAGTTGATAACTGCTAGATTGGTGATGGCTATTCTGAGCCGGCATCACCAGCCGGCTACCAAACAACAGTACATCAACAATGTCACCCTGTAACTGCAAGTAAATAGCAAAGTTCCTGCTATCTGTGCCGGCGTCGCATCGATGCACATCCACCCACTAACCCTGTAAAGTGTACTGTTCATTAGGTTTAAATGGGGTGATGCTATTTTAAACCTGCATCACCAGACTAAACAACAGTGCTATGATAATGCCACCCTGTTACTGCAAGTAAGTAGCTAAGTTCCTGCTATCTGTGCCGGCGTCGCATCGATGCACATCCACCCACTAACCATATAAAGTGTATTGTTCATTAGGTTGGTAAATCCAGTGTATGGAAAGCAGATTTAAAGATTACAAGCCAGCGCTGCTGTAAGTATCGACTGGCGACTTTCAGCATCTGTACTGCTGCAACCACTACACACTGGGCTACAGTAAGACAGCCCGGCTACTGTGTCTGTTTGTTTCCTTATTTTATCATCATCATCACATTCAAACGCCTTGACTGATTTAGGTGTAGATAGAGCATGACTTCTTTTCACCGCGTAAAAACGCACCTTACTACAGTAAAACCGAAAAAACAGTTCCGAGTGAGAGTCAGAATAGAAATTTAGTTGCTAATATTAAAAGCAACTTATGAATAGGAAGCTTAAGCCAAAGTTGTGAAAGTTTAGGCGCAGTCGTGAAGCGAGCGGAAGCCGTCGCTGGTAATGTCAGCGCGAGTTGCAAACACCACATCGCGGCAACTTCATTAGCGTCATACTACCAAGAGTCTTCTAGGCGATTGTAGGTTCTTTTCTCAATCAATAGATGTCGCTGTTAGTAAATAAAACTCGGTAATGCAAGGTACAGTCGTGAGGCAAGCGGAAGCCGTCGCTGGTAATGTCAGCGCGAGTTGCAAACACCACATCGCGGCAACTTAATTTACGTCAGCACACTACCAAGAGTCTTCTAGGCAATTGTAGCTTTCTTTCTCAATCAGTAGATGTCGCTGTTTGTAAATAGAACTCGGTAACGCAAGGTACAGTCGTGATTCGTGAAACGAACGGAAACCGTCGCTGGTAATGTCAGCGCAAGTTGCAAACACCACAGTGCGGCAACTTCATTAGCGTCAGCACACTACCAAGAGGCTTCTAGGCAATTGTAGCTTCTTTCCTCAATCAATAGATGTCGCTGTTAGTAAATATAACTCGGTAACGCAAGGTACAGCCGTGAAGCGAGCGGAAGCCGTCGCTGGTAATGTCAGCGCGAGTTGCAAACAAACACCACATCGCAGCAACTTCATTAAGGGCCCTTTTCCTGTCATGCGTATTTTCGCACGCGCGCGGATCTGGTCCGCATGCGGATGGTAGCACGCTCCTGGTCCGCGCGCGTGCTAGCCGCATGATAGGAAAAACATGTATCAAAAGATAAGATGCGTGCGGCCCGAATGCGGACCAGATCCGCGCGCGTGCGAAAATACGCATGACAGGAAAAGGGCCCTAACGTCAGCCCACTACCAAGAGTCTTCTAGGCAATTGTAAGTTCTTTTGTCAATCAACAGATGTCGCTGTTAGTAAATAAAACTCGGTAACGCAAGGTACAGTCGTGAAACAAGCGGCAGCCGTCAGCCGTCGCTGGTAATGTCAGCGCGAGTTGCAAACACCACATCGCGGCAACTTCATTAACGTCAGCACACTACCAAGAGTCTTCTAGGCAATTGTAAGTTCTTTTGTCAATCAACAGATGTCGCTGTTAGTAAATAAAACTCGGTAAGGCAAGGTACAGTCGTGAAGCGAGCGGAAGCCGTCGCTATTGGCACCGTGCGCAGTTCGCGCGTAGTACTAGAAAGCGCAGCTGCAGCGCCCCTGGTGGCGAAAAGCAGTAAAAATCCTGGTATGCCCTGTAATCTTTCTATGGCGAGACGAACAATTTGTTGGAATGAAATGACGAAAATACTGAATCAAAATACTAAAGTATAGTATAAATTGAAGATGTTTTATCAAATTTAATCTGAGCATTTAGAATTCAGGTTTCCAAATCCTGAAATTTCTGCTTTTTCTTCACAATTCAATGATTCTTATCACTTTGAAAAATTGGTCCCGGTTTGCATGGACATTGCATGCTAAGCCTTCTGAAAGTGCGTAATGAAGATGATTCCGTGCTTCGGAGTACACGATAAACCGTGTCGGCTCCGTTGATGTCATGATTACTTAGAAAGTTGCCCACTTCTACTAGTAGACAACATCACAAATTAGGTATAGGAAAATACAATACGTTAACCAGTAAAATCATTGAGTTGCAATATTTTTCGTTGGGTAAATAAGTGTTGGTTTTACGGAAGGCATATGCTTATCATCATTTAATAAAACAATGAAAGTAGCTTTGTATTTTTGTTTTAAAATAAACGTTGAGTAAAAGTGACGTGACCAAAACCAACCTTACTTTTTGAATTGATTTTACTTACCGCGTTCAATTTAAATGAAGAGAAACAATTTGAAAACACACAGGTCACCTTATTATCAGTAATTTTTATAATATCATTCAAATGTTACGCTTTCACAAATATTTTTCAACTTCCCGCCACAATAATCTTCGTTCCCGCCATTAAACGACAAAACGGCTAGACCAGGAGAGTTGCGTCCGCTAGGTGGCGCTGATGACTGCACGGTGCCAATAATGTCAGCGCGAGTTGCAAACACCACATCGCGGCAACTTCATTATCGTCAGCCCACTACCAAGAGTCTTCTAGGCAAGCATAATGGGCACATTCGGAAGGGACGCGTTGCGAGGAGGTCTGTTTGACTGAGAGCGGAGCCGTCGCTCTCGTATATTTTAGTTTTAAGTTATTTATTATATTGTAAGTTCTTTTGTCAATCAATAGATGTCGCTGTTAGTAAATAAAACTCGGTAACGCAAGATACAGTCGTGAAACAAGCGGAAGCCGTTAGCCGTCGCTGATAATGTCAGCGCGAGTTGCAAACACCACATCGCGGCAACTTCATTAGCGTCAGCACACTACCAAGAGCCTTCTAGGCAATTGTAGCTTCTTTTCTCAATCAATAGATGTCGCTGTTAATTAATAAAACTTGCCAACGCAAGGTATAGCTTAAACCGTGCGGAAGCCGTTGCTGGTAATGTCAGCGCGAGTTACAAACTTCTTATTTTCTTATTCAATAGATCGCACATGACATCCTAAACTGACCTAACTCAAAAAAATGGCAAATCTAGTTAATAATGTATTAAAATAATATATTATTTTCTCTACAAATGGGTAAAACAATCGCAGCGCTAAATAATTTAGTTCAAAAGTTATTCAAATAAATGTCCATATTGCCCGCGCCACCCTTCACCGCCCTGCAAGTCAACAAAGATGTTTCTGAGTTAGTGTGCTGGCAAAGGACGGAAGCACGCTGCGCGCTCTACTATTCAAAAAATACTCCGTTTTTACGATTTCCGCCAAGATATGAAAGTCTATAGTGACAGTTTTTGAGTTATGCCTATTTATCCTGACAATTTTTGCTAAAACCGTGTATTATTTTGAGTTAGTGCACTGTTGCCTTTTTAATAAATGCATTTGGTCAAATTTACTTCGTATTATTTGACTTATGCCTGTATAGCGATCGAAATTTTTGTGTTAGGCCTCTATAAACTTTTAGTTTATAAAAAATGTGTGTAGTTTTTAGTTATGTCAGTATTGGGTGTTGATAATTTATATTTTTTTTAGTTAAGGTAAGTAATTTTGTTGTACTTGTAGATCAAAATGGATCCCAACGAATGTGCTAGTAAACATCCAAGCTCAAGTAGCAGTGTTGTGGCTTTATTTTAAAAGAAAGGCGACAAAACGCTCCTCGAAAATTATAGGTCAATCACACTACTGAGCCACGTCTATAAGCTCTTCTCGAGTCGTAACTATTTGTCTGGCATCAAGATTTGGCGCCTTCCAGCCACAACAGCTGGGTTTCGGAAGACTTTAGCGCTGTAGACCACACTCATACTGTGCGGCAAGTTATACAGAAGTCAGAAGAGTATAACCAACTGCTGTGTACTAAAGTTTTGTGAACTACAAGAAAGTTTTCGACTCGATTGAAACCTTGGCTGTTCTAGAGTCCTTGAAGCGGTGTCAAGTCGACTGGCGACATCATGATAGAGGTGCTGAGAAGCCTATGAATTGGCAATAATGTCAGTTCAAGTACAAAACCACATCAAGACCCATACAGATACTCCGAGGTGTTAGACAGGGTGACATTATATCCCCAAAACAATTCACAATGCGCTGGAGGATGTATTCAAGACCTTACAGTGGGACAGACTAGGCATTCTCATTAATAGTGAATATCTCACAAATCTCCGTTTTGTTGACGGCGTAGTTATAATGGCCGAATCACTGCAGGATATGCAAAATAATCTGTCTAGTCTAAATACGGCCTCGAGGCGTGTTAGACTCGAGAAAAACTTGGAAAAGACCAAGGTCATGTTCAATCAGCACGTAATCTCTGAGTTACGAGTAGTCTCCGCTGAAAGTGTAGACCTGAAAGTAGTTCAGAAGTATACCTTTGGCAAACATTGCAGTTACGAAGAGCTAACTTCGAGGCTGAAATTACCATGACATAGCATGACAGTTAAACTGGCCAAAGGCTACACGACACTATAGTGCCGTCATTCGAATAGGCCATATTTGACAGCTGTCAAACCCATACTAGGAAACATGTCAACAAAGAAAAATAGACCTTATGTCACAGCATTAACATGATTTTGACAGCTTTCAAATATGGCCTATTCGAATGACGGTACTATAGGGAACTCGCTAATGGATCATCATCATCTTCCTGCCCTTATCCCAATTATTTGGGGTCGGCGCAACACGTTTCGTTGAACACAAAATCGTGTTGCAAAAGGATTTGGCTGAATTTTACGACCGGCCGCCGACCAGCCGTCAACCTCCTTGGGAATGCTTTTGTGGTGGATTAACCGCCCCCAGACGGGTGGCCCTGGCCTGGCTGTTAGGGTCGGGTTTATCCTCGGTCGCCTCTTACGAGCCCCACGGGAAGAGAGGGTGGTGCTATTCTACTCTGCCGGCACCACACGACAGGATCTCGCTAATGGATAACGTCCGCAAGAGATTATCAGCCAAAAGACTTGTCTGGAAATGTAGCAAACTGAAGTGGCAGTGGGTTGGTCACATTTGTTGTAGAACCAATTTTCTACACATAGTATCGTAGAACCGAGTTCTCGAGAGGAGGCAACGACTTAGAAATCGTAGCATTGGACGCCCTCCTGCCAGATGGACCGATGACTTAAAGATAGAAGAGAGCGGCTGGTAGGGGATGGTGAAAACGGGAGATCATGCCTTGTGGCGTGCTCTGTGGAAGGCCTATGTCCAGCTGTGTGCTGAAGTGATGTAATTATGAACTCGATATTTGAACATACTTTACCTAAAAGCTATATAAATAATTTATACTATTTTGTCAATCAAAATGTAGTGTTTTAATAAGATTCACTTAGTAAAAAGATAAAATCTTTATTTTATTTTGCATTAACACTCCCTTATTATATTGTTATGAACCAGCTAAACTGACATATTTTGAATTAACGCGCTAGTTTTGAATAAAGAGTACAGTCTATAAAGGCATAAAACTAAAAAGATTTCAAAAATATCGGGCAGTAACGGCATAAGTCAAAGTGCTTTTTGAAAAATCTAATAAATAATAATTATTATGTTTAATATTAATATATTTTTCAATAAACAAAATAAAGATACTCCAAACTTTTTTTTGATATATCAGTCATAACTCCAAGGCATATAGTTTATTTTTAAGACGTATTAGAAGTTAAAAATCCATTTTCCCACAAACATGCTTTTTTGAGTTAGGTCAGTTTAGGATGTCATGTGCGAGATGTGACGACAACTTCAGGTAGCGCACTACTACGCTTCAAATATTTATATCAAAGACATTCGATACTCCTTCTTTCCTTGCTTACACAGACAAGTAGTATCTAATAGGAGAACAATTTATAATTTTCATCTCGAGATTACATACCAATCATAGCTAATATTATTAACACTTTAACTACCTAACTATCGAGTGATCTTCGCCTTGTTAGGGATTAAATTTATGTTCCTACATTTAAAACAACTACTCCCTTCGTAAAATTGTTGATTATTTACAAAATAAGACAAAAGTTACGAATAGTTGCAAAAAATCCAAACCTAAATTATTAGACAACTAAGGCGGAGCACACACGTAACGTTTCTTGCTGCGTATTTTAGCGCACGGTGGTTTTTAGTAAAGAGAATACGAAATTTCCTTGCATCTTGTACACGCGTGTTAGCTATGCGCTGAAAACTCGCAGCAACCTCACAATATTTCAATATTCCGACAGAATCGTGACCAATGCTTATCTATTCGATCTATTCGCAATGAAGGTGTTACAGATCTTATTATCCAACTAGATCATGTTTCATCTTGTTTGATAACGGAAGCCTAAGATAATTAAGTGTTTTGTCAGTTATGTACCTATGTTCATCAATGTAAGCAGTAGACGTTATACCGAACATGGGTGTTGAAAACAGCGAGTAAGGGAGGAACCCAGGGGAATATGAAATAGGAACATGTTATTGTATATTTTTCTTTTTAATAATGAAGAAATATCTTTTTTACTCGACTGCCTCAGAAGGAGGGTTATGTTTTTCGAGAGTATGTATGTATGTATGTAAGTATGTGGACAAGAAAATTCTTTTTCACGGGCTACAGCCAAAACGGATAGTTGGATTTTGAAATATGAGGTGTCTTTAGATTCGTCTCAGCAGCGCGAGTGACACTGGCTATATTAAAAAAATATAGATTCAAGATGGCGAATTTTTACAGCCATTGTTTGCCTACTTACTATGCACTATAGGTATAACATCCATCGTATTACTCACACAAACTTATCTCAGCTAGTTTTCCGAGTTTTCTCCCGAGCTTAGAAGAGTGGCTTGAAAACGTTGTACCGAAGTAATTCTCGGAGTACGCGGCTTAAATGCAAAAGGAACGGGATGAGAGCACTTTTTTGCTTTAGAATATTGTGTGCTTTGGTAGAGGAGATTAGATACCTACTTAGAAGATAGAGCCTTTAGTGAGTAGCACTCGCAAAATAGTCTTTTCACACTTCATATACATACATGCTATTAAGGCATAATATTCACTTTGTTGTGTTAAGTGCAGGTGATTTAGTGCAAGGCTGCGAAGTAGGAAGAAATAAGTATGTTCTGTTTTTTTGCGAGTGAACTGCGAGTAGTCACCATACACTTTATTAATCACTCGCACTCGCACTAATCAAAAGGAATACAGGCCTTTAAGTACATAACAAAAAACTAAATTATATTGTAGGTGGCGGCGGTTGTTACCAAAACCACGTCAACCAATTCAGAGGCCATGGTTGACTAGTTAGTACATACCTACATGTTTACCTACATTATATCACGCCTATATCCCTCGTGGGGTCGGCATAGCGTAAACGGCGGTAAAAAACAGCCATTTCCACAACGTCTGACAAAAGATTGAGAGTCATTCAGAAAACTGGTTTTTATCATAGTGACAGATCGCCTAAAATTGATGCTATTCTAAGCCAACACCACACGGGATTACTAGTAAGTGGGCGGTTTAAAAACTTTGGACACCATAGATAGATCAAGTTCATTGACTCAGTGTCGACATAAAAGAAGAAGAATCCTACTAATATTATAAAGGCGGATGTTTGTGTGTGTGTTTGTTACGACATCACGCTAAAACGGCTGATTAGATCGACATGAAATGTTGCACAAATATGTATAGACAAGTATCTAGAGTAACACATAGGCTACTTTTTACCACGGGAAAATGTCTTATTCCTACGGGATCACGCATATTCCAATATTTTTGCAAAGGTGGCGTGACTGAGCCTATTCGCGTTTTAAACGTTTTTGCCGAAAACTAACAGCGACATCTTTTGGCGAGTAATGCTTTTTTCCCGCGGAATAATAGGTTGCAGCGGGTGAAACCGCTGACGGACGGGCAGCTAGTAAATAAATAATTTATAACATTAGGTAGGTATATTGCGGGTTTTCACTATTCTCTTAAATATTAATTATTCAATTTCTTCTCGAAATAGGTACTAATATTAATGTTAACATATTCCATTCATAAAATTTTACTTGAATGAAGAACATTAATCTTAATTTTAGGAAGTTTCGAATAAGGCGATTATTTCGCACATGATTATTATACCGCAGACGAAATGATTAAAATTTCATACAATATGTACTTAATTAAAATAAGCTTAAATAACTTAATCTGTTAACTTAAAATTATGATTCATAACTGAAAGGTACCTAATAAATATTGTATATTTTAGCAGTTCACTTCTCATCTTTTACCGTTCGTTACCGACCCGATAAACCCTGGTGTAAATTTTTTTGCAATCAATGCAATATCACTTAGTACTATGTAACTAAAAAGAACTATGAGAACGTCATATTTTTTTAATCATAGGTATAATTGGCTCAATTATATTATGATAATGACATTTTTGTATCAGATTTAGGTACCTAGCTGTTTTCAGCGGCTGTTTTGATATTCTGATACTTTGATATTCTTAACAGCAGCAACCTTGGCTATTATAACAAGTGACAATCGCGAAAACCCTAAATAGGGTTGAGTGATTTTCTGTAAACTCTCTATTTTGTGCTAGAGATCTTTATAATGAGTCTCTTCAGAATTTCGAAGAATGTACCTTTCTTTGTTGGGTGACGAGCGAGTAAACGCAAAAAGGGTCATGTAAGTGAGGTCTATGAATATGAAATAGGTACTTAATAGAGTGCGCCCAAAAAGTTGGAGTGGTCTGCACACAAACTCTCTGTTTAACAGTAGCAAAACGCCACATTTGACGTCTGTATCTATGGAGCAACCTGATTCGGTATGTTTTGACAATACAGGGTACCTACCTAGGTATGTAGGTATAACTTATTCCCAGCACGAAAATGCTCTACTTGCTAAATTTAATTTCGAGACTGGCCTCGTTAAGTGAATGTTTATTTAGAACTACGTCGCCACTCGAGCTTAAATATAAATAATTTTACGGACCATTAACCAGCCTTCGGGAGAGTCCAAAATAATTATTTTCAAGACCAACTACGTTTTATTTTATAGAGTGTGCCGATGCGTAGGGTACTTTGCTTTACTGTTCTATGAGTAAACTTGAGAGATTTCAACAATTTTATTTTAGCATAAAACTTTTGCGCTTGGCTAAAATAGTAACCTTATATTTTACCTAACATTTATATTAATAGGTTGGTATAATTAAATTACTTATTTTCTCTTGTGCTGAAGATTTGCTTGTACTCAAGATTATCTAAAATACTTTATTGTCTACGCATACGTCACAACATCTAAAGTAATTTTACTTCACACAATCAGTAACATTGTTGCCTATTTAGAAGGCCTATTATTAATTACTAGCTGGTACCCGCGAACTTCGTATCGTTTCATTCCTTGAACCTGTTCAAAATTATGATTTCCTTACCAGCATCCTAAAAATCGTAACGCTCTAGATAATCATCACGCAAATATTGTTGGAAATACATTTTTCAAACCATAGTTGCATTGCCAACAGATGCCAGCAGAAGCGTTCCATCATGCTGAATAGCTTTTGCTTTGGAGTTACATCTGTATTTCCTATAGTTTAGCTGGGCTCCAGTTGGTGCACCTGATAGTCTACATCAGGTACTGCAAACCTTCGTTGTCTATTCGCCAGCAGAAGCGTCCCATCACACAGTCTTTTAAAATCCCATCAGACCGGACATTTTGAGTTAGGCACATCAGTGGACGCGTTTTACTATTCTAAACACAGGACAAGAACCCCCAAATTTTTATTTGGTATAGTTTACGAGTAATCGCATTTCTAAGTAAATTATGGTTTTTTACTAAGAAAATGAATTAAATTCAATTTTTCCAAAAGTATTAATTTCTTTATATTTTTATTATTGTCGCCTAATAACACGTAAAACGTAGTATTAAATTAGCATTATCGCTTTTTAAAATAATTACTGTGTGATGAAATAAATCGAAAAGTTTAATAAACGGTCCGCATTTTTTCCGCTCTATTCTAGGTTAATTGCAACCAAAAATTGCAATTACATCTAGAAAAACACATGTTCTATTGCCACAAAAAGAAACCAACAGCTTATCCCGTAGGACGACTGAGATATTCGCTTCTAAATATTTGATGTCCCGAAACGCCTGAATTTTAGGAATAGCAATCAATCACTTCGGAGTTTGTTGCTATTCAATTGTTATAAGGCGTACTTATTACAATTAGGTATCTTATGTATAAAATTCTTGAAACACTTGAGATTAAGGTAATTAATAAGATAAATAAGGTGTTGCCAAAAACATAATACGGGGTATCCTGGTTTAAGTGATACAAATAAAACAAATGGATCTTGTATACAAATAAATCGGATTTATGGTTTCAAGAATAATGAAAGACAGTGGGTAGCAAACTACATTGAATAGGTGGGCAACTAATGTGAGGGACACTATTAAAATAAAAGTGGCATCTTAATAAACTATCTTGAACTTTAAGTGGCATAGAGAAATTTATTTGGGTAACTGACTTTATTAAAAATAGGACATTTTTAATCTGTTCATTTAGTTCCTAGTAGGTAGCGGTCGTGCGATTGATGGAAATACTCAGTAGCGATTTTTCATAAGTAGGGGTCATAAAATTGTATTAAATATTATGTTTTATTTTCAGATTTTGTAGAAATAATTATCAATTAAGGAAAACATTATTTTTCCGTACCTTATATCGAGGATATACGCCAAATCGATACATTTCAAGGACTTCGGTCTAGAAAGCGACAACATTGTGATTTGACAACCGATGTGGCGCAGTGGTTAGTATGCCTGCCTGCCACGCAAAAGTTCCGGGTTCAATTCCCGGTGGGGTCACTCACAAAGTTGATATTTATCACTTTGTGAACTTGTTCCCAGTCTGGTTAGGACATTGCAGGCTGAACCACCTGATTGTCCGAAAAGCAAGAGGGTTCCGTGCTTCGGATGGGCACGTTAAGCCGTCAGTCCCGGTTGTTGTCTATGATGGAGGTCGTTACACAACCATGTCAGAGGCCTGCTACTTGCAGTAGGAGGTTGAAAAACTCTGACACCAGGGTTCATAGGATCGTTGAACGATTCGGTGTCCCACACGAAGAGAGAGAGAGCGAGCTCGCTTTAGTGGAGCAGCTCGCCGAGTATACTAACTTAACAGACCAACCTTGGCCGCCGGTTGGAAAAGCCTGCACTAGCCAATAGGCGCGTCCACACCACGCGAGCAAGTGCTCGCTGCCTCGCGCGGCAAACGAACAAAAAATTACGTGGCTCACCTGAAGCAACCTATGCTCATGCTCGAGCGAACGCGCGTGGGCCAAGCCAAAGTCAACGCGCCTCGGACGTTGCCTATTAGTTTATTTAGGCGTCCAAATTGGGCTGAACTTGGCTCACCTGCATACGAGCGTAAGCCGTGCGAGGCAATGAGCGCCTGAGCAGCCTCGGGCAGTGTGGACGCACCTATTAGCTCTCACCGGCTAAGCGGGCCCGAATTACTCCCAGGTCAAGTATACCTAGGCAAAGTCGGAAGTAACAGCATGCCATTTGGTTAATAGGCGCTCAATGGCCCTCCCTGAACATCATGGTGACACCGGGCTTCAGCACCGACCGGTTCCAGAATGTGGACTGATTTTAAAATATATGTTTTGAGGGTGAAGATTTCCTGGGCCCCAAGTCTGAAAATCGTTTCACATGGATGTCCATAGCATGCCAGTTGGATGGTTTCGGTTGTTTCGTAGTTTGCTTACAGTTTTAGTATAGAAAATCATAGTGGCAATGGAATGTCAAGTGAGTGTCGCTGGCATTTCAATGGCAAAAAATTAGCAAACTCTTGGCCCTGCAGTGTATGTGACAAAACTTTTTGAATGTTTGGAACTGAATACGAAAATAAACAACCAGGTACAATGAGGTAAAAGTGCAATTATCTCAAAAAGGTCCGTCGTAGCGAAAAATAACAAGAATTTCGAAACACTTTTAAAACCTCTAACTTACGTTTACTGACTATACTTTGACCTTTGGTTGACCTTGACCTTAAAATGACCCAAATTTTCATTCTTTTCTCTATCATTGATCGAATGTTACTCAATTTTCTCCCTTCGCCCGTAAAGAAAAAAAACGCTCCCCGCGCCCATACCCTGCCCCACTGTCCCCCCGCACCTACATGGCTGATTAATTTTTTCGTAATACTTTATACCTAAATGGAGAATTTCAAAATCAAGAGTACTTTTAAGGCCTGTATTTTCGACTAAGACTTTTAAATCCGTTTCCATCTGCGACACTTTGTAATTTTTGGTCTTGGAATATGTATCCTCATAAAGGGGATCCATTGCTCTATACAATTCATGGTATATTTCTGTGTTTCCATTAACCTTGGCTTACCAGAACCTTGACAAAAACTTGGTTACAAACGGTTTTAAGCTTTATTGGGATTTGTCTGGTGAACCTTTTAACCCGGTGCCTTTCTAGAACTTTTTCCCTTCGTCCCCCATATCAACGCACCCCACGCGCGCCCATACCCTTCCCCACTTTCCCCTGCACCAACAGGGTTGAAAATGACTTATTTTTTGGTGATACTTTATACCTAAATAAGATAATTTCAAAATCAAGAAAACTTTTTAAGGCCTGTATTTTCGACTAAGAATTTTAAATCCGTTTCCATCTGCAACATCTTGTAATTTTTGGTCTTGAAATATGTATGTATCCTCAGAAAGGGGATTCATTGTTCTATACAATGTCTGGCATATTTTTGTGTTTCCATTAAGAGCGCATTCAATTTTTTCTAGCAAATTTGCAAATATTGGCTTTATAAACATGCGAGTTTCTCGAAAACCGTTATGTAAAAATAATATGTTACTTGAACATTTAATCAAGCATATCTTCATCTAAAAAATGTACAATGTAAATATTAACATTTTAGTTTTAAACCTGTTATAAACAGCGATATCTAAAGCGACAAAACCAAAATTCAGGAAAAGACCTCAAATCAAGCGTGAGTTTTAGAGTTTTGGTTCACTGTAAAAAAATATCAATAATACAAAAAAATAGAGTATATATTTGAGAACAAAGTCTACAGTGAACATTTTACAATTTTATTCAGAAATATAGAATAATACCACGTTTTCATATACGATTTTTTGCAAAATAATGCGCCATTATAACGGCTTCTGTATGAAAAAATAACAGTAGTAAAGATTTTAAAAAAATATATGTTATTTAAGAAGATGTACTTAATCTAATTGCAGAAAAATATATTTATTTTTATTTATAATATCACTGTAAAAAATATTCAAACATCCCCATGTTTTTCGCAAAATGACGCTCCGAGAGGTTTGGCAGGGAAAATTGTATGGGCTTCGTGAAAAGCTCTATAGCGGCCTTTGGCTTACTAAAACCTTGACAAAACTTGGTTACTAAAACCTTGACAAAACTTGGTTTTAAGCTTTATTGTGATTCGTTTGGTCAACCTTTTAACCCGGTGCCTTTCTAGAACTTTCTCCCTTCGTTCCCCACATCAACGCTCCACGCGCGCCCATACCCTTCCCCACTTTCCCCCGCATCAACAGGGTTGAAAATGACTTATTTTTTGGTGATACTTTATACCTAAATAAGATAATTTCAAAATCAAGAAAACTTTTTAAGGCCTGTATTTTCGACTAAGAATTTTAAATCCGTTTCCATCTGCAACATCTTGTAATTTTTGGTCTTGAAATATGTATCCTCAGAAAGGGGATTCATTGTTCTATACAATGTCTGGCATATTTTTGTGTTTCCATTAAGCTTGGCTTACTAAAACCTTGACAAAACTTGGTTACTAAAACCTTGACAAAACTTGGTTTTAAGCTTTATTGTGATTCGTTTGGTCAACCTTTTAACCCGGTGCCTTTCTAGAACTTTCTCCCTTCGTTCCCCACATCAACGCTCCCCACGCGCGCCCATACCCTTCCCCACTTTCCCCCGCATAAACAGGGTTGAAAATGACTTATTTTTTTGGTGATACTTTATACCTAAATAAGATAATTTCAAAATCAAGAGGACTTCTTAAGGCCTGTATTTTCGACTAAGAATTTTAAATCCGTTTCCATCTGCAACATCTTGTAATTTTTGGTCTTGAAATATGTATCCTCAGAAAGAGGATTCATTGTTCTATACAATGCCTGGCATATTTTTGTGTTTCCATTAACCTTGGCTTACTAAAACCTTGACAAAACTTGGTTACTAAAACCTTGACAAAACTTGGTTTTAAGATTTATTGACAGCCGATGTGGTGCAGTGGTTAGTATATGCCTGCCTGCCACGCAAAGGTTCCGGGTTCAATTCCCGGTGGGGTCACTCACAAAGTTGATGTTTATCACTTTGTGAATTTGTTCCCAGTCTGGTTAGGACATTGCAGGCTGAACCACCTGATTGTCCGCAAGTAAGATGGTTCCGTGCTTCGGATGGGCACGTTAAGCCGTCGGTCCCGGTTGCTGTCTATGATGGCGGTCGTTACACAGCCATGTCAGAGGCCTGCTACTTGCAGTAGGCGGTTGAAAAACTCTGACACCAGGGTTCATCGGGTCGTTGAACGACTCGGTGTCCCACACGAAAAGAAGAAGAAGAAGTTTTAAGATTTATTGAGATTCGTTTGGTCAACCTTTTAACCCGGTGCCTTTCTAGAACTTTCTCCCTTCGTTCCCCATATCAACGCTCCCCACGCGTGCCCATAATACCATTGCCCACTTTCCCCCCGCACCAATAGAGTTAAAAATGACTTATTTTTTGGTGATACTTTATACCTAAATAAGAGAATTTCAAAATCAAGAGGACTTTTTTAAGGCCTGTATTTTCGACTAAGACTTAAATCCGTTTCCATCTGCGACACCTTGAAATTTTTGGTCTTGAAATACATATCCTCAGAAGAGGAATCTATTGATCTATACAATGAAGGGTATATTTCTGTGTTAACAACAACCTTGGCTTACCAGAACCTTAACAAAACCTGATTACAAACTGTTTTAAGCTTTATTGGGATTTGTTTGGTGAACCTTCTAACCTGGTGCCTTTGTAGAACTTTCCGACTTAGTGTGACTCTATAACCTTTCAACTCGGCCTGTGCTATTCCGACCAGTGCTATGATCCTTACGAACCGGCGTCACACCTAATTCTTTCGATACGGTGCCACTCTAGAACCGCACTACACTGTACCATTTGCTTGACCATTTGGCCGCTCAAAAAATACTGCCACGCAGGCAGCCTAAGTCTTATTTCATAATATCACTAAAGATCAGATGTATATCCACTCAGAAAAACTAAATTAAAAGAAATAATACATATTGAAAACCTCAACTTTCGTTTCCGCGGGAATTTCCATGTTAGTATCGTCGTGCCCCTTCCGTTCCAATCTATAATAATAAATAATAACAAAAACTTGTTCACAGTTATGATTTATTTTCAGCACCCGATATTTCGACACTGTTACAAGTGTTATGGTCACAGGTAAACTGGATTATCTGCGTGTGGCTGATAAGGGCTAACATATTTGTCTACCCTACTAGGAACGCCACCAACTAGGAACTAAACGACAAGATTCAATATTTCCCGAGACTGACAGCTACGCGAGTACGAATTAGATGGCGCTGTTAACTTTTTCAGATTGAGAGATCATCTGTCTTAATCACTACCACAATCACAAATCATGACATACATGTTGACATTCATTGATCATACGAAACACAATGTTGTCGCTATCTAGGCCGAAGTCCCTGAAAAGTATCGATTTGGCGTATATTCTCAATATATGGGTACGGAAAATATGTTTTCCTTAAGTGATAATTATTTCTACAAAATATGAAAATAAAACATAATATTTAATACAAGCGCAGCGCCACCTACTAGGAACTAAACGAACAGATTAAAAATGTCCTATTATTAATAAAGTCAGTTACCCAAATAAATTTCTCTATGCCACAAGTTCAGGATAGTTTATTAAGATGCCACTTTTATTTTAATAGTGTCCCTCATATTAGTTGCCCACCTATTCAATGTAGTTTGCTACCCACTGTCTTTCATTATTCTTGAAACCTTAAATCCGATTACAATATAAATATAATCCGATACAAGATCCATTTGTTTTATTTGTATCACTTAAACCAGGATACCCCGTATTATGTTTTTGGCAACACCTTATTTATCTTATTATTTACCTTAATCTCAAGTGTTTCAAGAATTTTATACATAAAATACCTAATTGTAATAAGTACGCCTTATAACAATTGAATAGCAACAAACTCCGAAGTGATTGATTGCTATTCCTAAAATTCAGGCGCTTTCGGACATCAAATATTTAGAAGCGAATATCTCAGTCGTCCTACGGGATAAGCTGTTGGTTTCTTTTTGTGGCAATAGAACATGTGTTTTTCTAGATGTAATTGCAATTTTTGGTTGCAATTAACCTAGAATAGAGCGGAAAAAAATGCGGATCGTTTATTAAACTTTTCGATTTATTTCATCACACAGTAATTATTTTAAAAAGCGATAATGCTAATTTAATACTACGTTTTACGTGTTATTAGGCGACAATAATAAAAATATAAAGAAATTAATACTTTTGGAAAAATTGAATTTAATTCATTTTCTTAGTAAAAAACCATAATTTACTTAGAAATGCGATTACTCGTAAACTATACCAAATAAAAATTTGGGGGTTCTTGTCCCGTGTTTAGAATAGTAAAACGCGTCCACTGATGTGCCTAACTCAAAATGTCCGGTCTGATGGGATTTTAAAAGACTGTGCATCAACCTGAACAACTTTTGATTTGGAGTTATACGTGTATCCCTAATAGTTTAGCTGGGCTCCTGGTGGTGCGTCTGATGATCTACATTGGGTGTTCCAGACCCTCAAGTGGAAGCAAAAGTAGCCTATGCCCGTTCTCGGTGTATGAGTAATCTCTGTGCCTTTTATCAAAATCGGTTCAGTAGTTAAGGCGTGAAAGCGTTTTGGTACACCGTCCCTAACACCCTGTATAATTGTAAAAGTATAGTATGAAAGTAGGTATGGATATGGATCGCGCGTGACACTTGGCGTCCTATGTAACTCCTTTTTTTGTGTTAAAAGAAAGTTTTGATGCGTTTAGTATGTTTCATATGGCGCGCGATGGCCATTCTAATACCTACGTAGGCATTCATCATCCCATTTTTCATGAACTATGCATTCGGACAAATTAACATGCAAAGTTTTTTTTTGGTAGCAAGATCTCGATGATACCTAAGTATATTACTATCTTTTTTTTGAGCGCCTGACAAAACCTGCAGAGCAATATCAACCACGGATACTTGTGTGTTTTCTTTCTGTAGGTAGTTTTGGGCGTCTGAATAAATAGTTTTTTATATTTTCAATTTTCCAACGGAATTTTTCCGCGGAAAAAAGTAGCCTATGTCCTTTCTCAGGTTATTATCTATGTTCATGCCAATTTTCATCAACATCTGTTCAGTGGTTTAGGCGTGAAAGCGTAGCAGACAGACAGACAGACAGACAGACAGACAGACAGACAGAGTTACTTTCGAATTTATAATATTAGTATGGATTTGTTGCCTATTATGAAGGTTATGTTTTTCAGGAGTATGTATATGTATGAGTATGATATGTATGAATTTTATATGGGCAAGATATTTTTTCTACGGGTTACAGCCCAAACGACTCGGTTGATTTTGACAAATGGGATGTCGTTGGATTCTTAGCAGCGCAGCGCAAGTAACAAATTGCTGAATTAAAATGTCATAAATTCAAAATGACGGGTTTTAAACACAAGATATAACTTTGAAATTACCCGCAGTCCAGGTTTGTTTTTTATACTTATGCTTGTTAAGGCGAGAGATTTATACCTACGTCTTGAAGCGAAGCCAAAAACCTATTTCATTACCCCTTAAATACCAGCTATTGTTCTGTTTTTTCATAGGTTTTGAAGTTGAGGGTAATAAGATTCAAAATTACTGGTACATATGCTGTACCACGGGCAATGAGGACTTAAAAGGTGCTCTTTCTGCTTACACACATTTTTGCACTTTTCCGTAAACTCCAGGGCACATCTGACGACCTCGCGAAGATGCTGAAACTAAATCTTAAACTTGCTCCAGCCCCACTCTTGTTCCCGAGAAGTGATGTTCAAAACACATTAAGTAGGTACGTATGTATGTAGGTATAGGTAGCTAGACTAGCTAGCTATAGCGTAGGTCTAATGAGTTGGCAAACTTTTGCTGTGCTTTCACTGAGTCTTTATTGAGTCTCAATAAACTACAAAAACACGTCTTTAAGGCTTTTGGCATAGGTTTCTAATAAAAAGCTACTTCACAAAATGAAATGTATTGATTTTTGTTGGTATTCATATGTATGGTAATCTATTGCTTTGATTTTGCAATGCACACGCATGAAACCCTTTGTGACCCAAACCGTTTCCTGTATTTCTATTTACTTGCGTTAGAAAAATAAGCTCACCCATACGAAATAGATTTATATCTTTTTTCCCACAGCTTCCGACGAACGCTTTGAAACGAAAACGAACAAACAGAAAAAACGCAGTGTTGCTAACGTCCCGGTTTGCGCCGTTTATTTATTATCACGCCGTTTATTAAATAATAAAACAGCGGGACAACGTGTCGGGCGATAAAAAGTGAAAAAAGTGAGGAAATAAAAATTGCAGAAAGATTTTATCGCGGCATAAGCCTTGGTAATTGATTGCACTCGGTCGCCTCTTAGAAACTCCCTGGACTTAGAATATTAAGCCCGATACAGACGATGGGATTTTGTAAGACAAAGAACAAGGTACATAAAACCACGCCAATTCTCATAGACAGTTGTTAGAGTTGGAGCACGATAGCAGTGTTGGTAGAAAAATGTAAAAGATTTTTTCTTAAATGTAAAATTGTTATCAAAAATATTGGTACTTACTTACCTATCATAGCTGGGGTCACTCACAAAGTTGTTATTTATCACATTGTGAATTTGTTCTCAGTCTAGTTAGGACATTGCCGGCTGATCCATTTGATTGTCCGAAAACCAAGGATAGTCGTAACTCAACTAACGTCAGAAGCCTGCTACTTGCAGTAGGCTGTTGAAAAACTCTGACACCGAGGTTCATCGGGTCGTTGGATGACTTTGTGTCCCACATAAAGGGAAAAAAATACCTAGCTTAATTAAATATGAATTTACAATTCGCTTTCCCTACGACAGATATTAAAACATTTTCAGATAGCTAGGTAACATAAATACTCTGTGCTCTTACAAAGAAGCCTGACAAAATCATGTTGTGAATGATTATCAGAAAATTACGCTTTGAGAGAATATATTTGAAAAGCTAGATCAAGTTATTGGTGAATTTAAATGAGGTTACTGTATAAAGTAACCATTTATGGCCCAAGGTCCACAAGACAAGCGATCGTTAGGCGCAAGTTCCACTGAGGAGGCGTGCGTTGTGACTGAAACATCTGTCAGACAAGTTATGGCCGGCCGGCATCATAATCTCACGTGTGTAGCTTAGCCTCTTCTTTTTCATAAATTTTATATGGAAACGGTTTAAAACGTCGTAATGTCGCACGTCTCACGTGTCCGACGATCACTTGTTTGACAGATGCCATACCACGCGTCACGACGCTCGTCTCATCGACGCCCCCTATCAAATTGACACATTGGAAATTGAAATGATGTTTTTAAAATGATGTACTTTGGTGTTTCCAATTGTGTAATACAAAGAAGTTACAGAAACCTAAAACATTTTTTTATGAATTTCCCCAAAGCTTAGGCATTGAATTCTTTGGACCATGAAACAATTTATTTAGACTCGGCAAAGAAACACAAATTAAAGGCTGGCAACTTTGCTAATAGCCGCCTTTGAGCTGGCAACCCTTAACGTCAGAAGTGAACTTTTCAAAAATTCCACGAGTTTAACAAAATTGGCTAATTGTTTTCGAATCAAAGTTGGAAAGGAATTTCGAATTTCAGACGCCAAAGTTGTTTTTGACGATCTCCGGGAAAGGGTTGAAGAAACACGACAGCGAAATTATTTATTATTCATAAACACTTAAACACTTACACCCACGTGGAATGTAATTTCATGTCATAATATTATATTAGGTAAATGTACCTATTCATCATCAACATCAGCTACGACAGTCCATTGCCCACGAAAGTTTAGGTATTTAAGTATGGGAAAATCCCCCATTTCATTCTCGCGGGTGTCGTAGGAGGCGACTACTAGGTTTCATTATTACACTGTATTACAATTTTAGACAAAAGGTGACAACCTGCTACTAAAATGGTATATTTTTTTTTAAACGGTCTTCAAATATTTGTCATACGTGGCGATTGCGACCGTATTTTTACGGACGTAGTGCTTTGCCAAACCCGCAAGGGATAAACTAATAAGTCCACCATTTAATACTAATAGATTACCCTCTAGCATCACTAGTTGGTAAAAAGCGTCGGGAGTGAAGTAAATCGAGCTCGTTTCACCTGAGCTAAGGCACTCGACCAAGATCAAATCTCAATGGCAGTGGATTTCCTGAAAGAAATACGAAACTGGTATGCAATTTAGGTATTCGGTGAGAGGGTTTACATTGCTGGCTTTAATTCAATTTCTTGCTTTGTCAAGTTTTTATTGTAATTTTGCCAGTGTCAAAGTTGGTAATAGTTGATAAGTTGGTAATATATATGGCGTTTATTTATCACGTATTACCTATTGTGATAAGGCCAGTGTCGAGTTTATTGCGACACATTGCGATGGACATTGACTGTGAAACAGCTGGACAAATAAACAACTTTGCTTTTTTGGGGACATCCAAACATTTATTATGTAGAGTTGAAACTTGTTAATAAAAAGCGTAAAAGGCGTCGGAAGAAGATCAGGATCGGGAGTGAAGTAAATCGAGCTCGTTTCACCTGAGCTAAGGCACTCAACACCAAGATCAAATCTCAATGGCACTGGATTTCCTGAAAGAAATACAAAACTGGTACTCAATTTAGGTATTCGGTGAGAGGGTTTACATTGCTGGCTTTAATTCAATTTCTTGCTTTGTCAAGTTTTTATTGTAATTTTGCCAGTGTCAAAGTTGGTAATAGTTGATAAGTTGGTAATATATATGGCGTTTATTTATCACGTATTACCTATTGTGATAAGGCCAGTGTCGAGTTTATTGCGACACATTGCGATGGACATTGACTGTGAAACAGCTGGACAAATAAACAACTTTGCTTTTTTGGGGACATCCAAACATTTATTATGTACAGTTGCAACTTGTTAATAAAAAGCGTAAAAGGCGTCGGAAGAAGATCAGGATCGGGAGTGAAGTAAATCGAGCTCGTTTCACCTGAGCTAAGGCACTCAACACCAAGATCAAATCTCAATGGCACTGGATTTCCTGAAAGAAATACAAAACTGGTACTCAATTTAGGTATTCGGTGAGAGGGTTTACATTGCTGGCTGCAATTCAATTTCTTGCTTTGTGACGTTTTCATTGTAATTTTGCCAGTGTCAAAGTTGGTAATGGTTGGCAAGTTGGTCATTTTTATGGCGTTTATCACATATTATTGTGATTACTCCAGTGTCGAGTTAGCTACGATGGACATTGACTGTAAAACAGCTGGACAAACAAACAATTTTGTTTTTTTGGGGGGCATCTAAACATTTATTCTGTAGAGTTGCAACTTGTTAATAAAAAGCGTAAAAGGCATCGGGGGAATATAGGGAGTGAAGTAAATCGAGCTCGTTTCACCTAAGCTAAGGCACTCTATACCAAGATCAAATCTCAATGGCAGTGGATTTCCTGAAAGAAAACCGAAACTGGTACTCGATTTAGGTATTCGGTGAGCAAGAGAGCTTTTATATTCAATTAGAATGACAATAGTTGTCTATTTTAAATATCAATAGTGCTCATCGAATATTTCTTAATTTTACACGTCATATAGGTAGTGCTTTTTGAAGGCCTAAGCTGTCTTTGCTGAGCACGCAATGGATAGTACAATGTTTACTTTTCGTAAGTAATATCCTCAGTATCTTAGGAGCAAGATGCTATCATTTCAATACGCACTCTCGTTCGCAGGTAACTGACTGGGAAACGATAATGTTTTGTTTATCGTTTTGCATTTACACTGCTCTCCCACCGATAAAAGCGGCTTGAAAATGGTTTGAAGATAATCAGTAGAGTAATTATTAAATAAATTAATATAGAATTTAAAATAAAAGATAGCTAGTAGTTGTTTTGCTGGTACTAAGGTAATGAAGATACATATTACCTACTCGCACAGAAATTCGTAGAAATATTAAAAAGTAAGCTAATTTTATAAATCCATGTCATGAAATATTTTACTTAAGATCTGCACCTACCTACTAATATCATATTTCATCGTATGAAAAAATTCCTAGAAATAATCTTCCACAACCTTAATAAGCTTTACCAAACACATAATTTTCATGGAAATATTTTTATCTAATAATCGTGTTGTCTGAAGACTGTCGTGAACAAATAATACTTTTATCTCATTTCACCGAAATGAAATTATACTGGGAAAACTTTTGTGGAGAATATTTAAAAATGCATGTTTTGTAATCACGGCTCTTTAAACCCCTTGACGGTCAGTAAACTATGATGTAGGAATGTGTAGGTATCACTCAAAGGGTTTGTGGTCCTAGTTTGAACTTTACAGAGCTTTTCAGCAAAAAGTCTAAATACCTAAGCCTAAGAAAGAAGTTTTGCTTTCTCGATGTTATAAACTATAATAACATACTTTCTTGTTTTCTATCAACCCGAACAACCCGAACCACTTCCGATAAAAGCAGCAACGGCGCAGTAATGGTGACCGACATGACGTAAATTACCATTTTGCGACGCCGCACGCCTGACGCCTGACGGCTCCCGATAGTAAGGGAGCCTAAGCGGGGATTTCTGTATTTACTCATGCGCTTCACATTATCATACAACGGGATAAAAGCAGCAAAGGCGCAGTTATGGTGACCAACGCTACGTTTATTACGATAGTAAGAGAGCCGAAGTGAGCCTAATTATTCTTCATATGAAGAAACGGTTTCTTGGTCATTCTATTAATAAATTAGGTACCTTACTATTTTGGGTCAGATTAAAATCGTCAAATTGTTGAACTAGGTATTTCATTATAAATATCATGCTTGAGCATGTGCATAAAAGACATCAACATTAATACCTCTAATTATTATCATAATGTCATCTAAGTTTTGCACCTAACAAGCACCTAGCCTGATAGGTACGTTTCTGTGACGCTTAAGGAGACCCATATTTAGCCTTGCGGGCTCCTCTACCATGGCGCCTCTACACGCCTCACGTACCGCTAGCATTTTGCAGTTCGCGGAAATCAATTTCCACCTGGTAGTGAATTTTCAGCATTATAGTTAGCAACTCTTGTACCGCGTTTTCCTGCTTTTTTGACGTTAAAAAATACAGAAATAGTAAAGAACAGAGATTTTTGTAAGATAAGCGTAGCGATCTACCCCAGGTACTAGGTACTCGTCATAAGGGATCAACATAAACTGTTTTTCAGTAATTGTATGAAAATCCAGTATATAGTGCAGTATATGTAGGCGCCTTAAATGGTAGGTAAGGTGAGTTTTCTGGCGAAAGTACCTAGGCCTCGTCTGTATTGGGAGAAAAAAGATATCCTTATTTCTCAATTTTTTCTTTTGTCTCTTATTCAATTTATTTGAAACCCGTGAGTAGTAGTCTCGGCACTTTGAAGCCCAAAATTACCCTTTTATTTACGCCAAATTCGAAAATTACCCCTTTATTTTCACCAAAGGCCTATAATTACATACCTACCACATAATTTACTCGCTTAGAAGCCGCAAACCTCGTGATAAACCACAAATTTCCGTCAACACTTTCAAAGATATACCTATAAATAGATATGTATGTCGCAGTACGATGGCATAATTAGGTTTTTGGCCAAAAACCTAGGTTTTTGGCCAAAAGCCGGCATATGGCAAAGTCGTAGACTTCCTTCGGCCATCGTCCTAAGTTGATCCAGGTTTTTGGCCAAAAAACTAGGATTTCGGCCAAAAATCTAGGATTTTGGCCAAAATCCTAGATTTGTTTAGTATTATGACTTTTTTTGCATTTCGGGGGAACTTATTCGTCTTCAAGTGGTACACCAAGTCGCCCAACGACCCGATGAACCCTGGTGTCAGAGTTTTTAAACCGCCTACTGCAAGTAGCAGGCCTTTGACATGGTTGTTTAACGACCACCGTCTAAGTGATCATAGAGAGCAATCGGGACTGACGGCTTAACGTGCACATGTATTTCGGGCATACACCTCGAAAGGCAGGAGGTAGCTTTGGACGTTCTGGAGGGTGGGAGGTAGGGTCAGACGCCCTGGAGGGCGTGGGTAGCGTCGGACACTCTTGAGGATGAAAGATGACAGGCGTTGGATTATCTGGGGGTCCGATGCTACCCCCTGTCCTCCAGGGCTTCCAGCGCTACTACCAATCCTCCAGAGCATTCAGTGGTACAGCCTGCTCTTATGGCGTCTGACACTCCCCCCTGCCCTCCAGGGCATCCGAGGCAATCCTGCTGTTAAGGCTGTCTGATGTTACTCCCGTCCTTCAGGGTGCCCAACGCCTTCACGGTGTTCCAGTCTACCCTCAAAAAATCAGAGGGAGGTGCATAAAGTATCTCTCCACTCCTCGTTCCCCCGAACCACACGGGCACGGTAAGCCGTCGGTCCCGACTGCTCTCTATGATCGCTTAGACTTGGTCGTTACACAAACATGTCAAAGGCCTGCTACTTGTTGTAGGCGGTTGAAAAACTCTGATACCAGGGTCCTTCGGGTCGTTGGGCGGTTTGGTATACCACTCGAAGACGTAGAAGTTACCCGAAATGCAAAAAAAAGTCATAATACTAAACAAATCTAGGATTTCGGCCAAAAACCTAGGATTTTGGTCAAATACCTAGGATTTTGGCCAAAAACCTGGATCAACTTAGGGCGATGGCCGAAGGAAGTTTACGATTTTGCCATATGCCGGCTTTTGACCAAAAACCTAGGTTTTTGGCCAAAAACCTAATTCTGCCATCATACTGCGACATGTACACTTATACGTATATCTTGGTATCGGCAGAAAACGGAAAATCAATGAACTGGCATAACTTATTCATAGAGAGAGGCCGAGAGCCTTTTTAACATCCCAACATGTTTATTTAGAGATGAGACGTGTATTTATTCTATAACGGTATTAATTTATTTACATGATTTGTTATTTCAGCTGCCGGGCCAGTAGTTTTGTAATAATAACTTCTTTGATAAAATTAGTGAGATTCCTATAAGATAATTAAAAAAATTAAAATTAAAATTAAAAAAATCTTTATTTCCAAAAATCCTATTTAACATAGTTGTTGGAGGCTTCCCTTTAAGTAGTCTAAGACACTTGTAATGGGAAAACCCCGCTCTTTCTAATTGTTATAGGGTGATTGGAAATTCGATGCATTCCCTGAAGGTGGTTAGAGGGGGGGCCATTTCCAACATATTCTTCCATGGAACCAGGGGTCGGAAATGATTGGTTACAAAATTATTAGTACTTTTGATTTTTTAAAGAAAATTTCCCGATTTCAACTTTAAAAGTCATGCGAAAGCTAGCCAAACCGTTTTATGCATAGTTTTTTGACATGATCTCATAGTGAATGAATAGGACAATCATTTTAGTTACAAGTTTAGTTAGAAATACTCTTCTTTTTTAAAATACAGCGCCAAAACATGAAAATATTTTGGTGGAAGGATTTTTCAACATTCATAGTAATCTACTGTAAAAATCACTATGGAATAATCCGTAAAACTTCATAACAGAGTTCTCTGTTGCATTAGCTAACCAAAAGGTACAATAATCTACAATCAAACATGTTTTCATAAAATAATTAGCATTAATAAAAAGCGGCGTGCGAAACAAGGCAATTGACTATGGTCGGTCGACTACGCCAAAGTCAGCAAATGCTGTTTAGACAACTTTTCAAGTATTTTCGTGGTCTAATGGATGGAGCATTCCCCTCAGGAGTCTGTGGTTCCAAATTCGATTCCGTGAGTTGACCTACAAGGTTGATATTCAACACTTTGTGAATTTTTCCCAGTTTGGTTTAAAATCACGTTGAACCACCTGATTGTCCGTAAGAAAATATCGTGCTCGGAGGCATATTAAACCATCGGCCTCGATTGATGTCTAATAAACGCAGACGGTGGTTGTAACACTACCATAGCAGAGGTCTAATACTTGTAGAAGGTGGTTTAAAAACTCCGACAAAGATTTATCATTTCAGTTTTTTAGGCTGTTTAAAGCTCAGGAGCTCCATTTCTGAATTGTCGTAATCCAAATCCGTGCACGGAAATCTAAAACGAGTGGTCTAACCATTCGTATTACACGTTCTACTACTCGACACTTTAAATGTTAAGGGTTTGTGTGAATTTATAAGGGTGTGCATAAATTAATAAGTTTAGTAGAACATGTGATACGAGCACAATTAGTAGCAGATTTTCGCACGATTAGGATTACGACAATTCAGAAATGGAGCTCCTGAGCTTTAAACAGCCTAAAAAACTGAAATGATAAATCTTTGTCGGAGTTTTTAAACCACCTTCTACAAGTATTAGACCTCTGCTATGGTAGTGTTACAACCACCGTCTGCGTTTATTAGACATCAATCGAGGCCGATGGTTTAATATGCCCTCCGGAGCACGATATTTTCTTACGGACAATCAGGTGGTTCAACGTGATTTTTAAACCAAACTGGGAAAAATTCACAAAGTGTTGAATATCAACCTTGTAGGTCAACTCACGGAATCGAACCTGAACCACAGACTCCTGAGGGGAATGCTCCATTAGACCACGAAAATACTGAAAAAGTTGTCTAAACAGCATTTGCTGACTTTGGCGTAGTCGACCGACCATAGTCAATTGCCTTGTTTCGCACGCCGCTTTTTGCATTAATGCTAATTATTTTATGAAAACATGTTTGATTGTAGATTATTGTACCTTTCGGTTAGCTAATGAAACAGAGAACTCTGTTATGAAGTTTTTACGGATTATTCCATAGTGATTTTTACAGTAGATTACCATGAATGTTGAAAATCCTTTCCACCAAAATATTTTCTTGTTTTGGCGCTGTATTTTAAAAAGAAGAGTATTTCTAACTAAACTTGTAACTGAAATGATTGTCCTATTCATTCACTATGAGATCATGTCAAAAACTATGCATAAAACTAGCTTTGCATGACTTTAAAGTTGAAATCGGGAAATTTTCTTTAAATCAAAAGTCCTAATAATTTTGTAACCAATCATTTCCGACCCCTGGTTCCATGGAAGAATATGTTGGAAATGGCCCCCCCTCTAACCACCTTCAGGGAATGCATCGAATTTCCAATCACCCTATATATAGTTATGGATCAGTATTACAGATAAAGTAGGTAGGTATGTAAAAACAAAACAATAAATTTTTGTTGTCAAAGCCAAAATTATAAAGTTATAATTACATTTTCATGGAACAAAACTATAGGTAGTATAATTTAGTGTAAAGTGAAGTGTGAAGCTATTAGGTGTATGAGTAGAAACACATTAAGTAGGTAAGTTACAAATAGATAGGTGCAAAAGGTGTAACTGTTATTGTGGTTGTGATAAGCTGATGACGTACAGGTTTGCATAACATGCGTTGATATAAGTGTGTGTGTGTGTAGTATAGTGTAGTAGCGTGCAAATTAAAATACATACATACAGTGCATCCGTGATAATAGGTATGCGAGAAGGGTTCAATTTGTACCTAATAATAAACTCAAGCTCTAAATTTGTGGCGTAGGTATTAATTTAGCGAGGTAGGTTTGCTTGCGCTCACAATCATCTGTAGGTATGGGAAAGAATAGGTAAGTAGATAACTACTTGCATGACAATTACACTTACGCTTACACTTGCCCTACGGTGGTGCCACCTTGGGATCGGTTCTTTTGAAACCACAAGAGTAGTCATATTAAATTTGGTAAGTAAATACCTACGTACATTGGATTCACGATTTACGATTATGATATATTCGATAACGGATGAAGCAACAATTCGACGAAAAAGATACATATCTAGACCGAATTTTCTAGATAGATTTATCGTCTCAATTGCCGATATTTCTGAGATATACCTAGTGATACCCATTAACTGTAGTCGTTTCCGAGATCTTGAATTTATATATATATATATATATATATATACAATATACATATACAATTCTTGCTCACATTGCATTTTTAAACGTATTAGATAAGTTGAAAATACGTGAGATTCCACTTCCCACATGCCCTGCGGATGTAAGAATCCTTGGGATCGGTGAAAGTACCACATGCAGGAAGTGTACTCGAAGAGTAGTAGAAGTAGTTTAGGTAAGTCTAGTTAAAAATTCCTCCACCTCATCATAGGTGAGGGTCTTTAACCATTCAATCAGGGCCTGCTTACACGGACGTAATGGCAGTGGATATATCTGTAGTGCTCGATTTATTTTGTTGTAAAGGTAAGGGGATTGAGCTATATATTGACGTTCTGCGAAGGCCGTACGTACAGGGTGAGTAGGAGCCACAATATCATTTCGACGTTTGCTTAGGATGTTATGATCGAAGGGTAGGTGTTTATGGTACCATAAGATAATGTTAACGATATACAATTTCCTGACAGATAATAACTTACTGTCTATGTAAAGAATATTAGTGGAAAATCTATATGACTTGAATAGCATTACTTTTATAAGCGATCTTTGCGCTCTTTCAAGATCCAAGAAATGTGTTGTATTGGCTCCTCCCCAGACGGGAATACAATAAGTCAAAACAGATTGTACTAAAGCAACATAGATATTATTTAATAAGTCTTTGCTCATTACGTGCCTCAGTGATTTAAAAACCCATATCAATTTTCTAACTCTGTTCATGGTTAGTTCCAAGTGCGGGTGCCAGCTCAATCTCTGATCCACCATGACACCAAGATATTTTATAGATGTAACTTTTTGTAAAAGCGGACAATTACAAGATTGAAGATTATTATCCAAGCAGTCGTGCAGAGTAATTTTGAAATCTAGACTTGGTTGAGAGTTTATATAAGGCCCGAAACAAATATAGTTAGTTTTTTGTATGTTTAGGGTTAAAAGATTGGAATTTAACCATTTAGAGATCTTTTCAAGACCTTTTTCTGTCACCTGTTTAACCCTCTCCCATGTTTTTCAGAAAAACAATAGCCGTATCATCTGCATAGAGTATCCTCCCGAAGCCAACAAGCTTACATAGGTCATTAATATATATAAGAAAGAGCGTCGGACCGAGGACACTCCCCTGTGGAACTCCAAACGTTACTTGTTCCTCTTCACTGATAGTCTGACCAATCTTAACTGACTGCTTCCTATTTGTAAGGTAGCTGGAAAACAGGGAGAGAGCAGCTCCTCGAATTCCAAGATTTTCCAATCTGGCTACAAGAATGGGCACCGAAACGGTGTCAAAAGCCTTCTTGAGATCAAGAAAGACTGTTACACATTTGTTACGCCTGTCTACTTCTTTTGTTATATAAGATGTAAGATCGATAATGGCATCTTGAGTCGATCGCCCTGCTCTGAAACCATATTGAGAGTTAGCCAGTAATTTATATTTATTTAAGTAGCTGACCAGTCTAGTATTCAGAAGCTTCTCAATAATTTTAGAGATGGAGGAGAGTACTGAGATAGGGCGATAGTTATTCACATCATTTCGGTCCCCATTCTTGTATACAGGAGTTATTATGGACCGTTTTAGATCATCAGGAAAAAATCCTGTTTTGAAGATTAAGTTAGCTAAGTTAGTTATCAAAGGTACAAGAAAGTCGCTTGATAGCTTTAAGAAGTGGGTAGAAATGGCATCCCATCCCGGCGCACTTCCGGAGTCCAGATTCATAAGAATTGATCTAACCTCATGTGGGGAGCAGTCTAGTAGCACAAAAGAGCTTGGATGGGTAAAGGAGCTCAATGTTGGACGCGGGGGGGAGCCGAGTCTATTAACAATGTTTTCAGCAAGATTTCGACCGATGTTCGCAAAATATTTATTTACGTAGTTTACTGATAGCTGATGGCAGGGTAATATATTCAGTAACTCTGTGTTTGGGGACCTAGGTGGTTTGTATTGTGTGATTTCATTAACAGTCGACCATACCTTTTTGGGTAGTTTAATAGATTTGTTTATTTTATCCCTGTAGTATATTCTTTTAACTTTTTTTATTAGGTTGCAGCAAAAATTTCTAAAGCGCTTGTAAGTTATCGAGAGGATTTTGTTATGCGGTTCAGATTTTAGTTTTAATTGCATTTTGTTACGTAGGATTATACATTTTAAAGTTCCTTCATTTATCCATGGTTTTCTAGCTCTTTTTCTATTTGGGATTATTGTTAGTTTAGTGTTGTTTTGTAATATGGTTCTAATCAAGTTTATTAGTGCCGTTGCATAAGTGTTAGGGTCAGCATAAATATTTAAACGGGACACATCAGAGGAGATGAGACCCTGTAAGGCGTTAATTGTTTACAACTTTGCGCGATGAATAAAACAACAGTGTTGTGGTCCGTAATGCTGGTGTTTAAGATAACAACATACGCCGAGTTATTCTTATCTAGTTTTAATAATACGTGGTCCAGGCAATTCTCGTACCTAGTAGGTAACATATGACCAGGTAACAACCCGTGACCGGAAAGCACATTTAGGTAGTTTAGCCTGTTACTTCGTTCAGTTGAGGTCTCTTCGGAAGGAATTAGATTTATGTTTATATCGCCTAGTATGAATATATTTTTGGAGGTATTTATTGATTGCAGATGGGAGTCTAGGGACATAGTAAAGTTGTTTGCATTTAGGTATGACGGAGAGCGATATATACCTAAAATGATAAAGTGTTTGGTTTCAATTTGTAATCCGGTAGCGTTTAAAAGGTTTAGTTCTTTACATTTATTGGTAATGTTATTTTTTATGTATATAACTACTCCATCATTTTGATTTAAAAGATTTGAAGTTTGATAAGAGACACCTCTTATCAAACTTCAAATCTTTTTGTCAATCAAGTTTGTCAGTTGGGGTATATTTTTATTTATGTGTAATCTGCATTCGGTTAAAATTAGGATATCAGTTTCACAAGCCAATTGCGAGAGGTTTATTTGCAGGTCGTCCAAATTTTTGTATATGCTTCTGATATTTTGAGTGACTATAGAAAAATTATATTTAGAAGTATTTAGTTTGAGGTCCTGGAATTGCTGTATGTTGCACTTTACTGAGTCCGCTGGTGTAAGTGTATCTATTTCTATTATGTTGTGAAGACTATCCATTTAAAGATGAGTAATGATACTTCGAGTTGTTACATAGGGGGTTTTGTGGTTCATTTAGTTGTAGGTATATAAGGTTCATATTGTAAATATTGATTGCGCAAGCTTTAGGTAGTAAATTTATAATAAGATTTATTGATGGATGCACGCTTTTTGTGAGTAGGTGGTTAGTTAAATGTACGTCTGTGTGTGTAAGATTTGGAAGAGTGAGTGTTGAGTGTGAGTATGTGAGGTTAGGTTTATAATAGTGACTTGTTAAGTTTATGATTGTTATAAGCGCTATAAAATAGTTAATACTAAGCATGTTGTAGGAAAATATAAATAAAGCCTTAATTAAGCGGATATATAGTCACGTTTCCTGGCAGAGTTGGTGCACTTGAGCCTCGTTTTGTATATGGATGACTTTTGATGTGTCGTCCTTTCTAACAAGAACCTTGCCGTGCGATGTCCAGCAGTACTTGACCTTATTTGTTCGCTTGAGTTCTCGAGCTAAGAAAAATAGCCTCGATCCTTTCACTGTCAGTTGTTCAGAAATGAAGATTGGGGTGTCCTCGAATTTGGTAAATCCGAGGTGCTTTGCCTGAAGACGAGTGTTGTTGGAGATGTTAAAGGTTTTGACCTTTTTTAGGAAGTCGGTTCTGAGAATCGACGAACGTAACTCCACGATGATGGATGGCTTTGTCTCTTCATTATTTCTGGCTCGAAGTCGAAAGATGTCATCAATATCACGCTCAGACATATCAAGCTTGATTGTGTTTGCCAGGTTGGTAACTATTTTTATTAGATCGCTTTGTGATTCCTGAGCTATTTTCGGTACATTTTTTAGCTCCAAACAGGTTTTTCTTGAAGTCCTTTGTAGATCTTCAATCTTGTCTTCTAAAATGTATATATACTCTCGGTCTTTTTTTACTTGCTCTTCGAGAAGTTGGATTTTGTGATGAAACTGCTCGTTCTGCACAGTAAGCAGAGCCATAGTCGCCTCTATTTTCGCATTTGTCTCCTTTATCTCTTGTAGATCGCTAGCTAATACTGCCAATCCGACTTTTTGCTCTTTGATGAAAGACGACATCATATCTCTCATTTCTTCTTTAAAGAGGGTGAGTTCTGATGGTTCTGCACTGTCATCCCTAAGTCGTTTGTTGCGGTGCGAGACAAAATTGGCAATCTGAGAGTGTCCGTCTCCATGTTCACCCTCATTATAAATCGCCGGATCCGAAGAGTAATGCGAGGGGGTTGACGTATTCACGTCGAGAAAGTGTTCAGCAGGAATCGGCGATTTAAATTTAGGCGATCCAGTAACCGACATTATCACGGAGTAAATGTAGGCCTAAATGAATTTATGCCGACGGCAAGTGAAGTTTCTAGTGGGTGGAGCCTGGATAGTAATAATAGGTGGTCGGGGGTGCAAGTTTCAAGCCGGCGCAGGCGCAGCTAGTTGTCCAGTCACACGGGATATGCAGGTCTCTCTTGCACAAAGGGGCGTGGTTGCGCGCTCTAACGACGGCAGTCGCAAGCGCAGATAGCTGTCTCGCTGGTCTGGATAGCGCGGTCTTTTTCTGACGATCTGGGCGGGGCGAGAACTTTGTTGAAGTGTTTCTGTCTCTTTTCCTCACTGAGGTCTAACAACTTCACTGCACTTGTGATTTTGATAATTGAATTTATTAAACGGAATTTGTAGCAAAATTTAGCGGAGGTTAGCTTGCACACGACCGTACTGGACGGGGTCCGCGGGGAAAGAGGGATAGTTATAATTATCCCATATAGGGATAATTATCCCACCCAAAACATAAATGTGAAAGGCTGCCAAGTTCGCCTATAAAAGAAGTGAGATCTAAATAAGTACCAAGTTCCATACACAGACCTCAGTTAAAAATAGTTACAGGAATGCACACTTGATTTTCCGCAGTTTGGAAAGTAGATTCTTATTTCCAAACTGCGAAAAATCAAGTGTGCATTCCTGTTACTTGGCAGCCTTTCACATTTATGTTTTGGGTGGGATTTGATTTATTTTTGTAAGGTTTATTTTCTTTTTTTCTTATGATTAAGTTAGGTAAGGAAATTATAAGACATTATAACGGGTTTTAACTCACGGTAGGGGTATATCGAGCACCCAATATTTCGGCGATGTTGCAATCGCCATGATCACGGGTAAACTGGAGCGGCTGCGGATGACGGTTAAGGGCAAACATATCTGTCTACCCTCATTTTTCTGCGTTTTTTCGGAACACTTTGGTCAAATACAAATACAAATACAAAATTATTTATTCAATGTTGGTCACTATTGGAACTCACTCGAAAGTCATCTCGACAACACACACTAACGGTATCGCATGATTTTATTGCAGGTTTAGACACAAACTTATTTTTACACAAGTTTACCACTGGATTCCATGTACTTGACAATTTGAAGCCATCTTCTCTATTGAAATTTTTGTACTTGGTGATTTCAATAGCCTCGCTTACCAGTCTTGGTATGTAGTGGCGTTCGGTCGAAAGTACTTTTGGATTATGTAATTCGATCCAGTGGTTTGGACCAGACTCAAGCAGGTGTTCCGCAATGGCAGACTTATGTGCTTCATTGTTTTCACTGCCTTTATGTGCTCTTTGACACGGGTGGAGATGGTCCGCTTAGTTTGACCAATGTAACAGCTACCACAACTACAGTCTATTTTATACACCCCTGGACATTCTAATGGAAATCGATCCTTTGGTGACCGTAGAAACTGCGATATCTTCTTGAAAAGAGTGAACACAGTTTTTATCGAATATGGAAGAAATGCAGCACGACGCTCAACCTTGGGAATTGGTGTCCTAGTCTTGTGTTTCTGAGGCTGAATTTTGTTAGGGTAGCCATTGCTCAGTAGTACGTGTTGAACATGTTGCAGTTCCTCATGAAGGTGTTCGTTATCGCAAAGGTCATAGGCGCGATTTGTTAAGGAGGTAACCACTGAGTTAAGCTGTCGCGGATGGTGATGCGATGTTGCGTGTAGGTATCGGTCAGTATGTGTAGGTTTCCTGTAGACCGTGTGACTGAGAGTGCCGTCGCTTCTGACCGTCAACTTCACATCCAGAAGGATAGGTCTCTGGCATTCAGCCTCAGAAACACAAGACTAGGACACCAATTCCCAAGGTTGAGCGTCGTGCTGCATTTCTTCCATATGTGAAGGGAGTAACAGACAGGATCGGACGGATACTGGATAAGTATTCGATAAAAACTGTGTTCACTCCTTTCAAGAAGATATCGCAGTTTCTACGGTCACCAAAGGATCGATTTCCATTAGAATGTCCAGGGGTGTATAAAATAGACTGTAGTTGTGGTAGCTGTTACATTGGTCAAACTAAGCGGACCATCTCCACCAGTGTCAAAGAGCACATAAAGGCAGTGAAAAACAATGAAGCACATAAGTCTGCCATTGCGGAACACCTGCTTGAGTCTGGTCCAAACCACTGGATCGAATTACATAATCTAAAAGTACTTTCGACCAAACGCCACTACATACCAAGACTGGTAAGCGAGGCTATTGAAATCACCAAGTACAAAAATTTCAATAGAGAAGATGGCTTCAAATTGTCAAGTACATGGAATCCAGTGGTAAACTTGTGTAAAAATAAGTTTGTGTCTAAACCTGCAATAAAATCATGCGATACCGGATAGTGTGTGTTGTCGAGATGACTTTCGAGTGAGTTCCGATAGTGACCAAAGTGTTCCGAAAAAACGCAGAAGAATGAGGGTAGACAGATATGTTTGCCCTTAACCGTCATCCGCAGCCGCTCCAGTTTACCCGTGATCATGGCGATTGCAACATCGCCGAAATATTGGGTGCTCGATATACCCCTACCGTGAGTTTTTTAAGTTTACTTTGACTAAATACACACCTTTGTAACGAATTTTATGTCGGTACGACGATTGGAAGATATAGATAAATATTTTGTTTTAGTTCCTTAGGGGTATGAATTTACACCTTCATTATTTTTAAAACCGACTCACACTTGGCCATTTTCAGATTTTTTCCTTTACCTTGACCTAAAGACCTACCTCCATGCCAAATTTCAAGTCAATACGACCATTGGAAGTAGTCTAGGTTTTTGATGAGTGAGTCAGTGAGTGTATAGTAAAAATAGCGATTTTCTGACGTCAATATCTCAAGACCTACAATAGGTACATTAATGAAATTTTGTATTTTAGATAAGGAAGTAGATCTCGACAGATACTAGAAATTTCATATGCGTAGATAAAATAGATTTTGAGTTATAGGTGGGTCGAACTTGGCCCGAAATGGTTCGTGTAATATAACCCACGGCCGGTGTGTCGCTTTTTTTGCTCGAACTTGGCGGACACACTGCCGTGTGTCTAGATTTTAACAAACAGTAATATTATTATGCAAATAATAATTCTTAGAGTAACCTTATGTTTTGTCTATGTTTGTGATGTGTAACTACTTTACATTGTGATATGTACACTTGTCCATTTTATTGATGTGCACCTACACATACCTACACAAAATTCTTAGGAGCAAGCTCTACAAAATATACGCGCGACGACGCAACGTGCAACATGAAATCATTCCCACAAGACGTGTCAATGGGACGCATGTCTCAAGAATCTAAAGTTGTGTCTTCTGTTTTGTACAGAACGGTTTGAAGCGTCGCGATATCGCACGTCTTCGAAGATCACTCGTTTGATAGATGGCTTCTATGTCTCACGTCTACTCTGTGGTACTTGCACCTTACTGTTTTTCTGTTCAAAGGCAGTTAGGAACAACCCGCGTACAAGACCTTAACAACTTTTTCAATGGTAGAAGTTAAATATTTCAATTAATTAGGATCCCCCGATCGTGTTTTTATTGCATTTTTCTTAATTTTCGAAGCTGTAGGGTCCGTAAGGAAAGTTTTAAATTCTTTCTCGTCTGTGTTTCGAGAGTTTGCACATAATTTAATCTTAATTATTTTGTTTATGAACAAAAAATCTTACTTCCCGTTTCATGATGGATCACCCAGGTGGCGCTGTAAAGTAAACAGTGTTCGTCTACGACTCTTGCCTTTTAAAAATACTTAATTTAATATGTTTTGAACAAAAACTATTTTAATATGTGACATATGTTATAAATACACAGTGTTAGTGTTTGTGGCGTTTTTCATGGACTAATAAAGCAAATATTTCAAATAAAATATGTGACGATGAATAATTCGTGTTATTACACCAGAAAATATTAACGAAAGTGATGAGCAGATACTCTGTGTGACGAAGAAGAATAATATTAAAAAATACTGTGAGTTTAACCAGTGCTAATATGACTAATTTTAAATTTTTGTTTGTAACGGACTAATGTGATGTGTTAGCGTCAGTCAGCTGATCTTATAGTTTGACTTATACCGGACTTTGCATCAACAGAATACTTAATTCGTCAACATTGTCATTAGAGCTTTGGCGCAGTGGTATCACTGCCAGCCTTTCACGCTCAGGGTACGGGTTCGCGACTGCTTGGAGCCTTTTCTTTTGGCATGTTTGTCACGATCAAAATTATTGCTACCTAATAATAAATGACGAACTTCAAGAATCGAAAACTGGAATTAGGGAACTAAGTTGTTTTATAAAATACGCAAGAACTAGCGCCATCTATAGTAGTTTGGCGGAACTTCTAAAAGCGAATGGTTCTAATACAGATCTGTTAAGTAGATCACTGGGCGATCTAAGACAGAAGTTCAAGTCGGATTCACAAGATGGAGCAATATTGCGCAAAATGCACGGAAATTATCAACAACAGACGATTTTTAAAATGTAGTCTATGTAAAAATGTTTATCATGTCCAATGCACAAATGTTTCATCGCCACTTTTTAAGCTAATGGCTAGAAAAGATGTTTGGAGTTGCGTTAATTGCAGTTTTAAAACAGGACAACAAGTAAATGTCAAAAATAGCTTGCAGAGTACATCAAAAAATACACGAGAAAAAATGCAAATAAATGTATCTACAAGTAACTCATTTGCGTCCCTCTCAACGGAAGATGATTCGGAAATAGAAGAAGGTTTAAATGATACTCCTTTATCTTCTCACAGTTTTGAAGAAAATTATTTTGAAAGAAATCAGAATTTAGGAGAGAAAAATGTTAATTTGGAACAAGAATTGAGAGCCGCTGATATAAAAATTGAGAATATTTTAACTGAAAATTACGCGTTGAAAGCCGAAATTGCTAACTTAAGAAAAACAATAGCACATTTAAAAGGAAAATTTAATAATCCGCCTAACCCTACATCAACAAAACAGAAAAAAAATGACAGAACCATACGAGAAGAAAGCTATACATCCACCTATACACAAACGATAGTGTCAAAACGCACAACAAGTGGCAAGTATAAGCAACAAAAGTCTTGGAGATATAAATGTTATGGAGCAAGAGCAAATTACAAAAAGCATAAATTCAAGAGCGACTCAAACCGTAGAGACGACGTCGTCAGTACAACGGAAGAGTCAACGTAATATTTTTATCGTTGGGACTCAGCAATGTGTTGGGTTGGCATCGGAATTAGTACAACAGAGAAGACTTGATAATAATAAAATCAATAATTATAAAGTATTTGCAATCACAAAACCGTTGGCTAAGTCTCAAGAAATTTTAAAATCGTGCCTTACTTTAGACACAGAAATTGATGATCATGTGATAATTTGTGTCGGTGAAAATGATTGTAATCCAACTCAATTATCAATAGAACTTGGCGCTACTCTTAAACATTTGGAAAAATCAAAAACACAAGTCACGGTTTTAAGTGTTAATAAAAATATGTTTTTAAATGAATGTAAACTAAATATTTTATTAGAGACAATTTGCAAAAACGCGACTAATTGTAAATTTATAAAGTGTTCTGACATTTTTATGAATCATAATAGTTATATTTCGTTTATGTCTAAAAAGATAAATCTCTTTATTGACTGTCTCGACTACGACAAAAAATACCTGTCATTTAAATTCAGAAAAACTCCAAAACAGGATGGCATTAATAACTGTTTTTCACAGCCAGTATGTTCTAAACAAAGTCTAAAGAAAAGTGCAATCACTGAAACTCTACCGAAAAAAGGCACGATCCCATACTATTTTGTTAAGATCAATAAAAGTACGAAGGGAGAAAATGATGAATCAGAGTTTTTTCGTTCCGCAACAAAATAGAATGGGTTCAAGTCTACAACGACCTAGCTCATATAATATTGTCAGACTATTTCACCAAAATATACAAGGATTACTTTCGAAGCTACATTTGATAGAATTGTGCATTGATGACTTTACTGCAAAAAATAAAACTCTTGACGTATTGTGTTTTACTGAGAGTTTTATCAAGCAAGGCAGTGAAAAAAACATATTCTTAAAGGATTTTGTTGTGGCTTCATATTATAGTAGAGTAAAAAATAAACGTGGTGGTGTATGCATACTTTTAAGAAAAGGTATTGATTTCAGGCCGCTTCCTATTTGTAGAGAGTTTGCTGATGATAGAGTTTTTGAATGTTGTGGTGTAGAAATTCCTTGTTTTAAATGCATAGTTCTATGTATTTACAGAATACCGGACAAGAATTTAGTAAATACATTCTTCAATCGATTAGAAGCAATTCTTTATAAGCTTACTTCTAACAGTAAAAAGAAAATCATTGTAGTTGGGGATTGGAACGTACACACGGAAACAGAAAACAAGGCTAAGCAAACCCTAATAACAATTTTGCATAACTTCAATTTAGAACTACATATTAACTCTCCAACTCGTGAAATGGCGTGTATTGACCATATTGCAAGCAACATTCCTGACGCTAATGGCAGTGTCCATGATCTTCAACTTTCTGATCACAATACATGTCAAATCTTAGAATTCAATACAGAAACTGCAGTCATAAGACCTCAATTCTGGTATATAAATAAAAGAAATTTTAGCAAAGAGAATGTTAACATTTTTATCAAAAGTTTAAAGGCTCTATCGTGGTCTGAAGTTTATAATGAAGAGGATCTGAATAGTGCTTTTAACTCATTTCATGACATGTTTCTCTTGCTCTATAATTTATGTTTTCCTGATACCCGAATTAAAATCAATGCAAACATGACCAGACCCAAGTGGATAACTAAAGGTATCAAAATTTCTAGTAACGTGAAAAGAATGCTAAGGTTTAATTATTACCAGCACAAAACGTCATCCAACAAGAAGAGATATAAAAAAATATAATGCATTACTGAGGACATGTGTAATTCACTCAAAAAAGGAAAATTAACAATAAAATCATATCTAACTCCAAAAATAAATGTAGGGCTACATGGAACGTTATACAGAACAAACAGGATGCCACTAAAATTCTCTCTGAAATTGAATCAGTTAAAATCAATAACGTCACTTTAAATAATCGTGTAGAAATTGCGGAAGCTTTTAATTCATATTTTATTCAATTAACTAATAATAATCAAAATAATAATTCTAACAATAATAAAAATATTATCGGACAAGTTGGAAGCAGTTTGTTTCTTAGCCCTTGCACAGAGGAGGAGATTGTAAAAGTTGTAAAGTCCTTAAATAATACTCCATCTGTAGGTTTTGACGGAATTTCTACATATATTCTAAAAACATGCATAGATCAGATCGCTAGTGTACTAACTTATTTAATCAACCTTTCTTTTACACAAGGTTGCTTTCCAGAGAGGTTAAAGTGCTCTATAGTGAAACCGTTACATAAAAAAGGGCCGAAAGACTGCATGGGCAACTATAGACCTATCACATTAGTTCCTATAATGTCTAAGATATTTGAGAAGGTTTTTCACAAAAGGCTTGTTGACTTCCTTGATAAACACAGCTCTATTGCTAAGGAACAACATGGCTTTCAAAAGCACAAGTCGACTACCCTTGCTTGTTATACCTTAATGCAGAGAGTAACTGAATACCTAGATAAGAAAGTGCCTGTAATAGTTATATTCCTTGATATGACTCGAGCATTCGATTATGTAGAGCATCGTATACTGTTGCAAAAGTGTGAAAGATACGGAATACGCGGATTGGCATTGGACTGGGTCAAAAACTACCTAAGCGATCGTTTGCAATGTGTTGAAATTTGTGGAGTTAACCAGGAAAAGGAAGCCATTTCTGAAAGATCCACTTTTCAATATAATAGAGTTGGTGTTCCGCAAGGATCTGTCTTGGGACCATTATTATTCTTACTTTATATTAATGACATACCTAACGTTACTACAAATCAATTAATACTATTTGCTGATGACATTTCTATTATTATACCCGACAGTGACATAAATAATTCTTTTATAAATAATATTAACGCTACAATGACTTCAATAAATAATTGGTTAATTGAAAATCAACTACAAATTAACGTTTCAAAACAACATTCATACAATTTTGTAATTACAAAACAAAAAGATTGATATAAATATACAATGCAATTCAGAAAATATTCAGGCACATACAACCAAATTTTTAGGTATCATATTAGATGAATACTGCTCATGGAAATCGCATATCCAGTCTATATGCAATAAATTAGACAGGTTCGTATATGCCCTGAGAAACCTCAGAAAAGTAGCTGGAGAAGAATCTGCCTTATTAGCCTATCATGGGTACGTTGCCTCAGTTTTGAGGTATGGACTAATAATCTGGGGAAGCTCTACTAACGTAAGAGACGTTTTCTTACTTCAAAAAAAGTGCATTAGAGCCTTATGTGGTGTAGGCCCCATCGAACATTGTCGTCCATTGTTTCGCCGACTGGGTATTCTAACCTTGACAGGAATGTACATTTTAGAAATAGGCACATTTGTCAGAAATAATCCTAGTTTTTTCGAATATGTTACTCAAAATGCCAGACTACGGTATAGAGATATCACACAATTAAAAATGCCATCCTGTAGGACCGCCTTATTCAGAAAAAATTGTTACATGATGACTATAAAAATCTACAATAAGGTGCCATCACAGTTCAGGCAGCTTCCTAATAGGTATTTTTTGTCCAAATTACGACGATGGCTTGTCCAGAAATGTTATTATGACATAAGTGAATTCCTAAATGATAATGACATTGAATCGTATATTTTGTAATAATAATTTTGTAATATATTTTGCAAATTAATCAATTTTCGTATTGTGATGTGACATATCTGAATAATTAATATCTTTGATCTCATATACAGTCATGAATGATGTTTCTAATTTAATAATGTTAATAATTTGTCTATAATTTTTCATGCCATGCACTGGCGCATCACGCATGTACTGAAATATTGTAAGTTATTATAAATACTTATTGTAAGATCGTTTTGTTTACCGTGTGTGCAAGCTAATAAAATATTTCTATTTCTATTTCTATTTCTATTTCATGATCTACCACTTTTTCATTATTACTGCCTTTCAAAGTTCATAAAAAATACAGAATGTAAAAATAGCATTTTAAGGCAGTACTCCTTTGGTTAAAAGAAAACTGTATCTTGGGCTGGTTCGTGGGTTCACTATCAGAATTTCAGCAATCTTCCTTTCACACCTTTCTAGTTAGGTTCTTTGACCGTTACCCGAAAGAACTTATTTATAGAAGGTCTTCCATCATTATTTTGTATACTCCGATTTTTATCTTTGGTTAAAAACTATAATCAATGTTTATCTTATTAGTCAAAGTGTTGCAAGTAAAAGTTAATTTTCTTTAGACTCTGTGATCGTTGATCTATGTCGTAGCCATTGCTACAATACTTCAGTACCCGTAGCCATTACTACAACAATACTACAACCACATTTATTCTCCCAGTGCTGAATGTAAATTCACCGTAGCTCTTTTTACGGCCGTGTTTAAACATCATGTCACCGCGGCACTTAAACTACGTTCCCGCTGTTTCATTAATAAACACTTTGTTGTTCACATCGTCGCTACGCTGTAACAGGGTTGCCAGACGTACGAAATATCCCGTAGCATTACGAGATTTTGAGTGTCTGTACGATATTCAAGATTAACACAAATCTCGTACTCTTTTTTACGAGATTTTAACAAGTTTTTTATAGACACTCTAATGGTACATTTTTTTTACTTCCGAAACATTAAAGGCCCAAACTGTTAAGGTATTTGCATAAATTTCGGATCATCAAATGAAATTTATGCCTGAATAACAAATGAAAAGCTATACGGTTAAAATAAATATGACCCTACTAACTGCCTGATGTCGAACTGTCCAATGGTACAACTGGTCCTGCTGGGAATATTTTTATTAAAAATAAAGATATAAAATTGTTTTATTTTGAATTTACCAGCCTCAAGCGCAAAGAATATGACTAGCAAAGTTATATAGTACAGTAAATAGCATAAACTTATTAATTTTCTTTACGTTTCTTTAAATTCATGCTTTTACGAGATTATTTGTTGTAATTACGAGATATTTAGCAACCCTGGTACGAGAAAAAAAAATTGTCATCTGGCAACCCTGCTTTGTAACGGTTACAGCTGGTTATGGCTCTGCAAGTGGCCTTTTGTAACGCCGTCAATTGCACTTTAAATCAAGTGCAAATTGGCACACTACAATGAAACGGTTAACAAGGTTGCTGTGCAAAGATTGGAATGGCGCTAGACAAAGAGATGATATTGCGATCATTGTAACATGTTACTTGAAAATTGCAAGTGATAATAGTTCTCAGTTATTTACGAAATATTTCAAAGGAGACTATGTACAGAAGGTCGGTCGAGAGACTTAACTTACAAATTTTCACGACTATATCCTTTGTAGGCAGAGCATAAACAGCTGCAAAAAACGGCCAGAAAAGAGCCATTTACATACACTACTACACCACATCTGAAAAAAGTTTGAGAGTCATTCTGAAGAATGTGTGTCACTGTAGTGACAGGATGTCAGCATGTCGTCTAAAATAGTTATTATAAGAGTTTTGATTCAAACACTTGTAGTCGTTTCACTCGTTTCAAGGGTTTAAATCAAAAATATTAACAATGGAGTATCAGCAAGCACTGTTAATTGCAAGTATGAACTAGGTATATACCTAGTTATCAAAGAATATTTACTATATTGAAGAAATTTTTCCACAAGATAGTATTTTTGGAACACTTGGTGTTTAAAGGTGGTATTCCGAACACTGCAGCCAACAGCCGACAGCCAACAGCATATGCTGCAACGGCAGTTGCAGCCGTTGCAGCACTACTGGTTTGTATGGAGTTCTATGGAACGCTATCCGAAGGCTGCAGCCGACAGCACATGCTGTTGGCCGCTGCAGCATATGCCGCAACTGCCGTGACTGCAGATCAGTATTGCTGCAACGGCAGTGCGATACGCACGTATCTATTTTTGCTATTTTGCTCTAAAACGAAAAATGTGTGGTTCAGAAATAATTATGAAGTAATTAACTATCATAATTATTAAAAAACGAAACCACACAGCGGTAATTTCAAAGGTACCTACCTATTATACCTACCTAGGTTCGAGTTGCGGTACACTGAATTGTACCAACTAAGTACTTACAGTTCGTGATTGAGTTACCTGTAGGTACCTATTATAACTACTTAAGTACCTACAGTCTACTCTGCCGTGTGATGCTGGCTTAGAATAGCATCATCCCCTTATTTCTGTGGGTGTCGTAAGAAGCTACTATGGAACACGAAGGTAACATGTGTATTGCAATTTTAGGCGACCGGCTGACAACCTGTCACTATAGTGATTCACGACAATAGCTAAAACGGCTCTCAAATATTTGTTACACGTGGCGATAACGACCGAATTTTTACGGCCGTCGCTACCCCGCAAGGGTTTAAGGCGTGATTTATGTATGTAGGTACCTATTAACCTGTAGGTACCTATAAAATCTACCTAAGTCTACATGCAACTATCGGCAGTCACGGCATGTGCTGTCGGCTGTCGGCTGTCGGCCGGTGCCTTCGGAATCGCATGTGCTGCAACTGCCAACAGCATGTGCTGCAACTGCCAATAGCTGCAGCCGTTGCAGCATATGCTGTCGGCTGTCGGCTGTTGGCTGCAGTGTTCGGAATAGCAGCTTTAATCAAACACTAGATATTGATATTAACTTTTTGGTTACAAAGTTAATACAAACATTATACAAAAATTATCAAAGTTAGCATAGCCTGCCCAGAATTCAAATAATAAATTATTCCAACCAAACTGACAACTATTCAACAAAAAAAAGTTAAGTACCCTCATCTAAAACACTTTCGCTCTTGTTACGGACATCTTGTATTTGAAACACATTGTACATCTTGTACCAACCTACCCGCTTTCCTAGCTAACGGCCCATATCGTAAAGAAACTCCCCCCTCCTCCCCGTCCTTCCCCTCCCTCGTAGCACCTGTGAACGAATGGCGGCCATCCCGCGCGACAAATCGCACGATTACCCTAACAAATTACGGGCTCGCTTGCACTCTACGGCCGACTCATAACTAGTTACCTACTCCACTTGGGCACATAGTAAGTATTGGCGGCTGGCCGATACAGAGAGATGGCTTCAAGGAAATGTCTCTACGCTCACACACACATCTACACGACGTTCTATACGCGCGATCTTTTGAACCGTTTCCAACCGGCTAATAGCGAGTGTCAACAGCGTTCGGTGCGGGCGGACGGCAAAATTACAACTCGAAAGTGCAAATATTTTTGTATCGTGAAGTTTCATATAAGTAATGGACCTAAGTCTGTTGAACCTAGGTACCGCATTTCAAAAGTTCAAAGATATGAGGTATTAACCCTAGGGTGTAGGTATAAATGGTCGGGAGTAGGGGCGAGCTGTCCTTCTGTAAATTCTCTATTTTGTGATGTGGGTGCCTGTTCATTTTCCTTGTTAGAATTTTGATACTGTGCTAGTGAAATCATGGTAACGTCTAGACTGTGATTTAAAAACAACCTTGGTTCACGATGAACCCCGAAGTGATTATTTTCCGATCTGGCGGCGTATTTTTGAAACAATCCGCGTACAAGTCTGCATCTCAGTAAGAGTCTCATTCAATAGTAACTTCTCATATTATTATCACACTTTCTAGGTCGAATTTGTTATTTTATGTGGTTTTGGGTGTCTTACGGAATGTGTGCATAGATTTGTGTTGTAGAACGGTAGAACGTGTGATACTTGTGTAGAGATTTAGAGATCTATTATACTAGAGGTTTCGTAGCGTCTTCGGAGCGGAGCGGGCTCGTGGCGGATTTGCTACGTCTTCAGTACAAATACGGAAAGATTTCACTGCGCAGCACCCGTTCCGCAGCTGCTTCCAAACAGCTAGTGTGATAGGGCCTTTACCAGAATTTCCATCAGAAACTCTTTCAGATTAAGAATTTATTTTTTTCTTGACTCGATGCTTGACTGATACTGTCAGTCATTTTGGCATTTAGTCTTGCAAATTATAAAACGTCAAAAAATTATCAAAATTACCAAGTGTATTATCATGTGAAAAAAATATTATATTGCGTTCAAATTACTGATTTTCAAAAACATAGTGTTACATAGCACATAAGTAAACGATTTTGTATTCCACTAAACAAATTAGAAGTTCCACGCCAGCGTAGATACGACTAATTTATACAATCCCAAGCGACAGGCCAATGTCACTCGTGTATAGAAGATTTTTTGGGAGAAGAAATAATTTTCTGAGGCAATCTTTTTCATGCAAACGTTCTTTTTGCAATATGCCCGCAACACCTAAACTGAGAAGTTTGTGCGATATTAAAAGGAATGCCTTTCATCATGACTACTCGACGATGGCTCTGTCGTGTCATGGAGCGAGCACTACGAGAGTTCCTGTCAGAATAAACTACAACATTCACCGTAAGGCCAGACTACATTTTGACCCAAGAGAACTGCATAGAAGGAAGTCTTATGCCAGCTCATTATTTGTAGCCCTCCAAGACAAAATTTTCAATTGCGTTACCAGCTCAAAGCCGCCTGTCCTGAGCAGTCAATTGCAAAACGTGAAATCAACTGAAGGTAAAAAAGCAATTTCCTTTATAGACTTTTCCATAACAACTCCTGATAAACAATTAGAAAGAAAAATTACTACTGCAGCTAAAGCTACTGCAGCCAAAGCTAAAATTATTTCACCGAATGACAACATGGGTTGTCCAAAAGTAATAACTATCTCATCATCATCTGAAAGGCCGCAAAGAAATGTAACTACTATTTCCACTTCAGCTGATCAGATAGAAACAAACAAGTCTTCTCAAACTGAACCGCCAAAAAGAAAGTTTGCTACTGTGATGGTTCCAGTCAAACCTCTGCAAAAAATGGACGTTCGATCCACTTCTCAGGATCCAAAGCAAAAAAGACAATCTCCGTCTCGTCGTTCTAGGACATCACAAAGAAAAGCAACTACTCTAGCCAATCATAAGGAACAACTACAAATTAATACTTTAGAAGGAACAGAGGCTAACACATTCAAACCACGAGTCTTTGTTCTCAATGTCAATGAAACTCCATCTAATACTGAGAAAAAAGTTATTCAAGCTAAATCAAACACCAAGATAGCGAACTCAGACTCGAAAAATCAAAATCATTCTCATACATACCAGGACTATTCTTGTGAACGTGGCGAGCTCAATGCAAATGAATATCCATCGGATCCTGAGAAAAATAATACTCTAGAAAAATCGAACACCTCGAAAGCAAAACCAGACTTGACCAATCAAAATCTTTCTCAGACATACCAGAACTATTACAGTGGACATGGAATGCCCAACGCTAATGAGTCCCGCTCGGATACTGAAGCACAAAATTCTCAAGCGAAATCAATCATGAACAATCAAAATCTTTCCCAGGCATACCAGGGGTATTATGGTGTATCTGGCTATGGCTATAGTATGCCACCTGCCCAGACGACAACGAACTTCAACATGGCAAACTCAAGGTGTAGCAATTGCTATGACATGCAACCTCTCCAGATGATGGCTAATGTTCCCATGACAGCAAAATTTAACATGCCCTACCCAAATCCTACCCAGACATACCAGAACTACTATAATGGATACGGGTACAATAACAGCTTGCCACCCGTGATGTCATCTTATCAAATGTCCCCTTATGCCCAAGCAAGTACACTAAACAGCATGTCGAGCATGCCATCCGTGATGTCACCTTATCAAACGTGTCCTTATGCCCAAACGTGTTCCCAATCTAGCATGTACAATCCATATTTCTACCAGGCATACCAGAACTACGTTGGTACACCCGACCAAAGCTTTAAGCCAGACCAGGCTGCTGATGACCAGACAAAAGAAAAATCTGACACTTCTAATGTAAATCTTTCCGAAACATGGGAAAGCTTGGGTGCCTGTGGTTGTTGTACCGCACCCGGCAACTGGGGACAATATTGCGGATGTGGCTCCTGTTGCGGTTGTTATGGGTGTCAAAACTGTTTCAATCCGTGTTGTAATTGTTGTGGTACGTGCGGCTGTGGGGCTTGCAGGCCTGGGTGTGCGCCTTTTCCATCCTGTTACCCTGGTTGTGGAGGCTGCGGCTGTGGACCTGCGTGTTGTGCTTGCGGGCCTAGTTGTGCGCCTTGCGGACCTAGTTGTGGCACCTGCGGAAATTACTGTGCTCCTTGCTGCCCGTGTGGGTCTGGTTGCGGACCTTGTGGACCTTGTGCAGCTGCGAGTGGACCGTGTGGACCTTGTCCATGTCAACCTGGTTTCGTGAACTGTTGCCCTCCAGGAACCAAATGGAACCCCTTCACTGATCCTCCTCCGCCACTAACTCCTGATTGTATTGAGGGTTACGTATCCGCTGCGCCCGGAATACAGTTACCAAAAATTAATATGAACGTTAGAGTCAAGTAGTCAACTTTTTTTGCCATAAGTCTTGTATTTTAGTAATTATTGTTGATTTTTATTTGAATGCCCCTTATTACCTATAGTATAAATATGTACGGCAATATTATACACTTTTATTTATTACCATTAATTTTTATTTTTGTTTGATATGACTTGATATTTAAAAAATATCAACCACTCACAATGTTGAATCCCACCCAAGGTCAAGGTAAACTCAGCAACCAGATGTATTAAAAAACAAAATCCCGACTACGGTAATTTCAAAGTTGTATTTAGCAATAAAAAAAGCCGCAGTCTTGAATTTATGAATTTTAAATAGAGCCAGTGTCACTTGTGCTGCTAAGACGAATCTAACGACACCACACGACACATGTATATCAATATCCGCCTAGCCATTTCGGCAGTAGCCCGTGAAAATGAATTTCTTCTCTACATACCTACATAGGTACATAAACACATACTAGAAAAACATAGCCCTCCTGAGACAGTCGGGTAAAAAAGGAAGTAATTTGAGATCACTCTCGCTCGACCAAGCTTATTCATCTGAAAATGGGAAAAGTCTAAGAAAAGTGGTTTACATTAAGGTCATCGTGCAAAAAGAAAACACTTTTAAATCCAAATCTCCGAGCATTTACTTATTCAAGTTAATGTGCTTTATCTTTAAGCACACTTACTTTATCTCCACTTATCTCGTCGGCCTCGTCTCCAAATTGTCACGAGTAAAATCTTTAACGATAATATTGCCAGTAAATTCGGCTTGAGCCGACTACGCAAAACAGGTTCAGTGCCAACTTGAACCTTGAAGCGAGGGCATAGGGACGTCGCAGTGAGCGTAGCAAGATGTCTTCGAGGGCAATACGCAAAGCGATGCGTCAATTTTATGGCGGGACATTTATCGGCTGAAGAATCGGCGAATAACGACGTGGATGAATATGTGGAATAAGAATAAAAGGGAAATATAGCGAAATTGTAGGTAATAACGAGAGAGGTGTATTTTTGTCACGATTGTAATATTCAAAGCCTTTGTTTGGCTCCCATTCTCATCTCACAACATTTATTACATGAAAGTTAGGGTCTTGTAGTAATAGGTATATAGGATGCTACCTCTTTAAAGGATGGTTCAGTTTGTTGTCATTTGATCCGTTCAGATGAGCGTAGTTTTCCTAATATTCCGTAGTTCTTTGCCATCCTGTGTAAATAGAGTGATTATTACTTACCTAGTTTAAATTATAGTTTCATGACATTCAGCTAAGTATACAGGGAGTAACAGAAAGGGTATAACAAGCCGAAAGGAGGTCAAGGTACTCATGAAACTGAACAACTTTCCCCATGGAACATGGGTCGAAATATGAAAAAAAAATTTGGACCTCCCATACAAAATCGCCGATGAGCTAATTGATTTACTATGAGAGGTCCAAATTTTTTTTTCATATTTCGACCCATGTTCCATGGGGAAAGTTGTTCAGTTTCATGAGTACCTTGACCTCCTTTCGGCTTGTTATACCCTTTCCGTTACTCCCGGTAGATATAGGAAAAAGGACTTAAATACCTACCTAAAACATCGAGTGATCTGAAATATTTATTCACTACCAAAATAATCTTCTTAAGGCCTTTCACGTTCTGAATACTACGCGGCTCAAATCGCCCAGCGTCCCGCACTAAACTCTAAACACTTCTGTTTTAATGATTTCCGGATGGTTTGCTCCCAAAGCGGGTCAACCCGCACTTGCAATAAACGAGAACCTTTTCTAGGGGTTGCTAGGGGCAAGCTCCACATAATAGATGCGAGACGCGACACGCAACATGACATCTGTCAGATGAGCGGTCGTCAGCTGTGTTGGAAGAGTGCGTTTCATGTTTCATCTTATAGTATCAAAGGTGTCATGTTGGTAGCATTGGTTTGTATGTTTTTATGGCGGCAATAATATTAGGTACATACTACAAATTTCCAAAGCTACCAACATGACACCATAGGAACTATAAGATGAAATGTACTCTACGCGCGTCTGACGTGTGTTTCTTCTGTTTCATACATTTTATCATAACTATCATAAGGTCAAAATAGACACGTGGCGATGTCGTAGTGCGCCGTTAACGTGACAGCCGATCTTTCTGGTATTCCCAAACAAACCAGTCATTTTGACGGCGCACCGCGTCGCTTCAAGCTCAGACTTTAATGACACCTTTATATGGAAACTGTTTCAATCGTCGCGATGTCGCACGTCTCACGTGACCGACGATCACTAGTTTGACAGATGCCATCTTATATCATACGTTTACTCTGTGGAGCTTGCGCCCTAGGAAAATAAAACATAAAACATTGAGGAAATCGCCGGAAGAACGTCCCGGGAAATATCGGAGACACCTCAGTATCATTACGGTATGAAAGGGAGTGACAGGTAGGGCTAAGGTTTACATTTGAGATATATACCGCTCCAACACAATGAAAAAGGAAGGACGATTGAGAAACATCCTGGACTCGAGGGACGGTATTTGTAGAAGGTGCGTTTGATTTTTTATTCATGTCTACTTTGTCCTTTTTCTAACTGTACGAGACCTACCGGCTGTCAAACTATGCCTAAGCATAGGTGGTCAAATAGTCAAGAAAAACTGAAAGTTGGCACATGGAAATGCCGTTCTATTCTATTATATTCTATTCTATAAAATATAAAATAATGTCATGTATCATATTTGAACCCCTTTGAACCCAGGTGATCGTACATGTGTCAGCACATTCGAGCCGCATCGGCCGGAATGCAGAGTGTGTGAGTGCGACAATTTTTGAAGGTTTTTGTTTTCTTTTCATCCGGATATGAGACAATTTTAAAGTAAAATTATCAAGTTCTAGGAGATTTTACACTTAAAACATGCGGTAAAAGTAAATGCCTGAATCTGAAAATGTTGATTTCAATTTTTCTTAAATCTTAATTTCATAAAATGGTTTCGGCAACAGCATTTTGGCCGATGCGGGTCGGCTGTGCTGACATATGTACGTTCACTTTTAACTCGGACTTTTAGCTTTCATCTCTGACGCTCTGACCACTATAGGTTGTCGTACCGTGTCGTGTTTTCCGTCAGATTTCTTTTGTACTATCTATCGTTCCTTTTCTAACGCATGGCTACATACAGGGAGGTACTGAACGAGCGACTTTCCTATAAACTTGGACCTGCCATTTTAAAAATCAGCTAAATGAAAAAAATCTTTTCGTTCCACCCCGTACAAAAATAACAGAGACTTTAAGCAGTGTAAAAATTCTAAAAACTTTCTTGTTTCACATCCATTTCTTCAACCGACCCACGTCCATCCGCAAAAACTTAAGTCCTGACGTCGCCACCCTAGAAAGATTGAATGTCTCATCCTCGCATTTAAATCTTCGCTCGCGTACTTTATCCTCATTTGAGCAAAAACAGATTGTGGGCAGCGATCCATCAGCGAGGATTAGCCCTCGGCGCCTCAGACGGATTGCGAGAGGAACATGAGAAAAAGGGAAGCCGGATCTAATAAAACGCTTGTTTATTTTTAGTAAAAAGCTTGTTTGTTGGGAACGGTATAAAATATTTTATATTTTGTTATATTATCTGCTTTATAGTTAAAATTTGAATTATTTGTATCACTGCAAGTGATTCTATGTCGAAAAGACGAAAAAAGAATCACACTGGCAGCAGTATTCATTGGGTCGATCATAGATCGATATCACATAACAGAAGAACAATAAGTTTTAAAATAACAGCATTTTCAGATAAAAGATTTATTAACCTTCTGAATTAATGTCAAACGTTTTGATTAATATCGATTAATACATTGTTACGTAATAGAATTAACCACGAGTTTTGTTCATTTTATGGAAGTACTCTTTAGAGAGTGCCTTATAGTAATGATCAGTTTTCTTGTAGTCCAGATCGATCAATAAGTCCGTCATACCGAAGCAGTCCTTAATATCTACATCTTTCTCATAGCCTTGTCGCCTTAGAGAGCTGAGAACCTGTTTGACTAGCTTAACTTTTTGTCGATAATGGCCTGAGCAACTGGTTATGCTCTCGATCTCTCCTTGGTTCGCTTTGATCTCGCCGGCAGCTGCGGCTGGCTTCCCGGCCATCAGGCTCGAATGGTGCAGAAGACCAATCGGATGCTGGGTGCTTGCAAATAGCCTTCCAGCCGCGTCCATCACGAAAATAGCCTTTCTTCCCGAATGACTGAAATCAGATTCATCTGTGTCGAACAAATCTCCTTCTTCGGTGTACACTTTGTTATCTTTCACATGCAGCTCAAACTGTCTTCGTGACTGTACATCGTAGTACATAATGAAAGGTGGACAAGCCATGAACTGCCAGGTGCAGCCAGTACTCTCTCCGCGGTAGTGATGCATGACGGGTGTGGTGTCGTATATAATGGAGAGGGACAAAACAGGACTCGTAGTATTTGCATCAAGAATTATCGATTTTTCCTCAGTATGCAAGTTAAAGCGCATGATCTCTCCTGACTCTAGACTTGCTTGTACATTTCTTTCAAAAACATCTAAATCTATTATTTTTGAATCAGTTTCAAATAAGCTATAACACTCTGTGTCATTTTTTAAATTACAATACTCTACCGATTCTTCGCCGCCCACGTAAAGGGAATCACCGAAGGCTGTTAAAGCTGTTACTGCATATGATGTGTTTGTCAGGTGTCTGCATTCTAGTAAATCTATTTCTGAACATTTCAGTATATTATCTTCTGTTCCTGCATAGATGTTATCTCCAACAGCCGTAAGAGCATGGATCGGTTTTTCAGATTCGAATGTGAATAACTGACAATCTTCAGATTGACGGAGTCCACATTTCGAGATGCCGTGAATAGTACCGACGTAAAGGTTTTTTCTGAAGACGACCATTGCATTAATTCTATCGTTAAATTCATGAAAGATGGTGCAGTTGGAAGAGCGAAACAGGGAGCAGCGGCGGAGCTGGCCTGACGACAGGCCGATGTAGACGTATTCTCCTGCCACTGCCACTGAAGAAATCGGTTCATCTTGCTGGCTTAGTGTTGTACACTTCTTTGGGTTAGAAAACGTGCATCGTTTCAGTTCTCCGGATGTGTGACCCATGATCATTTTCGGTATGGTTCCAGAAAAAAGTCTTGCTGCTATGCCGTCGCATAGAAATACGACGACCACAGCACATATTGGTTGTATCTTCATGTTCTTTAAATCTGCAACAAACGCAGAACTATTGTAATCTGTAAGATTATCAAATAATTACTAATACTTATGGGTCGTGGTATAATGATAGAGGTACCTAAAATGTAAATTGAAACTCTTAACTAAACACACTTAAAATTGAATGTTAGTCAATCGTACAAAAAAATGCGAATTTAGTGTTTTGGTAAGCTATGTCTTTAAATAATGCCAGCTATACTGGGGTTAATCCGTTAGATTCACGTTTGAACAGAAAATAAAAAAAGAAATGCTAATAAAAGTATCTACCTTGGAATATTTTCAAACGTCGAACACTTTCGCCTTTCCAGCCTTCTATAGGCTGAATGATCAAAACATTAATTTACTCATAAGTTTATATCAATGTTAGATGATTATGTTAATTTTTATTATCGCTAATGCCCCTAACTAGTGAACAAATGCTGATTTATGTGTTTTTCATATAATTAGTGGTGTTCCGAGCTCTACAAGTACCTACCTCAATACCTACCGACCTACATAAAGATAAGGACGGACGCTAACGTCATAGGTACAAGCTCCACAGAGGAGACGTGAGACGTGCGACATCGCGACGCTTGAAACCGTTTTCGTATAAAATGTATAAAACACAAGAGACAATGCTACACATGTGAGACGCGCGTCGCATCGAAGACTGCTGACGATCACTTGCCTATCAGATGTCATCTTACGCGTCACGTCGCACGTCTTCTCTTTGGAGCTTGTGGCAAAGAGTACAAATACTTTCTACAGATGTCGCTGGATCGTCGAGTCTTTGAGACGAGCATCAAGAGGTTGAGAAATTGGCCAGGGTCAGCCAAGTGCCAGTTGCTCAGTAGGCAGAGCGGTGGGACGGGTTCAAGTCCCGGCGGTCGCTTGTGAATTTTTCAATTTTCTCATTTCCTATTTATAACAGTTTAGAATTTGGACTTATGCAGGTACTTAGCTAAATAATTGAAACTAACGCCAATTAGTGACCACCATTAACGAACTGTTGTTATTATCAAAACCATTAATACCAATACATAAAAGTTACTTAATTTAATTGAAATGTTTTATCAAACATTCAAATAATGATTGAATCGCAAACATACTAATTATTTTAAATGTAATGATTTGAATACATGGTAGATACTGCAATAAGGTTAAATGAATAAAAATATTTTCATAGAAATAGCAGCAGTAAATAAGTAAATTAAAGAGGACCTCCCACAAATTTTTGAACAAAAATGTAGTAGAGGCCCATACAAAAAACGTATTTATATGCTACTTTCATATTATTCTGATACGGATCCGTTTGTCTGACTCGCTCTTGGCCGATTTCCTTTTCTTCTCTTGTTTTCTCTTTGAGACTGCAATCTCGGCGGCTATTAAAAGATTTTGCTTTGTGAAACGGATTACTTACCGTTTTTGAGATCTTGTTTTGTTGCAACTTTTATCCGAAGACAGATTACTTGCCTTAGTACTGTACCGAATGCAGCAAACAGCAACAGATGTTGAAAATCGTATTTTTTCTACATATTTCCGGGATGATGTTTTTTGTAAAAAGTTGAAAATGTTTTGTGAAAGCGTTCATACATGGAATTTTTGCGACGATATCTTTTTATTTTGAAAATGTTCCTTACTTTTCCGCCCAGCGCTTATAAGCCTTAATGAGTCTCCGTCATAGCGTATCTTCGCAGAATTCTAAATTAGCGAAACTCAACGGCAAATAGAATCATTCGTTGGATTAAAAAAGCTTAACAATTTAATTCAAAGAAATATAAACTGCATAAATCTAAAATTTTGCACTATAAATTAAAACATTCAGCGCTGAGCGCAGTGTTCCAAGATATTTCCTCTTGGCTCTCGTCCGGAGCTTCTACAATAAATTGTTAACTTTGCTTAACATCTGCTTGGAACATTCGTTAAGCAGCAGTTATGAGCGGGCCAAGGCGGCCGCGGTTCGCCGCGAGGAGCCAGATACTCCAGTCAAAGAGTAATGACTGCAGAAGTTCATAATTGTTGGAGATTCCGAGGAATTCTACTTTAATGGCGGTAGAGGAAAATGAGACAGTTTTATTGCTGGCAACCTAGTTACGAGACCAACAATATTTTGGAGTAAACTGAACTGAACACACAATGAGTCGAGATCGCTGGACGATCACAAAATTGAGCCTCGAATCACTTACATTTATTAAGGGTCGTTGCATGCACACGGAATCGGTTTTTGATGAAGGGTGTTCTGTACTGATCAGTAGCTGTTTTGATGTCGTCAAAAATAATTTATTTAGAAGCTACGGCATGAACCGATAGATCCAGTGCAGCTGCAGCGTCAATCAGAGAGCTGATTGGTAACCACGTCGGCATGCAACTGATGGTACGTCAAAAGTTGTAAATTCAAATATGGCTTTTCATAATCCGTCGGCTCTGCGCACTAATCTATGCCTGAAACTTGATGCGAGCAGAGGACCGAATTATTTCATTAGCAGCATGTGCGGCGAATTATACTCCGAAAGAGATTTACCCCCAACTCCTCTCAACTTACAACTTACACGCCGATTACGAATTGAACGGCCCCGTCTCCCCTTTGCATATTCATAAGCTTTAATACAAGTCTTTACGTGCTAGTTTGGAATTAATATTCTGATTAGTTTGGATTTGAGTAATCCGTTTGTGTTCTACTTATTTGTTTATGCTGAGACGAGGCTCTGCTCGGCAGATTCACCCACTGGGGTACATAATGCATCGTGTGTCTAAGTGCCTCGTCAAACTACGACCGAAATTACGCGACAAATTCGCCGACACTACGCCAGCATCGTTTTGCATTACGGATGACACACTGCAGCTGAAATTCCGTCGCCGAATTTCGGGCCGAAGTAATTCGGCGTGATTTGTACGTGATTTCGGCGCGTCATCCCCAACCGAAAACACCGAAAACTGACGGAACGGAATTCAGCCGCCGAATTTCGGTCGCGTAATTTCGATCGTGTCGAGGGCCGAGGCACTAAATCTTGCTGCGTCAATCCCGATTTCACAGAACAGATGTACACGTGTCATGTTCCCATTTTTTTTTCTAATGGGTTTCTTCTATGAACAGTTCTGTTTTTTGTGAGCGCTTTAATACCAAACCAGAGTGCGTAGTGAGTGCTTAATTGAAAATAAGACATTTTACCAACTAATCAGCAAAATTCAATATGGTTGGCGGAAATCATGCCTTTGTTGGCTTAGGTAAGGCTTTTGCTTAAGATTTATTTGCATATACCCCCATAATTACGAATAAGTGTTTATAGATTTTTCGTCACATATAAAAATAAGAAAAGCATTATTAAAATTTAACGTTTATCACGACTAACCTTGTTGTTTTAAGTCGAGGCTTGTAGAGTCTCGACTAATAATTATTAAAATTTTGCATGTTTTCCAAAATAATTGTTTACCTAACACGAGAAGTGTTTTAAAATTTGGTATTTAAGAGAATTAACGTTATTCTTTTTGTAGCTGGATCCCATTGAAATTGTATGAAATGTGTAAGTCTATTCGCATTGCATAATATTATGTAGAGCATGTACTTAACCACACTGCTATGTTTGCCTGACAATCGGTTTTGTGTTGCATTCAGCTGTATTCTACAATTACTGTTTGTATTATGTACCTGATTTTTTTAGCCTTTGCAACTTTCCTGCGTGTATCGGATATTGTGCGGTTTTAAACTAAATATTTGTGGATAGCTAGGATTTGCTTGAACTTGGCTGAACGCTACCGGGTGTCTATAGCCCGACAAGTTTATGCGCGACCTTCTACAGGTGTTACAGACGTGGACAAGATGTCAACGGCTAGTAGGGAAGGGACACGCGTACATCGTAATAAAATGACGAGCTCCTTGCCGTCGTCTGTACCCCTAGAGAAGGTCGCGCGTGATGTTGTCGAACTATAGAAACCATTGAAATTGTCTGAAACGGGTGATTCTATTCGCATTGCAAATAATATTAATATTATACAGAGTTTGTGCTAACCACACAGCGTTGTTTGCCTGACAATCGGTTTTGTGTTGCATTCAGCTCCACCTCTGTTTGTATTAGGTACCTACCTACCGGATATTATGCGGTTTGTAACTAAATGCGTGTTGAAAACAAGGATTTGTGATAATATAGGGTAACATTTTACTAGTCACCGATAGCAAAAACTCAGAACCGGCTGGCAATGGGACAACTTTCCCCAAGGAACATAGGTCATGGGAAAAATAATTGGACCTCCCATAATAACTCAAATCGACGATTTTGTATGGGAGGTCCTTTTTTTCATATTTCGACCTATGCGGCTTGGGGAAAGTTGTTACTTATCACCAGCTGGTTCTGATTTTTCACTATCGGTAACTAGTGAAATTTCACCCAGTAGGTATATTTCCAGCCTGTAGGTGTAGTAGGTACTTGCATTTGGGTCGAAATGTGAAAACAATACTTATGAATCCCTATTTCCTTATTCCTTTTAATATTCTCTTACTAATACCGTATGATGCCCACTTAGAATAGCATACCCCTTATCTTTTCCTTGCTTGTCGTAAGAGTGGATTTGAAAGTTGATGTGTATTGTAAGGCGGCAGGCTGACAACCTGTGGTAAATCATATAGTCTTCTGAATGACTCTCAAACTTTTGCCAGATGTCGAGTAAATGGCAGTTTTTACAGCTGTTTACGCTCTGCCTACGTGATATATCTATGTATGTATGTATGTACTTTTCTTGAGAAAAGGTTTCACCTAAATATTTTCCTTCAAGTTGCCTACGTCCTAAAATCGACCTTCCAAAAACAAAGACGCCCAAGATTCAGTTCTTGCGGGCCACACAAGGTCACACAATGGGCCCATAATTAAGTAAATGAAGGCCCGCAATCGCGGTGGAGTGGTGGCCCAGTGGTAGGGATGTGACTTGAGCATTAAAAAATCGATTTTTTTAGTATCGATTATTTCTAGTCGCAAAAAAATCGATTAAAAATAAATCGATTTTTATTTAATAATCTCGTTTTGCACCTTTAATTTTATCAAAAAATGTTAGTGCCAGTTTTTTAATAATTCGCGAGATATTTTACATGATTTTACTAAATCTCAAGTTACAGGCCAACCAGGCTTACAAGCAAATCAGGGACGTCAAACTAAATGTCAGTTGTAAAAAATGTGGTACGGATAACAAAAAAGTTCACTATTTATGTAACTATGGTTAACATTATTATTATTCATGTTCGTCCATGTAACAATACGGTACGTAAAAAAATACTGCAAATATTTTGAGGGGTGAATCAGTGTATGCAACTTAACAACTTTCTCCAAAAACATAGGTAGAAATAAAAAAAACATACAAAGTGCCAATCGCGAAAATCCAAAATGGGGGCGAGTGAAATTTCTGTAAACTCTCTATTTTGTGCCACAGATTTGACGTGCCATTTTTAGGGGATTTTGACATTACGGAGAGAAAAAATGAACGCCGAAAGATTGATAGATGACTTGAAAATTGCGTGTACCATATTGTTTTAGTCTATTATATCGGTTTTAAAGCAAATAAAGTGATGAAAGCGATTCGCAATTTTGTTGACGATCCTCAGAATTCCCCAAATGTTTGATTTTTTTCTATAATTATGTTACTACATCTCTACAATATTGAAATTTGTCAACTGTAAATAAGATCGAAAATTGATTGTATCATATTTTTTTACTCTATTACTGATTTTAAACCAAAAAAAGTGGTTGAAGCAATCTACGACCTTATTGACAATTTTAAGAGTGCAGTGGATTTTTGAAATTCTTTGTTAAATATGTTAATACATCTATACTGTATGGAAATTTGACAAATGTCAATAAGGTCGAAAATTACTTGCACCATGTTTATTGGGCTACATCCGACATCCGGTGACGGATCGGAGTAGTGGTAACAGAGCCTTATGATTATGTCAAAAATCTTCAAAAACGTTGTCCAAATCGTAAATCGGTAGGTACCGGTTTATTGACACAATAAACCGGTAGATTTGGAAGATTCATATTTTCACCAAAGAATATGCTTGTTTAAATCCAAATTGTTATTTAGTCCATCTAATATTGCACTTCAAAACACCGCAGATTAGAAAATTCAATTGAAAAATATTCTTTTACTTTTTTTGCATAATAATAAGTATAAAGACATGGATAATGAATCTATATGCCAAACATCACTTCTCAATTTTTTTTTGTAACTTATACCGGGAGTAACGGAAAGGGTATAACAAGCCGAAAGGAGGTCAAGGTACTCATGGAACTGAACAACTTTTCCAATGGAACATGGGTCAAAATGTCAAAAAATTATTGGACCTCCCTTACAAAATCGCCGATCAGCCAATTGATTTACTATGGAAGGTCCAAATCTTTGTTTTACATTTCAACCCATGTTCCATGGGGAAAGTTGTTCAGTTTCATGAGTACCTTGACCTCCTTCCAGCTTGTTATACCCTTTCCGTTACTCCCTGTATAATTTGTGTTACAATCGGTAGAAGAGGGTTGAAACCGGTACTACCGATTTTCGGGTTAGCTCCGCGAAAACTGCATCGCTACTCTTTTGTTTCCAATGTTCAACTTAGCGTTGTCAGGCTGTACACGCAGTAAAATTTTCATACATAGTGTTACAAAACAAAAAATAAAGCCGAAAGAAGGTCGCCCAACCCGATGAACCCAGGTGTCAGAGTTTTACAACCGCCCACTAAAAGTACCGCTACTACACACAGTATTAAAACGGTTCCTTTCTTTTCATGCCTGTAAAACAGTATTTTCAGTGTCACCTGCAGATCAAAAATCGATTATTTAAAAAAATCGATTTTTTTTCACATCCCTGCCCAGTGGTGGCCCAGGGAACAAAGGGTGAATCCGCGGCCAATTTATGCGAATAATGGCGAGGTAGGCTGCCTCGTTGTGTGCCCACCGAGAGCCCGCCTATTGTACTCGGCCGGGTTTTTCTGTTGATTCTGGCCTTGGATTAATTGCTTGGAAGCTTTAGCTAAGATGTATCTATCTAGGAACCTAGCAAGGTAAGGCATCATGTATGCTATAAGTATGTACTTAGCAGTGATAGATGAAGGTTGGTTGATTGTGATTTCAGTGTTTGATTCAAATTCAGATTATGCTCGTTGTTTTAGCGTTCACAAAGAGAGAGAAATCACTACAGAAAATAGAAATATATTAATGATAATATATTGCTTTTTCTATAAACTAGCGGCCTATTACCAGTTTCACCTGCTGTAACTCTTTTTCCCTCGGAGAAAGAGCATTTTCCCGGCAAGTAACATAATTTTTCCTCTTGAATACTCTATCTATCTATAACAGAAAAAAAGGAATCACAATCCGTTGCGCACTTTAGGAGGAGCTAGCGAATTCCGCGACAGACAGACAAACAGACAACTCAAAAAGTGACTACATTTTGTACCTATTCAAAACTTCTGATATGATGATCTATTCTATCTACAATAGTGGCAGATACCTATTCATGTAGTTCTTTCTACTTAACCTTGAGAAGTTGCTTTTGTAACTCTAATCAATCATTTTGCATCATCTTGTGGCCAAGCTTGTGGCTATCTTAACATCAATCAATCTTAATTGTAAAGCTGGACAGCCTATCTAAGCAAATAAAAGATCTGCACCATCTGACTTTATTTAGTATATGCGAATATCTCATTAAAGTGCGCTGCTGCGATTTTTTAAAGTAGCTTAACGCATGCGTTAGGAAAAGCTGAAGTTTCATCTTATTTCCATACAAATACGGTGTCTGGAAAACGGTCTGACAGACGCATCGGTCGACGCAGCGTAAGATTACGACCTTCGAGCAACGCGCATCGTTCTCTTCCGTACCGAAAGTTACAGCAGGTGTAAAAATTCGCCTTTTCCTGCCTTTTCCTATCGCATGCATTACGCTTCGTTTAAAAATTGTAGCAACTAACGTCAACTGTGATACCCGCCTAAGCACCTAAACGTGATTGAAAAATGACTCGAGCCTGACTCGACTAAACGCAGTATAAAACAACTTCGATAAAAAACATAAACATGTTCATACGATATTGTTAGAAATAACAAGCGATGGCAAACAAGCTAGGTAGGTAGATAGTAGGCTTGATTCTGCGTACATAACTAAAATGTTTCTGTCACCTTCCGATTCAGATAATTATACGGTTACAAAGAGCCCCGCACGAAATTATCGACAAAAGCTGTTCTCACCAAGCTTTTTTTACCAAAACATAAAAAAATCAGCTAAATGTAATGACCAGTTATAGATGTTAAGAATGGCTCAAATTAACTCAGTAAGCTAACTACTAACTTGTAAGCTATTTCAAAATAAGCCAGTGATAGATCTCGCGACAAGCTTTTATATCTTATAAATTATGAAGACGTAGATTTAATGCCATTATAAGTAACAAGTTAAAGTTTTTGTAAATAGATTATTTTATGCTTTTTAGCGCATCCAAATAAAAGCTTGTTTTAAAAATGTTTTTTACTTATAATTTATTTTTACTTTTTAGTAATCTCTGGAAAACAAATCTGTTATGCCATAGTTGATTATGTACGTTGTGCGATAGAACCTACCTACTTATTGCATTCATGAACCTAATAGGTATAAATTGACAACATTCTTCATTGACAGTGCCATGAACAGAAGACTAAAAACCCCAACACAATAACCACTCAAATCTAAAAATCTTGCAAGGCGACGTCATTTAGCTCACACTAGTATTTACCTGTAATTTTTCTGTGTTTGTCACCCACTTAGTAAGAAAACATAATAAACTTAATACGCCATCTAACCTTTAGTCCGCCATATCAGGTTTTGTTATGATTATGAGTGACGTAAACGTCACTTTATTTTTCGAGTTATTCTGAAAAATTCCTTTCATTTGACATCCATATTGTAAAAAAGCATAAAAATGATATTCTGCCATCTTAAGAAGTCCACCATAGTTAATTTAGAGTGACGTCAACTTATAATTCGAATATGTAATTCTCAGCAATACCTTTCATCAGACACTCATATTGTAAATTATCTTAAAAGGCCATCTTTAGATGTCCGCCATATTATTTTCTGAATTGTACTCAGCAAGACCTTTCATTTGACACCCATATTGTAGGAGTGCGTCAAAAATTGTTTGTCGGCCATCTTGGATATTCCGCCATGATAGATTTAGAATGACGTCATATAACTAGCCATGCATTGTCATCCAAACTAAACGTGTATACAAAATTTTAGCTCAATCGGTTGAGGATATCTGCTTCAAAATTGAGTTGCAAGATTTGCCCCGAACAAACATTTTTACTTACATACATACATACATACATACATACACTGCAAGTTAAATAAAAGCTTTTAAAAACGGCCATCTACACCACGTCTGACAAAAGATTTAGAGTAATTCAGAGGACCGTGTACCACCATAGTGACAGGTTGTCAGCTTGTCGCTTAAAATTGCAAAACATATGAACTGTCAAATCCCTTAGTTGCTTCTTACGACACCCACGGGAAAGATGGGGTGATGCTATACTAAGCCGGCACCATACGGTGCGGTGTAAATTTAAGTAGGTGAGTATGATACCTACTCATTGGATCTGAATAATGTGGAGTGGAAGCAACAATGAAATAAGCGAATCATGTTGTTCGTTGGGCGCGCTAATGATAGTGCGGCGCGGTGTTGTACTGATAACTAGGTATGTAGAACACTGAATATTCGTGTACATTTTATAGTTCAACTTAGGCCCAAGCTCCAGAGAATAGACGCGCGACGCGACGCGGAACATGACATCTGTCAGACAAGTGATTGTCAGTCGTCATCGCGTCTTATATGTGTAGCTTTGCCAATTTTGTCTTATGAATTTTGTATGGACACGGTTTAGTTTCAGTTTCAGTTTCAGTTTATTATTTCATAAAATATAAATTTTACATGTCATGGTACATTAAAATAAATCAATTTATAAAAATACACAGCACAGTACAATCAAGTACCTATTTACTAGTTGTAATAGTTAATTAATAAATTAATAGTAAATAAATAAAAATCATAATGTCAAATTATCCAATAATAAATCCATGACAGCTTTGGTCAAGGAGCAGTTCTATTTGAAAAAATCGGTGACCGAATAATGTGCATCCGTAATCAACTTTTTCTTAAATTTTGCAACAAATGACTCATATGTAGTAGCATTCTTAATGTCCTTCGGAATTTTCTACACTAATATAATAAAGAGGAAAACTTTGTTTGTTTGTTTTTTTGTATGTATGTAATCGATAAACTCCGAAACTACTGGACCGATTTCGAAAATTCTTTCACCATTAGAAAGCTACAACATTCCTGAGTAACATAGGCTACTTTTTACCACGGGAAAATTCCTCATTTCCACGGGAAAACGGTTAGCAGCAGGAAAAGCGGGAAATACAGCGGATATTACCCAAATAAGCCAAACCGCTTTACCGATCTTCGCGAAATTTGGCACTGATATTACTAGCATAGTAAAGATGGACATGGACTACTTTTTGTCAGCCCTCGAGGATCTGGAGTACGAGTACCTGATGAAGACCACCAGCATCCCATCTAAACTATAAAAGATACGGTCATGGCTTCATAGAAAAAGTTTTTCACCATGACGGGCCGCTTCTGCTGGCACATGGTCATCGAGGATCTGGAGTACCTGATGAAGACCACCAGCATCCCATCTAAACTATAAGAGATACGGCCATGGCTTCATAGAAAAAGTTGTGCATCATGACGGGCCGCTTCTGCTGGCACATGGTCATCGAGGATCTGGAGTACCTGATGAACATCACCAGCATCCCATCTAAACTATAAGAGATACGGTAATGGTTTTTAAGTAAAAGTTACTCAGCATGGCAGGCCGCTTCTGCTGGCACATGGTCATCGAGGATCTGGAGTACCCGATGTAGACCACCAGCATCCCATATAAACTATAAGAGATACGATAATGGCTTCAAAGTAAAAGTTATTCAGCATGACGGGCCGCTTCTGCTGGCAAATGGTCACGAGGGTCTGGAGTACCTGATGTAGACCACCGGCATCCCATTTAAACTATAAGAGATACGGTAAAAGCCTCAAAGTAAAAGTTATTCATCATGACGGGTCGCTTCTGCTCGCACATTTACCTCTGCTGGATCCGGAGTAATGGACTTTTTACTACGGGCAAAGATCCAATTTCTACGGGAAAACAGGTAAGTAGCAGCGGGTGAAACCGCTGGGCGGGCTGCTAGTATTATATAATTTAGGTCCTATTATATGTAGACATTTTCTGGATTTGGCAAGTCTAGCCGATGGTTGTTGCAGGTTACTCCTGTGCCGTGTGTTAAAGTGGTGGGCATCACACGCTGGGAATTGCTCAAGGTTTTTGCGCATATACTTTGCGACCTCTAGTATATATATGCTTGGTAAGGTTAAGATTTTATGACCTATGAACAATTCCTGCGCAGGATGATCCCATGGAACACCCGCGACAATACGCACCGCCCGCTTTTGAAGTTTAAACGCCCTGTCCCTGTCCGAAGCGTTTGCCCACAGATCGACAGCATACGTTAAAATGGAGTTAAAGTAGCCATAATATGCTTTCTTAAGATTTTCTCCAGTTAGGCTAGGACGCAAGCGGCTTAGTGCAAAACAAGCTGATGACAACCTTTTGCACAGTTCATCAATATGGGGGCTCCACGTAAGAGCAGAGTCTATGACGATACCGAGATATCTTACTTGACCCACCTGAGGAACAATCCGGCCGTCACAGGTTATGTTTAGCTCACTATCAGTAGTGACGCGCAGTCTAAAGTGAACAATGTTTGTCTTACTGACGTTGAGCATCATACCGTTCGCCGAAAACCATGCAGAAATTTCTCTCATAACTTTATTTAGTTTAAGTTTGAGGCTTGCATAGTTCTCAGCAGAAACGATGACACAACCATCGTCGGCAAACATAACGAACTCGGCATCACTCGACGAGGTGGTGAAATCATTCATTAGGATCAGGATTGCCCATTACTGATCCCTGCGGGACTGCACAGTCACCAAGCCCTGATAGATCTGAAGCTGCACCATTTACCGAAGTCATTTGCATTCTCTTGTGGAGGAAAGAGGCAATAATATTATAGTAGTTACCAGTAACGCCGTAGCAGCCGAGTTTAGCCAGTAACAGGGGGTGACTTACCAGTTCGAAGGCGCGCGACAGGTCGCAGAATACTGCTGCGACCTGTCGCTTACCGTCGAGATGGCTCATGACTCGAGTCATGACGTCACGCGCTGCATCAGCTGTTGATCGGCCGCGCTGGTATGCATACTGTTGTATATTTATAAAGTTGTTCATACTAAAGTGCAACATCAGTCTGTCGCTCAGTAATCGTTCGAACACTTTGGAAAATATAGGTATTAATGATATCGGTCTAAAATTACCTAATATGTGCATCTCCCCTTTTCCTTTATAAACAGGTTGAACTTTGATTTTTTTGAGCGACTCAGGGTATACTCCAGTGTCCAAACACTTATTAAAAAGATAACATAGTATTTTAGGCACAAAATCTGGTAGCATGTCAAGCATTTTTGTCGACATGTCGTTGATATCTTTCGTCATGTCGTTTCAAGCGCCACAATGTTGCACGTATCACGTCTCTGACGATCTTTTGTTTGACAGGTGCCATCCCACGCGTCACGTCGTATGTCTCCACTGTATGAATTTGATACCTACTCATCGGATCTGAATAATGTGGAGTGGAAGCAACAATGAACTAAGCGAATCATGTTGTTCGTTGGGCGCGCTAATGATAGCACTGCGCGGTGTACTGATAACTAGGTATGTAGAACACATTGAAAATGTGTGAACTTTTTATAGTTCAACTTAGGCCCAAGAATAGACGTGCGACGCTCAACATGACATCTGTCAGACAAGTGATCGTCAGTCGTCATCGCGTCTCCAGTGTGTAGGATTGTCAATTTTATCTCATACATTTCATATGGAAACGGTTTCAAGCGCCGCCGCGATGTCGCACGTCTCACATCTCCGATGATCACTTGCTTGACAGATGGCATCCCACGCGTCACGACGCATGTCTCCTTAGTAGGTGTAGGTGTGTATGATACCTACTCATCGGATCTGAATAATGTGGAGTGGAAGCAACAATGAACTAAGCGAATCATGTTGTTCGTTGGGCGCGCTAATGATAGCACTGCGCGGTGTACTGATAACTAGGTATGTAGAACACATTGAAAATGTGTGAACTTTTTATAGTTCAACTTAGGCCCAAGAATAGACGTGCGACGCTCAACATGACATCTGTCAGACAAGTGATCGTCAGTCGTCATCGCGTCTCCAGTGTGTAGGATTGTCAATTTTATCTCATACATTTCATATGGAAACGGTTTCAAGCGCCGCCGCGATGTCGCACGTCTCACATCTCCGATGATCACTTGCTTGACAGATGGCATCCCACGCGTCACGACGCATGTCTCCTTAGTAGGTGTAGGTGTGTATGATACCTACTCATCGGATCTGAATAATGTGGAGTGGAACCAACAATGAAATAAGCGAATCATGTTGTTCGTTGGGCGCGCTAATGATAGCACTGCGCGGTGTTGTGCTTATAATTAGGTATGTAAAACACTGAAAATTTGTGTACATTTTATAGTTCAACTTAGGCCCAAGCTCCACAGAATAGACACGCGACGCTACGCTCAACAAGACATCTGTCAGACAAATGATCGTCAGTCGTCATCGCCCGTTGCTTCAATGCGTCAATCGCTTTGTCAATTTTGTCTTATACATTTTATATGGATACGGTTTCAAGCGTCACGATGTCACACGTCTTACGTCTCTGACGATCACTGGTTTGACAGTTGCTATCTTTAAACTTAGTAGGTGTGTATGATACCTACTCATCGGATTTGAATAACAATGAACTAAGCGAAACATTTTGTTCGTTGGGCGCGCTAATGATAGCACTGCGTGGTGTACTGATAACTAGGTATGTAGAACACTGAAAATTTGTGTACATTTTATAGTTCAACTTAGGCCTAAGCTCCACTGAATAGACGCGCGAGGCGGACCTCAACATGACATCTGTCACACAAGTGACAATAAATTTTGAATGGACACGGTTTCAAGCGCCGCGATGTCGCACAACTCACGTCTCCGACGATCACTTGTTTGACAGATGCCATTCCACGCGTCACGACGCATGTTTCCTTAGTAGGTGTAGGTGTGTATGATACCTACTCATCGTATCTGAATAATGTGGAGTGGAATTGGAGTGGAACCGACAATGAAATAAGCGAATCATGTTGTTCGTTGGGCGTGATAATGATAGCACTGCGCGGTGCTGTACTGATAACTAGGTATGTAAAACACTGAAAATTTGTGTACATTTTATAGTTCAACTTAGGCCCAAGCTCCAGAGAATGAGACGCTCAACATGACATCTATGAGACAAATGATCGTCTACCGTGTGTAACTTTGTCAATTTTGTCTCATACATTTCACCTATATGGAAATGGTTTCAAGCGCCGCGATGTCGCACGTCTCACATCACCGACGATCACTTGTTTGACAGATGCCATCCCACGCGTCACGTCGCATGTCTCCTCTGTGAAGCTTACGCCTTAAACTTAGTAGGTAAGTATGATACCTACTCATCGGATCTGAATAATGTGGAGTGGAACCGACAATGGAATAAGCGAATCATGTTGTTCGTTGGGCGCGTTAATGATAGCACTGCCGCGGTGTACTCATAACTAGGTATGTAGAACACTGAAAATTTGTGTACATTTTATAGTTCAACTTGGGCCCAAGCTCCACAGAATAGACGCGCGACGCAACGCTCAAAACGACATCTGTCAATTTTGTCTCATACATTTTATATGGAAACGGTTTCAAGCGCCGCGATGTTGCACGTCTCACGTCTCCGACGATCACTTGTTTGACAGATGCCATCCCACGCATCACAACGCAGGTTTTCTCTGTGAAGCTTGCGCCTTAATCTTAGTAGGTGAATATGATACCTACTTATCGGATCTGAATAATGTGGAGTGGAAGCAACAATGAAATAAGCTAATCATGTTGTTCGTTGGGCGCGCTAATAATAGCACTGCGCGGTTTACTGATAACTAGGTATGTACAACACTGAAAATTCTTGTTCATTATATAGTTCAACTTAGGCCCAAGCTCCACAAAATAGACGAACTACGCAACGCTCAACACGACATCTGTCAGACAAGTGATCGTCTGTCGCCCGTGTGTAACTTTGTCAATTTTGTCTTATACATTTTACCTATATGAAAACGGTTTCAAGCGCCGCGATGTCGCACGTATCACGTCTCCGACGATCACTTGTTTGACAGATGCCATCCCACGCGTCACGATACATGTCTCTGTGTGTATGATACCTACTCATCGGATCTGAATAATGTGGAGTGGAACCGACAATGAAATAAGCGAATCATGTTGTTCGTTGGGCGCGCTAATGATAACACTGCGCGTTGTACTGATAACTAGGTATACAACGTGTTACAAAACAACCCATAAAAACGGAGTTCATTTTGTATGGGAGGTCCAATTTTTTTTTTTCATTTTTCGACCCATGTTCGATAGGGAAAGTTGTTCAGTTTTACGAGTACCTTGACCTCCTTTCAGCTTTATTGGTTGTTTTGTAACACCCAGTACAGAACACTGAATATTCGTGTAGATTTTATAGCTCAACTTAAACTAAGTAGGTAAGTATGATATACCTACACATAGGATCTGAATAATGTGGAGTGGAAGCAACAATGAAATAAGCGAATCATGTTGTTCGTTGGGCGCGCTAATGATAGCACTGCCGCGGTGTTGATAACTAGGTATGTAGAACACTGAACATTCGTGTACATTTTATAGTTCAACTTAGGCCAAGAGAATAGACGTGCGACGCTCAACATGACATCTGTCAGATAAGTGATCGTCAGTCGTCATCGCGTCTCCTGTGTGTAGAATTGTCAATTTTGTCTCATATATTGTAGGTAGGTATATGGTTTCAAGCGCCGCGATGGCGCACGTCTCACGTCTCCGACGATCACTTGTTTGACAGATGCCATTCCAAGCGTCACGTCGCATCTCTCCTCTGTGAAGCTTGTGCCTTAAACTTAGTAGGTAAGTATGATATACCTACATATAGGATCTGAATAATGTGGAGTGGAACCGACAATGAAATAAGCGAATCATGTTGTGTGCGCGCTAATGATAGCACTGCGCGGTGTTGATCTAGGTATGTAGAACACCAAATATTCGTGTACCATTGCCAGCAAAAGCACTTACATATAAAGAAGATCAAACTTATACTGTTTTTTTTTATTGTGTCAAAAACTTGGTTGGTTGGTGGATTTGCTGGCGATAGTACATGTCAATACATTTTTGATTAGAGAGTGTAGCTAGTTGTTTACCTACTGTAATAAAATGCTTTGCGTACGCGATATGCGATACACTTTTGGCTCTTGCAAGATTTCACGGTCGCTTCAGTTAGGCAACGCAAAAGGATAAACGTCACCTCGGCACCTCAATTCTTGGGGCGTGTCTGTAAGCACTTTAATTTCGAGAATAAAAAGTATACTCAAAATGAAACGGATTGTGTAAGTTTGCAGCAACACGTTTAAAATACGAACAGAAAAATTTGCGGCAGAAACCGGGTTCAGGCTGCGGAGATAAACATCTAACAAAAGAAAAGGTTGCCTTTGCAAAATTTCCTCTGCCATTCGGCGACCTTTTTTCTGAATAGAGCACATTCTTTCATTTGGCCGGCGTTCCTCGGCAGATGATATTGATAAAGGGTAGATGGAAGTTTTCGGCCAGCGGGATTCCACTTACACAGCATCTATGAGATTCCTATTATGACTGCTATTCATTGACCGAAACTGTTCACGTGGAAAAATATTGGCCGTTATAACCATGGTTACCCTATTTTTGCTTGATTGAATCAGAGAAGAAACGGATAAAAGTAAAATATTGTTTCTCATTCGCAGCTGGGTCAAGATAGCATCATTTTACTATCGTCAAATAATTTTATCTTTATTTCATCTCACCTTTAGTTTATCGTGCCGTGTGATGCTGGCTGAGAATAGCATCACCCTGTCTCTACCCGTGGGTTACTTACATGATGACTAAGGGATGGGCAGCAGCGTTACCTGAGAATACAAAATCTTGCACTGCCATTCCACCTGTCTAGCATGGTAGTTTGGTAGAGTACCTATGGCAAACCCCCCAATTGAGGGAGGCCCATGTCCAGCAATGGACTGTTACGGCTGTAGTTGTAGTAATATAGCATATTGTCTTTTAATATACAAATCCTAGATTGGATTTGTAATCGTACAATTGTAAGTAGGGGAAAGTTGGCTATATTGTACCCCCTAATTTCTATTTTGTTTTGCGAGAAAACTATTAACGTTCTCCTTGTGATGTTTTGCTTTTTAGTTAGTTTATTTAATTAACTCTGATGTACCGGAATGGTTTTTTGAAATAAGTTAGTAGTTTCGTCACAAAATAGTTTACAAAAAAAGTTGCTATCGGTAAGATTTAGAGACCGGTACGTTTATTCGTACCACGAGGTTTTTATATCGTACTTAGAAAATTGCAATACAAATTGAGAAAATAAAATATTGCAAATTTCTTTTAAACAAAGCCATTAAAAAAAGTATCAATGTTGTATTACCATTTCCACAGTTTTAACAACTAATCACACCTCTCAGATCAGAGATCCATTATGTTAGGACTAAAACTAAAATATCTTAGTAACAATCCTTTGGTACGATTTAGAAACTACGGGTCGGTACGATTTCAAGAACAAGCTACATTTTACAAAAAAAAAATTCATTTCAAAACCTCAAATGATTGCGTTGGTTCATTAAGTTAGGTCAAAAGGATAATAACCAAGTAACAATGTGATCAAATTGCAATTTTTAATAGCTTGCCGTTCTTTCGTAAAACCTTAGGTTCCACACCTAAAAATCAGTAACGGGGTCAACTCCACCCTGTTATATTTTATTGAATGCATAGTCTCATTTGTAGTGCTGTCACAAACCATCATAGTTTCTTGGGTGTTATGAACTATCATTTAATGTTGCCAAAGTAAATAAAAACTTACGTTTAGTGCAAAATGTGTGGGTGGTACGATTAATCTACTGGTACAATATGTCCAACTTTCCCCTACAACTAAATACCTACATACAAGATGATTTACTTGAAAAAATGATATCCTGCTCGTTGGGGATTTTATTTGCTTTGGGTACTGTCTACACCGTTTATTATACACTAGCTTACAAGCCACAGAGGTTTCTTGAAATGTAATTCTGCTGTTTTCAGAAGTAGTCTAGCGCATAACAAAAAAGCTCTATGTTTTAGAAAAACATGTATAAATCAAAGAGCAGTTTTAGGTATATGAATATGACATTCTACGCTGTACCCACCCTGCAAAGCATGAAGCGTGACGTGTACATGTATTACCAAAACCACAAGCGTAGAGCAACTTTATAATAATTAGATCCGCGTACGTCAGCATGTCGCAAGATAATATAACCTTAATCTATCGGAGCGGCAGCAGCGGAGCGGCTGCGGTTATTTTAATAACGTGATGTTTTATCCGAACAATATTACCGAACAGCGCTCAGCTTCGGCGCAGATTACTACAACGCGTGGAAGTACAGATGACTCACTTCGAGGGACTCCAATGACATAAAAGAGAACGACAGCAGGAGACGGTGCCTTGCGGCGTACCCTGGGGGAAGCTCACGTCTGGCGGTGGACTGCAATAGGCATTATGATGTGACGATGAATCAATCTCTTTTTGACTGGTGTGTTTACAACATTTTGAATCACCTTATAATGAATGGAAGGAAAACTATAGCGTCGGAGGGCACGTCAATCTCTCTGTTTCGGTTGCTACCTTTATTATTCCGACGTGGTCATCACATTACACACTCATCGTCTTTATTACAGAAACTTTTATTTTGGTCATTCTGTGTCTTGGGCGTCGTCGTTTATAGCTACGAGTAACGACTGTAAGTAACTAGTATGAACCAAAAATATAAGTCTCCGATTTAGCCCAGTAGTGGCAGCCCTGAAAGTTTAGGTAGCTAGTCAAGAAAGCAGCGAGAGTGAACCTTCTGTAAGCCTCTGTATTCTTGTTATTCTGTGTCCCAAGCTGCGTCGTTAGCTACAGCCGCGTCTTGAGTAACGACTATAACTAGTATGAACCGGAATTATGGGTCTCCGATTTAATCAAGTCGCTTGTTTGTAGTAATAGGTATTGTAAATAATATTTGTAAAAAGTTGTTGAGGGTTTATTTTTTAAACAAATAGGAAATGTAACGTCAACGTAAAGTAGACCTACCTGCCTACAATTAAAAAAAGAAACATCAATTAACCTTGTATGGAAATAGATGAGTATATCAAAAAGTACAGTGAGCTCCACCGTAAAAAAAAATGTTTTTCTTGTATATCTCTAGTTGTGTAAACGAAATAGGTATAAAAATCAATAACCACATCACTAGTCTATAATGACAGTGCTACACTACCTGGCGAACTTTCGATTCAGCATACTTTGCTGGTTGTCTCCCTTTCGTGTTTATTAATCATTTTGTAACATGCTGTATAGCGTTGTTTTCAATAATATAAAGCTCATCCATTTCTAAAGATAATAGATAGGTAGATTCATTAAATCCGCTGCGATTGCCTTGTTCTCACCTATTTGCAAATGTCCATAAATTAATTTGGGTAGCTAATCCGCGGAGGGGCCCGAATTGATAATAATTAGTTTGGCAATCCTGCCCTTGACCGGTGAAGGTCCACCTTAAACCTGCCCATGGTCCACCTAGAGCCGGCCCATTTACAATTACAGAACCCACATTTATCAACCTGTGTGACAGACCTTTAAACCTGCGGGACCCGAATTTGTATATCATCACTCGCAGTTATCATTTCGTAAAGGAATTTGTAACGCCTGGCACATCATTCTTCATTTAGATTTTATGAAACAAGGGTACATACAGATAATTTGAAAGAAAATAAGAGATCGTTTATTTAAACAAGTAATTTCACCTTCAATTCGGATTTCGAACTGTCAATACGACAACCTTTCACTTCGATCAACGCATCTTCCGTCCCGTTCCGGCCCCATCTTTCAAGATAATGCATAGTCCAGATCAGTCCAGATGGACTATGAATGCGAATCTGCGAGGCATCGGTCTCACGAGTGTTATGCGGCAACTCTTGCAAGTTTCGTCCTCTAAAATAAGCCGCTTGTACGCATTAAAGGGTAATTCTTACTCAGGGTTTATTTTTACGACTCAAGTGGACCTACGGGGTGTAAGGGACGGTCGAAATGAAAGCTAAAAAAGCTAATAACGATACTTGATTCTATCATGGCATCCTTATCAAATCCTAACTTACTCGCAGCACGAGTTGCTCAACTAAAATTCACACAAAAAAGAAGCAAAAGGGTGAACAAAATGGACAAAAAAAGGACAAAAAGGGGGTAGTTACGAAGTTGAGTGATATTTCAGCGGCAGGCAGTGCGTCGGACGCGTCCCCCCCTTCAACCCCCTCTACCCCCCCCCCCCCGCAGCGGCGCAAGTTTAAAATAAACTTTCCCGGTTTTGTATGGAGGTACGTCTACGTGAGTTAGCGAGCGGTTTCAAAGAGCAATTTCGCAAAGTTTCCCATGAAATTTCGCGCATTTTTTTCCTCGCTGTCTGTAACATGCTTCCGGGTGAACAGATTTTAGACTCTTGTATTGATTTGATTAAAAATTACTCTATTTGATAACTGTGTATCCAATGAGAGCCGTATAATATTGCCTACTTCTAAGCCAATTTCTAATGAAAATATAGCAGGCAGTCAATAGCTGCGAGTGCCGTCACTCTCCTTAAAAAAAGTAGGATTATAAAATTTAAAGTTTTTTGTTTATTTACATTAAAATGCGTTATTTGTAATTAGGTGGTAAAGGTCGCTAAATATCCTTCAGCAATTTTGTTTTTCCTTTCCTCCAAAATAATGTCTACATTTTGTCGTATTATGATTGATAGCAAAGAGTACGGTATGATCATTATTATCCTAGCATCTCCATTAGATTGAAGAGTCAGACAATATCATTAATATTTATTATTATTACAACAACGGAGCATATCACAATTTTTCCTTGTATTTTCCCTTCATTTGTACCAAAGACTTGGTAATACGCGGCATATAACCAAACAAAACTGTCAACAGATTTGTTTCAAATTACCTCAAAAGCCAATACCTAGAAAGGAAAATTGCCTGAACTAGCTAAAATGCACCAATAGGTATATAGAAAATAAAATTTTACACAGAGTCTTTTTCAGCCAATCAAGCACATTATTTTTCACTAAGGTTTCACTTCACACTTTAAAAGACTGGCTAAATATTGGTACTGTACTTTTTCTGGCATGAATAGGTAATTAGTAAGGTTTCCATTTAGTATGTGGCGGTAACTTACATTACATACCTAATACGTGAAAAACTGTTTAAACCAAGCTGTTTAAATAATAATTTGAAGTTTGAAGTGAAATTTAAAAACAAAACGAATATTACCTTACATTCTTACAACAATGGTGTATGTACAAACCCGTAGATAACGATCTACAACTCGACACAGTACAAGTATAGGCCAAAACAGTAGGGAAACCTTGGAACAAACGCTATAAAAACTCACTCACACAGATGCACATTTCGATAAACGTCAACCTCATCGATTCTTGTTGAGTGACAGTCGGGGTTGCCGCGCCAAGGTCAAACAGTCTCAATAAATGTCTGTCAGGAAATATTTCGTTTAGCTGCAGTAAAAAGATGCTTTAAGTGATGAAAAGTATCTTCGTTAGTTTACAAGTTGAAGTGCATAACAAGAACCAAAATTATAGTCAACCGTTTAGCTGACAGTGTACCTACCCATAAACTGATCTAGTATCGTCACTGCTTTAGCCAATACTGGGTTATTTTTTAGTCAGTGGGCAAACTTTGCAGGGTGTTTCTACTCGTGATTTTGAACAACTTTTATTATGGGACCACCTGCGAATTCGCGAAAAAAAATTTGAATGTTCCATAGAAAGTTCATACCTACTCGGCAAAAATGTATGGAACAACCAAAAATTCTTTTTTAGATTTCGCAGGTGGCCCCATAGTAAAAGTTGTTCAGAATCACGAGTAGAAACATCCTGCAAAGTTTGCGCTCTGACTAAATAATAACCCTGTATAGGGAAAAAAATTAAAAGCTGGTGCTAAGGAAGAACTATGTTTCTTGGGGAAAGTTGTTCCCTATCACCAGCTTATCCTGCATTTACGCTATCGGATACTGGTGAAATTTCCTATATTGTACTGTGTCGGCGTATAACAAGTAGGGTAAGCGAGACTGTTAGCGGCATGCATGTTCCAGTTGCCTGCCACAAAACATTACCCTGGCCGATAACGGACGTATTACCCTAATAGCCTGTTATGTCTGTTCCGATGTTTTGCCGGTATCATGAGGATCGTGAGAAAACAAATTGAGATTTTTGGACATATTGAGAATATTGTTATGGTTTTTCAAGATGAGAGTTGTTATGCGATAAAAGGAATCCTATTGAACACCAAATTTTAAAACACTCCCCGCGTTATGTTAACCTTCAATATGTTGGTAAACTTGCAAAAATTTCCGCAGCTACCTTCGGCATTTGTGCTGCCGACGCCACTACCGCGGTTGTATCCTAGTCTGCGAATAAGAATCCTAATTAGATCATGTACACCAGTAAAAGATTATTTTAAATCAGTCAAAAGTATCTACCGAATTACATAAGACAAACTTTATTCGGATCAGTAATATAATAGTGTGACTAGCTGTTTAAATATTGGAAATTAAAATCCACCAAGTCGAGCTGAAAGCGGCACGGCCGTACCATCCTTTTCTCGAACCAGTTCAGGCCATTTTCGACCCCCCCCATAACTCTCTTGTCGATACGTTTAAAACCCTCATTTTAAAATATCTTATCAAGCACTGCATAGACACGATACATTTAAAATTTCATTAAATTTATACCAGTAGTTTATTAGTTATAGTTAGTCAAAGTTTCTTAATTTTCTGCCTGACTGACTGACCGATCATCAAAATTCTAAGGTACTTCTAGCAGACTGAGGAGCTTCAAACTTAGAATACAGCTTGTATTTAGTGTACGAATAAAGGGAAAACTATGACATTCTGCAAATTTGGTTGCAACCGCATAATTAACTTTGTATTTCCATACAAATGTATAGGATTACAAAGTTCACTTTGCGGTTTAAAGTAACGCAACGCACAAATCTATAGCTGAGGCTCAAGAAGTAGTTTCAGAAAAGAGAAAGAGGAAGACTACCTACAAAAAGAAATGAGATCCCACCAAAAACATTAACTTGTAAAAAGAACCAAGTCTCGCCTCTCAGTTCTTCTACTGTAAAAAGTCGTGAGATCCTTGTGATGCCAAGTCGGTTATTGATTTATTCAAGGACTACTTCAGGGAACTTTCATCTTAAGCAATTGCCTAATTAAGTAACAATTATCAACTTAAAGTAACTATATCGATATTTAAAAACTTTTATATTTACAATAACTAGAATGACTTTGTAAGGCTTGTATCCTGGTCTTTATTAATTATAAAGATTCGGGACAGCGACATCTATTGGTATCGCCGCTGTGGGATGTGATTCAATACTTGTGGGTTTGGTTCTGTTCTGTCAAGATTGGTATGGAGGTTCGGAATGCTGCTGAGAGATGGCGCTATGTGCGTGAAGCAATATTGAAATGTTTTGTTTATTTTCTTTTTATATTGTTCATATTTGCAAGTCTAAATAATTTTGGATAATTAGTCTGATAGTTGATCAGCGTTTGCAGTGGCATTTATAATTTTTCGTGGCATTTATAATGATAGGGTGTGTGACTGAAGTGAGGTTGAGTGCGCGAGGTGGTGTAATCTGCTGCCATCTATTGTCAGTAGCGGAAACTGCAAGGTGTCACTTTAGACAGGGCCCTACTAGGCCATAGCGACTGAAATACCTAAGGTTTATTCTATTAGTCACACTTTCGGTTTATAGAAAATTGATGTATTTTCTAAAATTCTATAAACCAACAATAAATGTTTAATAATATTGGTAAACCCATGATTTACTCAATATACACTAAAAGTTTTCTTGGATGTCAGGATGGGTCGTGGCCCTTCCTGAATTGGTGTCTGGCAACAAGTAGCGAAACAAGACATTCTAAAAAAATCTAGAATAGTCGAATGTCTTCTAAAATGTGTATGAAAGAGAGGAGAATATCTTCTTTCGTAATGAGTAGCAGATTTCGAGAACATTATTCTTCTCGTAAGTTCGAAGCTTTTGGTATAAAATAGCAAGCCATACGGCCTGCGGGCAGTTCAGTTCAGTTCTAATCGTGAAGTCTCCCAGGACAGAAAAGGAATACCTAGTGCAGTGATTAGTTTACCTATCAGTCCTGGTGAAGTCGCGCCGTGGACCAGAGAGTCTCGACGTTTGCCTGGTCACCCTCGATTCGCGAGTGTGTTTAGTTGGTGAAAAGTGCTTTGAACCCGTGTATGGTGTGTTGTTGGATACAGAGGATGCGTGCTTCAGCGTGCACTGGAATCGGCATTGTGGATGTCGTCGTTGTTGGTTCTTCGTGTGCTGGTGGCTTCAAGTTCCAGATGGATAAGTACAATTCATGCTTTCTTTCGAACCCTATCAGCAGTATATATTCCTATATGAATGTTTACAAACATATTAATTACCTATGCTTGATAGTTCTGTATTCATTGAAAGCTGATAAGATTCGGAATATGGTCTTATGCTTTGGTTTTTAGTGCTAAGGTCATTTTATTGCAATAACTTTGTTTTGTTGTCGTTTTAAAGAATCTGCGTTCTGATTGTTTCATATAAACTTTATAGTATCCACATCTAATCTTTAATTAGGAAATTTGGGCTATTTAGTGTGTCGGTAGATAGGTAAATTAGATGTTAGGAATAGGTAGGATACCCTATAATCCCATTACTCCTATTCCTTACTTGTCTATCTATCATGCCATATATATGACTTTAATAACCAAATTAATAACATAATTTATTATTGCTATGCGCTACTAGCATAAAGTTCCTGTGTTAAACTTACATAAGTAGATATGGTTAGGTATCTACTTATCTATTAATTGCTGTGGTCATCAGTGGATAAATTACTATTCTATAATTGCTGAGCGATCAAGGATTTATTTGATAAAATTCCTGTGGTTAAAACATACTTACATATTGTATCTACTTACCTACTGTTTGGCTTGGCCCATCAGTGGACAGATTTCTATTTTAAGTACTATGGTTGCTGAGCGACTATGGACTTAATTGATTAATGTTTATGAAATATACATAAATAGATATTGTTAAATATCTACTAATTTATTGGTTATGTCCAACAGTGGACAAATAATCATTTACAACAGTATTCTTGTTATACAAAGAAAACAGACTTCAGTATTGGAATATGTCCGGCAGTGGACGAACATTTATTTATAACAATATTTTGTTATACAAACAAAATGTACTTCAGAATGGGAATGTGTCCAGCCGTGGACAATTTGTACTTACCACAATAATATTTTATGGTACTTGCTATAATATCTTAGTTAGTACTCTTATCTAAGAATATGTATGGCTGGTAGAATGGATAATATCCTTTCCTATCATCCTATCCTATAACAGATTCAGATGAATCATATCTAAAGTAATATTCTAGTCATGAAGTTCTTAACGTTCTTCTTATGACTGGCTAAAATGGTGCCCATCATAGTGAAACTATGACTACAACTTACCTACTAACTACAATGGTTGTCATCAAATGTCATGGGACAACTGTTATCATATCTTCATCGAATACCTATCTATTTATTATCTAGCATTCGATATGGTTGTAATGGCAGCTTTTGGTCATGGAAGCCCATATGCTCTCAGGAAGTTCATGTGATCAACATATCCTATCTACTCTCTATTGGGATGGGCAAAATATTGCTCTCCCGTCTACAACTGATAGGAATGTATGCTCACATGTGATTTGGGACTTGCATAAAGCATTCTCATATTATATTCTGACTTCCGTAGGAGTTAAATGTGGGTGGAGACTGACTGACCAGTGCAATTTCATATTCGGTGCATTTACCGGCCTTGCCGGTACCTCTTTAGAAACCTAAAGATAATTGTTGAAATCATGTCATTTGACTGATAATATACCTACTTACAACATACTTACTTACTTAACCAACTAGACACTTGGGTGTCAGTTTGGTCTGTCATAAGAATGTTTATTCTAAACTACTTCAGTTGTTCTGCAAAGGACGTCTGAATCTGATCACCTATTCTTCTTCGTGGTGCTTTTAAGCATCACAAGCGTCTGTGGCTGACGCATCTATTAGCAGAGACGCACGTCTCACCATATTTTTATCCTTCTTCTGGGGGAATCAGGTAATTTACCATTTGTATTTGGTAAATACTCTAAGAGTTATCTTTACATACATAAATTGGTTATGTGAAGATGACTGCGGAGTGTTTATGAATACTAATAGGTATAGTTGGCGTGGGATTCCACAATCCTCGGGCGATGCAGTTCTGGGGGCCCGTTTGGAGTTCAGTTTTCTGTCCTTTCCTTCTCCTGTTCATCAGAATCACTTTTATTATAATAGCTTGTATAGAGATGTCTCAATTACCTTTAAAAGAATTTTTGGGTTACATATTACTTTATTTAAACACAACGTATGGGTCAATAATTAACTAGACATCACTTTTATATCACGAGCCATTATATACACTGTGCTTGAGGTATGGGTTTCTATGAAATCTAGAACTCAAGACATCATCTTCATAACAACTGAGGCTGGTGTCTGGAGGTGTATAGTCCTTCATAAGGCTGCCGGGGCGGTTTGTTACAACTTGGCTATCGCATCAGACCATCGTATCTCACAAGCGAATAGTGTGCGATTGCCAAGTCATTCTAGTTATTGTAAATATAAAAGTTTTTAAATATCGATATAGTTACTTTAAGTTGATGAATGTTACCTAATTAGGCAATTGCTTAAGATGAAAGTTCCCTGAAGTATGCCTTGAATAAATCAATAACCGACTTGGCATCACAAGGATCTCACGACTTTTTACAGTAGAAGAACTGAGAGGCGAGACTTGGTTCTTTTTACAAGTTAATGTTTTTGGTGGGATACTATTTTTAGCTAAAAACACAATTTTATTTATTTCTTGTTACAACTCTCTACTATAGATAAAAAAAAAACATTTGACCTCTTGTCTTCCAACCTGAATCCTAACTACAATAGGTGTAGTGACATCATCAAACGGCCGCCGCCGCCGCCGGCGAGATGAAAGGATCATAAAAACGCTCCTCCTTCAGCTTGACCCAAAAATTCACCCATTTATGTACATTTCCAAGCTAAAAACTCAATTTTTTATTTCTTGTTTCATCCTTCTACTACAGATAAAAAAACGTTTGACCTCTTGTCTTCCAACCTGAAGCCTAACTACAATAGCCTGTAGTGACGTCATCAAACGGCCGCCGCCGCCGGCGAGATGAAAGGATCACAAAAACGCTCCTCCTTCAGCTCAGACGGTTTCCTGGCTATTCATTCTTCAGCTACTAATGACCTGTCTTAGGATAATACTGATCTTTAGAAAACAGTTTAGGCTCTAACCACACAACAATTTTATTTCCAGCGATATTTGTGTTGTGACACACTGAATCTTACTTCACACTTCGGCTGTCAATGACCTGCCTTAGGAGCAGAATAATCTTTGAAAATCTGTTTAGGTAATTAAAATTATCTACGCCCTGCAATTATTGATCTTATCGACTTGTATTCTGGTAAATATCATTTACTTACTTACTTGTGGTAAAAAAACGGTGACGAATCTAGAGGAAGTGGGGAACAAAGTGCCTTGGAAATACTACTCTCTCTCTCTTCGTGTGGGACACCGAGTCGTTCAACGTCCCGATGAACCCTGGTCTCAGAGTTTTACAACCGCCTGCTACTCTCTACTATAGATAAAAAAACGTTTGACCTCTTGTCTTCCAACCTGAAACCTAACTACAATGGCTGTAGTGACGTCATCAAACGGCCGACGCCGCCGGCAAGATGAAAGGATCACAAAAACGCTCCTCCTTCGGCTCAGACGGTTTCCTGGCTATTCATTCTTCAGCCACCAATGACCTGTCTTAGGATAGTACTGATCTTTAGAAAACAGTTTAGGCTCTATCCACACATCTATTTATTTTTAACACTGTTTTCTTTTTATTTCTTGTTATAAACTTCTGCTATAGATAAAAAAACGGTTGACCTCTTGTCTCCCAACCTGAAGCCTAACTACAATAGCCTGTAGTGACGTCATCAAACGGCCGCCGCCGCCGGCGAGATGAAAGGATCACAAAAACGCTCCTCCTTCAGCTCAGACGGTTTCCTGGCTATTCATTCTTCAGGTACCAATGACCTATCCAACGATACCCTACTCAATATTAAAAGTCCTATCCAACGATACCCTACTCAATATTACAGGAGAAAAAATTTTTTCACATGTATGGGAAAGGGGTCTAAAAAACAATTAAAATATTTTTTCTTAACATTCCTAAATTAGGGTCAACACGATCTATCTTTACACCAAATTTGATGTTGATAGCTCCAAAACTGACGAAGTTATGAGGGCGCGGCATACAGACAGACAGACAGACAGACAGACAGACAGACAGACAGACAGACTTGACGAAACTATAAGGGTTTCTAGTAGACTACGAAACCCTAAAAAGGAGCGCCATACAGCTGTCATTCGGCGGCAAATGCTGCGAGTTGCCGTCTCAACCAACAGCTGTTGATCATCGACATAAAAATTCACCTATCTAGATACTATTTTTTAGCTAAAAACACAATTTCTTTTTAATTTCTTGTAAAACTTTCTACTACAGATAAAAAAAAAAACGTTTGACCTCTTGTCTTCCAACCTGAAACCTAACTACAATGGCTGTAGTGACGTCATCAAACGGCCGACGCCGCCGGCAAGATGAAAGGATCACAAAAACGCTCCTCCTTCAGCTCAGACGGTTTCCTGGCTATTCATTCTTCAGCTACCAGTGACCTGTCTTAGGATAATACTGATCTTTAGAAAACAGTTTAGGCTTTATCACAATAAAAAACACAATTTTCTTTTTATTTCTTGTTAGAAACTTCTGCTATAAATAAAAAAAGCCTTTGACCTCTTGTCTTCCAACCTGAAACCTAACTACAATAGCTGTAGTGACGTCATCAAACGGCCGACGGAGCAAAAAGGAGCGCCGTACAACTGTCATACAGTGGTCTCCTCAACCAACAGCTGTTTATCTTCGACCTAGAAATTCACCCATCTATGTACATTTTTAAGCTAAAAACGCAATCTTCTTTTATTTCTTGTTACAACTCTCTACTACAGATATAAAAAAACGTTTGACCTCTTGTCTTCCAACCTGAAACCTAACTACAATGGCTGTAGTGACGTCATCAAACGGCCGACGCCGCCGCCGGCGAGATGAAAGGATCTCAAAAACGCTCCTCCTTCGGCTCAGACGGTTTCCTGGCTATTCATTCTTCAGCCACCAATGACCTGTCTTAGGAGGAGACTGATCTTTGAAAATTATCTACGGTCTACTATTGACGGTAATAAAACGGTGACGAATCGAACCAGGAAATGGGGGAAAAAGTGACTTGGGTGAAAATATTACTTAGGCGCAAGCTACAAAGAGTAGACGTGAGACGTAAGATGATGTCTTTCAGACAAGACAGTGTCAGCTGTGATTGATGCTACGTGCTTCACACGTGTGTAGCTTTGACTCTTCTATTTCAAATTATTTTATACGAAAACTGATGTCGCATATCTCACCGTTTTTTTATCTGTAGTAGAAGGTTGAAACAAGAAATAAAAGAAAATTGTGCTTTTACAAAAAAAACGGTAACAGATAAAAAAACGGTTGACCTCTTGTCTTCCAACCTGAAGCCTAACTACAATAGCTGTAGCGACGTCATCAAACGGCCGCCGCCGCCGGCGAGATGAAAGGATCACAAAAACGCTCCTCCTTCAGCTCAGACGGTTTCCTGGCTATTCATTCTTCAGCCACCAATGACCTGTCTTAGGATAAATACTGATCTTAAGAAAACAGTTTAGGCTCTATCCACACAGCGTTTTTTTTTAAAACACAATTTTCTTTTTATTTCTTGTTACAACTCTCTACTATACCGGGAGTAACGGAAAGGGTATAACAAGCCGAAAGGAGGTCAAGGTACTCATGGAACTGAACAACTTTCTCCATGAAACATGGGTCAAAATGTCAAAAAAAATATAAGACCTCCCATACAAAATCGCCGATCAGCAAATTGATTTACTATGGAAGGTCTAAATTTTTTTTTCACATTTAGACCCATGTTCCATGGGGAAAGTTGTTTAGTTTCCTGAGTTCCTTGACCTCCTTTCGGCTTGTTATACCTTTTCCGTTACTCCCTGTAGATAAAAAAACGTTTGACCTCTTGTCTTCCAACCTGAAACCTAACTACAATAGCTGTAGTGACGTAATCAAACGGCCGACGCCGCCGGCAAGATGAAAGGATCACAAAAACGCTCCTCCTTCAGCTTAGACGGTTTCCTGGCTATTCATTCTTCAGCCACCAATGACCTGTCTTAGGATAATACTGATCTTTGAAAATTATCTACGCTCTACAATAGACAGTAACAAAACGGTGACGAATCGAACCAAGAAATGGGGGAAAAAGTGCCTTGGGTGAAAATATTATTTAGGCGCAAGCTACAAAGTGTAGACGTGAGACGTAAGATGATGTCTTTCAGACAAGACAGTGTCAGCTGTGATTGATGCGACGCACTTCTCACGTGTATAGCTTTGTCTCTTCTATTTCAAAAAATTTATACGAAAACTGATGTCGCACATCTCACCGTTTTTTTATCTGTAGTAGAAGGTTGAAACAAGAAATAAACGTTTGACCTCTTGTCTTCCAACCTTGTAGTAACGTCATCAAACGGCCGCCGCCGCCGCCGGCGAGATGAAAGGATCACAAAAACGCTCCTCCTTCAGCTCAGACGGTTTCCTGGCTATTCATTCTTCAGCCACCAATGACCTGTCTTAGGATAATACTGATCTTTAGAAAACAGTTTAGGCTCTATCCACACAGCGATTTTATTTCAAGCGATTTTTTGTGACACCCAAATCCTTTGGCAACACGATTTTGTGTTCAACGAAACGTGTTGCGCCGACCCCAAGTAATTGGGATAAGGGCAGGAGAATGATGACTGAATCTTTTGCAAGTTTCTGCACTGACGGAAAAAATATCGCTTGTTTTCTCATAATAAAGTCTGTAGTATACATACAATAATATATCATATAAATAATATAAATATCGCGCAATATCTTTAAGGCGAGAAAGACTTGGTAAAGTCAATTTGTGCGTCGTTTGTTCAATTTTACACCTTAATTTCATACGAATACGGTTTATGTCAACCGGTTTGATAAACGCATCCAAGGCGCAAGGTAGGCTGGAGAGTGGAGAGACGAAGGAATGCCACATAAACAAACGTTCCTAAGCACAATCGATAAACACTACCTAGGGCTATTCACTTCACATTACGCTTGTCCGTCTACCCATCTGTCAATTCTCTCTATTATTGATATTTCGAAAAATAATTGCTCTATTTTTATGCACTGTAATACCAAGGTAAACACACACACACTCCATTTATGCACACTCTCAAAATCCCTCACTACACATTTCATGCCGAACTCTAGTGGGAAATTCGAAAAGCTGAGTCAACATTATGGGAGTTCTCTGAAACGTACCCTTTGAAAGGAGGTAATGAACTTTTTCATCAAATTAGCGTTGCTCCGTTGCTCCACAAATAATGTTACGTTTTACCGAAAAAGTTTAAAGTTGAACTACAAACAAGGCGGAGTTGGAATTTCCCCGAAGCGTAGTCGGTTCAGCGGAGCGTGAAATATGTGGAATTAATAAAATGAGTAGCTGACTTCATTTTCAACACTAGTTTCATAAAAAAATATTATTATTATTTAAAAGTTCCTTACATTATCTCTCCTTTCAGAGGAATCTTTTCTTTATCAAGGGCTTTATCCTAGAGGTAGAATAGGGTAGACCCTAGAGCGTGCCTTTATTTACTAGCAGCCAATTAGCGGATAAAACCGCTACTCATTTTGCCCGTTTTTGAAAAAGGTATATGCCCGGTACGTATTATGTGTGATACAGCCCATGCAACAGATGGTGGTAAACGTAAAAAAATGACTTCATATACAAAGTCACTCAGCTGATCGTGAATGTTGTATGGGAGGTCGGATTTATTTTCTCGTTTCCCACCATTGGCGCAATAGTAAAAGTTGTTCAGTGTCATGGTCTGAGCATGCCTCCCTTACGGGGTGTATTTATCTCTTGAATCAGTCTATCTGTTAGAAAAGTCGTATCAAAATCCGGTGCATCGTTTACTTTACTTTATACTATGTATTGTAATTGCATCGATACTATGTGTACCTATATGTAAAGTGTTTCCGTAGAGCAGAAAATTGTTGTTTCCATATTAGCATAGTTGAGCTTACATTATCGTAGAATCCGCAAATAATGTGGTAAATTATTGACGGGCTTTCGATTAACCGAGCGGCGGTGCGAATTATTGCTGGCATGATAAATATGAGTTTTAGTAATAAATCATCGTTATAGTTTATCGGGTATTTTAGGGTACTTGAAGTCAGATATTGAAACAAATAGTTGCGGTTTCGATCGAATAGAAGCGATCCAGTAGATCGAATAGAAAATAGGCCATATTTGACAGCTGTCAAACCCATACGTGATATGATAAGATCACACATCAACAAAGAATAATGTCATAGAATTTGCATAGAATTAACATGCTTTTGACAGCTTTCACCGTAGTCTCCTTAAGATGAACTATTGTTACGTCGTAGCAATAGGTAGCAATAGCTACAACCTTTGCTACGATTATGACCTACAGAATATGAAAGGCTGCTATAAAATAACCGCGCTTACCCAATTTGGTATAATCAACAGCAGGGTTAAAGTTATACTGGTTTTACTTAAAAACTGTATTGAAACCAGTTTCAGTTCACTCCTTAAAAGTTGTAAGTTGATGTGCTTTTTATACTATTTAAGTAGAACACTTTGCATATCATTGATCTATTTTACAGAATGTCCAACTAACATAACCAGAATATTGAACCACCGAACCACAAACATTACAGGAAGAAATAAAACCCAACGCTGTTCTGTAACTGCATACAGTGAAACCAATATTAACATAATCCGCGGACAAAATGCTGGGAATATGCAAACTAAACGATTTTGACGGTACGTTCACAAAGGCAGTTGCGTCCCCCTTGGCAACAAAACGCAGTTTAGAATTGGTTCAGTGCGCAGCATCGATAATATTGAATCAGGCGACTCTATTAACAATGCAAATAGTGTAAGCGAGTGCTGGCAGCTAGCTTTGTAAATGCACCGACTTGGACAAACTTGCTTCTTGCGGCTGAGTGTGCGGGAATTGCTTTGGAGTTCTATTGGCTTTGGTGTTGAGCAGCCGCAAGTTTAAGTTGGTGGGAAGCGTGGCTATTGTTTGCGAATCCGAACTTATGCAGGAGCTCGTGCTTAGACCAAAGAATATAGAACATGCCTACATTAAGTTGATAATGATGATGATGACGACATTAATATTTATTTATTTTTATATTTTATATAAGGTGTAAAAAAATTAACTGCAAATATTTAAAGGGGTGAATCAGCCCATGAAACTGAACAAGTTTCCCTAAGGAACATAGGTCGAATTATGAAAAAAATTTTTGGTCCTCCCATACAAATTGACTCTGACATCTTGTATGGGAGGTCCAAAACATTTTTCGTATTTCGACCTATGTTCCTTGGGGAAAGTTGTTCAGTTTCATGGGCTGATTCACCCCTATAAATATTTGCAGTTGATTTTTTTACATCCTGTATAATACAAATGGTGAGTCTAATGTCACGCATAATAATACAAATTTGCCTCTTACATACAACCCTGCAACGTATTTGCACGTATTTACGTGTACCCATGAACATGAGATACGTAAAATTACATGCAAATACGCCTGCAAAACAGGAGAAATAGGCCAATTTTACTATTTCGGTAAAAAATACCAAACGTTTTCTACGAAAAAACGTAACTTTTTTATTTTATATGCGGTTCTGGTGTTTCCCATCCAACGCATATTTGATTTACTTTACAGTTTCAAAGCTAGTTTCCAGGTATCAGTTTTATTTTCAAACCTGTCTGTTTTGTTTAAATATATAAAAAAGAGAGAATAGAGGAGTATTTTAAAAGCCTGTTTCAACCTGTGTTTTTGTTAGCACTGCTCTATCTAATTTTTCTTGGTCTTGGCGCTGGGTGTATAGACGTCATTTGTTTTCTTCTTAATGCTACTGTTTCGTTGTCGAGGCTTTTATTTTGCTTTGGGTACTGTCTACACCGTTTATTATACACGAGCTTACAAGCCAGAGGTTTCTCGAAAATTGATTACTTAGTGTAAGTAACGTAAAATTATTCTTCATAGCAAAAAATAAAATTCCCATGAGGTGTGGAAAAGTACCGTGAAAAATGCGGTTGCACAGCCTGCATGTACCTCGAATTCAGCAGGGTCAAAAAGCCAAGCCATATAAACCTTAGATGAAGCAATAAACTGACAAGGACGATTTATAGTGACTGAATGACGAAAATAGGAGATCGTTCCCTGGAAGAGGCCTACTTTCAGAAGTGGAATACTGAAGTAGACTCAATGAGTAGACTACTACAAATTCTTATAAAACAATTAAGTCTAAGAACCGACCAGCTAAACTAACATTAATTCGGACAACGGCACAGTTTTAAAAGTGTATAAATGCCCTATCAGTCTTAAATTAATAAGCACACTCACGTACCCTATTCGCCATCACGTAATCGCCACATAAATAAAATAATAATAAAGTACAGTGATAAAACTGTACGAGTTTCACAAATTGTTCGATGTTATCAATGTTTATCAAAGCGTTATTATGTTGTACTCTGTTGTAGCATGAACATGGTACAAAGCTTTAATAACATACTTTATGTTGTACAGCGAGTAGCTATATTTACTGTTCTTCGGTTGTACATAAACATTGTTATCGTATTATACCTAATAGTATATTTTTGATGTTAATATTTAGGAGAGTAAGATATGAATAATTAATATACCTATCTGTATTTAAAATTGTGATTTTTGTGGATAATTTTTAAATATTTTTAGTACTATGATGTATGCCTTTGAACGTTAACTAAGCGTGAATATCTGACTGTTAAATTAGCTTTTATTTGACCCCTTGCTATACCTGCAGAAAAAAGGCGAATATAATTGACCTCTACAAAAAATAAGTGCCTACGTATTGAAAAGTCGTAAGTTTTCATTCTAGTCAATTAGATTTATTTCTCAGAGAGGTCAGTGTCTGTCTGAACCAAGTTAAATCATTTCTACTTAGTTCTAATAACATTTGGAGGACTTTTGATTTCGGGTAACTGCATAACATTTCTGTCTCACTTGTTTAATGAAATAAAAGATGGCCGAATCAAAGTAAATCTACTTACAAGTTTATTAATGTTATTTTTTAACTAGATGTCTCTTCTTAGGGATCATTAAAGGGACAATTAATTCAGATCGGTATCTAGGTAGGGTGAGGTAACAAACAAATCATGATGATTAGGTATAGGTGGTCTGTATAGGCGCATTAGAGTATTCTTTTGGATTTTTAACAAAATAATAATTATGGAAAATCAATTTGTGTTGGAATCAAGTTTCTCGGAATAATATGATAAATAAATAGTTGAAATGCACTAAATGTGTACAAAAATAACATGCATACATAAATCACGCGTATATCCCATACGGGGTAGGCAGAACGTAGACGGCCATTACGCCACGTCTGAAAAAAGTTTAAGGTTGTCTCCTAAATTTGCACATCAACTCTCAAATCCCTAAGTCATGTCTTACGACACCCACGGGAAAGATGATTCTATTTTAAGACACGGCTTATAATTATAAACTTTTCCTAAAAGGATTTTAGACAATATCGTCTGGATTCCAATTCATCCCACTACCATTTCTCGTTAGTTTCATTAATCGGGTTACCGTACTCTCCGAAGAACAGAGGGAGGCATCTGGCTTGCAAATAGAGCCGTCTACAGACAATAAAAATGTGAGTACTAGCCTAGCACTTTCATAGACACTTTACTAGTGGAGAGAAAAACCTAGTATCAACAGTTTCTGATACTTACAAAAATTTGCTTTTTAATTTGAGTAACTGTCTGATGTTCATGTGGTTTTTATTCTGAGAGATAAGTTAACATTTGATATATTAAATATGATGGTTTATTTATTAACAGCCAACTGATCTGTGTAGTACACCATTTTTATGATTCACTCAAAATGTGGAGCAACAGTAGGCAGAACTGAAACCAACCAATCGCAACATCAATTCGCCAACTAGCAAGCTTTGCTGGTGCAAAACAAAAACGACAGAAGAACATGTTCATGTATGACAGCTAGATAAAAAGCAGATTTTCTGTTTCCTTTGTGCTAAAACTTATATATTCAGCTACCATGTTTTGTGCCCCACAGCACCCAAACACGAGTGTTTTACAGCTGTCCGGATTCGACTTTAATTAAACCCCCCCTTCGCCGCTCCCCCCTCTAGACCCTCTTCCAGATCCTCTGACAATTAAACGCTCATAGAGCGGAGTGATTGGATCAGTCTGTGAGCGGGAGATAACTCGGACGTTTGAGATAAGCACGTGAGAAAGATGGTTTTGATTGAGCTGGGGAGCTTTTTTATCTGACTGGGTAATCTTGGACACTTAATGCGTACGAACCTTAGCATGTCTACTTAGTCCTATCGTTCATTACAAGCAAAATTACAGCCGGCGTCCGATGTGGGCCTGCCCCAGTGGTAGTGCGGCTGACTGTGACGACTGCTTCCATTCCCGGAGGGTCACTTCACATTATTGATATGTATTACCTTGTAAATTTGTCCCTAGTCAGGTTAGGACGTTGCAGGCTGCACCACCTGATTGTCCGAAACCAAGATTGTATCGTTCTTAGGATAGGAGGGCACGTAAAACCGTCGATCCTGGTTGCTCTCTAGGATTACTTCGACGACCGTCGTTACCCAACCATGTCAGAAGCCTGCTACTTGTAGCAATGACACCAGGGTTCATCGGGTCGTGGGTAGACCCGGTATCCCACTTGAAAATAGAGGTAGATTAGTAGCTAGTGTCAATTATTCTGATCTAATATTTTGTGGGACGGTTGTTTTAAAAGCTGCATAATTTAAAGTCATCAAAGTAGATTTATTTATTTTAAAAGATTTAGTCGTACTAAATAAAAGAGAAATAGTCTTTATATTATGTATCGCTACAACGAGACAAAACCCTCATCCAAATATTTTCCTCAAAATGTACCTGTTTTACTTATCTTACAATTTAGTATAACAACGGCCAGAAGGCAAAGTCAGAATAATTAGCAGTGACCCAGAAGCGCAAAATAGAGGCGCCCGAAGCGAGCTTAAAAACGGTGATACTACACCACGTAGAAATCGGGGCCTTTTTAGGCATGCATTGATAGCTATTCTAGGCTTGTGATGACTTGGTACTGTATATAACCAGCAGTGTATGTTGAATTAGGCTATAAAGGCAGGTACTGTAATACCCAGGGTTCGAAAAAATCCGATATTTATAATAAATATTAAAATATCCGATATATATCCAATAAATCGGATATATATTCATATTTTGATATTTATCAGATATATATCAATCAGTCTAAAATCTTTCAAAATAATGTTTTAACTTTGACGCTAAACACAAAAAAAATGTAAGAAAATTAATCTGTGACATTTAATTTCATTATAGTATATTTTTAAATGAAAGTGGTATAGAAAATACTGTATAAATTTACCAGTAAAGCAAACACATAAAGCGGGTGGCCAATAGTGCATACGTGCATACCTTAATTTTATAATTTGACCATCGTATATGAGCCCGTACGCAGAAAATGCTCTTCCAAATGAACCATTTACTTTGAACACCAAAAAAAATAATTTAAACCTATGAGTCTATCTAAATAAATACCAAAGAAAAAATAAAGATAACTTTAATATTTATAATTAAGCAAAAATAATACATTAATTATTTATCTACATAATACTAATTGGTTTCTTTCTAATGCATAATAAAAGTGGAGTTTTAGGGTTACGTTACTAGAAACCCTTATCATTTCGACAAGTCTGTCTGTCTGTCTGTATGCCGTGCCCTCATATCTTAGAGTTATCGACATGAAATTTAGTGAAAAGATAAATCGTGTTGACCAAAATATGGAAATTGAGAAAAAAAATATAATAAATGTTTTTTGAACCTTTCTTCCATACAAGTGAAAGGGGGGAAAAAACAAAAAAAAAAACTTTTGTAATATTGAGTAGGGTATCGCTGAATAGGTCTTTTAAAACTAAGGAGAGGTTTCTTTGAAATAATGTCACTAAAATGTTTCTGTAACGAAATATTTGCTTTTAAAAGGGGCGTTTTTGATCCATAATTTGTTCCTGCTGTAACTTCTAAAGTATAAACGCTAAAACTTAAAAAACAAAATAAATTGAAGTTACTACGAAAACTAACGGATACTGTACCCCTAAAGTATTCAGAAAAACAATGAGTTTTTCTATTTGCGGTTGGTCCAAAGCTCCAAACAAACCAACAACAAAATTAAGTTTGTAACGCTGAAAAACCTGACTACGAAACTCTATTTGTGGGCGTGTCTGACACGCTCTTGGGCAATATTGAATATAGCTTACAATCTGAAGTTACTACGAAAATTTTAACGGATACTGGTACCCCTAAAGGATTCAGAAAAAAATGAGTTTTTCTATTTGCGGTTGGTAACCATACAGTTCCAAACAAACCAGCAACAAAATTAAGTTTGTAACGCTGAAATACCTGACTACGAAACCCTATTTGTGGGCGTGTCTGACAAGCACTAGGCCGGTTTTAAAATTAATTAAAGATATTCATTGGTGGCGTACTTGGCAAGTTCTTTTTTAGTGTAATTGACCAAAAATTTTCACTAATCCTTAACGAAACATGTGCGATATATATCCAAAAAATAAATATCATAATATCACGCGATATATATCCTTGATATATATCATTAGATATTTATTAAGGAGTAAATATCGTGATATATATCCGATAATTATCAATGATATATATCAAGTGATATATATCTTCGAACCCTGGTAATACCATCCAAAAGCTCAGGTTCGGGGCTCAGGCCGGCGATAATTTAAAAAACGTCAAGTGTGTCTGAGAAGCCGCCGATCCGAGCTTTAATCCTCTGTTTCTCAGAAAAATGTAGGACGGGACACTGAATAAACGACGACGTAGGTGATATGGTAAAACCACGTTTCAATCGTAAACCACAGTTTCCAAGAGATTTCTCACTTCAAACATGCCAATTCGTGTATTAAATAGTATAATAAAGTTGCAAAAAAAAGTAAGGCGCTAACTCCACTGGCGAAACGTAAAACATGAGACGAAGTCGTTAACCGTGCGATCTTGACGATTGGAAATGTTTCCATGTAAAATTTATAAAACAGAACAGACGCCGTCTACAGACGTGAGACGTGCGTCGCATCGATGACGGCTCATGATCACTTGTCCGACAGATTGCAAGTCTCATCAGTAACCATAGCCCCTAAGTTACACTTCGCATTGCTAAATATCTTTAAAAGTAAAGTTATTTTGTGATCTAAAATAGTTAAGTTTCTTCTCATTATTCTATCTGAGCCGCCATTTTAAGGAAAAAGGTATAACGCTTAATTAAATTTCACCTTTGTGTTGAATTTTGTTGATAAAAACATCGACAGAGTTTGGGAGTTGATGATGCGAAAAATTTCCAATTGCCACAGATTAAATAGAACGACGGAAAAGGAAATTAAATCTCATTGGAACTCATTATGGCTACGGCTTGCACACGTGCTCACGTGATGTTGCGGTATTTATTAAGTCAGCCAGCAATCTGTGACATATGCATGCACGGTGGTGCGACGTCGTGTGTATTGCTTCCATCCACCTGGTTCAATAAAGAATGGGAAAATAAATAGGGAAAATAGGTAGGTGGCAGAAGGTCAGACTTTCTCACTCGCACTATGGCATATACCTAGACTTATGCCTAGACTACGCGTTCATGCTTACCCCCTCCCATTTACGGAACCGCTGCCATTTATAAAGCCATTTTATTGACCTAGATAGTACATGTGATTTCATGCAAAATTTTTCATGAATAAACCGGTAAAATGTGGGAGTATGTGTGAGAACCACATATGAGTGCTGCTGCAATTACAGTAAATGTTGATTAAAACTTAAATTGGTAATTATCCGCAGTATACAAAATATTTATAAAATACTGGAGTATGGGATAAAGTCCGTAGTGAATTTAAGATTTACATCAAAACTGGGTCAGAAAGAGAAAATCACTCTTCACATATAAGTTACGGCAGTAAATTCTTATTTCATTTAGTTTAGTTTTTCATGTAGGAGAACGAAAGAAGAAATGTATATTTGCAACATAAGTAGGTACCTGTTTCGCTTTCAGCTCTTTAGGTAATAGTCTAAGCGGTTACGGTCAAATATCACCCGAAAGCTGTTTTGCCGGCACAGTTGATGCCGCTTTGCTCAGTGATACTAGGGACCATTATGAATGATTCCATCCGAGGAAATGAAAAATCCATCTTCTGGATTTCAAGATGGCGGACCTTCGTTTTTTTGTATGGCACTAAAAAAATAATTCTTCTGGAGCCGATCGTGTGGGGTATCAAATGAAAGCGCTGCACGAGACGATTTCAAAAATATATCGTTGTAATACATTTGAGTTACCATTTTTGAAAAAAATCGAGTTATATTTTTAAAAGTAGTCAAAACATGCCAAGTTTGAGGTCCAGTAGGTACAAAATGGCTGACAAAAAGTTTGTTTAAAGCAGGGTTCGAAAATATCCGATATTTATAATTAATATCAAAATATCCGATATATATCCAATAAATCGGATATATATCCATTCTTTGATATTTATCGGATATATATCAATGATTCTTAAATTTTTCAAAACTGTATATCATTTTTGTCGTCAAACGTGGATTAATTTGTTAGAAAATTAACCTGTATCATTTAATTTGATTACAGTTTATTTTAAAATGAAAGTGGCTTAGAAAATTCTGTATTTATTGAAAGTGGCTTAGAAAATTCTGTATAGTGGATACGTGCACAACTACTTTTTATAATTTGACCATGGTATATGAGCCCGCACGCAGCATATAAACCGTGCACTTCGCATACCCAATAACATAATTAAATCTATGAGTCTGTCTAAATAAATACAAAAGAACAAACTATAGATACCTACTTAATAATTATGAAATTTACCTTAAGCAGGAAAAAATACAGGGTGATTTACATTATTAAATCAAACTAATTTGCTTAGGAAAAATTGCAAAATTAATTGATTTATTTAATTACATATATTTAATTTAATTTATTTCTTTCTCGAGCATAGAACAGCGGGGTTTTCAAAATTTACTAAAGATTTTGATAAGTGGCGTAGTTGGTGAGTTTTTTTTTGTCTAATTGACCATAAAATTTCACAAATCCTTAACGAATAATGGTGATATATATCCAAAAAATAAATATCATCATATCATGTGATATATATCAATGATATATTTCACTTGATTTTTATTAAGAAGTAAATATCGTGATATATATCCGATAAATATCAAAGATATATATCAAGTGATATATATCTTCGAACCCTGGTTTAAAGTATGCCAAATGATCCACCATATCCTCAAAACTAACGTTACGAAAGGAATTTCGAATATAATAAGTTTTAATGTATATTTTGCAATAGAAAGTAGATCATTGTGGACTGCAGTAGATTAGAACTGCTGGTGCGCCTCCAAAAATGCTTATGATCTAATTCTTCTCATGATTGCTTTTATACTCATAGCTAGATTATGATGTGTCGGATCATTTTGAATCTGCAGTTGCACGGTTGTGCCCCCGCCAAGTCGAGTAAAAAACGGGTTTGACACAAGTATGTTGTTTTTCTCTACTCATTAATGCTATCTCACTTCTTTAGGTGCTGTAACAAATTTCTTGTTAGAAATAAGTAGTGCTTGTTGTGTCATTTTTATTTTTGTATTTGTTCTGTGATTCTGTGTTTGCTTTTGTGTACCTACGATAAATGGTTAACTTGAATAAAAATGTTTCTCTCGAAACAGATTAGGCCAATTTAAACTCCTGTATAATGATATTTTTAAAACTCATTATTCTCAGTTTTGAAAACCCAAACAGACAATAAATAAACATTGCATATTTCAAATTTCATTAAATTCCTTTGAATCTGTTGCTCATTAGACCGACCATCAAACTTGTAAAGCACTTTAAGAAGACATGTGACCTCCCATAGTGTATCGATCAGCTAATCGGCAATTTTGTATGGGAGGTCTCATTTTGTGTTCATATTTCGACCCATGTTCCATAGGGAAAGTTGTTCAGTTTCATGAGTACCTTGACCTCCTTACGGCTTGTTATACCCTTTCCATTACTCCCGGTATATGAATGAAGTGATTTCAAAAAGCGATGTAAAGATATGAGATACCATCAAAACATAACTTAAAAAAAGTGTTACCACTCATTACCTTTACCGTAAAAAAATGTGAGAAACTGTGAGATTTTCGTAAATAAAATATTGACCTAGAGTACTGTCGTTCCAATAGGCCAAATTTGACAGCTTTTAAACCCATACTAAAAGATTTTAATAGCAAAATTTGTTACAGCAGGCCTACAGAAGTGAGATTTCACGATTTTACGAGTAGAGAAAAACATGGTAGATACCTATGGCAAATCCGCTTTTTACTCGACTTGGTGGGTGCACAGCCGTGCCTGCAGATTCAAAATGATCCAGCACATCATTATCTAGCTTTGAGTATAAAAGCAATCATGAGAAGAATTGGTTCTAAACATTTTTGGAGGCACACAAGCAGTTCTTACTAACCTACTGTAGTTTCCAATGATTTACTTTCCATTGCAAAATATACTTAATGTATATTTATTATTTTCGAAATTCCTTTCGTGACGTTAGTTTTGAGGATATGGTGGATCATTTGGCATACTTTAAACAAACTTTACGTCAGCCTTTTTGTACGTACTGGACCTCAAACTTGGCATGTTTTGACTACTTTTAAAAATATAACTTAATTTTTTTCGATAAGTGTAACTAAAATGTATTACATAGATATATTTTTGAAATAGTCTCGTGTAGCGCTTTCATTTGATACCACACACAATGGGCTCCATAAGAATTATTTTTTAGTGCCATACAAAAAACGAAGGTCCGCCATCTTGAAATCCAGTGGATGGATTTTTCATTTCCTCGGATGGAATCATTCATAATGGTCCCTAGTATCGCTGAGCAAAGCGGCATCAACTGTGCCGGCAAAACAGTATTTTTTTGCTAAGGACCATGACTATAAGGGAAAGACCTCACGATAGTTGTAGTTTGAAACTGCGTCCATGGACCACGCACGGTACGAAACGAATCTGCGAGGCATGGGTCTCATGTCATGAGTGTCCTACGAGAACTGGGTATGAGTTTCGTCTTCATAGATTTAGAATTTCCCTCGAACAAATACTAATTTCATATTTTATAGAACTAATATTTCTATTCTGCGTGAGTTAGTATAGCCTTAGGCTATGCTTTGTGCTTGATAGACTATTTAATTAAATTGCGCTTATAATCGAGTAGGAAGAACTTCGCCTGAATACTAAGCATTAAACAAATACGAATCTTGGTTAGTGGGCTTGGTTTGCGGTTGATAATAAATGATTTTATGAAAATTAAAACATTTTTAGCTGTATTTTTCGATTGAGACATCCAGTCGCCCGATAAACCCTGGTGTCAGAATCTGACATGGTTGTGTAACGACCGCCGTCTTAGTAAATAATCATAGACAGCAATCAGGACCGATGGCTGAACATGCCCTCTGAAACACGGAATCATTTTGCTTTTCGGACAATCAGATGTTTCAGCCTGCATGGGCCTAACCAGACTGGGAACAAATTCACAAAGTATTAATTATCAACTTTGTGAGTGACTCCTCCGAGAATCTAATCCGGAACCTTTTGCTTTGTATAGAGTCGTACTTAACACGTCCACCTGCTTAACACAGTTTTCTATACTTTAATTTCCTCCATTATACTACAACTTTAGTTGAACTACATCCTTGGACTACATCCGATGGCCACCCGAAACTCCTTAAAAGTACCTATTCAATCCAATTTGGTAAGAAGGCGTCCCTAGCTACGTGTTTTAACGCGTACTGCCGTTTCAAAACAGAACCTTATATTATAACTCTATCGATCGTTGGCTCTGTACTCATTTGCCCCACAACACAAACTTGCCTAAAATCCGAGCTCGAAGATGTTCGGTATATTTCACTACAGTTTGAGGTATAATGAACAGTACTCAGGAAGTTGAACTGAGCTGCTCAATTTCATATAGTTAGTTAGCGCTGTACGCCCGAGTTTGGCTAAGAAGCTACGCTCGTGTGCCTTTACTAACACTGTGTATATGCTACATATTTACCATACATACGTTATGTTTTGGTAAACAATACGAGGAGTTAGTTGTTTATGTGTTGTCATAGGAATCTCACATTTTGTTGTTTATAATGTATGTCTTGTAAAACGTGCAAAATTGTACCGCAGACTGGGTTCGAACCTGTGAATTCTGCAGCTGCTCTATCACGACGCATTTACCTCTTCTACCTAATTTGTGCTACTATTGACTGAGCTACCGGCGTTTATTCAGCGTTGCTGGATTTATGCAAGTGCATCATTCGTCGTGTGGTGCCGGCTTAGAATATCATCACCCCATATCTTTCCCGTGGGTGTCGTAAGAAGCGAGTAAGGGGTTTGAAAGTGTTGCTATTACAATTTTAGGCGACAAGCTGACAATCTGTCGCTATGGTGATACACAGTCTTTTGAATGCCTCTGAATTTTTTGTCTGACGTAGAGTAAATAGCAATTTTTAACAGCCGTTACCGCTCTGCCTACCCCGCCAGGGATATAGGTGTAATAATGTATGTATGTATCATTCGTGATTCCTATTTGCCCTATAACGCGTTATTCTGCATGGCATGGCCAATAGCAGACTTTTTTTGTTGTCTGTATGTTGTGACCAGTCATTTTGTAACCTTTTGTCTTTCTTATAAGTTTGAAGAAGTGTCGTAAGAATACCCTTTACCCAATATAAGCAAAGTCGTTTTAAACTACAAAAAACACGTAATCATGTTTTCAAAGACATGACTCACGCCTATTTTTGGAAAATAGCCAAAGAAACACCACATTATCGTGAAACTGATACTCCTATTACATGTCAAAGCTGGATAAAGTGTTTTTTTTGTAGAAAGAACAACATACCCTATTATATGAAGGTTACAGACTGGTCCAGACTGATTTATGTTGGGTCAGGCTGTGCTCTTATGTACATACATATCCCTTTATTACAGCAACAAAACGTTTTGTTATACTATAACCCTTTTTATTATAATACTCCCTAAAGTAATACTTTTTTAAGCACTCAGCTAGGCAATGATAAATGCCTCCATTCTCCATATTTAAATGGATTTAGTTTTATAGTTTCATTGCACTTTGGTTTAGTCTATTTACGAAGTAAGTAAGTGCCTTTAAAATAAAGCCACCGGCATAAAATGCTCTCAGCTAAACTATAAGAAAAGGGCTAGTTAAAAAATGAAAGTGCCTCTTTGCTAAAAGCAAGTTGTAATTTAGAAAAAAAATACTGACTATACAGTACCTACTTTAAAAATCATAATAGCACCAATGAGGCCAAGCAACCTGAAATCTGTTGTTTAAACTAAAATCTTGGGGGTTTACTGCTGTTCAAAATATTTCCACCAACTTGCAACCAAGCTGAACACAAATTATCGGCATAATAATATTATGTTTAACAAAACCAGGTATCGTACACAATTCGAAGCACTAGCAAGTTTTGTTTATGTTATTACACTCATTATCTTCAATGGCGTTCCCACATAGTTTAGCAGCAGCGCCTGCATTCGGCAGCATAGCAATGACACAGTAGAATTTGAGGATCAGTATGGTCAATATTCAAGCATTAGCCAGTTTTTATTACACTCATTATCTTCAATGGCGTTCCCACATAGTTTAGCAGCAGCGCCTGCATTCGGCAGCATAGCAGAGGCACAGTAGACGATATAAAAACAATATTCATTCATCTTGCACAGATAAAATTATAATATAAATTATCATGTATGAACTTTAGTTTCCCACATCAGTAAACAATAGCTATATAAAGTATCATGAACATGAACCAGATAGGTTCCTGACAGGCAATGCATTAGAAACAATAATAAGAAGGCATGGGCAGTACGTGTGCACGTTTGCCTGCACAAAGTTTTACTAGATGACTTAAAAGATGTTTTTGTTTTTCAAGTTTTTTTATTGTGAAACATATTTAATTTCTTTATTGTGAAACATATTTAATAGGTTTGAATTAGAATGCCTTTGTGCTTGTGCTGTGGCACCACCTCGCTTGCTAGCACGTGACTCACGTATCTCTGTTTGTGGAATGCACTCCCTGCTTTTCCCATATTTCCTCTGCTTATTTTTATTCTGCTTCTTCTTCTTCTTCGAGTGAGACACCAAGTCGTCCAACGACCTGACGAACCCTGGTGTCAGAGTTTTTCAACCACCTATTGCAAGTAGTAGGCCTTTGTAACGGATGTGTAACTACCGCCGTGTAAGTGATCATAGTCAGCGACCGGGACCGCCGGCTTAACGTACTCCGAAACACGCTCTTATTTCTATTCATCTACTTCTTCTACCTCTACTGTGGCACAGCTCGCTAACACACCTAACGTCTCTCAGTTAGTGGAATGCACTCCCTGCTTTATCCCGTATTTCTTCTGATTATTTATATTTCTATTCACCTGCTGCTTCTACTCCTACTGTGGCACAGCTCGCTAGCAAGCGACTCACGTCCCTCTGTTTGCGGAATGCACTCCCTGCTTTATTCCTTCTCTGTTTATTTCTATTCACCTGCTGCTTCTACTTCTACTCCTACTGTGGCACAGCTCGCTAGCAAGCGACTCACGTCCCTCTGTTTGTGGAATGCACTGCTTTATCCCTTCTCTGTTTATTTCTATTCACCTGCTGCTTCTACTCCTACTGTGGCACAGCTCGCTAGCAAGCGACTCACGTCTCTCTGTTTGTGGAATGCACTCCCTGCTTTATCCCTTCTCTGTTTATTTCTATTCACCTGCTGCTTCTACTCCTACTGTGGCACAGCTCGCTAGCAAGCGACTCACGTCTCTCTGTTTGTGGAATTGTGGAATGCAGTCCCTGCTTTATCCCTTCTCTGTTTATTTCTATTCACCTGCTGCTTCTACTCCTACTGTGGCACAGCTCGCTAGCAAGCGACTCACGTCGCTCTGTTTGTGGAATGCACTCCCTGCTTTATTCCTTCTCTGTTATTTTATTCACCTGCTGCTTCTACTCCTACTGTGGCATTGTCCGCAAAGCAAGCGACTCACGTCCCCTGTTTGTGGAATGCACTCATTGCTCTATCCCTTCTCTGTTTATTTCTATTCACCTGCTGCTTTACTCCTACTGTGGCCCAGCTCAGTAAGCAAGCGACTCACGCTCTCTGTTTGTGGAATGCTTTATCCCTTCTCTGTTTATTTCTATTCACCTGCTGCTTCTACTCCTACTGTGGCCCAGCTCGCTAGCAAGCGACTCACGTCTCTCTGTTTGTGGAATGCTTTATCCCTTCTCTGTTTATTTCTATTGACCTGCTGCTTCTACTCCTACTGTGGCACAGCTCGCTAGCAAGCGACTCACGTCTCTCTGTCTGTGGAATGCACTCCCTGCTTTATTCCTTCTCTGTTTATTTCTATTCACCTGCTGCTTCTGCTTCTACTGTGGCACAGCTCGCTAGCAAGCGACTCACGTCTCTCTGTTTGTGGAATGCTTTATCCCTTCTCTGTTTATTTCATTGACCTGCTGCTTCTACTCCTACTGTAATGCCGCTAGCAAGCGACTCACGTCTCTCTGTTTGTGGAATGCACTCCCTGCTTTATCCCTTCTCTGTTTATTTCTATTCACCTGCTGCTTCTACTCCTACTGTGGCACAGCTCGCTAGCAAGCGACTCACGTCTCTCTGTTTGTGGAATGCACTCCCTGCTTTATCCCGTATTTCCTCTGCTTATTTCTATTTCTATTCACCTGGTTACGCCTGAGAAACGGCAAAAACGTGGTGCGAAAATGAGTCGCAGTTTCAAGCAGAAGCCCCGAGTTTTCAATTGTAATGTTGAATAGAAATATTCCGGCTTTTATTCCGCTAGGGATGCCGGGGGGCCAAGTTCTTGTCACGACGTATGCTCCAGACGTTTGTGGCAGGCGTACGATAGCCGCGTACACTTTTTGCTTGAGAAAATCGAGATGAAGAAAATGTTTTAGAAGATTCTCGTCCATTCACCTTTTATACCGAAACTTTTTATGAGTTCTAAGTAAATCCCTAAGGTGGTGCATTAGGTACTTACTTTATGTTACAACCTATCTACATCAAGTTTTTTCATCGTATTTCAACATTTTTTAGAAATTTTAATATTTTCGCAAACTTAAAATGAAGTTGAGTGAACCTAGGTTTCCAAATAAAATATTTTATTTCAATAAACGGTTTTGAAATATGATTCTTCTTTTCCATTACATGTTTTGGACTATTTTGATTCGGCCCATGTTTACCGCTACAATAAAAATGTAAACGCACACTAACCTGACCACATTCGTTGTTCTACCTAAGACTTTATTTTGTTTTAAACTTGCGATGCAGTATGCCTCGGTCTACTTTCTCAGTGACCTTAGGGCACATTAGGACACAGTACACTAAAAAAAATCTTATTTACCGTTCTTTCGCAGAGCCAAGTCGCTTCGCATAGCACAGATTGCTACTTGCGGCCTGTAAATCTCTAGGATTTATGCTGAAATCCTAAAATAAACCAGTTATTACCTGAAATAAAACCATCAAACGAAAAAATGGGAATTGCGTTCAACACCCGAACCGATCATACTTTAGCGCGAGTGGGTGCTATAAAGTTGCGATGATAAATTTTATTCCCACAGTAAACATATCCGGGTGCTGTGAAAATCACGGCTATCTGCAGAGCGGGGCACGGGGCGACCTGTATCGCAAATTACGTATGACGCACCTGTACAGAAGGGTCACTAAATATTTGGTGGTCATTTAGTACCAACAGTCTCTCAATTCAGACGGGGCTGTTTATACGAGAGGATCTAAAAAATATAAATGGCGTCAAGGCTAATCTTATAAATTCAGTACACAAAAGAAAATCAGCAACTCTAAAGTTTATTTATCTACTAGGGTGGTCCTTATTTTCGAAAGTTTGAAATATTATCGGGGCACCCTCTCATTATGTTCTATGTGCTAAAATATGACCACACAATTTTTATTTAATTTTTGTAGTTTAGGGTGGCGGATGTCATTTGAAAAATTAAAGAAAATTAATTTAGAGCCAAAATTGAAAACAGGTGTTATGAAAAGATATTAAAAATGCGAGTTTATATCTTTATGAGACTTATGAATGAAGAAATAATCTTATTTTTCCGTTTTCCAATCCCCATTTGCCTTTTATCTCCAAGAAAAGTACTACAATATGGGTAGATTAATTTCGTTACGGCTGTAAGTGAGAAAGATAAGTTGAGTTTTGGGTATGCCTTTTTGTCGTATTATTTCACTATTATGGCGTAATATTGATCTGTATCCATAAAAACAAAAGTAAATCTGTACTTTGCATAAATTGTCACCAGTGCCCCTAACAATTTACGCTTTTGTTGACCGAGTATACGGTTTTCTTCATTAAATATAAAATTGATCGAAATCTAACACATATTATATTTTAAATTAACAACTTAGTTATTATCTATAAGATCCTATAAAAAACTTGCATAAATTAATCTTACTAAATTTACTACATATTTAAACTTGAAATCGGGGTATTTTCGTCAAAATATTCAAAACCCTGATAACTTTTTTATTTATTATTATTTTCAGCAGCTCAATGGTATAGACTATCTGTTGAAATAGGTAGTTCTTTAAATTTATTGTCAATGTATCCCATGTCCTCATAGAATTTTCAGAAATAATTTTAACGAAAAACCCGTTTTTATGCAAGATGGTGCTTAGTGATTTTTAATATAATATGACTATGTTTAGGTTTAAAATTTGCAATCATATAGCTTTTAGGTTGGTCTAAAATAATTTTAATTAAACAAAAATTGGTATTTATTTTGGAAAGAAAAAAATATTTCAATTAAATATTTTAAAAATTCTAAGCACCCCTAAACATTATTTGATGAAAAATTTGAGTTTTTATACCGTTTTAGTTTTTAAGTGTATATTTCACATTAACAACATTGCCCTATAACATTTCCAAAAAAAAGTTTTTTCGACCATATAAGGACCACCCTATTATCTACCTAAAAAAAGATAGCCCTGCTAGTTAAGTAACGACTTACAATAGCATCACCCTATTTCTGTCTGTGGGTTTCACATGAGGCGTGTCTGGTAATTAATCTAGGGAGTCAGGGAGAAGACAGTGGCGATCTTTGTGAATGAAAGGTCCGTGTACGTAAATAAGATAAGTAACGCCACAGCAAGAGGAAGACGCCCATGTCCAACAATCTTAGTTAGTTTTTGTAGTTGTTGCGCCTTCTGTAAACTTTTTATTCTGTGTCTGTACGATTGGAGGTATTTTATTTATTAGCCGGTTCGATCCGGTTCACAAATGCTACTCGTTTCCATTCCCGATATTGCTTTGTGAGATGAGTGAATATTCACATGATTTGATCAATTTCAGTAGACAGGGAAATTTACGTTCTTACCTGTATCATTATTTACAATCATACATACATCATGCTTATATCCTACATCGGCTTATGCAGAGCGTAAAACGGCATTTGCACCACATCTGACAAAAGTTTAAGAAACGAAGACTGTATCACCATAGTGACATGTTGAAGACTGTAAATTACCATAGTGACATGTTGTTTCAAATCCCTAAGTTGCTTCTTACGACATCCACGCGAAAGATATTAGGTGATGCTATTCTAAGCCAGCACCACGCGGCATTATCTTTTGTATGGGCAAATAATACCACGTTGCATTATACTATTGCAAATCTGTTCTCAACAATAGCTCCTGTCATTCATAGAATTTTTCATTCAACAGTTTTAAGAAACATGTTGAAAGATACACCAAGGATACACCTAAATGAATTCTTAGTAGAACGTATTCATAGTTACTTAGAATGAGAATTATTTATTTCTATGAAATAAAACTACTGGTACATAATTTTTAAATTTTCTCATACCTAGGTTTGTTATAAATACGTGTAGGTCATGTTAAACATTTTCAGGCATAAAATTTTCAGCTACTTTCTTTGCCTCGGCTCCAGAAATTCATTTAAAGATTTACAATTATTTAACGACAGCCTAGATTGGACTACCTGAAAACTAGTGAAATCCTAAATTCGCACCGCGCTTCCGCAGAATCGCAAGGGCACTTAGGCAGCTAGATTCGTTACCTCTTGAAAAGGGCGACTGCTCTAAGCCCGCCCTAAATGCAGACCCTAATAGATCAGAATAAAGCCCGTTATTTTAATTAGATCATTTAGGCTTTGATCTTAACACTTCTCACTTTTATGTGGGACACCAGTCGTGTACGACCCAACTTGCTATAAAAGTTGACGAGCGTTTAGTAAAGTGATGTTGTACTTAGTGGGTCAGGTGGTAGCCAAACGCATTGCTTGATTTCCTGGTTTTTGTCGGATACCTAAATTTTTTGAAAGAAGATGCTTACGAAATCACAATCTCACACTACAATTGGATATATCAATCATGTTATGGCACACGACACCACTTCAAATAGCAGCTATCAAAGGTGCTATCTTCTACTACTACTTCTACACATGAGATATCTTTCAGAAAAGAAAACGTCAACCGTCGACGATGAGAAGCGCGTCTCACGGGTGGGTGTAGAAGGCGTCTCTTCTATTTCATAAATTTTATATTAGGTAGTTGCAAGCACCACAGACGAGACGTGCGACGTGACAAGTTGAATGGAATTTGTCAGAAAAATAATAGACAGCCGTCATGGATACGATGCGCGTCTCACGTGTGTAGCTTTAGCTGTTTCATATATTTTAGTTATATGAAAACGGCTTCAAGCGTCTCAATTTCGCTTGTCTCTTCAAATGCTCCTGTCTCAAATTTCACTTACTGTACGAACATCTTTCAAAAGAATAGGTTGTCATTAACGTCTATGAGTTACAAATTAGGAAAACAGCGCGCGTGCGGTGGTACAGTGGCTACAAATCGTCAACCGCCATATTGTCTGTAGTTTACGACATCTATGAGTAGAAATGAAGATCTTCTGTTCAGAATAATACACGGCAATCTTAATTATGCCGAATGACACACGTAGTTTTTTAGTCACTATATTTTAGTTACGTTTAAACGGCTTATTATTTCGACTTGTAAAATAATCTCTGTCTGAATACGCGTCTGTCATAATCTTCGGGCTGAATAAGGCACGAGATTGTGAGCAAGAAAACCATTGAAGTATCAGCTAATTATCCGCCGTGCCTGATCAACCCTTTGTTTGCACGTTCAATGATATTGTGTATTACGCTTTCGTATCTAATTACAAGTCAGAACAGCTATGAAAATTTGTAAATGAAAGACTTTTGTAATATTGACTGACTTTACAATGCAATCTCTTTTAAATACGAATGAGGGTTCCTTGGTAAACTCGAAAATGTCACTAAGGACATTTTACTTATAACTATAAAATGTTTCTTAAATTTATTTTTGATACCTATTAATACGCGTCTGTGGGTAACTTCAAAATCATAATCAATTTTAAACTTTGAAACTAAGTGAAAAGGCAGGACGCGAAAATTTTAGAGGCTCATTTACCCCATATGATCCAATTTCAGATAAAATGTAGTTTTTATATTTGCGTTTGCGTAGCGGACGGCATTACTTTGTTATAAATAAATACAGCGCTCACCAAGCATGCTTTCAGTCAACTTTGAAATACCCCGCACTAAACAGTGAAGAACAGACTTTTTATCGTCCAACGTCAAGCTAGATCTCCTTTATTTACGTAGCAAAAACTGGCCTTACAGACCGCCGCAAAAATTCACTCGGCAGTGTTAACGGGTGCCGCGGAAAAAGTTGCAATTTCGCACCAGGCCGGCGATACCGATACAAGAGGCTCATTTCGTTGCTCAGTGCGGAGCCATAGTGGAAAAACGTCAACTTTAGGACCTAACCACCCTAACCGTTAACTAATAAATAATTTAAAGGTACACTCACTTGCTCCACTTTCTCATATACTGAGTATTAGGAAAATAAAGCAAAACTTGTCTTATTTCGTAAAATTGAACTAAGGTAACTGAACAATTTTTCAAAAAGTTCACAATATAGGTTATAATTATTTTTATTTAATCTTCCACGATCATTATGTTCATTTTCCTAACACCCTGTATGAAGGTCAATCGTGCTAGCAAAATGCCTCATCACGGGTAGGCCGCATCTTGGGACCTGAGTGCGTGCGGAATTTTCCAAAATTACAAAAATCGCACCAGCCGCCCGCCATTTTTGAAAGAGGTACCTTTCCGATGCTCTGATGATCTTTCCGGCCGGTTTCGGCCATGGCGAACTTCTCTCATCAAGTAGGACCTGATGCGCTCCTATGTTAACTATTAAACGCCTATTTTGCAGTAAACCCCTTATTTAAGTGGGCACGTGAGTTTGCCGATATAAAATAGTTAACTTGTCGGGAGGACGTAAATTCAGTTCTCGCGTTTAGCGTCAAGGTCTTTTAAGCTGCACCTCGAACAGGTTTGCCTCTTTACAAACCGCACCATTTATGTTCATTTTGCTGCCAAAACCTCAAATTGAGAGGGTCGATCACGGCATCTTTCATGTGCATGCTGAACATCTTTAAATGCAGGAGTTGCCGCCATGATTTTCCAAAACTCCTCTAGCTCAAATAGAAGATCTTAGATTCGCCACTCGCTCATGAAAGCCATACGTGACCGCATGATGCTGTCGACGCATTAAGTAGGCTTCAATGCCGGCAACATTGACTCGTCTCTAACTAATCGGTGTTGCGCACTCGTCGGTGGCTATTGATCTTCATGATGGTGCAAGGCATTTGAGTGGAATCGATCCAAATATGTGGTGACGATACTACCAGGCGGCGGAAGGTACAGAAGGTTTCAGTCAATCGCGTTTAGCGTCATATACAGATATTTTTGCACCTAGTTTAAGGTCGCGTGCAGAAAACCTTACGCAGCTTCCCATTGCAGCTGCAGCACTGCTGCCATTGATCAAAGCAGGGTTCGACACTTAGCATGTTCATGTGATCTTCGGAACTTGTCAACATCTTTTCAGGATATCTTCACCGCTTAATTGTCAGATGTCTCACGACCTCATATCCAGGGACCGCACCACCGTCTGTTGACATTAATCTTAAGGCCGAAACATGCAGCATGTGGTAAAAACGGTCATCAGTTGTTGTCGCATTCTGGGGACCATCTGAGCACAAGTCATCGCATACATAATTTCAGTAATAAGTGCATGCAAGACTTTGCGGTCTAGAAATTGAAAAGGTCTCTGCCAGAAGTTGCGGCAGTACAATGCATATCCTTCAGATAGTATTTAGGCTAGTTCCTTGACTACTACCGCAAAGTATAAGGCGAACAGTTGGGCAAACTAGAACGCACCCTGTTTCTGCCCACATCTCAGCATCAAGGGAACTTAATGTAAGACTGTTCACCGTCACAGATATCACACTGTCAACCTGTCATGCAGGAGTCACAGCTTAATTGCACAAACTTCCGTGCACTCAGTTTTCCTAGGGACCATCCAGAGCCTGAGGCACATCTTAAGGAACGCTTTCTCCATCTTGGTGCAGACGGTCAACTGTTGTAGGACCTTCTGCTTTTTTGCAGTTGACGCACGAGAAAATATAATTCTCGGTCAGGTGGAAGCCGACTGGGTGTGGGCAGTCTATCTTTCTGAAAGTCCTTCAGCGGTTTAATAGGACTCTTGCAAAGGCCTTTCGGGGACCGTAATAACGAAATCCTTGCGGTACGAGTTAATGTCAGAACGCTAGTCACCTTTGTTTTGTAGAGGGCAAAAATGTTCACCGTTTAAAATCGTCCACCTCCTCCCATATTCGACAAAAGTTTCCATACCATCAGTGCAGCTCCGCAGCACCATCCAGAGTATTTCGCCTGGTATAAGGTCAATCGAACGCTTTCTCCGTTTATTATGCTGCTGTACAATGGAGTTGTTCTCTTTTTTCCTGACAGGGGCTCGAAAATAGCTCACATGCTAGGGGAGTTGAGGTAATAAACTGATGTGATCAGGTTAGCTGTCGATCTACGTAGGAGCAAGGCCTTCGTTAAAATGTTAGCCCACCGGTAGCAGTTCCTTTTGCTGGTCAAGAGTTTCTTGTAGAGACCTCAAAGGCACTTTTGCTTTAAAATACCTGTCAGTTTATTCGAACAAAAGTAGAACTCCCAAGCTGGTTTGTATCGGCCTGGCCACTGCATCAACAAGCTTTTATTATGCCACCATGTCTTTTATTTGCCTCAGACAGCCTACGTAATTCGTGGTCACTTTGCTGCCGCTAGGTAATTCCAACTGATCTCCGATGATGCTGTCTAGGAGCTCGATGTTTGTCGAATGCTGCCTTGAGAACTTCGTCAATTGTCATCGACCAATCTTCACTTACGCCGGTCTTTTGTACTAAAGTCAGTTTAGCGGCTTCTATGAGAATCATGACAAATTTGTATCGGCAAGCATTGACAAGCTTGTCTCATTTCTTTTGGCAACAGATTTTCGGTTAATTTGCATACTTTCTTTCTTTCTTGCAGCTATCCACTTCCACGCAGGCTTTTTATCATGGATCGCAGGAGAGGTCGATGTTTGGACTCGCAGTTTGTGAGAACTTGGTCATCCAGCATGAACCAATCTTCACACGCCGGTCGGGTGACTTGGACTTACTGATGTATGAGATGCCGCATAATAAATAATCGATCAAATGCCAGCATTTGGATCAACTGGTGCATCCACGTCGATTTTGCTTAGCGGCAAGTCTGAACATATGTTCGATATCGCTAGATATATTTCAAGAGACTGAGTATCAACTGACCATTGGTGTTCAAGTTGCCGACTCCGTGTAGACCAGAACTCCAGACCAAGCAGTCATAGTCCCGACCAATGACGCATTGAAATCGCCCAGCAATGTATCTGCTTTGCGCATAATAGCTAATCAAGGCATTGCCAGTAGTTCCTTAGAATTTGTCCGTAATGTCATCAGACTTGTCTACGTTGTTAGACATGCTATAACATTAAGGTAGTTGTCTTTGTCCAAGTGAAGGCGCAGTGTTCATGTTGCGCGGTCCGAGATGTGAACAGGACTTCTTCAAGTCGCTCATTACTAAATGATTTCTGATGGCATCCTACCCTGCCCAGTCGAGGTTAGATACGGATGTACCTCCAGAAGAATGCTGTATGAGATATCTTCTCATAGTTCTCCTTCATGTCAAGACTGTGTTTCGCTGAGTGCAGCCAGATCCACGTTATAGCGATGAAGTTCCTTTGTCCCAAGTGAAGGCGCAGTGTGGTAACGCGGTCCGAGATGTGAACAGGACATTCTTCAAGTCGCTTTACTAAATGATTTTTGATGGCAAATCCTACCCCTGAACGTCGAGGTTCAGATACGGATGTACCTTTCAGAGAAGAAAGTGTATCCTCCATCTTCCACTAGTTCTCCTTCATCGGCAAGATGTGTTTCGCTGAGTGCAGCCATCCACGTTATAGCGATGAAGTTCCCGAGCTACAAATGTTTCTCTCGAAACAGATTAGGCCAATTTAAACTCCTGTATAATGATATTTTTAAAACTCATTATTCTCAGTTTTGAAAACCCAAACAGACAATAAATAAACATTGCATATTTCAAATTTCATTAAATTCCTTTGAATCTGTTGCTCATTAGACCGACCATCAAACTTGTAAAGCACTTTAAGAAGACATATCTACTGAGTAACGGAAGTAGAGTAGCAAGCCGAAGGAGGTCAAGTACTCATGAAACTGTACAACTTTCGTATGGAACATGGATCGAAATATGAAAAAATTGACCTCCCATAGTGTATCGATCAGCTAATCGGCAATTTTGTATGGGAGGTCTCATTTTGTTTTCATATTTCGACCCATGTTCCATAGGGAAAGTTGTTCAGTTTCATGAGTACCTTGACCTCCTTACGGCTTGTTATACCCTTTCCATTACTCCCGGTATATGAATGAAGTGATTTCAAAAAGCGATGTAAAGATATGAGATACCATCAAAACATAACTTAAAAAAAGTGTTACCACTCATTACCTTTACCGTAAAAAAATGTGAGAAACTGTGAGATTTTCGTAAATAAAATATTGACCTAGAGTACTGTCGTTCCAATAGGCCAAATTTGACAGCTTTTAAACCCATACTAAAAGATTTTAATAGCAAAATTTGTTACAGCAGGCCTACAGAAGTGAGATTTCACGATTTTACGAGTAGAGAAAAACATGGTAGATACCTATGGCAAATCCGCTTTTTACTCGACTTGGTGGGTGCACAGCCGTGCCTGCAGATTCAAAATGATCCAGCACATCATTATCTAGCTTTGAGTATAAAAGCAATCATGAGAAGAATTGGTTCTAAACATTTTTGGAGGCACACAAGCAGTTCTTACTAACCTACTGTAGTTTCCATTGATTTACTTTCCATTGCAAAATATACTTAATGTATATTATTATTTTCGAAATTCCTTTCGTGACGTTAGTTTTGAGGATATGGTGGATCATTTGGCATACTTTAAACAAACTTTACGTCAGCCTTTTTGTACGTACTGGACCTCAAACTTGGCATGTTTTGACTACTTTTAAAAATATAACTTAATTTTTTCGATAAGTGTAACTAAAATGTATTACATAGATATATGTCAGGGTACTCATCTCAGTTCTTGGATCGAAAGCTGAGATGTGGTATGCAGGTACGCGAACCCGGCTTCCCGAGCTTCTACTGTCTTTGACTACCTTCCGGGCAGTAGTATCCTACTACCTGTATTCCTGCCCCAATCTCACCACATTCCTCCCCACTCCTATTCCTACTTTCCTATCTCTCCTAGATCCAACAAAGCAGCTCCTCCTGCTTAACAAACAAAGTCTGTCTCGGCGAGAATGGCAACCCAATGCAGATAGTGCGAACGGGCTTGGCGGACTCGGCGATTCAGCTAGGCAAGGTGGATGGCCTAGGGCGACGGTAGAGGGCGCGTGTAGTTACTGTCGGCCAGACACAGCATCCGACCTTTCCTTCAGTTGTAACGGTTCTCCGTTCCACTGAACTGGGGAGGGGAAGGAAAAAAGCAGCTCCCTCCTGCTTAACAAACAAAGTCTGTTTCGGCGAGAATGGCAACCCAATGCAGATAGTGCGAATGGGCTTGGCGGACTCGGCGATTCAGCAAGGCAATGTGGGACCTAGTACTATTACATTTCTAAACGCTGCCACTTTGAGATGGCAACCGGAGCTTTTTTAAATCCTTTGACCTTGTGAAGGAGAGTTGATATCTCCTAGTTATACCGCAAATTGAGCCAGCATATGGAGTATAGCTATGGTTGAAGCAAAATCTAATCACTTCTGCGAGTAAAGTTCAGAATCTACGACTGCTCTAGTGCAAAGCACTCACCACACGTGCGCTCTTCAAAACTAAAGTTTGCAGTTTGGCACTTTGATTTCCTGGTGGCCTGTATTTTCTAGTGGTGTAGAGAAATGTTATTCAAGTGGAGAAAACAAACCTCAAGTAACGTTGAATTGATGAGATAAGAAAATGCTTGATGTCTGATTGATTGCTTGATTTTTGACAGTAGCAACCCTGTATATATATGTAACAAGTGACAATCGCGAAAATCCTAAATAGGGTCGAGTAATCCTTCGGTAAATTCTCTATTTAGTGATACAGATACACTTTAACAGCATAAAAAGTATTCAAATCGCATTGATATTACTATTGCCGTAGGCAACGGTGTCCTGATATGTATGAATTGATGATTAAGTACGTTTTCCACGGTGGAAGTGGCAGCGAACACAGCTACTGTTTGTATAGGGCAGTACCATCCATCGACTGTATATAGCAGGGATGATTGCATGATCTACCTCTATGCAGACTTTGATGATGATTTACAAAGTCTGTCAAGAAGTTTTATTTGCCCTTATAGTAAAAATTTAAATTTTTTTTTGAACATCTGTGCCAATAAATTAAAATGGTGTTTCAAAAGGCCTTTTTAGTAACAGCATCTCTAATTTAATAATTCAATCAGTAACCAAGCGTTTGTAAATTGGTGTTTTAATTTGTAAAATGTAAAGCACTTAAAAGTCGTGTAGAAACAACAACTTTTAATTTAGCAACTTTCGGCTTCACCCAAATAGCTGGCGATATTCGGCTGGCATACAAATCGACGGTGATTTGTTGGGCGCCTTTTTGATCGTTCGGAGGAGTTTTAGAAGGTTAATTTAGATTGGAAAATATTTTGTACGGAAGTCAAGAGTGTGAGTGTTTTATAAAAAAATATTAGGCCCCGTCCGCACTGCAAATTTTACTTGCGTTCCGCGATCTTATTCTCGCGTAACGTTTAATTTTTTGTTTTTATTTCTTTCAGTGCAAAAAGATTCAGTGTGTTACAGAAAAGCGAGAAAAAATTCGCGCGAAATAAAGTCGCATAGAGTTGTACGGATAGAGCCTCAGGTAGTTACTCATTTTGACTCTAAATGCTTTGAAAAATTGTCCCCCATTCGGTTAACACATAATGGCTGGATCGATTAGTAAGAATTATGGTTGTATCGATCTCGGTTGCTCTTTATGAAGGCTGTTTCTGATTAAAACCTCTTTTTAGGGTTTCGTAGTCTACTAGAAACCCTTACCTATAGTTTCGTCATGTCTGTCTGTCTGTCTGTATGCCGCGCCCTCATATCTTCGTCAGTTTTAGAGCTATCGACATGAAATTTGGTGAGGAGATAGATCGTGTTGACCCAAATATAGAAATGTTAAGAAGAAAATATTTTAAATATTTTTGGACCTCCTCCTATACAAGTGAAAATTTTTTTCTTCTGTTATATTGAGTAGGGTATCATTGAATAGGTCTTTTAAAACTAAGGTGAGGTTTCTTTAAAACAAAGTCACTAAAATGTTTCTGTCACTTTAAAAAAGCTTTATTTGCTTTAAAAAAGGGCGTTTTTGACCCATAATTTGTGCCATCTGTAACTTCTAAAGTATAAACGCTAAAAATTTGAAATAAATATGGAATATAGCTTACAATCTAAAATTACAATGAAACTATAACGAATATTGTACCCTTAAAGGTTTCAGAAAAAATAAAGTTTTTCTATTTGCGGTTGGTCATCATTCATCATACTGCTGCTAACAAACCTGCAACAAAATTAAGTTTGTAATGCTGAAAAACCTGATATTTAAACGTTGACTACGAAACCCTATTTGTGGGCGTGTCTGACACGCTCTTGGCCGGTTTTTTTTTAACAGTCAAATGTATTAAATTTCTACTAACCTGCTAGGTAGTTCATGTACCCTGAAACCAGGATCCATCGTTTCGGACGGTACGAATGAATTACTAATACCTACATCCTTGATGCTTATCAGAACCAATTTTTATACATTTTCTTTCATGCATAAAAAGGTAAACATGAGCAGGTTCTGACGTCAAATCAACACATGCAAGTACAAATAAGTAGGTAACTTACTTAAAAAGTGGGTCATGGAGTTTTCGCATCGTGTTTTCATACTTTTCCCATTCAGAAGGGCATCCTTCAACAAGTAATTTGCGTAAGCAGATATATTCTCGTAATGAAACAAGCAGATTAAATCAAAACAAATATCTAACTTCAAAGTTATATTTTGCGTAAAATATCCGCCATTTTCTGAAATTTAAATATAGCCAGTGTCACTCGCACTGCTGCGACAAATCTAACCACACGTTTTGTCAGGATCCGCCCAGTCGTTTGGGTTGTAGCCCGTGAAAAAGAATTTACTTTTCCACATACATAAAATAGCAATAATATAGGAGGGTGTGGTCTACTCACGAATTTGTACAACTTTTGTTAGAAACTTTTCTTAGAAATATGAAAGAGGAATTTGGACCTCCCATACAAAAATGTTGAGAAAATGTGTCACTTATTTGGACGTCTAAATTTTTTTCATATTTCCAAGAAAAGTTTCAAATAAAAGTTGTTCAGTTTCATGAGTAGAACACACCCCTTTGTACTTAATTAAATGTAACCTTATATATACCTACTACTTCTGGGGCAGACTAGTAAAAATCACTTGATATTTAGTGTTGCTACAGACCAACAATACCTGCAACCAACGTTTGCTCCTCCTATAATAACAAGATTATTCCAGCCACTCTGGCCTAACCAAATAAAACCATGTAACTGGTCAAATAAAACGGCGTGTGTACACACTACGTGTACGTACGTGCAGTAGTTGTTTGCTGGCACACTTGCGTTTCGCCTGTAATTTGTGGTGTTTTCTGCATTGTGAGGTTTTCATTGCTGGCTGAGTTAGAAAAGTATCAAATCGTCTTTGCGCCTACAAACTGTCAAAAGTTATGCTTCAGGGACTTTAGCGATGCATGCTTACATGTTGTAGTGATGAGACATGGAGACAAAGAACTGTTCTATAAGTCTCTGAGTCAGGCTATTAAAACGCCTTCTTAACTTACTAGGGTATCCGAAAAAGAATTGTGTTATTGTGAAAACGCTACTAACTAGCTGTGAATAGGGATAGCAATCCGGTACGACGGATCCGAAGACATTATGTCGGATCCGGCACTAGCACGGGCACATCTATAATGAAAACCGATCGGATTAAAAAACATTCCGGATTGCAATCCCTACCTGTAAAGTGAACTACCCAGCCAATACATAATTTATCAATGAACTGCTTGTGCCTGTGAAGCATTCTTACATAATTACCACGATGGATTGCAGCAATGTACAGCAAAATGATATGATCCGGCTGCAAAGTGGCTCCAAGAGCGTGTCGGTTGGTTGGGTGGCCAGTACGTACCATTGTACCGCTGTATGCAAACACTCACGTTATTAACTGCAAGCTCGCTCGTGAAACAACTACAGGCTCTAGTAGTGTTCAAAACATCAACCTGCCAATTAAAGGGACCTACTTATACTAGTTTCGCATACAAACACTAAAAAAAAACACTATAAGTTAATCATTTAAGTTGGGGGTAGTTGGATTTTTGTGAACAAATGCAGCAGCGGCTAATCGTAAGGCAATGTATGAGATAGTGCTACGAATGCTACGACGTAGCTAGTATCTACAAAACTGCTACAAAACGAAATAACTCGTCTGTAATAACTAGGGTTTGCATTATCCGTTAATTTTTACTATCCGGATAATTCGGATAGTTTACTTTCAAATTTATTTATTTTATTTATTTAAAATTTTAAATTAATTGTTTTTTAATTGAAACATTCTAATAACAAAAATGCACATAAAAAAAACTAAGAAGAAGTCCTTTATTTTTCAGCCGTTGAGGTTGAAAGTTTTAGGTTCTTGAAACAGATCTTCAGGAGCCTACGATTTTTAAAAGATGCTGATATGTTGTGTTGTTCTGAATTATGGCCCCTTTCTGCTGGCCTATAGAAAAGTCAACGAGAGCCGAAGTACTTGATGTGAAACAACAGCTCAACCACAAAATAGACAGTATGCAGAAGGTTCTCTCAGCCCCATTTCGGATTTCTGCGATTGGCACTTGTTAAATACCCAGGATCTTCGAGCAACTCATCTTCCGTCCCGTTCCGGCCCGGAAGGGAGTGGGTATAGCTACTTTACTCTATACAAATATTTCTGCCATTTTTTGCGGGGGGAGAGGTAAAGCTGTCAAATCAAGCTAGTGTTGGAATCGACAATATCGATACTTGACCTTTCGATTAATTACATCAGTCTACTCAATATTGTGTCATATTATTGCATTTTCAAAAGCAACTTAGTTCTCGAGAATAGGATTTTGTAGTAAATAGAAATATTGGCGCATAACATCATTTTAAATATTGCATAAGGTACCTAAATTAACAAAATATTAATTTCTTTCCCCAAAGACCAGATAATTCAATTATTTAAATACAATCAATGCAATACCTACCTACTATTTACTGATAATTAAGTATCATAGGATAAAATGTGGAAATTTACTAAAAACCATCTGCACAACAAGTCATACATAATAACTTCGACTATCCCGATGACGTTGTGGTTAGTACCCCTGTCTTCTACGCCGAGGCTCGTGGGTTCGATTTCCACCAGACACAAATATTTATAAAGTAAATTTTCAAATATTCGTGTTTTATCTGAGCACTCCGGCTGACAAAGGCCACCGACTGGACCGAAACGGTCGCGAAACCGCGATGTAATAAATAAGAAGTAAACAAGTGCGAAATCCGTTTTATATACCTATAATAAAAGTTAAAATGTCGCACTTAAGTTTAAACAATTTAAAGGACACCAGTCGTCCAACGACCTGATGAACCCTGGTGCTAGAGCTTTTCAACCTACTGCATGAAGCAGGCCTTTGAAATGGTTGTGTAACGACAGCCGTCTAAGTGACCATAGACAGCAACCGGGACCGACGGCTGAACGTGGCTTCAAAGCACGGAACCATCTTGCTTCTCAGACAATCAGGTGGTTCAGCCTGTGTCCTGTGTCCTGACCAGTCTAGGAACATATGTGATGTGATGTCACCTGATCGGCTGAGACTGACATTAATTTTCAATGAAACTCGAACAAAATCAGGGTTTCCCAAAATCCATAGTAAAAGTTGTTTAATTTCATAAACTGATCATGCCTGCAAAGTTTTCAGTACAGACCGTCTTTACATAGTATAGGTTTGTAAATATGGCGATAGAAAAAGTATCGACGTTTTGTATTAGTTGGCTCACTGCACTAGCTTGGGTTCAGTGTGGCTCAATACTTCAAGTTAAAATTATCGTTTTTTCATTGAATATCGACTGGAAATGAACATCATTGAATAAGTAGAACAATCCCAAACTAACATTCTAATCTTACTTAGCAAGCTATTTACTGTTAATAAAAGCATCAATAAACTGAGATCGTTAATTGTTACCCATTCATCATCATCATCACGGCCTTTTTGTTGCCCATTTTAGGACGTAGGCCTCCTCCAATTTCCTCCATTCCTGGCGATCTTGTGCCCTCTGCATCCAGTCGTGACCTGTATGTTGTCGGATGTCATCCACCATCATCGTTTTGGTGGTCTTCCTCGGGGTCTTGAGTTAGCTCTAGGACGCCATTCGAGCAATTTCGTGGCCATCGATCCTTGTCCATCGAGCAATGTGCCCAGCCATCTCCATTTCCGTTCTGCTATAACTTTGGCTACATCTCTCATTTCGTTTTAGAGCGTATCCATTCGTTAGTCTTTCGGTCCCGCAGACTTATACCGAGCATAGATCTCTCCATGGCTCTTTGCGTTATAACTCTCTGTATGAATACTGGCAACATTGCTCAAGTACCTTCACTTTAGATCGAAGGGTAACTTTCCTTCATAATTTGCCGTTTGCTCCAAATGCTGACCATGCTTGGCTTACACGTATTTCTACCTCTATTGTTTGGTTAAGGATACAGAGTGATTTTGTGTCGAGGTAGATATACTCAGGTACAACTTCAACTGGCATTTGATAGCTGGTAATAGAATGTTGGTCATAATCTTTGTTTTGACGTGTTAACTTTTAGACCTACTGCAGCGGATTTCGATTTTAGCTCGTCAAACATAATTATCATGTCTCGATGTTGTCTGATATCAATGCTATATCGTCTGCAAATCGTAAATTTGAGTATGTCTCCATCAACATTTAAGCCTTTTGTCCCAATTCAATTGTTTGAAGACATTTTCCAGTGTAGCCGTGAACAATTTAGGAGAGATAGTATCGCCTTGTCGGACTCCTCTTGCCAGTTGAAATTTGTCAGTCTTTTTCATTGTAAGTTGACACAGGATGTTGCATGGCTTTGAAGATGTTTAATCAACGCTATATATCGCTCATCGATTCTGCAGTCTGCTAGGGCCTGTTCTATCGCCCAATACTCAATGGAGTCAAACGCCTTTTCGTAGTCCACGAATGTGATTATTATAGGCTTTTGGTACTCGTTACATTTTTCTATCAGCGTTTTCAGTTAATTACCCATTATATGGTGGAATATTATAATCTTTATTTGTGAATTAACGATACTATGATTAACACCATTGTTCGACACAAAATAATAAAAAACGAACAAAATACAATAATTTTATTGTAGATCCACCTAAAAAAAACCCCAAATCAGACATTTTGTACGACTTACTGGCAATACTTACGTACAATTTTCAATCGCTAATTTTATATATTATTTAGTGACTAGCTGTTGCCCGCGAACTTCGTTTCGCCAAGGGAAATGTATGGTATAGACAATACAGAAATTTTCGTATCACTTAGCTCATTTTGCCGAGCTCTATGTGTTCCGTCAGGTAAGCAGACAGACAGGCCCTCCAGTACTGATAAAGGTTTATCTGCCACCATACCAAACATCAAAAAATATTGCAAACTTTTCGAGTGATTCATGCACAATTAGTTATTCTACACACACAGACAGATTGATTGACTTCTTTATCATCTTCTTCTTCATTTGAGGTCGGTTGTACACACTAACAGATAACATTTTCAAAAATAGATAGTGTGATATTGATATTGATTGTTTAGTACTTATTTTATTACCATAATTATTTTAAGATTCCATACCCAAAGTGTACCTATTCTATTACTGAGACTTCGTTTGCTGTCTGTTGGTCACATTCGTAATAGTTATAGAGATAAAATTTTAAAAAATTACTGATGTTGTATTTTGTTGCCGTTGCGGCTCTCATACAACTAACACGATTTTTATGCCATTTTTATACATAATAGTACCGGTCACGTGTGTTATTATGTTCTTATTTTCTTGCTTTGTCTCATGGTTAGTATTTTATGCGTGATTGGTAGATTAGGGCAAGTAGATGATGGTGATGGCTATGACGATGACGATGACGATGGAATAACCTGGAGGAACTGACTACTGCCGATTTGTGGTTACTTGTGTATGAAGGGCACATCCCACCCCTCTGCTCTTGAGTTACACCTTGATGATATAAATAGTTGGTAACACTATTAAAACAGATGTTTTTATTTTTTTATGTGAAAGAGCAAGCCCAGCTTGACCCTGATGTCTTCTATTTGCTTATTTCACTTCTGTTTTTGTTTTCTTATTGTGAGAGTATATAGGTATGTACACTTTTTTTATTTAGGTACCTAAATTAGTAAGCCTGCAAAAGCAGCTCATCAAGTCGTACAGATTTTTCACTTTAGTACTTCTGGTGTTCTATGTAGGTATATCAGGTACTCCAGATCCATGGCTAATGAACCAGCAAAAGCAACCCATAATGCTGAACAGCTTTTGTTACGTAACCATTACCATCTTTGAATGCGCGCGAATAAGTGATTTTCTGTGATGTGATGAAGTGATGATATCTCTGGTAGCTATAGATACAAAAAAAATATTCAATCCGTCATAGCTTTGGAGAAATTGGTCAAATGACATAGATAAAAACCACAAAAAGTTTCATTCACGCCTGTCATTTATTTTCTGAATTTGAAAGGAGCATAAAAACCGCCTGCTATATGAAGTCGGGTACTGTTAAAAATGTCTTTCAAAAATTAATGGGTGGTATTTTTTTAAATCAATTCATTAAAGTGTTTTTGCCTCGAGATATTTGCTTTTAAAAGAGACATTTTCTCCTCCCAACGCTAAATATTTGAAAAAAATGTGGAACAATTTTCTCAATCCGAAGTTACTTTAAAAACTATATTGGATACTGAACCACTCAAGTATTAAAAAAAATAAAAGATTTTCAATTTTTGTTTGGTAACCATACACCTACAAACAGACCAGGAACAAATTAATTTCTTGGTAATGTTGATTAACCTGATTATAAGTAGCGTCATTCGAACCGGCCATATTAGACAGCTGTCAAAATCATGTTAATGCTATGACATAAGGTCTATTTTTCTTTGTTGACATGTTTCCTAATATATGTTTAGCAGCTGTCAAATATGGCCTATTCGAATGACGGTACTATAACTACGAAACCCTATTTGTGGCGTGTCTGACACGTTCTTGGCCGGTTTTTTATTTTGCTATAATTATTAAGTTTGTATGTACCTGTTCGAATCTCGAGTCCAATGTGGATGTAAAAAAACAACTGCAAATATAGGGTGTAATTTTATTAGTGGCGGATCCGTTAAGGGTGTGTTCTGTCAATGAAACTGAACAACTTTCCCCAAGGAACATGGGTGACCCGGCCGGCCAACACATTTTGTATAGGAGGTACAATTTTTTTTCATATTTCGACCTATGTTCCTTAGTGAAAGTTGTTCAGTTTCATGGTGATTCACCTTAAAAATTGTATGAGTGAATAGGCAGGTTTTTCATATGATCCTTGGGAAAGTTGTTCAGTTTCATTGACTGGTTCACCCCTTGTAATAATTTCAGTTGTTTTTTTATCTTATACTCGTAGCGTAGTGTAACTTTTCCTCTACCGAAACCAATATCGGTTTCCGTTCAAACTTATTTCGAGTATAGTGGCAACCCCCTTTAAGGGGTTGATTTTTAGCCTATAACCTGGTCGGTAACTTTCCAACATTTTGGTATAATTTGCATCAATCGGTTCAGTAGTTTTGCGTGATGCTTTCACATACAAACAGATAAACAAATAAACAGATAAACAGACAAACATCTAAACAGAAAAAAATTCTAAAATCTGCTGAAACGTGTTCTATTATCGATTTTAAGTATCACCAAACAGTTTTTTTCGGAAAATCTTCTATGTACAGACTTTCGACCCTCTACAACTTTATTATATGTATATAGATATTGTACTAGAGGAATACTTTCAGATGAAAAGTGATGTTGTTCTGTTGTAAATTTGTATTTTTACATTTTTTTTTAGGTATTATTAGCTCTTCAATTCGGCTTTATATCGGAGCTCATTTGACATGCGCGACTGGACTCGTTCTAGTAAAAGATTTGACAGCAACTGGTTTTTGGAATAAGCTATGCCCCCTTGGGCAAAGGCCGTGACAGAGGGGAAGTTCTTCGTATGGCGTCTCCATACCTAGCCTTCCTCCAAGACCCAGGGTTAATAGCTTCAAAAATCTCTGAGTATAAAAATATCAAAACAGCAAAATCTGATAAAGAACGTAATATGATTCTGAGCCAATTTCAAATCCAAGAAATATGACGTTCGTGTCAACCACCTTCTTAGTTACCTTTACTTCCCCTGAGATTCCGGTTCTTTCCAGTTAAAGTCAAAAAGCGTCAAAAGCGTCGCTGGTACTGAGTAGAGCCATCTGGTTAAAAACGCCCACGCCGGTTCTCTATTTGTGGCTCAACTATTAGGATAAGAAATACATAAGCTCAATTGCAATTATTTTTAATCATGAGGAGCTGCTTCTTGTGGCACATAAACGTTGAGGGTCTGTAGTACCTGATATTGAACACAAAACGCCCAGCTAAACATATTGGAAACGGAAATAAACTATAAAAAATGGTACATAGGAATCAGGATTGTGAACTGTGATTGTTTCAATTAAACAACAACAACGTGAAAATGAGTAGATCCATACAGTGCCGAAAAAGCCGAATATAGTCTCTCATTAAAAATATTTCTCAGACATTCTCTTAGTTTTTTGAGGGTTTTTTTACAATATTTTCAATGCAATGAAATATAGTACGAATATTGAGGAAATATTATTAACTAGCTTTCTGTCCCGCGGTTTCACCCGCGTCTTAGTGAGTTTTCTAGCTTGTGAGTAATTCTCTAAGGTGCGTGCGTTACCAAATTAGTAAATAAACAAATTAAATGAGCAAAATTGAAATAAAAATCCTTGTGCAAGTGTGTAAAATAAATAAGTGAATTGTAATAGTGATTGTTTTTATCATGACTTGGACTTAAAAATGGGTTCAATAAAGTATTTTAAAGCATCAAATCTGAACATTAGATTGAACGAATTCATTATTCAAATATTTTCGTCAATCAGACATCTTTAGCTGTATGTATTTTTGTAAGCTGTACGATGTATTATCCCACTTGTACGACAATCTTGGCTCCTACTCGAAAAGGGATGCCCACTGATACGACTATCTTGGTTCAGCTACTTGATAGAAGATGTCGATATTATCCAAAATAATGGAGGAGTATTTTTGTCTCGCGTGTAATTTTTGTTAGCAGTAGGTATTTATTATCTATCACATAGATACGACAATCTTGGAACAGCTACCTGATGGGGGATGTCGCTGTTTTCCAATATCTTGGTCAAATATTTTTGACATCCATATCATTTTTGTGGGTGGTGAATATTATCCCACACAAAAGCGATATATAGGTAAACTAAGTATTTACGCAAATAATGTATTGTCACATAGATACGACTATTAATTTGGAAAAGCTACCCGATAGGGAATGCCGTTGACTTTCAGTATCTTGGTCAAACATTTTTGAAATGCATGTCATTTTCCTGATTCAGCTACTCGATGGGGGATTTCGCTGTTTTTCCAATATCTTGGACAAATATTTATGACATTTATGTCATTTTTATAGTAGTATAAATTATCCCACGTAATAAATAGATACAAACTTAGTATTTACGTAAATATCAAGATTTTCCCACAAGTAAGTTTTTTAAAGAAATTGAAATGTTATTATTAGGATAAAAACTAACCTTAGGTATATATTGTTTCTCAAATAGATATTTTGCATTTTTTGTGAAGAGTTCACGCTTCGCCTCTCAATCCCTGAGTTGGTGCTTGCAGCTGGTCTCCTCTCCCAAACAAACTTTTGCTTATCTTTTTTCTTTGAAGGGGGCAGCTGGTCTCGTGTCCCATATAAACGTTTGCTTGTCGTTTTTCTTTGAGGGGGGCAGGCAAGCCCCCCTCAACCCCCCGTGCTGGCGCTTGCAGCTGGTCTCGTCTCCCATACAAACGTTTGCTTATCAATTTTCTATGAGGGAAGCAAGCACCCCTCAACCCCCCGTGCTGGCGCTTGCAGCTGGTCTCGTCTCCCATACAAACGTTTGCTTATCTTTTTTCTATGAGGAGGCAAGCACCCCTCAACTGGTTGGTCTTGCAGCTGGTCTCGTGTCCCATATAACGTTTGCTTGTCGTTTTTCTTTGAGAAGTTAGGCAAGCCCCCTCAACCCCCGTGCTGGCTTGCCACAGCTGGTCTCGTCTCCGCACAAACGTTTGCTTATCTTTTTCTATGAGGAGGCAGAAAGCACCCCTCAACCCGAGTTGGTCTTGCAGATGGTCTCCTTTCCCAAATAAACATTGGCCTTTCTTTTTTTCTTTGAGGGCAAGCCTCAACCCCGTGCTGGCGCTTGCAGCTGGTCTATCTTCAAACCAACAATTGTCGTTTTTCTTTGAGAACAGCTCTCCTCAACCCCCGTGCTAACTTGCAGCTGGTCTCGTGTCCCATACAAACGTTAGCTTGTCTTTTTTCTTTGAGAAGAATGACCCTCAACCCCGTGCGGCGCTTGCAGCTGGTCTAGTCTTCCAAACAAACTTTGTTCTTCTTTTTCTTTGAGGGGCAAGCCCCTTGACTTCAGTTGGTCTTGCAGCTGGTCTCGTGTCCCACCAAATGTTTGCTTGTCTTTTTCTTTGAGAAGAAGCCCCTCAACCCCGTGTTGGTGCTCACAGCTGGTCTCGTTCCCAAAAGATTTTTAGGCTAAATAGGCTTTGCTTATCTTTTACTGCGAGAATCAATAGCTTGCAAATAATTTTTACTGGCAAGTCATTTTATATTACGTAGTATGTATGTATTTCGGGGTCTAATAATCTTGGTAAAAACAATTTTACTGGCAAGTCATTTTATATGTAGTATATGTAAGTATCTGTAAGATCAATTTGACATTAACATTGTTAACATTGTTCATTGACATCAATTAACATTGTTGAAAAAATCACAGCACTGTCATTTTTCAACGTCGTGTGTATGTATTTGTGGGATCTAATACCTTGATAAAACATTTTTAATGGCATGTCATATTTGTATGAAATATGTATGTATTGGTTGGTAAAAGTTTTTACCTGCCATGTAATTTTTATACTGTATTTGTGGGATCCAAAATCATGTTAAAACATTTTCATTGGCATGTTATTTTGGTATGTACAGTCGTACATGTGTTGTGCCATATACATCAATACTTCATAATATGTACGTATTTGTGGGATTCAATATCTTGGTAAAACATTTTTATTAGCAAGTAATTTTTGTACGTAGGTACATGTGTTGTGGGATGTACATCAATTTTGCTTTACTCGCCAGAGATGACGCTGTTAGTTTCTAAAACGCGAATCGAAACAGTCGCATACCTTTCAAAAATATTGGAAAATGCGTGATCCGTGGGAATGAGACTTATTTTCCGGGGTAAAAAGTATATGCTATTCCAGATGCCGTTTTATATTTCTGCAAAGTTTCATGTCAATCTAATCAGCCGTTTTTGCGTGATGTCGTGACAAACACACACGTGTAAGATTGAGTGTAAGATTTTCCAATATCGTAAAACGAAACTTAATTTAAAAAAAAGTTCGAAAAAATAAAACCAAAAATAAAGGAGAACACTATCCGGATTCGAACGCGAGTCACCTTGTTTGGTAGGCAAGCGCACTACTGCCGCAGCTACCGTGTCTTTAAGATGATCGTTGAATTAACGGATATGCTTCCCCACAAAGACGCGAATCGGCTCAGTCACGCCACCTACTTCAAAAATTTTGGAATATGCGTGATTCCGTAGAAATGAGACATTTTCCCGGGGTAAAAAGTAGCCTATGTGTTATTCCAGATTCTCTTTTATATTTCTGCAAAGTTTCATGTAAATCTAATCAGCCGTTTTTGCGTGATGTCGTAACAAACACACACACAAACATCCGCCTTTATAATATTAGTAGGATTTTCCGGCATCATTTGGTTAAAATAACTTCTCCAAAGTAATAACTGAAATATCCGGATATCCGAATAATTAAGTTTGGCGGATATCACGGATAAAACGGATATCCGAATATCCGGATTGCAAACCCTAGTAATAACCATTTTCCCATGCAAATAAGACATTTTCTATGGGTTAAAAGTAGCTTATATTACTCAAAACTTGAAATGATGTAACTTTCTAATCTGGAATTTGTTCCACGTAGTTATAAATCCAAACAAAAAAAAATACTTCCTCTTTGAGTAGGTATGAAATACTAAGCGTTGAAAGTGCTCACTCAACCTAAATAACACTGTATAATAAAATCATTATTAATTTTGCTCGTTTCCATGTAAATTGCTAATTCTAAAAGCGGTTTCACTAATTTATTCATTAAATGATTGATTCTGTAATGAATGAGACTAGCATAAAACATTTCCGAATGACATAATGTACGATTGGACGAATTTTGCAACTGGAATTATCAATTTATCAGTTTGTGGGAAATAACATCCCGCATTCAACAATGAATTAGGTCGTTGTGATGCGGTTTGGTTACTGTAATTTATATGAAAAAAAATTATAGTAGGTTTCGTAACCGTTCACCATAGACATAAATCAACAGAATCTCTTCCGAAACGTGTCGAAAAAAAATAGGTAATGTTAATATGTGAAAATGATTTGAAGCGCTGCGTAGTTAGGGGCTTAAGGGCAATCTCCACAGAATCGCGACGCGACGCGTAACATGACATCTGTCAGACAAGCGATCGTCAGCCGTTATCAATGCGACGTGCGTCTCACGTGTTTAGCGTAGCTTTGTCCCTCTGTTTTATACATTTTATATGTAAGCGGTTTAAAGCTTCGCGATGTCGTACGTCTTACGTCTTCTTCGATCTCTTGTGAGACAGATGCCATTTTACGTCTCACATCTCACGTCTACGCTGTGGAGTAACCTTTCTTTTATGCGACGCGTGATATAGATTTTCTCTACACCTTTTACGTCAAAAGACTTTACTTGTTTTGTTATTTTCCTTGCGTTTTGACACATCTTTCTTCTCGCATGGAAGATAAGTTTCTCTCTCTACAGTGCGCATGTTAGCCAGACAGGTAATTTCCAAAAGCTGATCTACCTGCCAAGCGTGATGAGTGTGGCAATAGGAGGCATATGGAGGCCCATGTCCAGCAGTGGACTGTTGTGGCTGTTATAGAAAAGTTCTAAACTTGATCCCATCTGTTTAGAAAAATGCTCGTTCCGTTCTGTAGGTACGATATACACTAATTTGTAAGTCTCTTCGTGATTATATAAATCCCTGGTTAGCCACCACAGATCACGTGCTCATAACTCATCAATCAGCCTCAATCAATTGATAAAACGATAATTAAATGCGTCTATTTCATTTCGTTAACTGCACCATATTGATATTACCAACAGTTATGAGCTCGCAAATTGATTTACTACTACAATTGGAGGCCATATTGGAATTTATTTTAACAAGAAATAAATTGACTCGTTTTAAAAACGAGTAAATTGTTATTGAGTTTACAATTTGCAATTTTGTTTAAAAAATGGTTTTACGGAGTAATTTGATAAAGTTTTTGAGGATGTAGAGCATAGTACATAAAATCACTTGAAGAAATATTCCATGCCATCATATAGAGGAACATAGTAGGTACCACAAATAAGAGAGCCGGCGCGCGCGGCGCCTTTACAGATGGCTCACTCAGTACTATATAGCGACGGTTTTGACGTTTACTGACCTTAACTGGAATCTCAGAGGAAATCAAAGTAACTAAGAATATGGATGCCACGAACGTCATATTTCTTGGGCAATTTTGCCAAGCTTAGACTCATAATGACGTATTTGTATCAGATTTTGCTGTTTTAGGGTCGAGTGAACCTTCTGTAAACTCTATTTTGTGATAGTAGACTGTATTGCCATTAACAATTTCAAGCTTAGGTACTTTTACGTACTAGTACGTAGATATTTCAGGATTTCTATTCAATTTTGCGAGCAAATATTTGTTGGTCTGAAATTAGTTTGTCTCACGAGCCAGAAGCCAGACCCGACTCTAACCGCAGACGACACGAGAATAATTGTGAACAGGCTCCTGTCTCCAACGTACGAGAATAATAGGTAGAGACATTTTCCTGATTTAAAAATTAAAAATAATAAAATATTTTTATATTTCTTCTTCTTTTCGTACAAGAAAACGAAGTCGTCCAACGACTCGATAAACCCTCGGTTATACCTATCTGGTGGTATAAACAAAGGCAGGCAAAAAGAGAAAATTCTGTTGAGGCGCTACTGACTGTGAACACTGTGAAGTCCTATACTGTGAGAGTCACCTGCTAATAATATTTATAACTAGGTCAAGTGGCATAATGGTATAGCCGCGAGGGCCATAAATAATAGGATTTACTTCAATGGATGATCTTTATTCAAAGATATGGACCCTGCAGACGTAACAAACATTAACACACTGTGATGTTGGGTATGGAGGTGAGCAGATGGTTGTCGGGAATGATTTGAGGCTTACCTTGGGTGGGTCCATTAATGTATCACAAAATATATAAGATAGACAAAATGTTCACTTTCACTTTTTGGACTGTTTCGGGAACTTCACTTGGTTAAATACAGTTGCAAAAATATGCGAGAGTACAAATTAACAAGGATAGGTGTTGACTTCACCGTCAGTTAGAAGGAGTGCGTCAACAAAGCCAAGAACGGTGACGTTTCGGTGCCGTGTTCCAAATTTAAGTTATAAAATGATTCGAAAAAGGGAGATGTGAGGGTGGCTTAGGGAGGATGTCCATGCAGAGTTTGCACTCTGCTACACTGCTACAGTACCCGGGGGGGCCGGAGAAAAAAAAAATTGATTGCCCTGTAATCGATTTTTTTTTTTATATGTATAGGATGCTGGTAAAATTTTGGTGTGTGTTCCGAAATATTGTGTGTTAATTAGTGAGTGTGGTGTAAGTGTAAATAAATTAATTGAAAGTGTTTTAAAGTTAATTAAAAATCAATATTAAATGTAAGTATGGGTCGTGAGTGATCAAAGATTTTGAGTGTATGTGATATCTACAGTGAGTATGTACATGGTGGAAATTCTAAGTCAATCATACGTCATATCATGCATTCGTCGTCAATCTAGGTGTCTGATTCCTATTACACGAAATCAGGCCCTTACAAATTGGAGAACAGTTTTGCTTATATTAACTGTTCTCGAAGAGTTTCCACCAGGGTTGTGTCGGCTTGTAAGTCACAACCGACTCTATAATCCTTAGCTTCTGGCTTGTTTATCGTGTCGCTAGACCCGCACGGTGATGTAGTATTTACAAGTTTGAGAGAAAGTATTAAATTATTACGAGAATCGTAATTGAAAAAAATTGTATACGAGAAATAGTTGGCGTATACGTTAAGTTCAAATTGTGGAAATCAAAAGGTAGACTAAGTTAATATAAACTTGGTTGCAGCAAGTTTAATTAGAATTGAAGTATAAATTTATTAGAAATTGTTATTAGTGAGAAGTGGATAATTACGACATTATCTTTGTCGATAAGGAGTATCTAATTTATTAATTAGATAATTAATTGTAACAAGAGAAGAAGAAAAATAGTTAAATATAAAATGATTTATAATAAGTTGTGTTTGACATACGTCAATGTTTGATGGTAAAGCCGAAAAGCGTGATGAGGTGAAAAGGTTTACAAAAAATAAAATGTGTGCGTGACTACTTTCTAGTGTAGTACGCTTTATCCAAATAAGGATAATTATAGGTTGAATAAATTTTAGTTTAGTTAGGTTGTTTTGCGGTTTTGGTTGGTTTTAGATCTTTGATATGCCAACGTCCTAAGTTGTTGTTGTTCATATCGGTTAGGTTATATACTAAAGGAGAAATCTTTTGGGATACGATGCATTTAATGTATTTTGGTGCTAATTTAGCTGAGAAGTTTTTGTCGGAAGAGCTTATGGGATAATTGCGTTTCCAAACTATATCGCCAGGTTCAAACTCTAAGTTTTGACGATGTTTGTTGTAGTGGGATGCGTTGTTTTGGTGAATGGAGTGTAGTCGTGATTGTACTTTATCAAAAATGGGGATAAGCTGGCCGAGATTTTCTGCATATATATCTCTTGGAGCGAAAATGAGGTCGTCCGTGGTGTCCTTTTGGGAGTAGGTAGAACCACACGGTACTAATTCGCGACCGAATACTAGGAAAGCTGGGGTAAACTTGGTTGATTCGTTAACAGACGAGTTGATAGCGAATTGTATTTTATGGAGGTGTTTGTCCCAGGTTCTGTGGTCGTCATTAACAAATGATGCCACTGCCGTAATAATGGTTCTGTTGTATCTTTCAACAGTATTTACCTGAGGGCAATGAAGGGGTATAAAGTGTATGGTATTTTGTATGAGTGAAACATGTCCGTTAATTCTGAGCTTGTCATTTGGGGACCGTTGTCTAAAATGACTGTTTCTGGAATACCGTAGTTCATGAATACTAAGTCTTCTAGGACATGTTTGATGACCGAGGAAGTTGCGCGTTTAATTGGGAATAATAGGCAGTATTTAGAAAAGCAGCAGGTTATTACTAGTATGTATCTGTTTAGTTTACGCGATATGGGTAGTGGTCCAATAAAATCGATTGAAAGGCACTGAAATGGTCGTGAGCATTGTTTAGGTTCGCCCATTAGACCGATAGCATTTTGGTTACGATGTTTATATGCGAGACATGTGTCGCAGCGTGAGATAAATGTTGCCACATCTTTGTACATGCCAGGCCAGAAATAGTTTAGCTTAATACGATGGTAGGTTTTGAAGGTACCGAAATGAGCTGCGGTTGGTGTGCAATGATTTTGTGCAATTATGGAGTTTCGGTGTTCTGAGGGACGACCAATTTCCAGCTGTATTGTGAGTTGAATGGGGTTAGCGAATTAGTGTATTTATAAAGTTTGTTATCTTTAATTGTGTAGTCGGGAGTAGATGAGGATTATTTTTACATTTATTAAAAATGGAGATGTACCATTCGTCCTTGGTACTACTGGAATTGATAATATTAACATTGGGGATGTTTCGTGAAAGCAGGTCGGGTACTAGATTTTCGGAGCCTTTTTATGTTTTATTTCAAAATTAAACATAGATAGGCGTATGCACCAACGTGCCAGTCTACCTGTGGGGTTGTCTAGGCGGAGGAACCATTGTAGTGCTGAGTGGTCGGTGTAGATGGTGAATTTGTGGCCATTATCTAGATAGCAGCGCCAGTGCTCTAGTGCTGTTATGACACTTAGAAGTTCTCGTTCTGTGATCGAGTAATTTCGCTGGGGTGGGTGAGCGATTTGCTCATATAAGCAATTGGCTTTTCTATGCCGTCAAATTCTTGTGTGAGCATCGCTCCGATTCCGAAGGACGAGGCATCGCAATGGACGGCGAAAGGCTTCGTGAAATCAGGGCAGGCGAGGATGGGGGTGCTAACTAAGGCTTGTTTAATGGAGTTGAATGCTGATTCAGCTTCTGGTGTCCATTTGAAGGGTGGTGCTTTTTTGTGGGTGGAGGTTAGTTTGTTTAAGGGTGTAGCTAGTGTGCTTAGGTTTGGGACGAAACGTCTGTACCAGCTTACGGTGCCAAGGAATTTCTTGACATCCTTTGCTGTTTTAGGTACCGGAATGTCCAGGATAGCTTTGACTTTGTCCGGGTCTGTTTGGAGACCTTGACTGTTGACGATGAAACCGAGATACTTTAATTCGTTACGGAAGAATGAGCATTTTGGGAAGTTGATGGTTATGTTGGCATCTGTTAATTTAGTGAGAAGTTTGTTGAGTATTTCAACATGACGTTCGAAGGTTGAGGTGGCTATGACTATATCGTCGAGGTAGCAGAATACTGAGTTGTCGCACATGAGATCTGATAGTAAGCTATCCAGAAATCTTTGTTGGGTAGCGGGGGCGTTGGTGAGACCGAAAGGCATCACTTTAAATTGATACATTCCGCGACCGGGTACGTGAAAAGCGGTTTTGGGTCTATCCTCAACTCGCAAAGGGATTTCCCAAAAGGCTTTGGCGATGTCTATGGATGAAAGGTATTTGGAATCGCGTAGGTTATCTATGATATCAGAAATGAGTGGTAGTTTGTAGGCATCTTTTTTTGTTATTGCGTTGAGCTTACGGCTGTCGACGCAAAATCTCCAGGTATTGTCCTTCTTAGGGGTAATCAATACTGGGTTAAGCCATGGGCTTTCACAAGGTTCAATTACGTCTAGGCGTACCATGTCATCAACTTCCTTGTGAAGGGCCTTTTGTTTTTCAGGGGATAAACGATAGCATCGCTGCTTTATTGGTGGGTGATCACCAGTGTCGATGCGGTGTTCTACCAGGTGTGTCCTACCTAGTGGTTTTGTGTCCGTAGAAATATTTTTGAATTTTTCTATTATTAGGTTTGCTGTAATTTGTTGGGATTCAGTAAGGTTTTTGAAGGAGTTGACAATTTTTGATTCTTGGGTTTTATTTATTAGGAAGGTAGTGGTTTTAGGAAATTGGAAGGAGGCTATTTTGTGTAAGACATTTGGGGCAATGTTGAATGCTTTCCAAAAGTCGATTCCTAAAATTAAATTTTGTGATACCTCAGGTATAACGTGAGCTGATATTAGTGAAAATTTATTGTTATAGGTTACGGAAGAGTGATTAGTCCGATGGAGTTTATTTTTTGGTTATTGGCTACTGTACCTGTTATCCGTATGTTTTTGTTTAATTTGAGGCCTTGTTTTAGTAGTATTTTGTAAGAATCCTTACCTAATATTGTAATAGTACTGCCGCTGTCGAGGAGGCCGTTCAGATGTAAGTTATTAATTTTTACTGTGACAAATGGTCGCTCGTGATCGTTATCATCGAATAAGAGAAGGTTTACGTGGTAAGACTTGAAAAATATCGAAAGTGAGTTTAACCAATTTGTCCAATCTTGTTTATCGAATTTAGAATTGTCATGTTGAACGGGCTCCTCCTTATTTAGTTTTTTGGAGTTTTAGTACATTTAGGGCAGTTGAGGGCTGTGTAACCCTTGTTGCCACAACGAAAGCAGACTTTCTGGGGGTTAGTACAATTCTGTAAAGTATGCGAATTGTTTCTACAGCGGGGGCATGAAAATTGGGATTGGGATTGGCTGCTGGTTGGGGATGGTTTATTAGTATTTACGGCATTGATGGCGTAAGGGAAAGGGGGGATATATGGTTGATAGTTAGGATTGGTAGTGTTTTTATTTGGGTTAGACGGAGAAGGAGTAGTATTGAAGTAATCTTGGGAGTGATTGTTGACGTGAAGTAACTTTTCAGTGAATTTGCATGATTCTAGGAGGGTAGGAATGGAAAGAAGGTCTGGTTGGGTTACTCGCAAACTATATTGGGGTTGTAGGTTGCGTAATAGAATATCGATTTTTTCGTTTTCGGACAATTGATTATGAAGTTTATTGAAAAGGGATTCCATAGTGGAGAAGTAGATTATGACGCGTTCGTTAGGGTGTTGTTTTCTATTTTCTATTAGCTTTTTTAGATTATAATCATGATTTCCAATTTCAAAATCGTTTATGATTGCTGATTTGAATGTTTGCCAGTTTGTGAGTGTGTCTTTGTGTGTTCTGAACCAGTCTAGTGCCGGTCCAGAGAGAATGTCGTAGATGTGGTTGTATAGAGTGTGTTCAGTTAGTCCTCTAACTTGGGCGTATTCTTCCACACGGACTATGAAGTCTCGTGGGCAGCCTTGACCCTTAAAGATGAATCTTTTAAGGTCTGTTTGGTATTTATTATTGTTGTTTGCTATTGTGTTCAATTTTTCGGTAAGTGTTTCGAAATAGGTGTTTGCAGGGTTAAGATTTACGCTGCTGGTTTGTGCCGAGCAGTATGTGGAGGAAGGTGGGTTAATCAAGTTGTTGTATTGTGTTTCTAGCTCTCTTAATCGTTTGAATAGGTCGTTATGAGTAGTTAGTTGTTCGTTTGTAATGTCTTCAGATTCAAGGTTAATAAGGTTGAATCTGAGCTTAGTGTGTGTAATGTAAGGTGGTATTTTATTTTTCCTATTAGGAAAACTTAGTAGGCTAGCTTCTATTAGGTTAAGGCATTTAGTTATATCTCGGATATCGGTATCGAGATTGTTTGGGCTAGTTTGGTTTATTGGCTGATTGGAAGTTATTGCTTGGGCTAATAATTGTTGGAGTTTTCTACAGTTTGGTTCTGGTTGATTTCAACGTTTCTTATTTTTAATTCGTATTGGAGTTCAGGTTTATTTAGGTAATTATAGTTTTCCATTGTAGTGTTTTATTATGAAGGAAAAGAAACAAAGTTTGTATTTAAAAACTTTGAAGTAAATTTTAAATTAAATTGACACTAGCTGAATTGCTCGTGGGCAAAAGTCGAAGTTATTAACTAATACTTGACGTTGGCAAAATCCGTTTGGTCGGAGCCAAAAATTAAAAGAAGTCCAATGACTATCTTTGGTTACTGACACTGGCTAAGTTCTGTTAGCAGATGCCAAAAAAAATAAAATAGGGGAGAATAGTTATTTGTTCAACAAGAAAGCAAAGTTAATTTTTGCTGCGAGTGCTAATTTTGAAACCCGAGGTAGCGAAGGATACTAAAATTGAATCACGAGCGTAGCGAGTGATTCAAAAGTAGTATCCTGAGCTCAATGAGAATTCAAAAGCACGAGTTGTAAATGTGTTTGCTTTCGTGTCGTAAACACAACTTTCACCTCTACCAGTAAGAAAATTATGTTTTAAGGTTTTGTTCTCTATGGCTAGGCAGAAGGGTGTGACTATACTGCCTAGAATTTAGTCTATAAATAATCCCGCCAAACAAATTTACAAAGATGCGTTCAGAAATTTTACAAAATGTCAATATTTAGAATTTTTCGTTCTGAAATCGCCGCCTCTATTACGACAAGTTTTTGAAATCTTTAGTGATAAATTAGATGTTCGAAATTCAAATTACTTTTCTCCACTACTTTTCTCAACAAGTTGAGAAATGTGATTTGAATTTCGAACGATGGTTAAAGACGACCTTTGCCGACTAAATTTTCGCAGCCAAATAGTTCTTTTCAAGCTGGTGAGGTGAAAATGAAATGACAACCTTGGTGTCAACTGAGTGGCAATGACAATGAGTGTTTGACTTGACACTTGTTTGTTTGATCGTATCTCTGGGCAGTGTCAAGCGTGTCAAACTTGTCAATCTAATTTATTCTACGTTTATTTATTTTGAAAATTATTTAATTATTTTGTAAATTTTATTTAGTTTCTGAATTAAATTTAGTCTAATTATTTATGTGGTGTAAGGAAATCAGCGGAAAGGTAAGTGAGTAGGTACTGTAATCAAAAATGAAATTGGTATTAGCTTTAAAATTTTATCGTGTTATTTAGTGGACGTATTGTCCACTGTTGGACATTCAGTTTTATGAAATAAGGGTCGCTCTGTACAGCTAAGGAAAACAGAGTGGGTGTACTTATCAAGGATAGTGTGTGTGTTGTGTTTGATGTGTAATTTAGTTTTTGGGGTGTGTGAAAGGGTGAAAGTTTTATGCCGAATTACTTTGCCGAAATTAGGTCAGGGGTGCCGATGCCCGTTTTAGAATTTTGAAAAATAAGCTAGTTGATGGGGTATGAGATGGGGTATGTATTGAGTTGTGGAGTTGGGGTCTGGCTGTCGGTCTCGAAGACCTGCAGAACCCCGCTAACTACTCGTATGTCCAATTCCTAGGATATTGTCCTAGGTATTGGTGTGAATTATATCTCCGAGTGAAAGATGACTTTCGTCTAAATCCACTCGAAAGATATTGTTAGCTACCAATGGGTAGCCGTGATAGTGTCTATTGTCTGTATTATGGGGTGTAACGATTTGATTTGTGTACTGTAGGTGTACTGTAGTTAATGATGATGATGATAATGGGAATTTATTTACAGATTTATTTATTTATTTACAGAGTTGGACGTCGCGGTTCTGGGTGGCTGACGCTTATTATTATAAAATTGCAATTGGAATTGGAGGACTGCAGAGTTTTATATCTTGTACTATTTTGCCTATTAAATTATCTAATAAATGAATGTGATTATTTGAGTTCTTTTTTATTTGCCAAATGGGTCCGAAAATAAGATAGGATAATTTTTGAATTTTTTGGTAGTGTATGAATTTGATGATGATGATGATGAACACAAAAAAAGGTAACACAATTAATTGAAACAAAATAAATAAAATATCTTGATGTTGAGGTGGTCTTGAGGTGGGTATCTTCTGTCTTGACTTGTTCTTGTTGGGTAGAGGATCTCAGGGTGGCAGTGGGTCTTGAAGTAACCGGGGCTTCTACCGCGTTGGCGCCAGTATAGCCGCGAGGGCCATAAATAATAGGATTTACTTCAAATAGGAGGATGTCCATGCAGAGTTTGCACTCTGCTACAATGGTATAGATTTACTGCAGTGATTTTCGCAGAAATATGTTGTAGACCAAATATGCGAAATTCTGTTGCTCGACCTTCGTAACCGATTACACCTTCAAACGTGAGCATATTCTATAAAAATCCGATGATAAATTTTATTACAACTGTAAACATTTTCTACGCGCCGTGAAAATCACGAACAGCTAAGCGGGGAGGGGGGAATTTCAGTAAAAGGGGGGTTAGGGAGGTGATATGATGGGAATGTATTCAGGTATTTTATTTATTAGCCAGTACCATTCCACTCCCAAGCGATTCCAAATTCAATAACCCATATTGGCTTGTGCGATGATTGGCTAAATATTATGAAAATAAATTTGTAGCATTGTTAAGATGAGCGGACGTGATTCTCTGCACGATATTATAGACTAAGAGAAATGAGCTGCTGTAGGACACTAGTAAGAGGTGTCGTAGTATCGATAGCGAAATTAGCAGCTGAACTTTCTTGCGGTATAAAGTCAAAATATTGTAAAAACTTTCAACTCTTTTCTACGTAGAACAAACAGAAATCTACTGTTGCATTTCCATTTCATTTTGAAGTAGGTATACTAGGTATTTTATGCATCGCCGACGGTAAAGGGTCATATCAATATGTAATATTGGACACATAACCACCTGCTCAGCTATTTACGTTGTTGAGCCACCAAAGGCATCGATGACACAAATACCTCAGATTTCATTGCAAAACTATTTGCCCGACAATTTGATCACGCGATCCATCACGCCGGGTATAAAATAGAATTCCACCAATTTCACTGACACCTAAATATACCGGGTGGTACCAAAAGACAAACTTTTCCGAAAATGCTAAGCTCAGGTGGTCGAACTGACCAACAACAACAAAAAAATTATAAGTAAAAAACATTTTTAAAACAAGCTTTTATTTGGGTGTGCTAAAAAGTATAAAATAATCTATTTACTAAAACTTTAACTTGTAACTTTTAATGGCATTAAATCTACGTCTTCACAATTTATAAGATATAAAATCTTGTCGCGAGATTTATGTAGGTACTCGTGTGGTGTGAGTTAGTTTAAAGTTTATTTAAGATCATTTACACTGGTTTTCTAATTTATTTATTGATTTAGACACAGGTCAAATCTCGCGACAAGCTTTTATATCGTATAAATTGTGAAAAATCGATGAAATTTATGTTGCTTCTTCATTGACAGTGCCATGAACAGAAGACTAAAAACCCCAACACAACAACCATTCAACCCCTAAAAATCTGTGCAAAGCGACGTCATTTACCTCACACTAGTATTTATCTTTCATTTGTCTATGTTTATCACCCATTTAGTAAGAAAACATAACAAACTTAATACGCCATCTAACGTTTAGTCTGTCATATCTGGTTTTATTTTGAGTGACGTAAACGTCACTTTATTTTTCGAGTTATTCTGAAAAATTCCTTTCATTTGATATCCTAATTGTAAAAAGCATAAAAATTTTATTCTGCCATCTTAAGAAGTCCACCATAGTTACCACCATAGTTAGAATGACGTCAACTTGTAATTCGAATAGGTAATTCTCAGCAAGCCCTTTCATCTGACACTCATATTGTAAATTATCATAGGTGGCCACTGGCCATCTTTAGATGTCCGCCATATTATTTTCTAAATTGTACTCAGCAAGCCCTTTCATTTGACACCCATATTGTAGGAGTGCGTCAAAGATTACTTGTCGGCCATCTTGGATATTCCGCCATATTGGATTTAGAATAACCACACACAATCTAACATGCATTGTCATCTGAGTTAAACGTGTTTACAAAATTTCAGATCAATCGGTTGAGAATATCTGCTTCAAAAGTGAGTTGCAAGATTTGACCCGAACAAACATACATACTTACATACACTGCAAGTTAAATAAAAGCTTTTAAAAATTAGGTCAATGTCAATCCATACAAGAAAAAAAAAATGTGTTCATACAAAACATATTGCGCCGACCCGAAGTAGGTAATTGGGATAAGGGCAGGAAGATGATGATGATGATACAAGATTTTTTTCACGCTGTGTTTTTTTTTTGTCCAAGATCAGTTTTCTTACTTTGACATTTGAATCTTGTGGAAAGTTGTTCAGTATGACATATTGAACTTGACTTTTTCGGGAGGTCGATTGATGCCACCCTGTATAGCTGATTCAAACCATTCGGAATTTAAAATACAAACATGGAATTTATTGATGTGTTAGCCGGTCGTGTCAATTAGGGTTTAACTTACCGTCCGGTTGACCATGCATCCGGTCAGACGTACAACCGGCTTTCAATTGATGCTTTTATTTTATTTTAATGTTAAACTGCTAACGTAAATTTTAAATTGAGAATAAATTACATTATGGACAGGTAATTTACAATTTCAGTTTGATGTATGCGGCTTTGTGTTACAATTGAAATTGAAATAAATATAATAAATGCACCTTTGAGCTCGGTGTAATTAATGCGTAAATTGACTAAATCGCGTTAAGCCTAAAAGTCAAATCAAAAGGGCTGTATGTGCATTTTTATTGCTAAAACAGCAAGGACTATTTAACTTTGCTACTAACCGCGCGTTCACACTGAAGATATTCTGTCCGGCGACTTATTGGAAGTCTGTTTCACACAAGTGGAAAAGAACGAGAGATCCGTATGTCGCGGTCTTACCCGCTCAGTAAAGTAAATACATTTTTGACATGATTTGTACATTACAAAGGAACTTAGTAATTCAGTAGATATTGGTAATTACATTTTTTTGCGAACTTAGTTGATTATTAAATAAAAAGTCGTTAAAATTACCTCTGATACTAAAACATGGAATTTTAATCGGCGAAAACTTATACAATTTAAAAATTTCTTTTGCATAATTCAAAATTGTTGTTAGCTTGACAAATTGAATAACTTCAACTTCATAACATCATCTTAATTCTATATGACTACAGCTTTCATTAAATTTGACCAGTGAGACGGAAAATTTAATGCAGTTATTTCAAAAGTAGTAGTTCTTTGAATAAAGTTAGCTAAGTCATGGCTAAGTCACAAGTTTTTGACCTTTTAGGCTAACTTTGATAACTCACGTTTTTTAAAAAGGTAGGTATATAGGGTGTTAGGGTGTAACGAAAACTTTGCAGGCGGGCTCAGACCATGAAACTGAACAACTTTTATTATGGATTCAATGGCAGGAAACGAAAAAAGATTTCCGGTCTCCCATACAAAGTCAGTCAGCTGATCGTGAATTTTGTATGGGAGGTCGGAATTTTTTTTTCGTTTCTCACTATTGGCTCCTTAGTAAAAATTGTTCAGTTTGATTGTCTGGTCATGCCTGCAAAGTTTTCGTTACACCGTCCCTAACACCCCGTATAAATTAAAGTGTAAGAAAAGTTAATTTTGAGCCAATGATGCATACCTATATTACAGTACCTACTGTCCCGTCCGTGACATTGATAAACAAGAGAAGACTTTTGACATAAGGGTTAAAAGTCTTTAAAGTTTAACCCTTATGTCAAAAGTCTTCTCTTGTTTTAATTTTCATACGACTTGACACAACTGAAGTATAGGCGCGCCACCGTCCCCGTAATTTGTGACAGAAGTCTTGTCGTGGGCGAGATTGGTCTCTTCTCTACAGTGCATAATGGTAGCTCAGTTGGTTTTGAATCTGGACTGGACCGGACCGAGGGTCCATATAATGCCAATACTGTGTCAAATATGGAGCGAACTCACACGAAAGCACACAGAATAACGGAACACAGGAAGTTTCCTGTTTAATGAATGACTGTAGAATGTGAATCTTGTAAACTCCCCCAAAGAAATAAATGTTTTGACTTTGACTTTGAATGCTGGACTCTAAAGGAAGGGCAGTCGCAAGCCACATCACCCCTTATTTTGTGGTAGTTAGTTTGCTTATATTCTTATTTAGTTTTTCTTATTCTAGTGTAGATAGTAATAGAACAACAACAAGGCAGCCACTCTAATGCCGTGTGTGTGGCGACATATTGGAAAAATAAAATTTTATTCACCGCGACTCGCAAAGAACAATTCAAGAATAGAACAATTGGTTGCTCTATAACTCTATGACATTTCAAGATGTCTTTTGTTCTCAAAGTTACGAATTCTCAGTACTATTATAATACCTACTGTCTATGTGTATGAAACAATGACTTGCCTAGATTTGACAAGTCTGAGCTGAACTGTTCAACTGAATGAGCAAACTCGACTCAACTGGGCCATTTCGGCTTTGTCCGGGTTTATTGACCTCACAGACTAGAAACATGCCTTGAAGTCTTTGTTATACTGAAATAATTATTCTAGATTCATACCTACATACATATATCTGCTAAAGCTCCATAGGAAGACGTTGGAAAAAATGGTTGCCTGTATAGTCGGTATCCGGGTTAAATTTGAACGTGACAACGTCTTTTTCCTGGTATAATTCTCGAATGCTGCGCGCACCGATTATGTTTGATAGGGAGAGAGACGGCATTAAGCGTGCCTCTCTCTCGGTCATGACTCGTTATATTTTTCCTTGCATGCCACCGAGCCACAACCTAATTTAAGACTTTGTCACGTCAAAACTAAATTACCTATTAAAAAATTACATCCAGTTCGGTTAATGCACATCGATCAAACTCCAGTAATTGGATAAAATTATAATAAAATAACGAGTGCATCTCATTTGGCTAACCGGCGGACCGTGCGGTGATTACCGTTGTAATTACGTACACATTAGCAAATTAATTAACTACCAAAATGGAAGCCCAATGCGACTTTTAACTCTTGTTGTTATTGCACTTAATTTGAGGTTATTGATTTGTTATTATTGAACTGAACAGGGAGTGAAGTAATGAGAATTTTGATTGCAATGGAGGAAATATTAGTATTATAGGCAGGTTCGAACTGCAAGAACCTTAGTCTAAACTTAGCTTAAGCTACGGTATATGATCTAGTTAATATTGACTAGTGGTGATGGATGCGGCTATATCAAATACTACCTTTAATATCTGTCTCGAACTAAAATGAAAAGGACCCCGCACGATTTGTTCGACAAGGGCCGTCCGGTCAAATTGGCTGAAATTTTGGGGAAAGGTAGTACGTAATGCTCTCATTAAAATGTAAAAAAATGAGCGAGTGGAAATGACCAGTTTTTGAGATATAGCTATTTTAATGTTGCAGTCACAAAACATATTTTGATTTAAAAACGTAAGTCATTAAGTCATATATCATATTCTTACTTATTTTTTACGTTCATCTGTACAAAACCAACCCACGAGGTAAATATTTCAATTGGAAAAGTGTTTATTTCGGGTACCTTACATAATATAATATATCAGCAAGGCAAGCAAGATCGCCTAAATTATACAAGATACAGCAATGGCTCCAAAGCAAAAGTTGTTTAGCACGATTGGCCACTTCTGCTGGCACATGGACACCAAGAGTATAGAGTAGTCCACCAGGACTTCTTCTAAACCATAAAATATACAGAAATGCCTCCATAGCAAAAGCTGTTCACCATGATGGATCGCTTCGGCTAACAGATTGAAGTCGAGGTTCTGGAGTAGGTACCTGATTTAGACCACCAGGACCTCATCTTAACTATAAAAGATACGGAAATGCTTTCATAACAAAAGTTGTTCAACATGTTAAGCCGTTTTTGCTGGCACTTTTATATCGAGGGTTTGGAGATCCTGGAGTAGAACGTGCAATGATCCTATTCCTACGGGAAAGCGGGGAAGTAACAGCTCTAGTTATGAATATGTTGCGGCCAACTAGTTAAACACGCTGTTCAAATGCACAGATTGCTCTTTAATCAAGCGGTGCCATTCAACCACATCACTAAACGTTCATTAGCTAAGTGGTTGACACAACGTTCAACAGTTCATTCCATAATTCCATTCCATGAAATGCCCAACTAAAGAATGAGATGTATGGTTGAATGTTGTTGTTTGAATACGGAGCTAGCTGTTATTTAATGCATTATTCAGCCATTTGAAATAGCCAAAGTGGTAACATAACTTTTGGAATGGAAATCTCTTATAGTTAAGATGAGGTCCTGGTGATCTACAACAGGTACTCCAAAACCTCGACTTCAATCTGTTAGCCGAAGCGATCCATCATGGTGAACAGCTTTTGCTATGGAGGCATTTCTGTATATTTTATGGTTTAGATGGAGTCCTGGTGGACTACTCCATACTCTTGGTGTCCATGTGCCAGCAGAAGCAGACAATTGTGCTAAACAACTTTTGCTTTGGAGTCATTGCTGTATCTTGTATAGTTTAGGCGATCTTGCTTGCCTTGCTGATATATTATGTGTAAAATACCCGAAACAGACACTTTTCCAATTGAAATATTTACTCTCGTGGTTTTATACAGATGAACGTAAAAAATAAGTAAAAATATGACATTTGACTTATTGAGTTACGTTTTTACATCAAAATATGTTTTGTGACTTCAACATTAAAATAGCTATATCTCAAAAACTGGTCATTTCCGCTCGCTGATATTTTTACATTTTGATGAAAGCATTGCGTACTACCTTTCCCATAAATTTCAGCCAATTTTACCGGACGGCCCTTGTCGAACAAATCGTGCGGGGTCCATTCAATGTTATCAAAGTAAGTCCATCGCACTCTATTTTGAATGTATTCCAACTCAACTATTAATTTGTATCTGATATGATGTGACATATTGTATCAAAGCCCAGCAAAGTTAGATATGTTATTCATGTTGTGTCCAACAAACGAGTAGGTTTTAAAAATAGCACTAGTAGAGAAATAACATTCAAATGATAACGACCCTCATCGAGTCGATGACAAAGGTCCTCCTTTGGGAGACCGATACCTAGCACACTAGTGATGTACATTTATCGATAGATCTATGGCGATGTCTTCAAAGGAATGAGAAACGATAGTTGGAAATATATTTTTTACAAACTTATCCAGCATTTGAGGAAGCGATGAATGCCAAAATACCGATGGCGTAAGGTTCTGGATATTTCTCCTTTAATTCGGATCATTATTACAAGCAAATCCAGATGGATCTGTTATTCACAAAAATATTATTTACGGCGGAAGTACCTTAACGTTTTAAAATTTTACACAGAATTTCATCCAAATGGTCTAAATCGTTTCATGGAAAAGTATTTAAAAATTCCACGAATCCTTAATTCGTTCACGAATCGGTGGAAAAACCTAAATAATTTGTGAAGTACTGTAGCAGGAAAGCTGCTGATGAAAACATGCAGGAAGCTTAGTAAATTTGAGGAAATGGTCTTTATAAAAATTGGACGACCATTAATTACACACAAGATTAAAAAAAAAATACTGCATAACTTTCTCCAAACAATGTAGATCAAATTATTAAGAAAAGCCTCTTAAAGAGCTCTAGATGATCTATCCTAGCACAACACTACAAGGAGATTACTAGAAGTAGATTTTTTTTAAGTAGGTACCGCTTGCTCTTTGATCATCGACTCTGTGACTAGCACATCATGAGCCAAATTCCAAAGGGAGCAGACAGAAAGCGCACCTCCATTAGAAGTTGAATTAATGCTAAAGGTGTTCTTTTTTTAAAGGGTAGTTTTGCTCTTCAGTCACTGACTCTGTAATTTGCACATCACTAGGCTCAGTCCAAAGGAAGCGGACAGACAGCGCACCTCCATTAAAATTTGAATTAATGTGCCGGCTGCAATCTGACTCTATGGAGACGACCGCCCGTGTTATAAGATATAAGAATATTGTAAGAATTAGATATTATATGAAAGGGCTCTACAATCATCGATTCTGTGACTAGCACATCACTAGCCGAAGTCCAAAGGGAGCGGACAGACAGCGCACCTCCATTAAAAGTTGAATTAATGTGCGGGCGCCGGCTCCAATCGCTATCTAACTCTCTGTAAACCACAGCCCGCGTTATGATATAAGAATATTGAAAAAAGTAGATATTATTTATGAAAGGGCTCTTTCGTCATCGACTCAGCACATCACTAGTCGAAGTCCAAAGGGAGCGGACAGACAGCGCTCGGGCGCCGGCTCCAATCGCTATCTAACTCTCTGGAGACGACCGTGTCTACACTCGGCCGATACGCAAATGCTGGGAAATAGTTTGTATTTTCCAAGAATCCGCTTTGTTTATTTACATTTTCACGTCTGTTGTTAAGCTTCACGTAGGTAGAACTAATGTATCAAGAAAATATATAATTAAACGCAAAATAGGTATAAAAAAAAAACCTTTTTGTACACCATATTTCAAGGGTAGTTAGTTTTGAAGGGATGCACCAATTTCTAAAGTAGGTACTCAATTATTGAATCAAAATGTGAATCTTGATGTTGAGTTTCTGGGGCCGATAAATCTATTTTAGTAGCTGGGTTTAGTTTTTGAAAGCGTTGTATTTTGAGTATCTCGTCAGTCATTGGTGACATCGAACTGTCGGAGCCCAAAGTGACATCATTAAGTCTAAAATAAAGACCGAGCGCGGCAGTGCCTAGTCAACGTGACAGCGTCGTTCAAAGTATGGCTGGTCTGTATGAGGATGTCAGAGAGACCGGGCCCTCCATACAATGAACAACACTGTCACGTTGACGGCGCACTACGACGCCGCCGTGCTTGGTCTTTATTTTGATCTTTAGCAAGAATACATTGCAGAGTCTCTTAATACACTCTGCCTATCCCGCACGGGATATACGCGTGATGACATGTGTATAACTGCACAGTCTCTCCATGACCTGATACCTCTGTCACCATTCCATCTCCGGTGCACGAGACGCCGATTGGGATTCCACCCTTATATCGTAGACATCCCGCAAATTCGCACAAATTCGCTTCTACATTTTTGATGCGAGCTGCTAAAGAGTGAAACACCCTGCCTGCGGATCTGTTTCCGGAACAATATAACCTGGGCCTTTTCAAGGCGAGAGTGAATAGGCATCCCACCCAAAACATAAATGTGAAAGGCTGCCAAGTTCGATAATATTGGAATGCTTCGCCTATAAAAGAAGTGAGATCTAAATAAGTACCAAGTTCCATACACAGACCTTAGTTAAAAATAGTAACAGGAATGCACACTTGATTTTTCGCAGTTTGGAAATAGAATCTACTTTCCAAACTGCGGAAAATCAAGTTCCTGTTACTATTTAACTGAGGTCTGTGTATGGAACTATTTAGATCTCACTTCTTTATAGGCAACATTCCAATATTATCGAAGCCTGTCTTTATGTTTGAGATTATTATTTTTGTAAGGTTTGTTTTTCTTATGAGTTAGTTAGGTAAGGAAATATCTCATTTATACTTTACTTTGACTATATACAAACCTTCGTAACGAGTTGTAGGTCGGTACGACGATTGGACGATATAGATAAATTGTTGTTTTAGTTCCTTAGGGTATGAATTTACACCTTCATTATTTTAAAACCGACTCACACTTGGCCATTTTCAGATTTTTCCTTTACCTTGACCTAAAGACCTACCTCCATGCCAAATTTCAAGTCAATACGACCATTGGAAGTGGTCTAGGTTTTGATGAGTGAGTCAGTCAGTCAGTCAGTCAGTCAGTGAGTGTATAGTAAAAATAGCGATTTTCTGACGTCAATATCTCAAGACCTACAATAGGTACATTAATGAAATTTTGTATCTTAGATAAGTAAGTAGATCTCGACAGATACTAAATTTCATATGCGTAGATAAAATAGATTTTGAGTTATAGGTGGGTCGAACTTGGCCCGAAATGGTTCGTGTAATATAACCCACGGCCGGTGTGTCGCTTTTTTTGCTCGAACTTGGCGGACACACTGCCGTGTGTCTAGATTATCTGGGCGAGCATGTTCCATCATCGTCTGCATCGTCACTTAACATCAGGTGAAATTGCGGACAAATGCTTACCCATTATTTATAAAAAAAAGGGATATTATAAATTGCATATCAAATAAATAATCGCCTATCAATACATATTCATCATTTATATTTTTTTTTACATCAAATATCTTACTTCACTACAAATAAACTAAATGTTTAACAAAACATAAACTGCAGATAATTCGAAATTTTACATCAATATGATATAACTTTTTTCCTCATAATGCAATACAGATAAATTTATTTTTGTACAAAAATACTACATACATAGCATGAATACTGACTGCACAGCAAATTTTCCATATTTCATAGCAAAATAACTATCCCAGTCGCATATTAACCAGTAAACATACGAAAGTAAACATAAGTTTATAGGTCCGTTAGGTATAGCCTAACCGAACCTGGCGCGAAAGCGCCAGGTTAGGTAGGTTAGTTAGAACTCTGACCACAACGCACGAGCCGAGCGAGCGGAGCGGCGATGCGGCAGCGGCCGGCGATGTGCCAGCTGACACGCTATGCGCGTCATCAATTTAAAATATGATTATCGATGTGTATGATTAACGATGATGGTTCATCTCTAATAAAATCTGCTCTAAATAATATAAAAATAGAAGCTATATTTAAAAGAAAAAGAGTTAACAGGTATAATGTGTATTAAGATTATTAGCTGAGCATTGATGAAAAAGCTTTTGCTTTAGGAAAAATCGCTGTACGCTGCGAAAATAAATTGTAGTGTGTTTAGTGATATTTTGAGTTGAATATTATGCTGTGCAATCAGTAATTTTGATGGAAATTTGGAATCTTATTGCATAGAAAAAGGATATTTTTTTATTTGCGTTTAAATACTATCCTAAAAAAAAGTGACATCATTAGAAAGCATACATTGCAAAGGGTCTTTTAATACACTCTGCCTATCCCGCACGGGATATACGCGTGATGTGTACAACTGCCACATCATTGGTCAACATTGGTGACGTCACTGACCTGTCAGCGTCTAGTGACATCATTAGCAAGCATACATTGCAGGTGGTCTTTTAATACACTCTGCCTATCCCGCACGGGATATACGCGTGATGTGTATAACTGCACAGTCTCTCCATGACTCGATACCTCTGTCACCATTCCATCTCCGGTGCACGAGACGTCGATTGGGATTCCACCCTTATATCGTAGACATCCCGCAAATTCGCACAAAGCGCTTCGCTTCTACATTTTTGAACTCCCTGCCTGCGGATCTGTTTCCGGAACGTTATAACCTGGGCCTTTTCAAGGCGAGAGTGATCTATAGGCATTATCTGGGCGAGCATGTTCCATCATCGTCTGCATCGTCACTTAACATCAGGTGAGATTGCGGACAAATGCTTACCCAATTTAAAAAAAATACTGTCGCATCATTGGTCAACATCGGTGACGTCACTGACCTGTCAGCGCCTAAAGTGACATCATTAGCGGCGTGCGGTGCGGAGGGGCATTTAATTATCCCGCTGCGGTCGTTCGCTGGCCGGGAATTAACTCACTCAGCTTCAACCACTGCAACCATTGGATAGATTAGGTTTAATGACAAAGTGATCCAGTGACGATGATTTTCCTGTATGCTGCCACAAATATTCACTATGCTCCTCTTCTAGGAGAGCGTTCCCTGTAAATGCAACATCTTGCACTGCACTTGCCAATCCACCTGCCAAGCGTGGTGAGTATGCAATACCCCCAGATAGAGAGAGACCCAGGTCCAACAGTGGACTTTTATGGCTGTTGTTAATGCTTTTTATGACTTTCACGGGTACCTAGAAATGGGATCATTCTATTCTATACCGGTAACGATGAGTTCCTACAACAATGTCTAAACTAGGTAAGTCGGTATCTAACAGTTAGGTACCAAGGCAAAGTTTTATCTTACGAGCCACTATACACAGAAATATTCATTTTGTGCGTGCTCTCTTCCAATTATCTCCGAGATTTGTGCACGGAGAACTAAAAAGAATGTTCCTCCTGGCTCGTAAAACACACAAAGAAATGAATGCAAAAAGAATGCTCGGAAAGAATGAAACGTCTGATGAAGATGTTTTTTGAATGCGCTCAAGTGAGCGTGAACGGATTGCTTCTAACAGTTCTGCAGGTGATCCTATTTTTAGAACTTTCCAGCAATTCACTAAGTATGTTTTGTTTGGCTGCCCAATTATTCAGGGTGTTAAAAAAATACCTACTATATACACACAGAAGCGTATAAGCCTCTGAACTTCTTCCAAGGTAAGAAATAAGAAAAATCCAATAGAAGGTTGAAACTTTTTCAAAATGTCTCAACTTATTCTTTACCGGAAATCGTTGAGTATCTTAATCCAGTTTTATTAAGTACATTTTTAAAATTAAAGATGTGAGAGATTGTATTAATTTACCTGACATCCTATTTCTAAAACTTGTCCCCTATAGTCCAGAAGAAAATGTGTGAAAACTCTGACACGGACACAATAGAACAACGGACTAAACTACCTAAATGAGACATTGACAAATACGAGATCTATATCATCCAGTGTATTCTAAAAATAGGTGCTCTGGACACTCAAAGAGTCCGGACTGGAGAAAATAAACCAGCACCCGGATAGTTCCGATCTGCAAAGTTTGCATGCATTAGACGGAGTTAGTTCCCAACTAGTTCTAGTTTAGCACCATTGGATTGCATGAGCTCAAATACTTCACGTTTTGTATTTTGCTTTTCGAATCTCTTGGCTCTTACCCGTTTTTTCAAACCAAATTCAAGTAAGGCTAGCAAGTCAACCCTTGTTTATGTTAGTAAGTATCTAACTCGGCTGCTCCCTTAAATGAAGTTCTCAAGATGTTTCTCCAGAGTAGGTTTAATAGCGTCTAGGTTCGTCTAGCAGTCTGCACTGAGAGCAAACAATATCGTACCTTATTACCTGTTTAATCAAACTATACCCAATTACCCACTCACAAGCTCTTTTCTTCTTGTCGGCAACCCTCACATTTTCTCTAATTTATATTATCTTTTTCACTAACTAGGTTCGCGTGATATTATCAGAGAACATCTTAAGTTATTCTGAGAAAATACGTTTCTTAGGTTAATGCGGTTCTTTAGAAGAATATTTCAAGACTTGAGAACTTATTAGTGATAAAGTGGATTTCATTTAAAAAGCAAAATTTTAAATGCATTTAAAAAACTTATCTTAAAGTTATGATGGATTACTGCCTTTAAGATAGTTTTAATCAACCATTACTCTTTGAAAAAATGCTTTACTTAATGTAGATTAATATTAACGTGACGCCCACTCATCTAATACACCTTACGCACTAGATTTTGCTAATGGTAGGTACTTGTTAGTAACTTGAAGCTTTGCATAGCTTAGTAGGAATGCTTACCGTCTTACCCATTAATATTATAAACCTAGATAGATAGCCTTGCTATATGTACTTAATCGAAATTATAACTAGAATAGGTAAGTACTTATTAAAATCGCTTTTTTCTAACACAGTTTGAAAAGCATTTAAAACATTATACAGCATAGGTACGAAAGGGTCTTAATTTTTCATGTGTCATGGACAATATTTATCTAAAGTTTTGCCTCTATTCAACTAGGAGGTCAAAGGCTTGCAGTGACCGCAGGCTGTCGCTGGTCAGAGCAGACGAGTGACATACCCCTCCCTTAACCCTCCTCTCTTAAGTTGAGAGTCCCAACACCCCGCAGGGACATAGAGTTTAGCCACCTGTGATTCGAATTTCAGACATTAGACTTAGACTTTTGAATTCAGAGTAAGAATCAATACGAAAAAAATACGCCACTAACAATTAAATATAATACCAAAGATTCTTACGTAGTTTGAGAATCATTTATAAAGCGCCCTCACTCCATGTTTTTACATTGTCTTCCAGAAGCTAGGTATTTTCAAAGCAGGTGTAAAGATCACAACCTGACAAGTCTTTATCAAAATACAAGTAGGTAGCTCCAATGGTAGCTCTTGAATAATGAATACTTAAGCATCATCAGACATTTTCCGGCGCAATTTCTTCCCAAAAATAACAAAACAGCTCGCATGAAAGGCTCTTTCTTGCTTTATCATTATACAATCTTTCTTCACGAGGTAAGAGACGCCTAAAACTGATATTTTTCTGGCAAAATTATATGCCCTGTCACGTAGTAGTATTGCCTCTCATGAATAAAGACGCTAAGCTGGCGGCTCCGTATGCCGCGAGGCCTTTGCCCAATATTGTAAAACTACAGGTGAAATTTGACATACTTACATTACGTATCCGTTTAGGCATTTGGCTTTAGCACAGTTTCCCGGCTACGCAATGTACTAAGAATTATACAGGATATCTTTTAGCCTGTAGTTCTATCAAGGTCTTGTTTCTAATTCAGCTTATAAGACCCTAACTGAATTTCGTTCCTAACTTTTAATAATATTTTCCTCTGTTTGGTGGCTGCGATAGTTATTTTGTTAAATCACGTTTATCCTACATGTGTAAACTATTAAAAACTCCCTCTTGAATCACCACCCACGTTATTTCTATTAAAATAATAACACATCAAAAAGGCGTCCATGAAAAAGCGACCTCATTGCAGAGGTACTTACTATAATTTTAGTACTTACGTACTATACAAAGTTATTCAAGAATTTGAATCAACAAACACAAAAAGAACGTTGAAGGTCTTATAAAATGACTGTGTGCTAATGTTCTGATAATAGCTTTTCAGAAGTCCGTCGCTTTTTTCCACGATTCCTAGAAAAGTAATGATACTTGAGAATTTTATTGATAAGATCGCTTGAAATTCAACTCTATACTTATTCGTAACCTCTAGTAATGCTGTGACCACGCCCCTTGCGGGTAGGCAGAGCGTGAGACACAATACTGAGAGTCAATCAGAAGACCGTGTCTCACTATTGAGACAGGTTGTTAGCCTGTCGGCTAAAGTTGAAATACACAACTCTCAAATCCCGTAGTCGGTTCTTACGAGATGCGGTGATGCTATTCTAAGCTGGCATTACACGGCTTTGAGTCTTTGATATCGGTTTAGAATATTGGTTACAAAATGTACTTTGTGAGGATACCAGGGAATAAGCAAGTTGTTCTGTAAGTACGCACGAGTCGTACAGAGCTTGGATTTACAGCTACTTTGGTATTCCCAGCTGTGGGCTGCGGGCGAAGTGGGGGGGGGGAACTTGCAGCAAACACGCGCTCTTCAGACCACACTCGACAACTATACACACAGCAGCAAAGTTAATAGCACATTTTTCTTGGAGTTTGGATTTAGAACTAATTTGGTTTTCCTAGCTGTGGGCGGCGGAGAGGAGGGGGACGACTACTTGTAGTAAACAGGCGCAAAGTTAAACGCACATTTTTCTTGGTGCTTGGAGTTAGAGCTAAATTGGTATTCCCAGCTGTAGGCTGTGGATGGTGTGGGAAAAGGACGACTACTTGCAGTAAACACACGCTCTTCTGACCACACTTGACATTAAGACACACAGCGAGAAAGTAAAAGGCAGATTTCTTTATCGAACTGGCTTGAAAAGCCCAGTCTTCTTTTCGTATTTCAAAGTTTTTCAACCGCCTACAGCTCGCCTCGTAGCAGGTCTCTGATACGTAGCAAACAAGCATGAAGGTCTTAACACAAGTATTGCGGTAAGGGTATATCGACCAGAGAGATAAACATTGTGCAATAAACAACGCGCTTGAAAGTAACTAGGTAACGTAGATTACAGTAAAATGATATTTAAAACGTGTTATACATTTTGATAACCTGGCTAAGTTAAAGAGACTAGGATGGTAAACCTGGTCAAGAATTTCTCAGTTTGTCCCGAAGCTTTGCTAGCGTGTGTATAATATTATTGTAAAGGAAGTTCGGCGTCGCTCTCAACTCGTGCTTTTCGAAACACGCAGTAAAAGTACCGTGTGGAGCACCTTGCGCTCGCTCACTTGATGCATTTCCTGAAAACTTCAACTGAAATGAGTTTGAGTGCGTCTTTGAAGCTGCAAAAGTTCAAAGTTCTGAATTGTTTTCGCATTTGAAATGTGATTTTGCTTGTAAAGATGTATGATAATGCTAGAATCTTGGGAATCACGGAATGTCCGTTGCTGTCCGTCTACTGTTTCACATAAACCAAGATAAATACTTTCATACAGTATTTGTATGAAAATAAGGCGGTACGACTTACAAAATTGCGCATAATTTAGCTGTTGTACTGTATATCCTTCAAAATAATTATTAGCGTAGCGCCTGAAGGAGCCTCGAACCAAGCTCCGAGCGACGTCGAGCGTGTAGCGACGGATCGGCTCGTTAACATACAATCTCGGATCAAAAGCACCTGATTTACCTCCTTAGCACATCAAAAAGCCCTGATGGCGGAGATATTAGGGCTAAATGAGCGTATCTTACCGAGCCTGCTTACACCTACCGACTAAATTATCCTGAACCATACCAAAACTAACTTCTCCAACCAACTTGCTTACTTCACTGGGATCTTCTAAGACTGGTCTTCCTAGAAGTTCATTACCCCGTCCGTAGCTTCACCTTAATTTAGTTAGCTGAGTTGTTCCCAGCAAAATATGTCGGTGGGAGAGTATTTATCATACTAAGTCGTTCCTAAGTAGGTCAGCTGTGGGAAATCATCGATGGAGGAAGAGGGAGGTAATAAGGAAAAACCTGCTTAGGAAGTTTTAAGATTTTCATTAATTTTCATAAGTTGGAAAAGAAAGTAGCGTATAAAAAAGCAGCACGTCTACTCTGTGAAGGCGGAACTCATAGCATCCACACCCTTAGTGACAAAGAGCTGAATCTAGAGGGACAAAGCGTTCCTTGTGTATATCTATCGCTCGACAATCATGCCCGGCAAGCGTGGTGAGTATGACAATACCCTAAATTGGGAAAGAGTGAAATGTTTTGCTTTTTGTTAAATGATGTTAAGCCTTTATCTCTGTGTTGTTACTACAAACTGAATTACTATTAACTAGCGGCCAGTGGGCGGTTTTACCCGCTGCAACTCATTTTCCCTCAGAAATAGATTGATTGTTCCTGCGTGTATTACACTTAGAAACCTTCTTCATGAATTATTCTATTTATCCAATTATTATTAGGGTATTATAAAAAATAAACGCATCAAGATACGTTGCGTGGTTTAGGAAGAGTCAGCGAATTTCAGGACAGACAGACAGAAATAAGCAAAAAGCGACTTCATTCTATACTATGTATTGAAGTGGTAAAAAGAAATAAGTATCAAATCGAAATTGTATTTGGCTCAGCTAGAAACCGTTTGATCAAGTTAGCGGAACAGTTCGTATGTAAGCTCAAAGAATAAGAAGGAATTTAATAAATAATATTTGATAAAAATATCGAATAGTGGGAATAGCGAAGCATGCTCTTTGTTCTCGCATGTAAATGCGAAACTCGGGAACGGATTCCTTTGGGCGTGCACGGGTTATTCTACTCTATCTTAACCAGCAGGCTTCAGAGGATCGTTCGTCGACTTGGTATCCCACACGACAAAAGGAAGATAAAAATATCGAATAGTGGGAATAGCGAAGCATGCTCTTTGTTCTCGCATGTAAATGCGAAACTCGGGAACGGATTCCTTTGGGCGTGTATGGGTTATTCTTCTGTATCGTTACAATCAAGGTTCATCGGGTTGTTCGTCGACTTGCTATACAGAAAGAAAACAAAAATATCGAATAGTGGGAATAGCGAAGCATGCTCTTTGTTGTCGGTTGTAAATGCAAAACTCGGGAACGGATTTCATTGGAGAGTTATTCTACTGTTTTGTAACAATCAGGGTCTTCTGGGTTCATCAAGGCTTTCGCTAACTCAGTGTCTCAGTCAATGTAAGAACAATAGAAAAATTCGGGTACGTACAGTGATTAAACGTCATGATTTTATTTTCTACAGCAGCGTTCCTATTCCTACACCTATAGTCCGGCAAGTTCGTGCGCGACCTTCCCTAGGGGTGACAGACGTTTGGGGGGAGATGTCAGCTGGTAGCGGGAGGTGTAGCGGGAAGGGTGAAGCGCGCATCCGCGCTGCACGTCATATTAAAATGACGTACTTTCTCGCCCCCCGACCGTCTGTACCCCGCAGGAAGGTCGTGCATGAAGTTGTCAAACTATAGTACGGCTTGCAAAACCCTTCTGACAGTGGCAACTACCCCCCTGAAGATGGCAGTGCTGGTAGATTACTTTGTCCGTTACTTCGTATTTTAATACACACAGCTTAGTGGCAAATAGTCTTTGGCTTTTCAGGTTATGTTCAGATTACCAAGAAAAAAAAATACATGGTTTGTACTAGAGTCTATTCATATTAGAATAACCCACATGCGCATATCAAAATACGGGTTCACCTTTTGAAACCGTGCTAGCAGACGGACATGAATAAAAGTGAATAAAATTCCAACCTATGTTACGAGGGTAGTGTGAGATGAATTTTAATGCTACGAGAACCATGTGAAGGTATTATTTTGCAACGCAGTTTTCTATTGAAAATTTTCTTTCATGATTTTATGTGGATGATTTTTTATTTTTTTCATATGTTTTTTTTTCGGAAAGTAAATACAAATTTAACTATCCGAACTTAAGTTTCTTCTCCAAGGTTTTACCAGTTTTTAACTTTAATATTTGGTCAACAAATAAATAAAAACGTTCACAAAGAATCTAAACTCAAGTTTCTTTTGTTCAGCCATAATAATAAGTAATGTTTTCAAAAAGCATTGTTGACCACACAATCAGTAAACCACGATTATATTATTGTGTGTATGTAGTCAGTCGTGTGTAAATAAATGGCATCATAGTTTCATTACAGGTGGTTGAACGTTGGGATTGATTCATGATTGGTTCTGCTTTATTTTGAGTATTTGTTGAAAGAGCTTATTTTATAGTTCAAAATTCAAATCGAATTAACAAAAAATAACAGAATGAGTTTAAGAATTTTTAGAAGATTTTTATACCAAATGAATGATGATAATTTTTTAAACCGATTAATTGTAGAGGTATAAACACTAGCAGCCCGTCAGCGGTTTCACCCGCTGCATCTCATTTTCCCGGCTTGTGTTATCATGTGAACCTTGGTATCATTTCAAAAACCACATCAAAAACATGTAACTGATTTCGAAGAGGATCCTAAAGGAGGAGTTAGCAAATTGAGCGACAGGCACACAAGCAAACAGAGAAACGCAAAAAGTGACTTCATTTTATACTATTTTTTTATACTTATCAGTTTTATGTTTTCAGATTACTTATAAATATTCGGTTGAGAACTCTTCTACACAATGCACGTACCCCATATCTCTACTTACAAGACGATCTCATCCCAATATTGTGCAAGATCGCGCGATGTCTTCCGTAATTGACAGTGTGACATAATTCAGCAGTATATCGGCCGGAGATCCATTACGGAGCGTCACGGAGACAATAACGTGTCGTGTCGCGTCGTGCCGCGTCGTGTCGGCCGTCACGCGTCGCAGCCGGCGGCGTGACGCACATCGGGACGTGTCGTGCGGCTGGACGGATCGAAACCGGCAATTAGTGCACTTTAAGAGGAATTTACTTGATCTAGACAGGTTTCTGTCGACCACAGACGAAATTTTCCCTGTTTAGTGGTGTATGCAGGACTTGGCATTGCATACAGGGTTATTTTTTAGTCAGTGCGCAAACTTTGCAGGGTGTTTCTACTCGTGATATTGAACAACTTTTATTATGGGACCACCTGCGAATTCGCAAAAAAAAAATTTGGATGTTCCATAGAAAAATTCATACCTACTCGGCAAAAATGTATGGAACAACCAAAAATTTTTAAAAAAATAGTAAAAGTTGTTCAGAATCACGAGTAGAAACATCCTGCAAAGTTTGCGCACTGACTAAAAAATAACCCTGTATATTGCGGGAACCTTAGTTGCTGGTTGCACCCGATAAAGAAATGGGGTAAAGCTAAAGCTTCGTAAATCTTCGTATTGTAATGTATGTACAGGCTGCATACATACTGGTAACAATACGAAGTAAACTTCTTCAAGCGAGATCAGGAACTTGGCCGAACGAAATTGCTGACCTGATTTAGCCCAAGTTGGGAACTGTCAAAGCGGGCCGGCGACGGCGGCGGCTATTGGCTGGCGGCGAGTCTGTGAATAAGTAAGACACCGTTTAGAGCTCGGCAGGTGTCGGGCCAATTACTACCCGTTTAGCCTGAAAGGAACCGGATATCAGCCAAGCCATAGCCATATTCAATAGGTAATTCATGGCGGCTCACTGCATTCTACCAAAGGGTTCAATTACACAGCAGGTATGATATCTCATCCCGTTAAAACTCATATCATAACTACACAGGTTAGTACGGTTCGTTCAAATCACACGTTCTATAGGTGTAATAAAGTATGTTAAAGCTGTTCAAAAAATTTACAACTACAACTCAGCACGCTATACAGTGACTGTACAGCGTGCCACACGGATTTACCACTTACCACTCGGATTACTTTGCACCGTTCCTTCGCCGCGCACAATAAGGACTATAACGGTGCAACCGCAGATGTATGTGGAAGAAAATGCCATCAAAAATGTCTCTCTCAACTTTTGAAGCAACGTCGTGCATAACATCTAGCAGATATGAGGAGCAGCAAGTTTCAATGAGCCGTCAGCCCGTGATCGATATGCAGAGCGGCGTCGTGAGGCGCCTGGTGATGGATGGCGACAAGTGACGTCACCCAGCCAGCCAGCCACCGGAACCGTACTACGCCGGGTGTAACTTATACCCGCATACCGTGGGACAGCGACCCATATTTGGAACATAGTCTCTCAGGACTAGTAAATGCCTTGGGTTTGGGGACACGTGGCTTATTTCAAGAACTCGGCCGCAGGATACTTATCCGTCCACCATGATACTCAGGTAAAATGTTAAGGAGTCTCATCTCCTACTATTAAAAAAAGAAATACGTATGCTTATTGAAAAGTACAAACGCAAAAACAGCAAGAATTTAAACGTGATTATTCAGAACCAAATTTATTTGATTTACTTCCGCGCAAAGTATCGCTACCGCCACGACTGAAAAGCCTAATAAATATCCATATGGTATATTCCTATAGAACAGATCTGTTTGCTGTACCCAAAAGCACAATGGCTGTGCTTTAAACCCTGTATATGCAGTGCCGGAACGTTCGCTCGTGAGACATGGCGACACGGACGCTGGTTGCGACCGGCGACCCAGAACCGTCGCCCGCGTCGAGCCGTGCAAGGGATTAGTAAGACGCCCTACCTAGTAACAGGGGATTTGCAGCTGCAACCTTCTTACAGTTATATGATCCTGGTAGCGCGGATAAGGTTAAACGGCTGCTGGTTGCGACCGGCGACCCCGAACCGTCGCCCGCGTCGAGCCATGCAAGGGATTAGTAAGACGCCCTAACTAGTAACAGGGGATTTGCAGCTGCAACCTTCTTACAGTAATGTTATCCTGGTAGTACTGAACAGAAGGCATGGCGACACGGACGCTGGTTGCGACCGGCGACCCAGAACCGTCGCCCGCGTCGAGCCATGCAGAGGATTAGTAAGACGCCCTGCCTAATAATAGGGGATTTGCTGCTGCAACCTTCTTATCGTTATGTGATCCTGGTAGTACTGAACAGGATGTACGGCGACACGTCCGCTGGTTGCGACCGGCGACCCAGAACCGTCGCCCGCGTCGAGCCGTGCAAGGGATTAGTAAGACGCCCTGCCTAGTAACAGGGGATTTGCAGCTGCAACCTTCTTACAGTTATGTGATCCTGGTAGTACTAAACAGAAGGTACGGCGACACGGATGGTGGTTGCGACCGGCGACCCAGAACCGTCGCCCGCGTCGAGCCATGCAAGGGATTAGATAGTAAGACGCCCTGCCTAGTAACAAGGGATTAGCAGCTGCAACCTTCTTACAGTTATGTGATCCTGGTAGTACCTACTAAACAGAAGACATGGCGACACGGACGCTGGTTGCGACCGGCGACAGAGAACCGTCGCCCGCGTCGAGCCATGCAAGGGATTAGTAAGACGCCCTGCCTAGTAACAGGGGATTTGCAGCTGCAACCTTCTTAAAGTTATGTGATCTTGGTAGTACCTACTGAACAGGGGGCACGGCGATACGGACGCTGGTTGCGACCGGCGACCCAGAACCGTCGCCCGCGTCGAGCCGTGCAAGGGATCAGTAAGACGCCCTGCCTAGTTACAGGGGATTTGCAGCTGCAACCTTCTTACAGTTATGTGATCCTGGTAGTACTACTAAACAGGAGGCACGGCGACACGGACGCTGGTTGCGACCGGCGACCCAGAACCGTCGCCCGCGTCGAGCCATGCAAGGGATTAGTAAGACGCCCTGCCTAGTAACAGGGGATTTGCAGCTGCAACCTTCTTACAGTTATGTGATCCTGGTAGTACTGAACAGGAGGCAAGGAAACATGGATGGTGGTAGCGACCGGCGACCCAGAACCGTCGCCCGCGTCGAGCCATGCAAGGGTTTAGTAAGACGCCCTGCCTAGTAACAGGGGATTTGCAGCTGCAACTTTCTTACAGTTATGTGATCCTGGTACTACTAAACAGAAGGCATGGCGACACGGGCGCTGGTTGCGACCGGCGACCCAGAACCGTCCCCCGCGTCGTGCCTTGCAAGGGATTATAAGATGCCCTGCCTAGTAACAGGGGATTTGCAGCTGCAAACTTATTACAGTTATGTTATCCTGGTAGCGCGGATAAGGTAAAACTTGGCGAAGCGGACGCTGGTTGCGACCGGCGACCCAGAACCGTCGCCCGCGTCGAGCCGTGCAAGGGATTAGTAAGACGCCCTGCCTATAATAACAGGGGATTTGTAGCTGCAACCTTCTAGCAGTTATGTGTTTCTGGTAGTACTGAACATGAGGCTCGGTGACACGGACGATGGTTGCGACCGGCGACCCAGAACCGTCGCCCGCGTCGAGCCGTGCAAGGGATTAGTAAGACGCCCTGCCTAGTAACAGGGGATTTGCAGCTGCAACCTTCTTACAGTTATGTGATCCTGGTAGTACTGAACAGGAGGCATGGCGACACGGACGCTGGTTGCGACCGGCGACCCAGAACCGTCGCCCGCGTCGAGCCATGCAAGGGATTAGTAAGACGCCCTGCCTTATAACAGGGGATTTGCAGCTGCCACCTTCTTACAGTTATGAGATCCTGGTAGTACTGATCAGGATGCATGGCGAAGCGGACGCTGGTAGCATTCGACAACTTGGCATGCAAGGGATGTAAGAGGCGCAGCCTTAACAGGAGATTTGCATCTGCAACCTTCTTACACTTATGTATGTGACCCTGGTAGAGCGGACAAGGAAAAGAATGCTGAAGCGGACGCTGGTTGCGACTCAAAGCAGTTGTTTATTTCGAGACTGGCAAGAGCAAGATGAGCTGCCTGGTTATAAGGGATCTTTTCACAATTCTGTTATGTCATTATGGCAGAACTCAAAAGGAGGCACATGGCTGCACAGGCGCTGGTTGAGACTGGTGTCACAGAATAATTGCCTGAAATGGGGATTAGCAAGACGCTCTGCCTATTTATAGAAGCAATGTCCTCACAGATTGAAAAAGAAACGCAATGTCCTCACAGATTATGTGACCCTGGTTTGAAAAGGTGAATTATTATTTGAAAAGTTTGTTAAGTAATAATTTCAAGAATCATTATTAGGTATCATTATCACATCATAGTCATTGTGTCTAGTATATACCTGAGTACACTGTCTTTTGTAAAATCTAACAAGTCCCGAAATCCAGGTCCCTTTTCCTTATCGGCAATGAACATTCTGAACAGGGACACATTGTCAGTCTGTTCATGTTTATTATTCATGTAATCTGCAGGTGTCTTTTCCCTTCCGCTTCCGTTAAGGGTCACATCGGCTAAACTAGCGCCGCACAGTAAAAAATATTTACTTACTGTAACGTTATTCATAGAATGAGTAAAAACTAATTCGTATTAAAAATATTAAGAATTAGATAACTCTTATCTTGACTTGATTAAATACAAAATAAAAACCCGTCACGCCGTATAGAGAAGGGAGGAGATAGAGAAAGCTTACGGATACTTCACCGACAAAGGCAATGCCCTTGAACAGATGATGAAACTCTTATCAACTAAATAATTTTCTATAAAGATGTAACCTTTACCATCATAGGTAGATTTAAAGTGTACCTACTTTTGCTACAAAGACTCAGTGTAAACGTCTTTGTAGAAGTCATTTTGGTAATTTCATAATAACAGATGGGTAATACTCTAACTAATCTTTATTTTAGTTTATTATTTTTAAGTTTTATTATCGGATAACCAGAGTGATCGGCCAGAGATTTTCAAAATTAGGTTACCCTCGGAATTTTAGTGTTTGAGGGCGCCACTAACCTGGCATTTAACCTTAAGCCGCACGAAGGACGCCCTCCTGGGAGGCGGCGTCGCAGGCACAGGCTAATCTGACAGAAAAAATACAGACAATATCTGATTACTGGAACGAGACTGAAATGGTTCAGGTATTTCGAATACATACTTTTAGAAGGCGCGTAAGGGATGGTGTACCGAAAACTTTGCAGACATGGTCGGACCATAAATGCAAGTAACTTTTACTATAGAACCTGTGTTTTGAGTTCCCATACAAAGTTAGTCAGCTGATCGGGATTTTTGTGAATGAAGCCGATTTATCTTTTCTTTTACCAACTTGTCTCCATAGAAAAAGTTGTTGTATTTCATGGCCTGCCTTAAGGTCTGCCCATGCCTCTAAAGTAAAGTTTTAAGGAGTGCTTTATATAGGTAATTATTTCAAAGCCCTAATAATCCAGCGATCTCCCACAGATTGGGAATCTCATTCCTTTCGGTTTAAAAAAAATCTATAATATTAACCCGTCATCTGCTGCTCATATCAAGTCACCTGCAACCGGCGAGCGGGTATCATTATTCATACGAGACGACGGGACACGCGAGTATCGACAGGTACATTACAAGCAAGACTTACCGGCTTCCTTTTCCGGTGATACATCACAGTTAGAACAACGCTACGACTTGACACTACATTGAGGCGTTGAAAATAGTAACTAAGTGCCACGTTTCGAATATATCTGCTTACTTTTGTATCATGCTAAGAAAAATTCCGGAATGCGTAGACCAAATAAGTGATATCGATGCAATACGTGACGTAGGTATAGCCATAGCGGCTCGCTGGCCGAATGTATGGAACATGCTGCACCTGAGAGAAGAGTTCTGAAATTTCGTACACTTAATCTTTAGGGTAAATGAATCGATTTAACCCGTAGTACACAATTTTAAAAAAATCCTATGAGGAGTAATGACGTCATCTTTTTTTGTATGGGAAATAAATTTTTTTTGTTCCAATACCTATCGTGTGTGGTATCAAATGAAAGTTCAATTTTGGTCACCGAGGATGATAAAAATAAAGCCAGATGAGATTTTTAAGCATGGCGGGACATTTTTGCTGGCAAATAGCTAATGAAGGTGATGGATACCCTGGGAATAAATGTAAGGATGCTGGTGTGGAAATAATGTGTGTATAGACAAATGAAAATTATAAAGATGAACCAAAACTCCTCTCGCATCTGTATTTATCATCTTATAATTAATAAATCTTGTTTTGAAAAGTGAGACACCGAGTCTACGAACGACCCGATGAACCATGGTTACTTTTCAGTCCCTAACTGACGACCCTGACGGACCGCCGCCGTCTTATTATTCATAGAGAGCGCCTGCTATGGGGCCGACGGTTAACCGTGCCCTCCGAAGCACATAACATTCTTTTTGCAAAACTAATATGATGTGATGTACATAATAATATGATTGGAATCTCATCTGGTTATATTTTTATCATCCTCGGTGACCAAAATTGAAATTTTGATGCCAAGTTTCAACTAAGTGTGTTTTCATAAATTTCTGTAACTTTAAAAATCAAAAAAAATTACTTAAAGACAAAAAATCCGTAGTACCTTTCTTGAGGTTAGAGATGAGGATATTACACGTTATATTACATATATTTCATAAGTAATGATTCAACCGTATCATACCTGGAGAAGCCCAAACGTGGCATGTTTCGAGAATTATTTCCTATTTAATTTTATACAAGTGACTTAAATATAATAATGTCATATATTTTTAGAATCGGCTTAGCAAGGCCTTTCATTTGATACCACACACGATAGGTTTTGGAACAAAATTTTTTTTTTCCCATACAAAAAAAAGATGACGTCATTACTCCTCATAGGATTTTTTTTAAAATTGTGTACTACGGGTCAAATCGATTCATTTACCCTAAAGATTAAGTGTACCAAATTTCAGAACTCTTCTCTCAGGTGCAGCATGTTTTGAACTACCGCTAGGACTAGTACACCTACGCGGTATTCTGATTGTAAAACAATTTCAAGCGATTGAGTTACCCACTTACCCATCTGGATACCTCTGTAGTTTGAATAAGGATTAAATATGTTCTTCTCTTGTTTTTAAAAATACTTATCTCTCCATAATATTAACCCAAATTACAGCAGCACCCAAATTATCTTAGTTTTAGTTAATAGTGTTCTTTTTATTATGGTGTATTTAAGTTTATTTTAAGTGTATAGCAGTATTTTTTTTTAAGCTTAATGTGGATGTGGATGGGCAGAGAATTGCATATGTTGATGAGTACATATACTTAGGCCAAATAGTCTCTTTCCAGGCGAGGCAAGACAAAGAAGTCGAGAGACGAATCGTATCGACAGGTACATTACGGGCCCGAGTTGTCGGCTTCCTCCGCCGTCGATACGTCAATGCACAACATTATGATTGGCAATAGATGGCTTTGAGAAAATAATCCAAGGAATGCCCAGCAGCGTTCACTGTGAATGCATCATCTTGCACTGCACTGAACTTGCTAATCCACTTGCCATGCGTAGTGAGTATGGCAATACTTCCTGATAGCAAGAGGCTCATGTCCAGCAGTGGACTATAATGTGAATATTCTAGTAATTCTAGTTTCTCATCTCTGCTGGTATCATTATTCATACGACGTTCCGACACGTGGTTATCGACAGGTACATTACGGGCCCGAGTTGCCGGCTTCCTCCGCCGTCGATACGTCAATGCACAAAAGCGGAATGACACAACACGTTTTTATATGGCATCGAGAGCGTAATCCAAGAAATGAAATGTCTAGCAGCGTTCTTCACTGAACTTCCCGATACTTTTCGATAGTAGAAAGATCGTGACCAGCAGTGGATTATAATGTGAATATTCTCATCATTCTAGTTTCTCATTTTTGCTGGTATCATTATTCATACGACGTCGCGACACGTGGTTATCGACAGGTACATTACGGGCCCGAGTTGCCGGCTTCCTCCGCCGTCGATACGTCAATGCACAAATAGCGGAATGACACAACATGACTGTAGGTGGCTTTGAGAAAATAATCCAAGGAATGCCCAGCAGCGTTCACTGTGAATGCATCATCTTGCACTGCGCTTGCCACTTGCCATGCGTAGTGAGTATGGCAATACTTCCTGATAGTAGGAGGCTCATGTCCAGCAGTGGACTATAATGTGAATATTCTAGTCATTCTAGTTTCTCAACTCTACCATTATTCATACGACGTCGCGACACGTGGTTATCGACAGGTACATTACGGGCCCGAGTTGCCGGCTTCCTCCGCCGTCGATACGTCAATGCACAAATAGCGGAATGACACAACATGACTGGTACTAAGGCTTTGAGAAAATAATCCAAGGAATGCCCAGCAGCGTTCACTGTGAATGCATCATCTTGCACTGCACTGAACTTGCCATGCTTATTGAGTATGGCAATACTTCCTGATATTAAGATGCTCATGATCATGACCAACAGTGGACTATAATATGAATATTCTAGTCATTCTAGTTTCTCATCTATGTTGGTAACATTATTCATACGACTTCGCGACACGTGGTTATCGACAGGTACATTACGGGCCCGAGTTGCTTCCTCCGCCGTCGATACGTCAATGCACAAATAGCGGAATGACACAACATGATTGGTACTTAATAGATGGATTTGATAAAATAATCCAAGGGATGCGCAGCAGCGTTCATTGTGAATTTTAGTTTCTCATCCCTGCTGGTATCATTATTGAGGCTCACGTCCATCAGTGGACTAATATGTGAATATTCTAGTCATTCTACCTCCTCATCTCTGTCGGTATCATTATTCATACGACGTCGCGACACGTGGTTATCGACAGGTACATTACGGGCCCGAGTTGCCGACTTCCTCCGCCGTCGATACGTCAATGCACAAATAGCGGAATGACACAACATGACTCTAGATAGCGTTGAGAAAATAATCCAAGGAATGTCCAGCAGCGCTCACAGTGAATGCAACATCTTGCTCTGAATTTGCTAATCCACTTGCCATGCGTAGTGAGTATGGCAATACTTCCTGATAGTAGGAGGCTCATGTCCAGCAGTGGACTATAATGTGAATATTCTAGTCATTCTAGTTTCTCATCTCTGCTGGTATCATTATTCATACGACGTCGCGACACGTGGTTATCGACAGGTACATTACGGGCCCGAGTTGCCGGCTTCCTCCGCCGTCGATACGTCAATGCACAAATAGCGGAATGACAAGCACACGTTTATGGATGTCGCCATCTTTTATTGTCGCAATAAAAATTCTAAGAGGTGAAAAGAGAAATTTGAGATTTATGAGATATCTACGACACGATATAGCAGAGAAATTGTGCTCTCAATGATTGCAAGAGATACTTATTCTTCAGTATATTTATGTTGATTTCGTCTCGTCGTGATCGCTTAGTGGTAATGTTAAGCGAAGTTTCATCATCATCATATCAGTCATAGGACGTCCACTGCTGAACATAGGCCTCCCCTTAATATTTCCGCCTTGTCCGATTAGAAGCGGCCTGCATCCAGCATCTCCCCGCGGACTTGACCAGATCATCTGTCCATCTAGCGGGGAGTCGTCTTACGCTGCGCCTGCCGGTACGTGGTGTCCACTCTAGAACTCTCCTGCTCCACCGATTATCAGTCCTTCAAGCAAGCAAAGCAAGCAAGCTAAGTTTAGCAAACCATTATCCTAAAAGATAACATAGTAACAGTAAACGTGTTTCCCTGTATTTGTGTATCTTTTTTCAATTTAGCACATTTCTGTAGGCTGTATCTGTCGGCGACATCTGCCTCTCTCCTGTCGCGCACTCGACGCTGCGGTGTCCTCGTCGCGGACACGCGGAGCATTTCAGCCTTCAAACGCAGCGCGTCACCCGCCGCCCGTGACGTCATCAACCCGCCCCCCTCCCGCAGCTCTGCCTACCCCCCGCCTGCTGCTGACACTACGCTCGGCGGAAAAATGCAGGTTTTTATTCTTGACTGAACTGGATTATTTAAATTCTAGAAAACTCTACGTGAAAAACCTTTTTCACGGGAGAAGGCAATGTCGCAATATGCGTCTGCAAATCTGCAAAAATCCTGAATAAAACCCAAGAAAATGCTGTTTTATTGGTCTAATCTATATGAAACACAGTCTTTTTCTAAATCACTATGAATGACTATTTTAAATTTCCTGAACAAAGATCAGTTATTTCTGAAACCAACACCCAAGGCAACTATTAAATAAACAGCGGAAATCTCTGCGCTAAACCGCCTTTCAAATGAAATGGAACAGAAAATGAGAGAGCAAAAATAATACAACAAAATAAACTTGATTTCAACGCTCCGAATAAAGTTGTTCATTTACCAGCCTAGGCCGTCAAAGGTTATTTAAATTTCAAATGAAAAAGAAAACACTTGTACAGCCTGAAAAATTTACAGAGCCTTTTTATTAAGGGCGGGGAAGGGGGTAGGCAAGAGTGGAGGGAGAGAGGGTAATTCGAGTGTTTACATTCCTAATGACGCGCTTGTTGGCCGAATGTAAAAAACAGCGTAATCACGTAATACACGATGGACCCTTGCCTCATTAGGGGAACACGCATAAAACATTGTAATAGAATTATACCCTCAAAATTCGTATTATTCTCTCAAGTCAAAAATATCCCGGGATAAATTTCAAATTAAATTACATTGTGTTTTTGGTTTACGCTAATATTGGGTCCTTTGAAGTACTTGGCAAGAATTTAATAAAAAAGTACCGGCAACTTTCGTCGTGATGATATTATGTGATATTATTTTCAATCGACTTGGTTCAGAGAGTTTTTGAGTGCGTCGTCAAAGTCCAATAAAAGCGCCTTGGCGCGTGGTTACAACCAAACATTTTGCCAATTTATAAGGCCTATCAAAATCTGCGAGCTTTCTGCTTGATTTATGTTGTACATTGCGGTGTTTCGTCGAGGTTGAGACAAAAACATCAAGCAATATCAGGTCCGTAACTAAAAACATATGAAGTGCTATGAAATAGATTCTACTCGTGAAAATATTTCATGATTCCACTTGTGCTTTAACGAGTCAAAGGAAGCAGGGAAACGACTTATTGAAAATTAATTCCCGCTTGTTTTGCTCATCCTCCGAGGCCCTCAAAGGTTCCGGCCGTATCGAGCTATTTTCTCGAATTGAACCGGCGCTGAGAATAGCTAGGTACTTAACGCGACGATCAAGATCGCACTTACCGGGACCAATTAGAGCTGGCCTTCATTAAACAGACAATAATCCTTCTCTTGGCCTGAACGGGAGAGGCAGAGAGGTCAGATTAGTTTGGCGCCCTTGTGTAAATTGCAACAGAAGTAATCTGGCAGTGATAGTCGGGGAAATGCAATTAGGAAGTGAGAAGTGGCCTTTATACCGGCTCAAAGATATCCTAGAGCTGGGAAGATACACCTTTACTAAGTATATTGAATTGATCGAATTGTGCCTTCACAGCGGGTAGAGTAGAATAGGGTAGGTTAGAGTAAAGAGAGTAGGCTTTCGGTCATTCAGGTTTGAGTGTGACGGTGAGGATTGAAGGAACCTGATGAATCCTGGTGTTACACCTCAGGGTAGGTTACTAGTACTAGCCCATAGACGTGGTTGTGTAGATATAATTAATCATACACTGCAATTTTCCAATCATACACGGCTTTATGGGCCCAGATGGTTCAGCCTGCAAACCAAACCAATTGTATGTTGTGCCTATGCGAATCAGATCAAGGACCTTCTTATACGTACTCAAGACCGAACTCAGAACCCCACATCATGGAGCCACTATAGTGAATGGATCGGAATAAAGCTTGAGAGAGGGGGTGAAGTAAACAGTACACAGAGAGGGGAGCGAAGCAGCGGGCGCTAAAATAAACAACTCTGCAAATGCACATACTCGCGGAAACAGGAAAAGTGCAGCGCCACGGCTACGTGCCTCCATGCTCTGTGCTAGTACTTATTAAAAGCAACAGTGTTAGTAAACTCGTTTTCTATTAAATTATATTTATTTAGCCTTATCTTTAACCGTGTGATGCGGGCTTAGAATAGTATCGCCCCTGTTTAGTTTTCGTATAAAATGGGCGCGCGGTGCTGGCAACACTGCTCTGTCATTGTCACGTCCTCTGCCGTCGCCCGCATCGTGGATGCGAATTTTGATTATAAGTGGTGTAATTTGGTGTGCTTTCGGTTTTCTCGTGTGGTTTTCCTGTTCGGTGGGAAGTGAACCAAGTGATTTTGGTTCCGGCGCTTTGATTGAGAGTCACGCGACCGCCGGCAAAATATAACCTCACTTTTCGTTGGCTCGCGTCGTGGCTGCCGATAGCTACGTATTTTAATTATAAATGATTGGAGGCCAACGGGGCCGATTTCTCATTCGGAGAGAAATCTTTTAGTTATTTTGTGTTAAAAAACATTATGTGATGTCGAACTGTGAACTATAGTGCAAATTGGAGGAAAGGAGTTCGAGAACGAGCGGATGTTCCAGTGCCGTGAGTTTAGGTTATTCCCTATTCCTGTGCTCCTCAAATATCCTGAATACCTGATTCCTGTCATACTTAAACTCACAAAAAACGGCGTCATCGTTCGCTCGGTAAGCAATTCGTTGCTGGGCCCTGTTTAAGTAGATTTTGGAAACAAGAATTTCTCGGCCGGAAACTTTCCGGAACAAAATTCTCTCATTAAATTTATTTTATTTAGCTATAGTAAAGAGCACTACGAATCGTAGTCAAATGTTGTTCGAGGCTGATCGACCATTTAGTTTTAGATTTTAAGATAACTTTAATTTGCTTCCACTGCGCTAAGATCAGCTTCGGAATCAAACATTTTTGGTAGCAGAGCGTGGTTGCTTTATTGCAACATAGTTAGCCGTAATTTAGTATTAAGCGTGTTTTTATATTACCCACATATTTTATTAATTTTGGAAAATATTGTTTCGGTTTTTTTGTGACTGTATTGTTTGCCTAGTGAACGGTACCTTATCGGTAAGGTCTAGGCCAGTCAACTAACATTTATTTTGTGGTATTTGTTTATTGGTTTTTCGTTTTTATTAAGTCGAGTGTGTAAAAGTTGGTACCATGGCTCCTCGATCGCCAGGTATAAGGCTGCTATAAAGACAGAATTAAGGTGGTTTACTACCACAGCGGCAATGATCGGCCGCGAGGACCGGGAGGACGCGCTCTTGAAAAGTGCACTACAGGCAGATGAACGGGTTCGGGTTGTGTCGGAACACCTCACAGAGTGCCTCATGCTCCTTGAGGAAGCTCCTAACCCTGAAGATAAGGAGCTGGTTGAGGGCGATGTAAGCCAGTGCTTGGAGCTGGCACAGGACATTGCGCAGGCAGCTGCGGACATATCTAGGCGACGTGACGGAAAGGAAAAGCCATTCCGTGGTAAAGTGGGACAAGGATTACAGGTGCCTCTTCCGCCTGTTACGGTTCCAGTCTTTGCAGGCGATTACGCCGACTGGCCGGCGTTTGAGGACCTGTATAGCAGTGTGGTCCACACACGGACGGACATAACGCCGGCGTACAAGATGGCTCAGCTGATGTCCAGGCTACGGAGAGCCTCATGAATTGCTGACGCATTTGGCTGTCTCGGATAGCAATTATGAGGTGGCGTGGAAGATCCTTACCGACCGGTATCGAAACAAGCGCCTGATTGTAGACAGGCTGTTAGACCAGTGGCTGTCAATACCAACCATAACGCGAGGTACGGACCTCCGCGAGAAAATCTTCCACCCAGTCAGTGTCGCGGTCAGCGCACTAGAGCGACAGGGTTTGCCAGTGGCGGGCTCCGGTTATATCTTGGTCCACACGTGCACCGGCGCGAGGAGGCAACAGTGGGCAACCCAGGCGGTACAACACCGCATTGGAATCAGGGTGTGCCTACTGCAGGGAGACAGGCCACGGGGTGGCAGCGTGTCAGGAGTTTGCTGCGCAGCGGGTTCAGAGGAGACGGGGTGTGGCACAGCAGAGGCGTTGGTGTTTTCGGTGCCTGGGGCCGCATCAGGTGCGAGTGCCCTTCAAGCACCAACTGTAGGTACTGCCAGGGTGCACACCATCCGCTGCTCTGCATGAATCGCTCCGGAGGCGCCGGGGCAGCGCTGGATCGGATCAGCGAAGGGGCCTGCCCACCAAGGGAGGAGCAACGCTCCCCACCCCCTCAAGGAGGAGCCCACCTCCGCATCGGTCACAGGGACAGGCAGGGGACGTCAACAGACGGAGCCCACCCAAGGACGTGGGGACGATCCCACCACGGCAGCAGGTGCCGGATTGGGAAGAGCGGCACAGGAACGTGGCCAAGGACACCCATCCCAGGTACGGGATTCAACGGGCGGGTGTCAGGGGGCACTAGGCAGCCACCAGGGTACATGCAGTATTCTGCGGGCTTGAGCCACCTGGTTGGGTCTCAAGACGCCCCCCGCCTATGCCTGAGTACCCGCGGCTACAGGCGCAACCTCGGTACGGACGTTTGCCGTCGGGGTACTATAGAACTCCAGCCATGGCCTTTATGGGCAGACCTCCCTACCAGCAGGAGTGGGACCCATACACAGGTTTGGGTAGTGAGGATACCCCGCGGGACGCGCCTCACCGCGTTTAGATTCCCGCTAGGTAATCGCCGCCTACTCATCAGCTTCGGCTCCCCGTCCAATCACGGTACTTTTGCCAACAGCTAAGATTTGGGTATGGGGATACGGTGGCCGGACCATTCAAGTAAGAGCCCTACTGGATACAGGGGCTCAGGGATGTATTGTATCGAGTAAGCTGGTGAGTAGGCTAGGCCTAAATGTACGGCCAAGTGAGGATGAAGCTGTAGGCATCGGGGGCCTAAATGTGCCTGACATTCGGGGTCAGACGAACTTTGAGTTCGCATTAGGTAGCACATGTACAGGGTCAGCTATCAAGTCTCAGCCGTGGTGCTGGATGAAGTGGTTGGGAAACTCCCTCAGGTTAGGTTACCACCAACGGTACGAGGGTTAACCACAGGCTTGGAGTTAGCTGATCCTGATTTTGATACTCCTGGTACGGTGGACGTACTTCTCGGGTCAGACGTCCTCGGGAGATTATGGTGCGGTAGGAAGAAGGTACTCCAGGAAGCTGGTTTGGTGGCCGTAGATACCACAGGGGTATGTTGTTTTCGGCCCAGTTTGAAGACCTCAGGACCTACCAGAAGGGGGTCCTCTATGGTAGTGTGCTGTCAGAGGTGCTGCAGAGGTTTTGGGAGTCTGAAGAGCCGCCCACGGCGGACAGACGGAAGCCAGAGGATGACGAGTGCGAGTTGTTCTATCAATACAACACTGCGAGATGCCCGTCAGGCAGATTCGTGACCAGGCTACCTTTTCTCCCAAACCGCCCCGCTTTAGGTAGTTCGCGACAGCTCGCGGAACGGAGACTACTCGGAATGGAGCGGAAGATGAGGCGAGACCCAGCACTTCGGCAGAAGTATATAAATTCATGCGGGAATATATTCAATTGGGCCACATGTCGGTGTCCAGCCTGGATTGGAGGTGTGTCGAGCATTATTACATTCCACACCTGGCTGTCTTGAAGTCACCTGAGGCGAAAATACGGGTGGTGTTTGACGGTTCTGCTCCTACCTCGAATGGTGTGTCTGTGAACCAATGTTTGCACGCGGGTCCTAAATTGAACCGGGACATTGTGGACATTCTCACAGACTTTCGGTTACACCAGGTAGCGTTCGTCGCAGACGTCAAAATGATGTTTCGCCAAACCATGATACATCCGGATGACCGTCGGTATCAGCTGATTTTGTGGCGTGAGAGCCCAGATGAGCCGATGGTCACATACGAACTTAACACGGTGACGTATGGACTTAAGCCAAGTCCGTATTTGGCAGTACGTACGCTGCGAGAGTTGGCCGCACAGGAAAGGGTAAGATATCCTCGAGCCGCAGCAGTACTGGATCGCGACGTCTACGTGGACGATATCTGCACGGGTGCTGATAGCGTGGAGCAGGCGCTAATTCTACGAGACGAGCTGATCGCGATCATGGGTTCAGGAGGTTACGAGTTGCGGAAATGGTTGTCCAGTTGCCCAGAGCTCCTGGCTGGTTTGCCAGGCGAGTTCCATCAGGACCCGCACCTCTTTGAGAACCCGGACAATCCAAATACGTTGGGCATCCTCGGGGTGCAATATAGGCCAACGCATGACGTATTCACGTACAAGATCGAGCCCGACCTTTTGGAGAAAACTTGGACTAAGCGGTCGGTACTGTCGACAATCGCTAGAACGTTCGATCCTAACGGATGGATCGCCCCGGTTACGTTCATGGCGAAGTGCTTTTTACAAAGGTTGTGGCTAGCCAACTTAGGATGGGACGACCAACTCTCCGGAGAGTTGTTGAAGGATTGGCTCAAGTTTGTGACCACCTTACCAGGGATTGTGCACATCGCGATACCCCGCAAGTTAGTCCCATCGGTGGGATGTAAGGCTACCCTACATGGGTTTTGTGACGCCTCGGAGCGAGGGTACGCGGCAGCTGTATACCTTCGGACAGCAAGTTCAACAGGAACTGTGCACGTGCGTCTGGTTATGGCCAAAAGTAAGGTGGCACCAGTCAGAACTAGATGGACCATCCCCAAATTGGAATTGGCAGGGGCAGCTCTTCTAGCGCGCTTGCTAAATCATGTAACCTGCAATCTGCGTGGTACCATCAACTTGGATGAAACGGTGTACGCGTGGACTGACAGTCGGATAGTTCTGTGCTGGTTGCAGACGTCGGTACATACACTTGAGGTTTTCGTGGCAAATTGGGTGTCACAGATTACGGGGTCGGAAACTCCGTTAGTGTGGAGGCACGTACCGGGAGAATGGAACCCAGCGGACTGCGCTTCGCGCGGGTGCAGGGCACCTGATTTGGTGAGTCACCCACTGTGGTGGGGACCTCAATGGCTGACTGAGTCGCCGCAGGAATGGCCATTCAACGAGTGCAGGGCGCCGCTTGGGCCACCTGATCGAGGTTTGCGAGTGAACGTGGGGCAACTCGTACCGAAGCCTAACCCAGCTTTCTTGCTGGAACGGTATAGCTCCTCGACAAACTTCTTGGGGTGACAGGTTGGATCAAACGGTTCGTGAACAACTGCAGGAAGCCTCAAGCAGAACGGAACTTTACACCTGTCCTCTCGCCTGCGGAACGGAATGCGGCTCTATGCTCATTAGTTAGAGTCGTCCAGGCGGAACATTTTGAAGAGGAGGTCAGGCTGCTCAGGGATGGACGTGGAAAGCTGAAGGGAGGAATTGTGCGCCTCAACCCATTCCTGGATGAGCAAGGTATGCTCAGGGTTGGAGGCAGACTTCGGAACGCTAGCCTGCCCTTTTCGGCTCGGCATCCACTGTTACTTCCAAAGGGGACCCTTAGTTGAGCTCTTAGTCAGGGATCGTCATGAGAAAAACTCGCACGCGGGCTGTAATGCGCTATTGGCCATTCTACAGCGCGAGGTTTGGATCTTATCGGGACGACGAACGGTACGTAGCGTTGTGTTTAGGTGCTTGCCTTGTTACCGCTTGAAGGCAGCCACAATGCAGCCACAGATGGGAGATCTTCCACCGGACCGGGTGACGGAGGCCTGGACGTTTGCAGGTGTGGGAACGGATTTCGCAGGCCCTTTCATGGTAAAGGCATCACGCCTACGGAACGCAAAGTCTATCAAGGCGTACTTGTGCGTGTTCGTGTGCCTAGCCACCAAGGCCGTCCACTTGGAGCTCGTGGCCGACCTTTCTACGGAGGCCTTTTGGCAGCGCTGGAGAGATTTACGTCGCGACGAGGGCGACCAGCGCTGATCAGGTCGGATTGTGGTACCAACTTTAAGGGTGCTGATCGGTGTATGAAGGAAATTGTAACGTTCTTAAGGGAGAACGAAGAAGCCATCAGCACGGGCCTCTCCCGTCAGGGCATTACCTGGGTGTTCGATCCACCAGCGTGCCCTCACTGGGGTGGTATTTTTGAAGCGGTTGTAAAGTCCGCTAAGACGCATTTGTTGCGCGTTGTAGGGTTAACAATTTTGACTTTCGAGGAGCTGGCGACCGTGTTTTGTAAAATTGAGGCTGTACTCAATTCGCGTCCTTTGTGTCCGCTCAGCTCAGACCCAAATGATTTAGAGGCCCTGACGCCAGGGCATTTCTTAATTGGCCGCCCACTTAACGCCTTGCCGGAATATCCCTATACGGAGGTGAATAGCAATCGTTTGTCGCGTTATCAGTTGTTGCAGCAAATGACTCAAAACTTTTGGAAGCGTTGGTCGCTTGAGTACTTGCACATTCTGCAGCAACGCCTTAAGTGGACGGACAGGACTGAACCCCTGCATTGGGGATCTCGTTCTGGTTAAGGATGCCAACCTACCGCCACTGCGTTGGCGCCGGGGCGCATTCTCAACCTGTTTCCGGGTAGTGATGGCACTCCTCGAGTTGCAGAAGTTCAGGTGGGGGATTCAGTCCTTAAGCGAGCAGTAGCTACATTATCACGCCTGCCATGCATAGAGCGGACCGATGGGTCGGTCCGGGGCGGGTGAATGTTTAGTTTTCGTATAAAATGGGCGCGCGGTGCTGGCAACACTGCTCTGTCATTGTCACGTCCTCTGCCGTCGCCCGCATCGTGGATGCGAATTTTGATTATAAGTGGTGTAATTTGGTGTGCTTTCGGTTTTCTCGTGTGGTTTTCCTGTTCGGTGGGAAGTGAACCAAGTGATTTTGGTTCCGGCGCTTTGATTGAGAGTCACGCGACCGCCGGCAAAATATAACCTCACTTTTCGTTGGCTCGCGTCGTGGCTGCCGATAGCTACGTATTTTAATTATAAATGATTGGAGGCCAACGGGGCCGATTTCTCATTCGGAGAAATCTTTTAGTTATTTTGTGTTAAAAACATTATGTGATGTCGAACTGTGAACTATAGTGCAAATTGGAGGAAAGGAGTTCGAGAACGAGCGGATGTTCCAGTGCCGTGAGTTTAGGTTATTCCCTATTCCTGTGCTCCTCAAATATCCTGAATACCTGATTCCTGTCATACTTAAACTCACAAAGAAACGGCGTCATCGTTTGCTCGGTAAGCAATTCGTTGCTGGGCCCTGTTTAAGTAGATTTTGGAAACAAGAATTTCTCGGCCGGAAACTTTCCGGAACAAAATTCTCTCATTAAATTTATTTTATTTAGCTATAGTAAAGAGCACTACGAATCGTAGTCAAATGTTGTTCCGAGGCTGATCGACCATTTAGTTTTAGATTTTAAGATAACTTTAATTTGCTTCCACTGCGCTAAGATCAGCTTCGGAATCAAACAGCCCCATTTCTATCGTGTCGAGTGTCGTGAAAGGTGACTAAGTGATGCATCCAGAGAATAGGCAGCAGAGTTATCTCTGTATACTTACAACACCTGGCACTGTGCTCTCCAATCCGCCCACCAGACGTGGTACGTATTGCAATATCCTCCGATTGGGAGGCTCATGTCCAGCAGTGGACTGTTGTGGCTGTAGTAGTAGTAGTAGCCATCTCTGTGGCTGATGACTCGCCCATTTATTTTCCCGATGACTTAGCGTAAAGTAGTAATTTGAAACTGCGTCCATACTGATCTCTGGTGCGAAAAGTAATAACTTACAGAAGGTATTCCATATTCTTAAATAACGTACAAATGATATGAATAAATAACAAGGCAGACCAGTTATAACTACAGTCCAAATAATAGTACCAGTTGGGATATTACAGAACAGCTTGGTCAATATCGCACGCGTAGTTATTCGTGTGCGTGATCGGCGCCACTTACTGCTCAGATTTGTGTGTATTTAGGAAGGAAAGTACCTAAGATTACACTATATTATTAATCAAGGTATACTTACCCTACAGGTACAGGTAGATGAACGAATTAATACACTATTATTGGTACAAGGTTGCAGTAAAATAAAAGATAACTAAGTATAACTAAGGAATAGATCCAGGAAATGGCAAGGCAGCATTTTCTGCGAAACAACGTCTTGCATTGAGCTCCCCAGCCCGTTTGAGAGGCGTCGGTGTTTATAAGTACGGCTCACACCTTCAAATAGGAAAACTGCTGTTCCAGCTGTGGAACTGCAGGGCTGTTGATGAAGATGCAGAAATTTTGCCTCATCTTTGTGGTGGTTTGTGGTCTCAAGGGGCTCTGGTATTTATGCAATCAATAAAACTCGCAAATTTTTAACCCCAATAAGGAGAGAAAACAAGAAAAAAATGGCGAGCGCCTTTTAATTTGCCGGCCACGTTTTTGTTGGCGAACAACAACGCCGGGCGATCTGTAAACAACAGGGGCGCAATACGGGCCTGAACAAACATTGGCCTCCTCTCTACCACCAGAACCCCATCAAATACACGATACAAGTCTGTAGGTCAAACTCTCAGTACATTGCGTACCAGTGAAGTTTCCAGGCGACAGAATGGCTAACGCTACGCAATGGACATCTAAGTTTACCTGTGTACGTGAAACCTGAAGTTTCTTAATACCAGGCACTGACCGACGCCTGAATCTGATGTGGTGTATTTTCCATAAACTGTTCCAAATCTATTGCTGGTTTTGAATCACACGTGTGCCATAGATGCGCTATCTAAACGGCAACAGATAGCGAGCAATATTGCAAAGCTCTGTTCTCTGCTAGTTTAAAGAATGGGATAGTATATAAAGTACCCTTTGTAATATTCTTCTATTTCCACTACATATCTCATTTCAAAAATAAATTGGTGTTTAGGAGATACCCTCGATTCATGTGTTTCATTATACAAACTAGAGCGTCTGTGAAATCATGCCCTTATAATTACTTTCCAAAACAAATCCGACAGAAAACTATTCACAGGCTACAACCTTGGGAGCGGTGGTCCGCCTCAAAACCTCAACCACTAGCGGGACAGCGGTTGCGGTGCGGCTGCGGGGCGTCTGCGGGGCGACAGCGGGTGACCGCGCGGCTGACAAGACAAATGCCTGCGCGCAGTGATACGGTACACTAATGTTTGCTCTTGGTAGGTGCCACCACCTTTTCGCATATTTTCAGGACACTCGAACAGAAATCGACTCATAGTCCTAGACTTACCTTACTATACATATTATAGATTCACATAAAAGAGATGTGTGTGTAAGATATCAGACTTGCAGACTTTCTGATATTCTGCTACCTCAAAAACGCGTTTCTGTGAAATTACTACAACAAACGTGTTGTTAGATAATCTAGAGTTTCCAGGATCCCTTGATACATACTAAGAGTAGCAATTATACTTGTAACGTAGATCCTAATTCAAATTGTTCATACTCTTGTGGTGGCAACACTGCAGACAACTTTATCCCCAACTATTAATGTCCTCCACTCTCCAAACTGTAGTCCTTTCAATCTTCGCTTGGGCCTGTGTCGCTTCTAACTTTAGTCTGTTCGTTGAAGGTCGCGTTACATTGCTGTCTTGGGAGTCCGCTTATGAATATAGAAGGGTTCTAAGCGTTTAATGGATGTTTAACTGGAGGTAGGGTACCGGTGACGGTGTTTGCAGAATGGGACTCTCAGCCGGACCCGCGGCACAACTCCGCAGTTGTTTGTAGTAGTGTTGCCGAACTATCGATAGTTTTACTATCGATAGTTTTCATTCATTAAGGCTTATACAATCGATAGGCCTATCGATAGTATCGATACTATCGATACTATCGATAGTATCGATAGTTCAAAATGAAGCAATACTATCGATAGGTGCAATACTATCGATAGTATCGATACTATCGATAGTTTTGGACTATCGATAGTCCAAAACTATCGATAGTATCGATACTATCAATAGTTTTGGCCTATCGATAAGGTGCAATACTATCGATAGTATCGATACTATCGATAGTTTTGGCCAATCGATAGTCCCAAAACTATCGATAGTATCGATACTATCGAAGTACAATACTATCGATAGTATCGATACTATCGATAGTTTTGGACTATCGATAAGGTGCAATACTATCGATAGTATCGATACTATCGATAGTTTTGGCCAATCGATAGTCCAATAACTATCGATAGTATCGATACTATCGATAGTTTTGAACTATCGATAGTCCAAAAATACTATCGATAGTTTTGAACTATCGATAGTTTTTTGAACTATCGATAGTATCGATACTATCGAAAAACAATCGATAGTTGAACGATTGTGAAAACTATCGATTGTCTATCGTTTTACAATCGATAGTCCACTATCGAGCGGCAACGCTAGTTTGTAGTTGTTTAGGATCAGTCTGACGGAGGAGCTGTTTAGTGCAGTTTATGTACAAGCTGAGAGTTAGATTTATCTACTTTGTGACTTGTTGAAAAGGATTGGACACGAAAGGACCGTAATAAATTATTGGGCGAAATTTTCTGTGCCTTTTAGTTGGATGCGTGAGAAATAGCAATTTTACAAGCAGTATAAAGCACTTTATTGTTCAGTAAAATATAATTTACCTACGCAATACATCAGTCAGGTCAGACTCGCATTATTGATAGAACGCCTGTTCATTTAAATGGCCATCATTCATTTCACATTTTCAGTTACAGCTGTGAAATTTATGATAGCGTTTTGTAAAATTAATATAAGTAAAGTGAATTTACAAAGAGTAGATCAACGCACAATTCGTTTAAATAAAAGTCGTATAAATATGAAATGTTTTCAAATGCAGACAGACACATTAATTGAATACGGTATAGAATATTTCTTCTGAAAAACATTTTCACAATCACAAGTTCACAACGTTTTTGTCTACAACAAGTATTCGACCCTTTGAGTAACAAATGTCGTAAAAGCCATTTTGGCGAAAATGAGCTTTTAATGCCATCTTATGTAGTTTGACGAGCTCTATCGATCTGTATATTTAAAATTTTGATATCTTGAAAAAAATGGCTTTTACTACACAGATTTTTAGACAAGAAAAACTGTAATTTTTCAAATTTTTTGTCGTAAGTATCTTGTTTGGACGCCTTGGACACTAAAAAAGTGTCGTAAATAACATGAATGTAAAAAGGTGGATTGTACGACATATTTTCACAAAAAGACCAAGAAAGTGAAAACGTTCAATTTGTCGTAAAAGACAAATTATTTGATACTTTTTCTTTTACAACATTAAGCATGATGCGAAGCTTGCAGCCATTTCAGGTAAATTTGTGGTAATAAACAAGAACTTTGAAATTTTATAACATTCATTACAGTAACCGATAAAAATATTTATAGAGATAAATATGTATAACAATATATCCTTTCTGTACTCATCCGAGTCTTAAAAAGTCTTAAGTAGATTACAGAACAATTGGCTTTTACTACATTATTTTTGTAACCTCACTGATGTTTACGACAGAATTTACTGTTTTTGGAACAATAGAGCTTGACGTTTATTGATGTGAAATACATATTGAATGAAATAATATTCTTTTTCATGTAGTAAAAGACCAAGTTGCGGATTAAATTGGTGAATTGTTGTAGTATAAAAAAGTATTTATTTAACCAAAATATTAATTTATTAAGAACGATATCACTAACATAATTAAATTCTAGTTTTTAAACTTGGTTGTTAGATAATGATAAAAGTTTATTTTTAAAGTGTTTTCTTCTTTATTTTAGCTTTTAAGCTTATTTTGGTGGATTGACAGTCTTATTAAATATTTTTACTAATTTGGTAATATTTTTAATAATTTGGTACAACATAATATTCACTTTCTTCAATTATTCACGTCTTTTTCGATAATTTTCCGTATTGTCAATCATCGACTGATTTTGTTTTCTCTTGTGTTCAATACTCTCAGTTCTTTTAATTCGAAATTATTACAGCCCAGTAGTTTTATCATTCAATTTATTATCCTTTTTCTTTAATTTTGTTAGTGTTTTGTAATTTTCGTATGACACACTTAATGAAAATATTATCTAAATGTATCTGTCCCAACGTAATACATGAAATATTGCACGTTAGTAGCTCTTTCTTAGAAATACATTGCATTTATCAGGCCTTTATCTCTTATGGGGTAGGCAGAGCGTGAACGGCTGTAAAAATATGATCGTTGTCGCCGTGTCCGACAAATATATCAGGGATATTTCAAAATAAGGAAGTTTTTCTTCACATACGTCAATAAGTATCTCTTTTAGTTTTATTTAGTTAGTGGACTATTATTTAATCTCAATTTTCCAGGCAAGAGCTTATTTATTAATTGTACACTAAAACATACAAAGTAAAAAAATACAGAGAGTCAAAAAACACTACAGGTCCTGCTATCCTTCTGTAGATGTCAAGGCTAAAACAGCTCTGATGTTGCTTTTTTGCCATATATAAAATAAAGCACGAACACAAGTCTTTCATGTTTTTGCACTAATTTTGACATTTTACTGGTAGATGGCACTAATTTTTCACTAAATGCTAGTATATCAAAGGCTGGTATGCTAACTTGGCTTGCTGACGAGATGCACACGATCAACTTGAAGTTTTCCCAGTAAAAAGTTGCATACAGCATACTTTATTATCTAGCTCTCATTCTGATGCTTTGCAGAATTGAATACCGTTAAAAAAATCTATATCTGACTCTCTAACCCCTTGTCAAATATCAAAGAACAATTGAATTTGTCAGATGTGATTGTAATTTTTTTAATATAGGGTTACATTTATATTTCAAAGAAAAGTTTCTGACAAAAGCTGTTCAGTTTTGTGAGTAGAACACACTCTTAAGAGATATGTACTTAATTAGATGTAACCTTTTATAGTATAATGTTATTTATTTTGATGACACAACTTTAAGTCTTTAAGCTCATTCGAAAAATAAACCTACCAACGTTATAGGCACATCGTACGAAACTTATAAACTTTCTATGTTGACTTAAACCAGCTCATCTTTTCGCCTTTCGATCGATCTTACATGTAAAGTGACTAAGGAACTTTATAGTTTCATATCCATTAGGTACGCGATTATTATTATTTATCCGATAGCCCAACAATTGTTTACTATTGATTGTGGAAAGTGTACCACCAGTAAATACGCCGAAAAGTAAGTCAGAAGTGCTGAAAACTTCAGATTTTTACATTCTTTAATGCTCTTATTACTCTGCAAGGGATAAAAACTTGACAATGTATCTGCATTTGAAAAAAACTGTGCAAGATTGAGTAAAGTATTAGCGTAACTACCAAATAAGTATAATTTTAACTACAAAAATCATCATTTTTTTCCCAGATTTTTGTCTTTTACTACAAAAAAGTGGGTCATCGTGTGTAACAAAATGTAATAACAACAATTTTGATTGTCTCCATACATAAAAAAAATGTCGTAACCACCAATTTTTCTAAAACAAAATGTAGTAAAAGCCACCCTATCTCTTGAACCGTTGAAGTTAGCATATTTATTCTTATACACTTTGAAAGGGATTTTTGCGGCCAAAAAAATATGTAAACCGTACTAATATAGCTTTAGAAATGTAAAAAAAACACAACATTATCGTTTTCCATTTTTAGTTTTTTGCGATTTCCCAAAAGTTGCGATTTGGCTTTTACGACATTTGTTACTCTATGGCTACCTCTAATAAATGAGTAGCCGGTTTTGAGGTAAATCAGAAGTTTTATTTACACTGAACTTATAAGATAATTAATAAAGAAAATTAGTAATATCGTTTACAAGAAAAATCGTTCTTCAATTCTGTGCTAGCTGTCAACCAGATTTCGTTGTCCGGGGCAACCAGGGTGACCGCCACAGTACTCCCCCGCCGAGACCGTTGCTGCAGGCTACGGTCGATAGTGATCCGGGAACCGGACCACCCGACCACTTCGCGTTCTGGAAGAGGGAGCAGGTGCTGGTGTAGAATTGGCGGGAACCTCTGGTACATTCGCTGGAACCACTGGGGCTGCTGTTGGTTCGTCTCTGACCATATAAGCAGCCTTCAGTCTGTCGATTGACACTGTTTCAGGCTTGCCCTTGATCTCAATTTTGAAAGTTTTCTTGCCTCTTTCTAATACTTTATACGGTCCAGTATATGGAGGCATTAACGATTTCCGAACTGCATCTGTGCGTAAGAAAACGTACTCTGCTGTGGCTAGCTCCTTAGGTACGTAGAAGGGTCTGCTCGTGTGCCATCTCGTAGGGACAGGTGATAACTTCGCGATGTGCTGGCGAAGCCGAGATGCGAAATCAGTAACATCGGCTTCCGTGTCTTCGGTAGGAGCGAAAAACTCTCCGGGCAGGCGCAGTGGCTCGCCATATACCAGTTCCGCCGCTGACGCTTTAAGGTCGTCCTTCCATGCACTCCGGATTCCGAGCAAGACCAAAGGAAGTATCTCAGACCATCGAGATGATGCGTGGCACATGATGGCGGCCTTGAGTTGTCGATGCAGGCGCTCGATGATGCCGTTTGCGATGGGATGGTAAGAAGTGGTGCGAAAATGCTGAGCTCCGACCAGTGATGCTACGGCCTTAAAGAGACTCGACTCGAATTGACGGCCACGGTCTGTTGTCATCTTTTCAGGGCAGCCGAATCTAGCGAACCAGCCGGACACTAGTGCAGCAGCGCAGGCTTCAGCGGTGATGTCTTTGAGTGGGTACGCCTCAGGCCATCGGGTAAACCTGTCGATTACCGTGAGGCAGTACCTGAAATCAGAAGATGGTGGCAATGGTCCAATGATGTCGAGATGAATATGAGAGAACCGAGATGAAGGAATGACAAATGAGGAAAATGGTGATGAAGTGTGACGGGTGACTTTGCTGCTTTGGCAGCGCAAGCATTGTTTCGACCACTCTCTACAGTGTTTGCGAATCCCTGGCCATACGAATCGTTGTGTCACCAGTCGCACTGTAGCTGCACATCCTGGGTGACTTAAGTTATGTAACATTTCAAATGCCGTCCTTCGGAACCCAGGTGTTAAATAAGGGCGTGGTGTGCCAGTAGATACATCACAGTAAAGCGGTGGTGAGCCTTGCGTGGAAATTTTCGTCAGCTGTAGAGAGGATCCATGCTGTAACAGGTCTCGCAGTTCAGTATCCTGTTCCTGAGCACATGCAAGAGCCTGGTAATCAATGGTAGAGTCAACTTCTTCAACTCTCGACAATGTGTCAGCTACGACGTTCTCATTGCCAGGTAAGTATCTTATGTCGGTCGTGAATTGTGCTATGAAGTCCAGGTATCTGAATTGCCTTGGTGAGCAATTGTCACGTCTAGTTGCAAAGGCGAATGTCAGTGGCTTATGGTCCGTGTACACCACAAATGTCCTAGCTTCAACCATGTGTCGGAAGTGGCGAATGGCTTCGTATATTGCTAGCAGTTCACGATCGTATGGGCTGTACTTCTTTTGCGAAGGCTTGAGCTTCCTCGAATGAAATCCCAGTGGTTGCCAGCTGTATCCTTTCCGCTGCTGCAAAACGGCTCCGACACCAACATCCGATGCGTCCGTGAAGATCGCAAGCTCTGCATCTGGATCTGGATGGGCGAGCAAAGCAGCTTGCGACAGGCTGGATTTGCAGGCATTGAATGACTCTATCATCTCAGCTGTCATCTTGACGGGATGAGAACCTTTTACCCTTGGTCCTTTTAGAGCTTCGTTCAGAGGAGCTTGAATAGTGGCAGCGTTAGGAACAAAGCGGCGAAAGAAGTTAACCATTCCTAAAAAACGACGTAGCTCTTTTACCGTCCTGGGTGCTGGGAACTCTTTAATGGCTGCGACTTTTGTGTCAAGAGGCTTGATTCCTTCAGCAGTGACGCGAAATCCCAAGAATGTTACTTCGTCCAGCCCGAAGTGGCTTTTGCCTGAGTTGATCAAAACGCCGTACTCCTTTAGGCGAGTGAAAAGCTTCGTGAGGTGTTCCTTATGCTGGGCTTCGGAAGGCGAGTAGATGATTATGTCATCGATATACCCATAACAAAAGTCCTCAAAACCACGAAGAACTTCATCGATAAACCGTTGAAATGTCTGAGCTGCATTGCGGAGGCCGAAAGTCATGTACGGAAATTCAAACATGCCGAAAGGTGTTGTTATTGCTGTTTTAGGTATATCTGCTGAAACTGGAATTTGGTTGTATGCCTTGACAAGGTCGATGACAGAGAAAATTTTGCAGCCTGACATGCGAGCGTCGAAATCCTGGATGTGTCTCACTGGGTACTTGTCGGGAATGGTGCGGGCGTTGAGAGCTCTGTAGTCACCACATGGTCTCCAGCCGTCATCCTTTTTGGGTACCAGGTGAAGCGGAGAAGACCACGAGCTTTCCGATGGACGAGCTGTACCGTTAGCGAGCATGTCGTCAAACTCTTTCTGAGCGATTTTGAGACGATCCGGCGGTAGACGGCGAGGGCGGCTAGACACCGGAGGACCAGGAGTGGTGCGGATGTGATGGACTGTGTTGTGTTTGGGTACCCGATGTATTCCAGCCGGACGAGTGATTTCTGGGAACTCAGATAATAGGTAGTTGTATGGACAATCTCCTTTAATGCATTTCACCGACATGACGTCATCAGTGCGCTTTCTACCGGGGACGTTCACGCTGAGTGTAGTCAGCATATCTATAAGCCTGTGGTTTCTACAGTCCACTAGAAGGTTGTAGTATGCTAGGAAATCTACGCCAATTATGGGTTTCGAAACGTCCGCTACAATAAATCGCCATACGAATGCGCGTCGGAGGCCAAAATTTAAATTAAACTGCACCGTACCATATGTATGAATCGTAGAACCATTGGCGGCGAACAACTGATAGCTTGTTTGATGCCTGGCTTCTTTTAATGCTGAACGCGGGTAAACACAAACGTCTGATCCTGTGTCTATTAAAAACTGAATTTTGCTGTACTGATCCATGACAAATAGGCGGCCTGGTGCGGCTTGGCAGTCGTAAGCCGCTAATTCTGACTGCCGGCATAGTTTTCCGGTGCTTTTCTAACTGAGAATTTGCAGGGTGGCGTCGAACATTTGTAGGCTTTCTCGCCAAAGCGTCTGTGATACCAACAATATTCGCTATTCTGGGAACTCGACCGAGACCTACCGTAAGGGCTGTCGAATCTGCTGCGGCGGCGCGAGCGTGAGCGTGATCGATCTCTCTTTAAAGCAGCTACCTCCATCGTAAGTTCGGCAATTTGCTTGGTTAGCTGTAGGTAGTCCGACGAAGAGGATCCCGCAATCGATGTACTTGCGACGTGTGGGGTCATGCAAACAGCTTCATGCACTTTGTCTGCCAATTCTGCTAGCTTGTCCAGCGCCATGTCCTGCTGTGACACTATCGCCGTCTGCAGGTTAACTGGCAACCTATTCATCCATAACGTACGAATGAAATCATCGGGCACATCGGGACCGGCTAAACCTTGCAAATGCCGGAGAAACTGAGTAGGTTTGCGATCTCCAAGCTCTTGGTGCATCAGTAACTGTTTTACCTTTTTCTCCTTAGATGCTGATAGTCGATTAATCAATTGCAATTTTAAAGTTTCGTACTTGTTGTTTTCTGGGGGCGAAACTATTATGTCTTCGACCTCTGCGGCAAATCTATGCTCTAACTGCGATATCACGTAGTAGAATTTAGTTTCATCACTTGAAATGCCAGACAGTACGAAGTTTCCTTCAACCTGCGCAAACCAGACCTTCGGTTTCTCGGGCCAGAAGGGTGGGAGCCGCACACCCACGCGGCACACGTCGCCGGCGGCGGTAGGTTCGGGCTTCTTAGTTTTCCCTGGATCAGTTTCTTCACCATCATTGGGCATGGTGCTCGAAGTCGGGTCACCAAATTCTATGGCTACCTCTAATAAATGAGTAGCCGGTTTTGAGGTAAATCAGAAGTTTTATTTACACTGAACTTATAAGATAATTAATAAAGAAAATTAGTAATATCGTTTACAAGAAAAATCGTTCTTCAATTCTGTGCTAGCTGTCAACCAGATTTCGTTGTCCGGGGCAACCAGGGTGACCGCCACAACTCAAAGGGTCGAATATTATATTGCCCATCCGAAGCACGGAACCATCTTGCTTTTCGGACTATCAGGTGGTTCAGCCTGCAATGTCCTTACCAGACTGGAAACAAACTCCCAAAGTGATAAAAGTATAGTAGATAGCTGGATTAATATATATTTAGTCGTATAAAAGTAGTAAACTAAATTAGAGAGACGGAGAGAAAATATGTGGGAGGGTTTATCTTGTGAACTCATTCTAGGACCTTAATTAGATGATATTTTTACGAAGAACTTACAAAACGTTGTTATCAAAAAAACTTTCTTACTTAAAATATGTTTTCTGATTTATATGACAAACGATCTCAATTTAGTCTTTAGGTTGTTTACGGTTCGCTGGATCCAGCTTCAGTCTAGATTAATGTGGGTGTCACAGTCTGGGTTTTGTTGTTGGCCTTGAGATGAGTGACGTAGGACATTTTGTTGTATGTTGTTGCGAAGAGACTATTAATTTTACCTACGTCTTTTGATTTATAATTAAGTATAAATAATTTAAGCCCAGCGGTTTGTCTCGCTACAAATTGTCCCTAGATACGCAACATCTACATACATACATAGGTTTAAATATCACGCCCATATCCCTTGAGAGGTAGGCAGAGCGATAAAAACTGTAAAACGGCCATTTACACGAGATTTGACAATAGTTTGAGAGTCATTCAGTAGACTGTGTATCAAAGAGGCAGGTTATCTGTCGCCTAAATTGGCAAAACACATCAACTCTCATATTCCTTGGTCGCTTAACACCCACGGGAAAGATATGGGGTGATGCTATTATAAGCCGGCACCACACGGCAACATCTGGGCGTTTTAAAAGAAGCTGCTGTTGTTATTCTATGATATTTTAATGTCGTAAACAAAATATCTTTGCTCCCAACTTCGGGCAACTCATCTTCCGTCCCGGCCCGGCTCCCAATAACTTTTCCCACAGTAATCGTCTATCTCTCAGCCTGTCTCATTTTAATCGTTGAAACATACTACGCTGGTTGAAACAGCTAATCAAATGAGCAACTTTGTCCAAAGAACAGAAAGAGCTTTTAAATAATAATCACCTTCATTCAATATTACGCCATCAACGTCGGTCTTGTGTCGGGAAAGCATTAAAATTTAAACTCGGTATGTCAACCGTCGTGCCTACCCAACCTCAATCAAAGTCCCGATTATTGACAATGATAACATCGATTCCTCGAAACGATTTAATCGATAGTTAATACGCGTTTGTTTTCGTTTGTTTGATTACCTGTAGTTCGACTTTGACCTGGATACTAGGAACAATTTGAGTTTACTTGATACCATTATTTCGTGGAATCAGGTCAGAACACCAGACTAAACATACATTTTTAGAAAATTGTTACAGTGTTTGCTGAACCTGAAAAGTATTGAAATAAAAAGTCTAGCGCTCACCAGTTTGTTTGTCATTTTTGTTTCCTATTCATGAAATAAATGGATGCATTAGAGTTTAAAATGAAGGACCCAACCTATTTATTCATACAAGAGATAAACCGCGTTAAATGGCCCATACTTACCAATTTCTTATTACGGGACACGGTCCCTTTTTGTATTACGTCACATAAATCTTTCTGCTGCATGAGCTAACCCTGAACCGCTTCAATCCAGGTCGGTAGCCCGTACATAGCCGGAGCAGGTAATCAGCCCATTTCTATTCCCTCCGCTCGCCGCCGGCCGCCGCCGCTTATCAGAACACTTTTAAACTGCTCCGGGAAATGGCTCTGGCCTGCTACGTCCACTGCTGTTCTTAACAATTATTGATCACGTTTTATACCAGTACGACAAAATACATTAACAAAAATGTTTATTTGTAGCACTTGGATTTGTAGGATTGGCGATTGGAAACTAAATTAACTTACTCAAATCATAGATAGATTGTGTTTGCTGACTATGTGTTTACGAGTATTATACAAAAAACTTAAAAATGTATGCCATGAAGTCAATGTTACCAACAGTGAGGTCAGTACGCCCATTTCCACGTGTTTACAAGTTTTTCGCATTTGTTACGCAATAAAACTTAAAAAACTGAGTTATTTACATGAACTGACCGGTGGAATGTAATGGTTTTGGTCACAACTTTTTTATTACTTTCACAAAGAAAACACTTTAAACAAAATTATCGTTACTCATATTTTATTAGAAAGCCGAGCGTTTTTGAAGAAATTTCTAATTTCATCTCGATTGAAATGAAGTTTGGCGCTATGATCAGCCCAGTCTCGTTCCTTTTTATCAAACCAATAGTACTTTCCTTTCACCGACTGGTCAACATCTAAAGCCAAGAATACAGGAGCCTCAGCTGCTTGGTCAGCTGTCAACATACCAATGTGTCTTGTCATATCCGTCGAAACAAGTCCTGGGTGAATACAATTCACTGATATGTTTCTTCCAACTTCCTTTTGCTGAACTCGCGTTAGAGCACAAAGAGCTATTTTAGAAACTCTGTAAGCTAGAACAGTCATCCCACACCAATCTTCTTCTTTCAAAGTGTCGTTCTTTACAGAATCTAAGAACCACTCTACAAAGGCATTCACATCTTCCAGTTTGATATCTTTATTCGTGAGACGCTCAATCCAGTACTTATTTTCTAAGTTAGAAATATGTCCACAATCACTTGCTATATGAATGACTCTAGCATTTTCTCTCAATATTGGATACAATTTATCTTGAATTGTAAGAATGCTGAAATAATTTGTGTCAAGAACACGTTTGGCGTCTTCATACGATACTTTGTTGATATTAGCGTCGGCGATTCCAGCATTATTGATCAAAATATCAAGTCCACCATGCTTCTGCTTCAGATGATCTGCAAACTTCTTGACCCCATCTTTATCTGTAACTTCAAGTTGATAAAATTCAGGATTGCATCCATCTTCATTTAATTTTCTTACGGATTCTTTTCCTCTCGCTGCGTCTCTTGAAATTAGGTACACTGTTTCAACGCCTCTTTTACACAAGTTTTTGACGATGGCATTACCTATTCCTTTATTAGATCCCGTCACTACAGAAATTTTCCCTGCCATTTTAAAACACCATTTATCATAAACTAAATTCACTCACAATAATGCTAAATTCAGTATCATTCTTTATCATGTTCTAACATAATTTAGACTGATATAGATTAGATACGAAACTACGTAAAGTAACGTAAGCTAATAGATTATTTGATGGAGACAATATTTTTGTTATTCGGCTTATTTTATTCTTCTTCTGATATTTTTTATTCATTAGTGAAATTCACAAAATAATAATGACGTACTAATGTAACAACGTATTGTACTAGACTTTATGTTATCTGGAAATTAAATTTGCTGAGTAAGATAAGTAGCAATAAAACTCTTGTTAATATTATGTCTGTGCTACTAATACCTACTTGTATATAATGTAAGTAGGTATATAATTTTATCTCTATTTGCTTACAGTCTTAATATAACTTCCGCTATCCTATACAAATAAGAGCTCTTATCCGACACCCAAAGACAAGGAGGAATACCTAAATATACACTAAGATAGTTTACTCTCATCAAAATGTAATCTGCTTGTAATAATAGGCAAAATGTCGGTCAGAAATAATGACATGAACATCAACAAAATTACGTAGAAAACTGTAGTAGATAGTATTAATATGTGAAAGTGAATAGATAATAATAAAAAACTTATTGAAAAAACATCATTTTAACATACCTACACGGATGGACAAATGAGAAAAGAAACTGAAAGGGATACATTATAATAGAGCGAGGGTTCTAATCTAATGTCCCTACCTCTCCTGCCGCCGCTTGCACACAGGAGGACCTGTATAGTGCTAACCAAAATGCTATTGACGTAGCCACTTTCTGGGCACAACGACTGTAATGCGGCCAACGCGGGGATCATTGCCATTGACCCGAAAAGAAGAAGATCTACATACCACAAATACTTTTTTAGTAATGTGTAAACAAGTAGACATCCGGAAAACTGTTTAAATTATAACTTACTAGCGGCTCGTTAGTGGTTTTCACCCGCTGCAACTCATTTTCCTGGCATGAGAAGCATGAGTTACCTATTCCACTTGAATCATTATTCCTACAACAAAAAGCATAATGAGAAATCGTTACGTTGCTTAGTAGGAGTTAGCGAAGTCCACGACAGACAGGCAGACAGAGAAACGCAAAAACCGAATTCAATTTATACTATGTATTGATTGATAGGTTTCTAAGTATTTTTTTTTGTCTGGCTTCCATCGCCTTCTGGCGATGATTCTGCCAACGTCAGGGTCAGAGAACGCAATGCATTGGATATGGTAAGTAGTGCCAGTAAAACTAGGTTTTTCGAGGGTTTTTCACTGCGGTTTTTTTCAGACCAAATTAAGGGGCAACAGGGAATAGTATGAGTTTGAAAGAGAGAGTTGTGGGTTATAGACTTATGTTATTGATTTTGATAAATTTTGCTAGGATATAAACAAATGATGAAGGGACGAGGGTTAGTAAAGGTTTCTAATTAATTATATGTTTCTAATTAATTAAATATATTGCAAAATGAAATGTCAAATTGAACCGGAGCACTTAAACCATTAGACAGTTCCGTGGGTTTACCTTTAATAAATTAGCAAGTTTGTTACCAAGCTGTAAAGCTCGTAATTCCCCGCAAGCAAACTTTGGTTACTACACAACATTAACAGATTTAATGGCGTGAGTACCTATGCAGCGGATATGGATGTAATTAAACATAAAAACTACTTGAGGTAGTTAAATAACTATCAAAATGTTACTTCCGTATTTTTAGTATTATCAAAGTTCAAAGGCACCCAAGCACAAAATAATAGAGTTTGCCCCGCGCGCCGTTTCCCTAATTTGTAACCTAAGGTTAATTTTTTTCCTGCAACGGCCGTTTCGACGTTATTTTTGCGCTGCGTAAAGCATGCGTTGTGGGACACTACAAATTTCGACTTTATTCACATACAAAAATCACAAATTAGAGAAACTGCAGAAAAAATGGTTTATGTCAAATTGTTTAACAAATGCTTCCATCAACGCAGCGTTGTGCGATTTAATTGCGCTTAAGGATGCGTCTGTCAAACTGGTTTACATAAACCGTAAAATAGGTGAAAAAATCGTATTTTTCAAACGCAACGGATAGCACTACGCAAAAATAATGCAGAAAAGGACGTTATGTGTGTAAAGCGACTTAATTTTAAACAACCTACATAGTTTACGATTAGGTTGGTTATTTGAACAACCAATCACACAGACACTTCCGGATAAATCCACACTCCCCACTAAATAAGAAGTCAGGTGTAGGTTTTATGACCCCGGTGCCAAAAGTTCAGATTCAAACAAACAAAAAAAAATCATGAAAAGTTTTTTTTCCAGCACCAATTATCTAACACAACATTTAAAACTTCTGAAAAGTCGTTAATGCGTAATTTATTGATAGAGGGCGATTAAGCTTTAATTTGGCTATAGTAAAATATTACAAAAATAATATAAATTTTGAACAAAAACTGAAGTGTACCCAGTGTGGGTTGAATAGGCAGGTGTCACGAATCATTGGAAATCGTCATTAATCACGGCTCAATGATAGTGGATGAAAAATGGTGCGGTTTTAATTGAAACATCGCGTGCAGCGCCCTCTGGAGGCAGGGGAGCTTTAATCTGAACTATTTGTCACCCTCAGTACCTAGGGGTTAGAATAACTACATATAGAAAAACATTGATTCATTGATCTAATTTTGAGGACAGATGGTACTGCTTTTTAGCAGACGGATATAGTTGGAAAATATAGCAGGCTGACAACCTGTCATTATAGTGATATTAAGTTTTCTGAATGACTCTCTGTTTTCAAACGTGGTGAAAATGGCCGTTATCTTCAGTCGTTTACGCTCTCCCTACCCCGAAAGGGATATAGGCGTGATATATGTATGTATGTACGATATTCTTTATAAGTTCCAAAACATAAACGACGAGGTAAGTAGGTCAATCACTTTTCATTTTGTTTCCGAGATTCATTCAATCCAAAACGAATCACAGAAAGTTGAATGTAAAGTCAAGCTCAGCTTCGGGTGAACACTTTCGTTAGTCTTGTTGTGCTTTTGGTAAAACGTTCAAAATGTAGAGCTCGACTGTACATAGGTTTTATTAGCACCACCATCAACTTATACATATTTTGACTTTTTTTTTTAAATAAACATTATGAAAACGAGTTTATATAAGGTGAAAACTAGTGACCGATAGTGAAATCTGAGAACCGACTGGTGATACGGAACAACAGTTCCCAAGAAATATAGGGCGAGATATGAAAATATCAAGCTGATCGGCAATTTTGTATGGGAGGTACATTTGATTCTTTTTTTTAATTTGTACCTGTGTTCCTTGGGGGAAATTGTTCCTTATCACCGGTCGGTTCCAAGTTTTCGCTAACGGCCACCAGTAAAATTTCACCTTATATGGTAGGTTCATGTGCTGCTGATAGTACCAGGAGCACAGGAAATAGGAGGGTGCCAGAATTAAAAGAGCAACGTAACACTGATTGAGCATTCGCGTGACTGCTCTCTATCGATACACCGAGCCTCACTACCAGGCTGACATTCACACCAGGAGCACCCAAAGCACAGTTTAATTTGTTATACTGATATGGGTCTAACAATACTAACTAGGGATGTCAAAAAATAATCGATTATTAAAAATTGCTTTTTAGGGCTTCGTAGTCTACTAGAAACCCTTATAATTTCGTCAAGTCTGTCTGTCCGTCTGTCTGTCTGTCTGTCTGCCTGTCTGTCTGTCTGTCTGTATGCCGCGCCCTCATAACTTCGTCAGTTTTGGATCTATCGACATCAAAGGTGATAATCATATGCCCATACAAGGTTAGGCCCCTCGAAAATCGAAATGGCTAGTAATTAAACTCGTAGTAATGTATTTCTTACACTATCTAGATCATGGTGGCATACTCAGTTTTTAATTATCTAACCGTAAACTGATGGAACGACGTAAAATAATTCTTAACCTAAAATGGCATAACCTAACTAAGAATTTTGATACGAGTTATAAGGTGAAAGTATTTATACCCGCACACCCACAACGCACTCGCCGAATTTTGGATTCTTTGTATGAAAATCTGTGGAACCTCGAAAATATTGCCGAGCCGCACGCGCCTAATCGAACGGATTCCCCAGCCAGTGCTAATCATAAACTATAATGCTGATGACGTCATCAGCGCACGCGGACAGTGTAACCATTTAAAAAGATTCAGTTTTTGTCAATGCTGCCAGACTGTCCCATTAACATTACCTCCCAGTAAAGTCTGCTGTTCACCGTCCGTGTTCCAGTTTTTCTTAACGAAAGTTTCGAAGTTTTGGAGTCTATGTCACTCTTAAAGAATAACCAAATGACATTTTCACATTTTGCTTATTTGACATTTGCCACTTTAATTTTCAGCTTTTTGACATTTTAATATTTGAGATCCGTCCTTTTAAATTCAATTGACATTCTGTTACCTTTACATTTGGACATTGGGACAAAATGTTTTCTGCTTCTTCTTTGCATTTTATTACGTTTACATTCTAGCAATTTTATTTTGCTACTTTGACGTATTGGCATTTTGCCTTTCTGCACATTCTACTTCCTTGAACAATAATATTTTTAAAAGTTGAAACAGCAGGACCTGTAATATGTTCAAAAGTTTTGTTCCACCGTAGAACAAAGAACGTAGAAAATATTCCGACCTGTTCTATTGTAGAAGTGATCAGTTGGACATATGGGAACAAAGGGAAGCTGCGTGGTGCACGGAGAAAGTTCTGCAGTTACGAAAGTTGGCTGCTTGAACGTGCCTCTGGCGTAAAATGACAGCAATTATTAGTTGAAATAAATTTCCGAAAAAACGCACATACGGCAAAACTACCCATTAAATTGGGAGGAAAGTACTCTCTTGGCAACACCAATTCTATTCGATGCGGCTGTGCTTGCGGTTAAGTGTGCGAGGTCATCCGCATTATTCAGCGCGTACGGCGAGTACGTTGCGGGTGTGGGTATACTTCCTTTTGCCAAATGACAATTTGATGACAATAGGAAAGAGGAAATGAAGAAGTAAGCAGAAGTTTTATTCTCTATGAGAGTTCAAAGAGTATGTAATACTTGCAGGGTAGATGGGGTAAAATGGTACCTACCCTGATCAGATGTTTAAAGACATTGCAAAAGAAGTTTCCTAATACGAATTCGTATCACCCTATGCAGTTCCTGTGGCATGGTCTGTTATATTTTTGCCGTTGTAATGCCAGTGGCAGCTTGCCTATTATTATTATTTATTTAATAAAGTCTGCAAGTATATACATCATTAATCTATCAATATTGTTGCTGTAGTCGCTTTTGTTGCTTGTCTTACGTACGTACCCGGCTATAACATAACATAACATAACATAACATAACATAACATAACATAACATAACATAACATAACATAACATAACATAACATAACATAACATAACATAACATAACATAACATAACATAACATAACATAACATAACATAACATAACATAACATAACATAACATAACATAACATAACATAACATAACATAACATAACATAACATAACATAACATAACATAACATAACATAACATAACATAACATAACAGCCACAACAGTCCACTGCTGGACATGGGCCTCCCCCTATCGGGGGGTATTGCCATACTCACCACGCTTGGCAGGCGGATTGGCGAGCGCAGTGCATGATGGTGCATTAACAGGGAACGCTGCTGCCCATTACCTGGATGAGGATCCCTAGTCGCTTTTACGACACCCACGGGTAGATGATTGGGGTGATGCTATTCTAAGCCGGCATCACTCGGCATACAGGAGATTGTCTGCGCTGTAGTTGTTTTACGCATCCTGGGTTCTAAAACTGCTCCATTTTACCCTTATTTCCTCTTAGTACCTACTTTATGTTTGTGTCACAGATGTCAGCAGAATCAAGGAACCAGAATTTTGACCGGAATAAAACACAAAAATATACTTTTAACATAAATTGTGATTCGTTTCGTCTGAAGATGATTAATATAAGATTTTGATCCAAAAAACGTATCATCTTTTTTACATTTCATGAGATTCTTAGCCGTTACCGAGAGGGGGGCCTAGATTTGATTATATCCTTTCCGAAAAAAACGCACATACGGCAAAATTACCCATTAAATTGGGAGGAAAGTACTCTCTTGGCAACACCAATTCTATTCGATGCGGCTGTGCTTGCGGTTAGGTGTGCGAGGTCATCCGCATTATTCAGCGCGTACGGCGAGTACGTTGCGGGTGTGCGGGTATACTTCATTTGCCAAATGACAATTTGATGACAATAGGAAAAGAGGAAATGCAGAAGTAAGCAGAAGTTTTATTCTCTATGAGTTCAAAGAGTATGTAATACTTGCAGGTTAGATGTGGTAAAGTGGTACCTACCTGATCAGAAGTTTAAAGACATTGCAAAAGAAGTTTCCTAATACGAATTCGTATCACCCTATGCAGTTCCTGCGGCATGGTCTGTTATATTTTTGCCGTTGTAATGCCAGTGGCAGCTTGCCTATTATTATTATTTATTTAATAAAGTCTGCAAGTATATACATCATTAATCTATCAATATTGTTGCTGTAGTCGCTTTTGTTGCTTGTCTTACGTACGTACCCGGCTATAACATAACATAACATAACATAACATAACATAACATAACAGCCACAACAGTCCACTGCTGGACATGGGCCTCCCCCTATCGGGGGGTATTGCCATACTCACCACGCTTGGCAGGCGGATTGGCGAGCGCAGTGCATGATGGTGCATTAACAGGGAACGCTGCTGCCCATTACCTGGATGAGTATCCCTTAGTCGCTTTTTACGACACCCACGGGTAGATGATTGGGGTGATGCTATTCTAAGCCGGCATCACTCGGCATACAGAGAGATTGTCTGCGCTGTAGTTGTTTTACGCATCCTGGGTTCTAAAACTGCTACATTTTACCCTTATTTCCTCTTAGTACCTACTTTATGTTTGTGTCACAGATGTCAGCAGAATCAAGGAACCAGAATTTTGACCGGAATAAAACACAAAAATATACTTTTTAACATAAATTGTGATTCCCGTTTCGTCTGAAGATGATTAATATAAGATTTTGATCCAAAAAACGTATCATCTTTTTTACATTTCATGAGATTCTTAGCCGTTACCGAGAGGGGGGCCTAGATTTGATTATATCCTTTGGTGAGAAGATAGATCGTGTTGACCCAAATTTAGAAACGTTGAGAAAAAAATATTTCAAATGTTTTTGGACCCCTTCCCATACATGTGAAAGAGGGGGCAATAAAATTTTTTTTCACCTGTGATATTGAGTAGGGTATCGTTGAATAGTTCTTTTAAAACTAAGGTGAGGTTTCTTTAAAAAAAAAACCTCTCTAATTCTCTAATAGTATCTCTAATAGTCTGTCTGTCTCGAAATATTTGCTTTTAAAAGGGCCGTTTTTGAGCTATAATTTGTTCCAACTGTAACTTCTAAAGCATGCATGCTAAAAATTTGAAAAAAAATATGGATTATAGTTTTTAATATGAAGTTACCATGAAAACTATAACAAATATTGTACCACTTAAGATTAAAGAAATATTAAAGTTTTTCAATTTGCGGTTGGTAATCATACAGCTGCAAACAAACCAGCAACAAAATTAACTTTGTAACGCTGAAAGACCTGATATTTAAACGTTGACTACGAAACCCTATTTGTGAGCGTGTCTGACACGCTCTTGGCCGCTTTTTTTTTAAATCGAATTTCCGAGTACAAAAAGTCGACTATCTTTGTAGCATATAGTTATTTGCACCAACGAATAATTTCGGGTCTTGTGTAATTTTAATAAAAATAGACGACACCTTTTATTAAGTCCCTTGTAATATTTATCGAAAACTACATTTAATAAAAATTAGTGTTGCGTAAAATCAATTAAAATATATTATAGAAAAATCGTTCTCTAATTTATAAATATCTGTTAATTTTATAGATTTTTTGACTGACATGAAATTATCGATTGTTGAAAATCCATTTTTAATGCTAAAGTTGCATCCCTGACACCAACCTGATAAAAAATGTATTGAGAGAAAACAATGTTAATTTCACCGTCGGCCGCAAATGTGGCGTGCCGCGTCTGCAACTGTTGACTTGTTGAAGACTACTGCTGTCGTTCGTCTTTAATTAGCCTAAAACAACGTCGGTGACCAACAGAAGACTCGAGAGTTTTTGCTGTAGAATCGATACCATTTCCAAATGTTGGCCACATATTTATTCGATCAACTATACATCAAATCCTTTTCGTATATGAGTTCCACCAAAACGACTACAAGATTAGTATTCACGACAAGTACAAAGTTGTGTTTTTGTAGCCTTACAATACTGAAAAATAAAAATAAAATTAGGAAAGTTAAAATGAATTAAATCAAAAATCTTTGAGATGATGTCTGAGTTTGAAAAGTTTCAAATAGTTATTTTGATAAACTACTCAAATTGCAAAGGATACTTTAAGTGTAATAAAATAAGTCAATACATATTAAAGTGAAATCACTTCGCTCGCCAATCCGCCTAACAAGATGTGACAGGGGGAGGCATACGTCCAGCAGTGGATTATTATGGATGAAATTGTAGAAGTAGATTAGGTAACACAAAAAGACAGAAAATTGACTACCAAATGAGCTCAAATACGAACAATTTTAGTCACTTATTTTCAAAGTTTTTGTGTCATTATGAGAAATTCAAAAATTGCTATTGCTTCCACTTTCTCTAAAATCTTTTTTCAAAGCTAAACTTAGTTTCACAAAATATTTTAACGGTTTTATGTTTAACTTTTTTCGTGAGTAATTCCTGTTTCGCACAATAGCTTGCGCAATTCAGCATTTTGTGCTAAACCATTGGATTGAACGAGCGCCGCTCTAGTTAGCGCACAATTTTAGCTGCAACTAAACCTATTTTTGTTCAGGCACATAGTTTTTGTTGTTTCAGCAATTCCCGAAGGTGAGAAAGCAGTATTTTCATTAAAAACGGGAAATATTGTTAGCCGTGTAGGTAAGTTAGAATGCACTAAGACCCGAATTAAAATTATTATGATTTTAAGAAAATAATAGAATTTCGATGCTTATCTGTTCATCAATATTAAAAGTAAAATAACTAAAAACTACAAAAAGTCGTGGAACAGAGAACAAGAGCTTAATTCTCATACCCTTCTTCAAGGCATTCGAATTTTGTCTTTAGACGTCACTCTTACTCTTTGGGCCACTCTTGATAATACTTATCTAAAAATAACAAAGGCAATAAAAATAAAATCTTCAAAATGTGACTTCTTAATCAGAACATCATCCTAGCAGGAAATTCTTTTGATTCCTGTGTGGTCTCATCCGCACCAAACATCGTATCTCGATGAAAGAATTACGTTGCGACAAATTCGGCTTCTGACTCTCCTCTCTCCCCATTCATTCTAAAATAGCGCCCTTTGATCCGTTCCTCATTAGTTCCAGCTAAGGAACGCGTGACGTATCCTTGTGTTACAAATCTTTCTACTAAAGAGATCAATCAATACTGGTTATACTGAACAGACTGTATGGAGAACCAGAATAAGTTGGTCCCTAAATACAACTGGATGTGGTTTTGGTTGTACGTACCAGTAGCTACATCGCTTTGTATGCACTTCAAAGTAGGAAGTTGTCTGTTGTTTTTTGTACCATGATGCCCGGTCGCGGCTGATACAAGTATGTGAAATTGATGGACACATCACTCCAAAAAGTCTCAACTTCTGGAAATGACCTATGCTTATTGTTTCAAACCATAAACGTACTTTCAAAAATAAATCTGCTTGGATCTGTTGAATTACTCTAAGAAGTATAAAATAAACTCGCTAAAACTATCCCTCTCTCTTCGTTCTGGACACCAAGTCGACGAATGATCCGAACAATTATTAAGCAAATTAACTATGTATTAGATCACAAGTAAAACTATTTCATACCTGACAATATATCGAAATAGAAATGTGAAAGAATTTAATAAATCAGTCCACTTATTTCAAAAATTATCAATGTTACCTAACTCTAACTAACTTTTTGCCTTACTGGCGCTAGCGGTATCGATATTTTAATGTAAGTACAAATAATAATTTGATAGAAGTTATTGGAATTTCCGATAGCTGTAATAACTAATAACGGTGCAATAGTTCGCACGTTTCCTCGAATTTCTAGTTCAAATTAAACTGTTAGTCGGAATTTAATACAGGTGCTTGTGAAACCAATTGGGGGCCAATTCTGGGACGGATCAGAGCTCAAAATGCTGCTAATTTGTGCCGGTGCAGAGAACCGCGAATTTGATGCGCGTGAAATGGATAAATTCTTGAATGTGGTGTTTGACATTGAAAATTCAAAACTACCTACAAACATACTTACATCACGCCCTTTTCCGGAGGGGTAGGCAGAGACTACATGCTTTCACTTGCTGCGATTGCAACAAACCTGTTTCGCTTCTTCAACATTGATCAATCTTTATGATTTATTCGTAATTTGCCATTTGGTGCCGGCTTCATCACCCCATGTCACTAAACTTGAAGAAAAATAAATGTTTTTATTTTCAGTCAATTTATGAAAAACTTTTATTGCATTGTGACAAAACATCTAAAAAAATAGATGTAAAATAAATGTTGGTAGGTAGGTAGGTACATCATTTTACACGGGAAAATAATTATCGTATACCTAATGAGAAATAATGAAATAATCCACTTAATTAGTGTTTTATTAGTGAACTCAATGCTTTTGAAGCTAATGAAACGAGATGAGGTTTCAGCTGAAAGTAATATGATATTAAATTTTATGAAATATTGTAAAGAACCACATGCTTTTTATAAAACAAAAGTACGTTTTACAAAAGCTCCTATGTCTCATTAGAATTAATTAAAATGTTTTACAATGCTTTTTCTATTTGCAAACACTTACGTAGAGAACTGCTGAAAACCTTGTGAGAACGTTGATTCTTAATTGTATTCAAAAATACGACTAATAACATGCAAAACATTGTGTAAATAGCTTGAGGGTGGAGCAGTATTGACAAAGAGACCCGTAAAAATTAAAAAATACGGTAATATTGTTTTTACTTATCAGCTACAATGCAGCCAGCCGATGTGGCGCAGTGGCTAGTATGCCTGCCTGCCACGCAAAGGTTCCGGGTTCAATTTCCGGTGGGGTCACTCACAAAGTTGATATTTATCACTTTGTGAATTTGTTCCCAGTCTGGTTAGGACATTGCAGGCTGAACCACCTGATCGTCCGCAAGTAAGATGGTTCTGTGCTTCGGATGGGCACGTTAAGTCGTCGGTCCCGGTTGCTGTCTATGATAGCGGTCGTTACACAACCATGTCAGAGGCCTGCTACTTGCAGTGGGCGGTTGAAAAACTCTGACACCAGGGTTCATCGGGTCATTGAACGACTCGATGTCCCACACGAAAAGAAGAAAGAAGAAGCTACAATACAATACGACGACGTAGCCTCGTCCGCACAGTCTCGCGCGCGCAGCATGCATTTCATAGCATACAGGTACTCAAGCCCCGCTACTCAAACTTACAAGGATGTTTAAATTATTTTTAGGAGTTCCTTTGTCAATACTGAACGCATCCATAAGAAATATCACACATTTAAATTAACACCCTGTATAACTCATAGTACTTTTGAATCCACCAGCATAAAAGAACAATGAACTGTGCAAATTATTTATTTATGCAAACCAAACATTGAAATCACGAACGACAATGAAGCAATTATTTCCGGATTAACTTTGGAGCAATTGATTCAATGTTTTGGGACGTTATTCGATTTGAGTCCCGCAATCAGGGTTGTGACTTTAGGGTCACATAATCGATTTTTGATATTGTTTATATTTTCTAGTAACGCTAAAAATCGATAAAAAATAAATCAAATGATGAAAATCGAATTTTCAGATACATTATAATAACATTTATTAATTTTATAATTTTCGAAAGAAGTTAAATAATCATCATAACACCGAAATAAAATATTACAAGAGAATTAAAATTAAGTGTCGCACGGTGTTTTCTTTTTTGCGTTCCTTGTGAATAATTTCTCCATTCCAGTTCCATCTTGCACTGCGCTCGCCAATCCGCCCACCAAGCGTGGTGAGTATGGCAATACTCCCCAATCGGGGGAGACCCATGCATGTCCAGCAGTAGACTGTTGTGGCTGGGTTGACGTAAGGTGTATTTCAATTGATGTTACACAAAACCCGAAATAATACGTTTTTGCAAATACGTGCCACAAAAAAACGAATATTATCGACGGATCATTTAATATTGCATAATCGTTATAAAAAATCGAATAAACATAGGTAATTGTTTCACATCTCTACCCGCAATATTTACCTCCAATATTCAGGAGATGAAAAATTTGCGCATAATCATTTGGAGCGGAGGGCACTCGATGGATTTATTTATTTTGCCTCCGACGAAATGAAATATTATAATTTGATGCTCAAGAACACTTCGAGGAATTTTGTTTCGAGAACATTTTCGAGTCAAATTAGGAATTTTTCGGGTTTATCAATATTTTACTTTAGCCTGATCCTAGATAGTCTGGGATATTGAGAAGAAAAAAATATGCTACCTACCTACCTACTAAGTAATTTATAATTGTACTAAATAATTTTACAAAGTAAACTATGAAAATGAAAGAGTTTTAAGAAAATTGGCTCTAGTTTTTAATTACTTTTCTTTAACCTTGAATTTCGTTTCTAGTTTCTAATTATTTCATTTTTTATCACGATGTTTTACGGTATTTAGGTTTGCTGAAATATAAATAGACATCTCTCTGTCTTTTCGTGTGGGACACCAAGTCGTCCAACGACTGCCTATACATCAAAGCAAAGGTACTCAATAGTTTTACAGCCGTATGTACAGTCGGTTATTGCTCTTAAGATACCAGCTAAGCCAGCACCTGGCTACGCCAAGAGAACTAGATTATTTTAAACCCAGTGAAAATATAATAAAAATTAAAAACGTATTCTTATAAAAGAAGCCTGTCCTTACTAATAAACATTCATTTCAAGATTAAAATATTGCTCGGACCAAAAATAATTCAGTCCTTTTGGTATAAGTACCTTATGTGGTATAACCTTGGGGTGTAACCGACCGTACTTTGATGAGATCTCAGCAGTGGTGGCGTATAGTTCAAAGGCGTTATTTTAGCTTTTACAAGATGCCTTAGTTCAGAAAATTTTTGAAGCCGTATTCCAAAAAATCAAAATTCCGCAATTGAACTGAACCTAGTTTTTAGTTTGTATGGCGTTGTAACTTGCGCCTTTAGCAGCAGCTTTACTATCAGCGCAGAACTGTCAGATGTCGGAAGCGGCGGTGTTTGTGGAGGCACATTAGTGTCGCATGACTCACGCTATCACTGCCCGATATTATGAAACTACAGGCTACAAGTTTAGAGGTAAAATTCGATGTATATTGCGTAGCTGGTTAGCTATTCGTCATCATCATCACCACATCAGCCCATAGCAGTCCATAGCGGGATAGAGGGTTACCAGGGTACGCCACAAGACACGTTATCCCGCATTAGTCTATCTGGCCGGAAGGCGTCCAACGATACGTTTTCCGAGCCATGGTTTCCACTCGAGAACCTGCTTACTCCACCTTCTACCAGTTTTACGACAGAAGTGACCAGCTTGGTATACTTCCAGACTATGTCCTTTACTTTGGTCTTTTAGTGGTTAATCTCGTTCCAACGTTCATCATCATCATCATCATCATCAGCCTCAGCTCCTCCCTTTATTGAACGAGTTACGCAATGTGCTAAGAAATGTTCCTGTAGTTTGATAACATAAGGCCCGCCGCGTGTTTATATACGTGAGGCCGTGCCAACGCAAACAGTGGGTATAACGTGATATGATATGTCCCTCTATTCCTATTGACCACTACTTATGCCGATGGGCTTATGATGCCTTATGAAATATTAGTAGGTCATCTCATTAACAATAACCACAACATTCTGCTGGACCTAAGCCTTCTGTAGTTTGAAAAATGTTTGACATACTCACCATGGTTGGCGCACAGTGTAGGGTGTGGAATTTATATCTGTCGTCTCTTACTTTATGGCATATATGACTTTATTCCTGCAAGTGGAATGATGCTATTCTAAACAGGCACCATATCAATGTTCATAAGAACCTGTAGCTCTAGTGCAGCTACTTATATGTAAAATTTCGTAGCATATCTCAATGTAGGGTAAATGCATGAAAAGGTCAGTTTGTTTATGTTAATCCTGATTTAAAAGTGAACCCTTTGAAACAAAATGGATTTTATCTAAACTTTCCGATCTGAAATTCAATTAAGTGCAGACCAAAATAAAACATGAGTTGGAAATTTCTTGAAGCTCGCACCGCAGGTAAACAGAACTAAGCTGAGAACCACGCAACAGGCCCTAAGCCCCTTTTGAACTCGCAACGTGACGCAACTGCTAATACCAAGCGTTGGTTTTCAATTAAGTGGGACTCGCAAGAAAAAGGGAGCAAACCAACAAGACACTTCAAAGGAATGAAATCCCTTTGACGGCGGAGAGTGAAGCATTTTTTCTGGAGTCCAGAATTGGATCGGCTAATAGTGAGATTAGACTCGGCCTTGGAGTTTACGGTTGATTAGTTTCTGTAATTATGTTTACAATGAATCACAAGTTTAAAGATATTTTATTAAATTTTCCATCTTATAAAAATAAGTTATGCTAATTTACAAGCTGGAAAATAATTTTTGTTCCGGTTCTAGTAGCGTCTTTGTAAGAGTTCCTCTCATCCTTCACTTTGGCGTCCCTAAAACCTACCAAAATCTCATTATGTAACCACAAAATCTTCAGATAAGCCCCATCCATACCTACCTTTCTATTTCCACACTTCACAAACATCTCACGCGTATCTAACAAAATGGCAGTATAGGTTTTATAGCGAATCATTGCAAAGTTTACCTCAAACCGTAAAAATATTAGGTACCGTACCGTATAAAAAGCGGTCGTTGTTGCGTATTTTGGCCGAAGTGCGCTATCAGACTAAAACGCTCTCGTATCGATGGCAGGCAATACGCCGCTGATAGCTTTACATCGGTTTACACGGTGCTTCGAACCGATGCTGTCCCGCTAAACACTCGGGGAAAAAATATGCCCATTTTATACTGTAGCTGTAGCGGTGACACGACGCAAGCGATATGATGCAAAACGACACGATGCAGTGTGATGTGACACTGTAAACAGTCAGACTGTATCGATGACAGGCAATACGACGCTGATAGCTTTACATCGGTTTACACGGTGCTTCGAACCGATGCTGTCCCGCTAAACACTCGGGGAAAAAATATGACCATTTTATACTGTAGCGGTGACGCAACGAGATACGATACGATATGATGCAAAACAGTGTGACACATGACATGACGCGATACTATGCAATGTGATGTGACACTGTAAACAAGTCTAAAACGATTTCGTATCGATCGGCAGGCAATACTCCGCTTCTTCTTTTCAAGTGGGACATCGAGTCGTCCAACGACCCGATGAAGCTTGGTGTCAGAGTTTTTCAACCGCCTATTTAATACAAGCAAGCCTCTGAAATGGTTCAGTCAATGAATAAATAGGTATGCAGGGTCAAGGTCTAATGCAATGACTGTAGCAGCAAAATGACGCGATACGACACGATGCGATATAACGCAAAACAATGTGAAGTGACGTAACACCATGCGACGTGATGCGACACTGACATTCAGACTACGTACTTGTAACGACAGGCGGTACTCAGATGATAGGTTTACAGCCGTGTACTCGGTGCTTATGCTTGGCACGATAACCGAGGTCAGGCCTCTTTCACTCCATGTACTTGCGCGCGATAAGTACCTACCGGGCGCCGGGCAGCCGGCTGCCCATTTCTCAGTTGGTTACCAACAGCCGCGTGGAGCGTGCGTTCGCTCGTGAATATTTTGAGTTACCCTGATTTATCGGTATGCCACTATTATAACATGTCATATCAATTATGTATTGGAATTATGTGCTTGCTGAAGGAAGTATCCTGCCTGCGGTGAAAGTATTGCAAGCTTTCCGAAAATAGTAGGTACATAATAAAGAAAATAGTTTAAAAGAAAACTGCAAATACTATAAGGGGTGAACCAGTCCATTAAACTGAACAGTTTTCTTCAAGGAACATATGTTCATTAAAAATAAAACAACTTCTTCGATCCGAGCCAACTTTGTACGGGATTTCATAATTATTTTCATAAATTCCTATACCTCTTGGGGTAAGATAATCAGTTTTATCATGAGCTGGTTCACCTCCTAAAATGTTTTCAGTTATTTATTTGGTACACCTTACTTAACGGAAGAGGCAGCCCTGGCGATCCACGCTAATCACGTGGCGGCGCGCACCTACAGGGCAAAGTTAACTTTACGCTCATCGGCTTTGGTTCATTTTGGCTTGCAGCGTCTAGCGGCTCGAAAGAGTAGGTAATTATAGCAGTAGGTATTGTAATTTTTCCATGGAGTGATTTATCTGTTACGTAGTAACTATTAGGTAATCTGTGCCGAGGTTGCCCCGCGCCCACACTTTAACTAAGGTAGTAAATACAAAACGGCGACAACTACAAAAAGCTTGTCCGTTTGTGCGTCGTTTGTTGTTTTTTTCCACCTTATTTAAAATTAATATGGTTTATGTCAAAAGTTTGACGCATCCGTCGACGCAGCGTTGTGTGATGCCATTTGACATAAACTGTATTCGTATAAAGGAAGGGGGAAAAATCAAATGAATGACGCAAAAACGGACGTTGCGTGTATTTCTCGCCTTAAAAATCTCAGCTGCCAGAATTAATTTTGGAAGCAAAAAAACATTTTTATAGAAATCCCATTGTTTTTAAAATCGAACCCAAAATCGTGGAATGCAAATTTTCCACCTGCAGCAAAGTTTTTGAAAGTTTGAAACCCGAATCCCTCGTATTTCGAGCAATATTTACAGAACGAGGTTGACCTGAATATTTATTGAAGCTGTACGCGGGTAGCACAATACTCCTGTTACTGGAAACGGTATTCCAGTAACTTGCGCATCACGGAATTGCCAGAGCCAGGTTATATGATAGGTAATAGGTATACATACATACCTACGTACTCTAAAGGCCTACTGGCCTATTTGTGTCAATGAAACACTAAATATTACTGTAAGAACTGAGTTAGTTATATTTTATAGTAAGTATGGTATTTACACAAAAGGAAACGCGACATTCGTTCTCGAAAGATCAAAAAATAATGAAGAGAGCTTCCCTGACCTGTCGCGATGACGCGGCCAGCGCAGCGATTCAAATTTCGAAAGTATAAGGTGCCAGGCTCATGGAAGAGGCTGGACCTTACAGTACACATAACACGCCTTTATCCCTTATAAGGTGGGCAGGACGTTAACGGCCGTAAAAATTCGTGTATTACGAGTGATTCTCGAGTTTGAGGGCCATTTCAAAATAACTGTGTCTAACTGTAGTGCACAAAAAGGTTTTAATCGCTGTGCAGACAGCAGCTGCAAAGATACGGGGTGATGCTATTGTAAACCGGCATCGCACGGTCGGGCAAATGTAGTTTATCTAAAATCTGCTGGTCGAGATTGAGGTGCAGGATACTGAAGCTTATTTACGAAATATCATAATTAGTAAAAAAATGGTTCAGTATAGTTACATATAAAGTGGCCACTTTTAGTACTTTTGGCATCTGTAACTACGGATAGCCGTATAATATTATTCTATGCAATATTCTGTTAGTGTATACTTAAAGCTCCTGTAGCGAATTTTCAATAAATTACGTTTTGATCGGGTTATGGATTTTTAAGTAATGAGCTGAGGAGCACCACCTAGCCTAGGGAGGCGTCTTAAGGTCCACGGACCCAGGATATAAATATAGGTTCACCTTTATTGGAAGGAAAAGAAACGACAAGTGAAGGAGTATAAAGGCCAAATTGGTTTTCCCTTTTTATGAATAGGATATTGTATTGCAAAACAATATTACGATGGGCCTTTGTTGTGAGCGCAAACATTTTTACATGTTTGAACATTTTAGGCCTAAACCTGTCGACCTGTCAGACTAAAATGGTTTTTACCTTATTTGGTTTCGTGTAGCGGACAAACTCTGTGGTCGAATAAATTGAGATTGAAATCTGGATCGAATCAAAGGCCCAGTACAAGGACAGGCAAATTTTATAGAGATTGCAGCAGATACGTTTGACATTGGTCACAACGTTAATAATATTCGGTGATCTTGTCAACGAAAATCGATAAAAAGGCCTTTTTACCCGACTACTGCATCAGAATGAGGCTTATTTTTTTCGAGAGTATGTATGTATTTATGTGGGTAATGCATGTATACCTACGTGTGGACAAGTTTTATACACGATGTTTCCATACCTAGAGACAAACTTCCCATATATAAATGCATGGAAAGAAACTTATGTAGACACATTTTGTATCAAAACGTATGACGTAGGTTATGTATGCCATGCTGCCTCTCGATAAGGCTCCAGTACATTATGGTCGTTTGCACGGAGCTTATTTTAAAACGTGAGATAGGATACAAGAGCTGGATTCCATTCGCGCATACCACCATTAAGAGCACTTAGGTGTAATGCCGGGTAAAAGCAGCTCCATTGAAAAGGTATTACGGAGCCGCTTAGGGTATAAGAAGTGGTGCAAAATAAGATTATTACTATTGTAATTTTTTATTTTTTCCGTAAACTCTCGCAATTCTTTTTTTTGAAAGTTGCAATTTTTTTTCCCGAAGGCAGGATTTGAACCTGCGACCTTCGGCATCTGTACTGCCGACGCCACTACCAGCTGGGCTACCGCGGTTCTAATCGAGCCTGCGAATTAAGCAAGTATATCTTGTCCACTATCGCGTGGATGGGCTCTATTCTACGAGAAGTGTTTTAAAATTTGGTATTCAACTCTCGCAAAATTATAATATGAAAGTAAAAGAATGAACGCCTCAAAATAATTGCTTATGAATATGTATGGTACCTTAGCTAGGTATATAGGTCATATCATATCAGGCCAATTTCAATAATTCGCAAGTGTTTGGCCAACGGGAAAATTATTCACGTCTGAATTCTGACAGGTCAGTGAAATAATAGCTTTAGGCAGTTTATCGAGCACATGCATGCTAATATTCCTAGAAACGCTCTGATGGTGTTCGACATTAGTATGTGTGTTTATCAAAATCGTATTGCAAACGGCATTGCGTGAAAAAGCAAGAGCGAATAATATTTTCAATGTTGCGCGAATAATTGAGTAAGTAGAAAGTATTTTCATTCACTTTTATCTTTACAGCCACAACAGTCCACTGCTAGACATGGGCCTCCCCCGTATTGGAGGATATTGCTATAACGCTTAGCAGGCAGATTGGCGAGCGCAGTGCAAGATGTTTAATTCACAGGGGACGCTGCTGTTCATTCCCTGGATAATTATCCCTTAGTCGCTTTTTACGACACTCACGGGTGGAATTGGGGTGATGCTATTCTAAGCGGAAATCACAAGGCATTTTCATTTTTTGAAAAGATATTTCTGTTGAACTGTTTTATATCAGAATCACAAGTTAAAATGATAGGCGGAATACAAATTAGAAATTAGCATATCGACTACGAAAATATGAATTAGCGTAAGGGACATTTTGGCGATTTTGAGTTATATATATCATTGGATTCAGAATTTCGAGCTCTATCGAATGGTATATATAACTTTTTGATATCTTGAAAAAAGTGTCGCTTACCTTAAACAAAAAGTGAGCAAAAGTTTAAAAATCGGGTGTAAAAAGTACTGTTAAGGACATAAAAAATGATGTATGTCCCATACGTTAAATTTTTCATCATATCGGCGAATTGATGTTGCTTACACTAATTACAAATACAAGATTTTATGTCCGATATGCATCTTACATTAATTTCCAAAATAAACATGGGCCCTTACAGGCAAACAAACCTTAATAATGAGGTAGGAAACCAAAATAACATTACACTATTATCTTACACTGCCCGCAAATCAAATTCCTCTGATATATTTTTTATGTGACTTCAAAATATCTGTGTGAGCACTTATTTTGTAAGATATTTACACCGACCAAGAAAATACAAATTAATGTAAAGGACAAAGTAACAAAAATTTTGGAAAGAAGTTAAAGTAAGGTCTTGGAGTAAGGTACATGACATTATAAAATGTGTTGAAAAATGTTAATGTAACGTACATTTCTTGACCAAAAATGAGGTAAAATTGCAGCAAAAGACATCGTTTTTTCAAAGTTTTAAGGCTATTTAAATAATTAAATAGTCAATTTTACTAATTTCTTTCAATGAAAATGTACAAAGACATGCGGCATGTCAAACAACAAAATGAATGGTTAGTAACATAGAAACCATGCTCTCTCATTTTTATTGCTTTCATTTAATGAAAGGCCCTTTATTTCATCATCATCATCCATCATCATCTTCCTGCCCTTATCCCAATTTCTTGGAGTCGGCGCAACACGTTTTGTTGAACTTTATTTCATGTTCCATACAAAAGCAAAGATCATTTGAAATTTCTGACCGTTACTAAAATGAACACAAATTAAGTATTGTCCGTCAGAAGAAAACGTACAAATCTTCACGCCGCTTACAGGCAAACCCCTAACATCTCGAAAAGTATCGGAAGTGTTCATTGACCATTAAAAAATTGCTTATTGAATACAGTGTCACTATGTTTGGGTGACAAAAAACCTGTTTATATTGTGATATTAACATTTTTATATATTAAAGATTTTAATTGAAAAAAATGTTAATTACATTACAATATTCAAAATACAATATGCAAAACACAAAGATATAGTTTTTTAGAATTTATCGTTTTGTTCAATAAAATGTTTTATTTTATTACATACAAAGTATAAATTATTAGAATACTTTAAAAATTAATACCGAAATGGGTGTGATGAGAAGCTAATATAGTATAATCGACTCATTACATTATGACACGATCGAGCAAATCGCGGATCCCAGCAAGGTACTGAAAAAGAGTCATCTAAATTCTTCAAATGGTAAAACGGTCACATCAGGTCGAGAGATTCTTGCTGTACTTGAGAACTTCTATGAAAGTCTCATGCGTCGCTTGCACCCAGACCTTTATCTGACGTTAGAGACTCCATTGTTCTCTTCCACCACCTTACTCTTAGACAGCTTAAGAATACAAAGGCTTCAGGGAAGAGTGGCCCCTGTGCTGTTTAAGGCTGGTGTCATGAAATGGCTGTTCAACTCGGTAATAAATAGTGGCAAAACCTCAGCGTGGTTACTCCACTCCACGAAAAGAGACGAAACGTTCCCGAGAAACTAAAGGTCAATTTTACTTCTGAATCACGTCTTTAAGCTGTTCTTAAGAGTAGTCACCAATCGTTGTCATAAAAAATTTACGCCTTCATGTTTTGCGCGTCCACTAGTACTTAATTTGTTATATAATTCTAATTATTACACTCAAAACCTAGCATTGTTTTTATTAACTTAGTATAATTTTGTTTGATTAACAAAAATTTCAACGTAGTATAAATTTTGAAGATTTATTTTATTTTCAAAGATTAAATAAAAAGTTCCTATTCGCTTTTTTTGATAATGACGTTATTTTTTATCGTTCAAAAGGTTTTCTAATGTTTTTTATTCTAATATTTCTCACATTAAAGTATAGATTAAGAATTTGAATCACATTAGAAGATGTTTATGTTGTTTGTTATACTACATCGTGTCAGAGACGCATTTCTAAGAGCATTTCCTTTGAAAATAATTGGTTATAATAAAGTTTTGGGGCAAACTAGTCATAAAAACCTATAGACACGGTGTCCTTCACTGCAAATTTACCTCGTAGTCGATGATGAAGTGTACGTTACATTAATTTTTTTCAAAATTTTCGGTGAATTTAACAGAAAAAATTAACGTAAGGGACATGCCAATTCCTAAACTACAGGGATATCTCAGATGATGATAGTTTTAGCATAAAGAACTCGAAATTCTAAGGAATTTTTCCCTAGAAGTCATTTGAATCGGACTAGAAACAAAAAAGATATAAAGAATTTTAAAAAATTGCAATCGTTTTTTGGCTCTCCTGTAAAATTGCATTTTGTCCCTTACGCTAATTCATATTTCCGTAGTCGATATTAATAATGTAGAGTATCTATTCTATCGCATTCGTAATAGATGATCTCGTTGATATGATAATTGAGTTTTGCTCAACTACACGGTGGGGTTCAAGCTACTCCTATAAATGGAAAATACGATCACATGCATCTACATCAATGCTGAAAAATATTCAAATAATAGGTACATGTTGAATCAAAAAGATTTAAGTTCTACCCACTGTACTGTAGGATTTAGACAAGCGATGTCAAGGAATAGTTTTTAACGAGGTCAAAGATCTTTTACGAACTCAATAATCAAACGCAACAGACACCACAAACATAAAATATGAAATAATAAATCACACCTTTATCTATTGCGAGGTAGGGAGAGCGTTAAAGACCTTGAAAAAAGGATCGCTGTCGCCACATGTGAGAAATATTTGATGGCTTTTGCCACCCTGTGTTGCACCCTGTAGAATAAAAAAAATGGATGATGCTACTCAAAGGTATTCTTCATTATGACAAAGCTCGCTCAACACACACACACACAACACAAACTACGGCGCGCGAGGCAAAGGCAATGGACACGACAACGCAGTAGAAATTACGCCTCATTCTACAGCTCGAACTAGCAGAAGATTCAAAGTCATGACGCAGCACTCCTTGAGCATCGATTTTAGTGACAAGACAGAGGCCTTGGCGAACCTACTATCGTATGTATGAAATGAAAATATACGTAGCGTTCGTACAGTAGGTATTTAATTACCTATTCAGTAGATACTTATGGATTCTTGAAGTTTGTTGCTACCTGCCATCAGTGATACATATTTTTTCTCAAAATGGACGTATTCAATTTAAGCGCTTAGTAGATAGTCTAACATTACTTCATTAATGGATAATATGAAAATAAATTCTACTCTACTACGTACATCTTTATTTGCATAAAATTAACTTCGTATTTTGGGCGTAAATTCATTGAAAATTAAAATTTATGTTCTGACTTGTGTAAACAATAAACCTTTTGGAAAGTCCTGAATTATTAAAAAGCTGTCCAACAATGGAATGTTTCACAGAAGTGTAATTAAAATTATATCAGCTTGGCAACACCTAGTCTATTTCTCAGAAGAAACCCGGCCAGCCAATGAGGCAAATCGTTTTACTTTAAACCTTAATTAATAGCCCGAGCGGCGACTAGTCTAATCCATACCTCACAAAAGAATAGAATAATTTAGCTATGTACGGGTAGAGGAGCTCGAGTACTTCGGATTGGTCGTGGTCTGCCGCGGCGCAAGCACGTTTGGCGGAGTAGCTAAAGTTTGCCCTCTGAAAAAGTTAAAATATCTCATCGAAGAATAGAATGAGACATGCTGGCGATAGGAGCCGTTTAGTAAAGCTTATAAATCGTGGTCTGCCTTCTGCTATCTTGGCACGTGTGGCGGAGTAGGTAAAGGTATGCCCTCTTAAATGGGGTAATATTATCTCATCGAAGAGTAGAATGAAAATATATCGTCCCGATAGCTTGCAGAGTCTGCCTACATATATACTGGTCTGCTGGCCACAGCCTGGCAGTTTTCGATCCGACCACTTTTACTTTTTAGTAAAAATTTTATCTCTTCGAATAAAAGAATAAAAATATGTCGTACCGATAGCTTGCTTAAGTCTGCCTAGAAAATACTGGTCTGCCTGACCACAGCCTGGCAGTTTTCAGATACGACCACTTTTACTTTTTTTGAGAAATTTTTATCTCTTCGAATAACAGAATGAAACTATCTCGTAAATATAGCTTTTTTTAGTCTGACCACATATCCCTTGGTCTGCCTGAGCTCAGTCCGGTAGTTTCTCCGATGCGATCATTTTCACTCTCAGTAAATTTCAATTTTAAAGGACCTGACTTTGTTTATTAGGAGGCCCCGTCAATAAAATGAAAATTTGTCGGTGTATAAGTGAGATTTACAGAGCTGTAATCTCTCAATGTCTAGATGAAGAATAAGTATGTTAATTTCAAGAATCTACAACTTCAGATGTATTCGTAGTAATTATTTCAAAATACAATACTTGGGAAAACATTTTCTTCATGTGGACATTGAGAGATTACAGCTGTAAATCTCACTTCTATACACTGACAAATTTTCATTTTATTGGCCAGGCCCACTCGAAGTCAGGTCTTTAAAATGAAATTTACTGAGTGAAATGATCGCATCGAAAAACTACTGACTCAAGCAGAGGGATATGTGTTCAGCTTTAAATAAACTATTATTACAACTAGTTTCATTCTGTTATTCGAAGAAATAAAAATTTCTCAAAAAAAGTAAAAGTGGTCGTATCTGAAACTGCCAGGTCAGCAGAACCAGTATTTTTCTAGGCAGACTAAGCAAGCTATCGGTACGACATATTTTATTCTTTTATTCGAAGAGATAACAATTTTACTAAAAAAAAAGTGGTCGGACAACTGCCAGGCTGTGGCCAGGTATATGTAGGCAACTAAGCTATCGGTATGATATATTTTCATTCTATTCTTCGATGAGATATTTTACTTTTTAAGTGGGCATACGCTACTCCGCCAAACGTGCCAAGATAGCCGGCAGACCAAGATTTATAAGCTTTACTAAACTGCTCTATCGCTACAGCCATGTCTCATTCTATTCTTCGATGAGATATTTAACTTTTTCAGAAAACTTTAGCTACTCCGAAACGTGCCAACGCGCCGCGCCACAACCTGCTAATCGAGTATACTTATTCTTTGAGGTATGGATTAGACCAGTCGCCGCTCGGGCTATAACCTTCTTGGTCAATGTATAACATTGTGAATGGAAGTGATATTCATACCTATCTATTAAATTTTATGAAAAGAGCTGTATTCATACTATTTTTGGACTCCTTTCGAAGATTTTTCCTTTTCAATGATCTGTTTTTATAGGCAGTTTCTCTCTGTTATTGATAGCAATTTCCTAGAAAAATCGACGAAAATGTGACGATGAATAAAAATTTACAACTAGCTGCTTCTGATGGTAAACTTATTATTTTGACAAAAGAACTCCAGTATCACTAGATCAATTAATTGCTGCCTTAAGGTATTTTTATAGTATTAGGTGTCGTATTTTCCCTACAACATAATGTGATGTAGGTAAAAGTTTTACGCTGCAATCCAGGTTATTCCGATCGTTCCTTTCTCCACGCGTGTTCCGCACCTGCGACTTCGTTAGTTACGACTACTTACTGCCAACCCTAAATAAAGAACACAGAACATGCTCGTATTCATGACAAATAGCTTACTTTATTTCATCCTTTTGGTCCTTTCTTGAAAGCGTAACTAGGTTGGGTAATTGACGATAAATTCAGGCCAATAGTTTATTTTGTGCTCTACTTACATTAATGGAATATTCAAAACACCACTCAAGGAATTATTCTTTACAAATTAATTTGGTAAACAGTACTGCGCCTGTGAATGAGACTAATGAAAATAATTAATTCTTAAGAAATTAAATTTTTACCATATTGTGAAACTATCTTTTCAGGTTAATTTATGAGGATTTTTCAAGAAGTTATTTAAATACCTTGTAAGAGATTGACCCCACCAACCTTTTCGAGAGCCAGGAAATTCAATTGAGCAACATAAAGTTATTCTTGCATAACTTATTGAAGAACCAATCCTCGAAAACCATTTGCATAACGTCCATTCAAATAATATCTAGTGCCTCTTGTTAAAAAGGTCAAAGGGGTAGAAATGAGGGGAAATCAATCACCAGACTCTCGGCAATGAATAAGTACTACTTATGAATACGATGACTTATGCGATCCTCATTTCAATAGCGGAAAAAGTTAAGCAAATATATTGCATGTACAAAAGTTACGCGACCAAAATGATGTATGAAACGGCAGGAGGGGAAGTTATTCGCATAGATATTCATGAGGAAAAATTCGCCGAATCTTTTCAATTTCTCCCTTCTGTGTGTACCTTTCGGGAACTTCGCGATCTTTTGTATCTGTATGTGTTCTGTGTACTGTATGGATTGTAAGGCTGTGTGTACACATGTGCGTGAGGCTGCCGGGACCCGCGACAAACCGCGCGTCAAATAAAACGAACGCGGCGAGAATACCGTGACGACAAATTACCGGCTTGTCTCCGAGGATTAAAGAGTTAGCGTGTGTTTGGGAGGAACGTTCCTACATAAAAAGCCTGTTTGAATATAAAACACCCAGATTTATTGCCCATTTATTTTGGTGAATTCCTTTCTATTTTTAGGTAAACCCTTCGCAGCGGGAGATCCTGCGGAGGATTTGAATTGATTGCTTTGATTTAAATAGCGATTCTTCTATTCCTGCAAGTGGCTGTGAAATATTGGAGCGATTTTATTCAGCTACAGCCTTTGCAAGTGCGTTCCAAGCTCTCCTCTATAATCTGCTCAGCTGCTTCAACAACGCTGATTGAAACGTTTGCATTGAATCGCGCTGGCTTCGCGCCAACCCCTCGGGAGCTTGTCTTGATCTGCAAATAATATACTCTGTCGTGGACGTGTCTTCCCCTGGCGCTGCAGCTCTAGTCCCCGAGTGAGCTGTTTTCACTTTCCTAAGTTATCAAGTTCCCTCAGACGCAGCGAGAATACTAATCTCAACGCGGGCTCTTAGCTGCTAACTTGTTCACTAACTGCTTGTCAGCTTTTCAAGAAATTGTAAACTTCGGAACTTTCTATTGAGTTTGTTTTGAATTTGCTCGCGAAAGTAGGGGCAAATAGTTCTTTGGAACTTTGCTGTACACAAAAAACCTATAACAAAGAAAGGGATTCAATTATATGACGAAAATTTTCAAGCTGTTTTGGTGATAACCGTATTTTTATGAAATTTGTTCAAGACATTACTTCTGTCCGAGCATCGGATTGTTTTTATTAGTTGTTGGGCTATTTATGACAAAAGAAGCTCATCTTTTGGTAGGCTTATAAACCAAGCGACGCGACAACGACGCGCTGACGCTGACGCCCGGTCTTTCTGGTATCCCTATACAAACCAGTCATTTGACAGCGACAACGACGCCGCCGCGACGCCGCGACGCCGCGACGCTTGGAAAATAAGGGTACCATTATTCTTAAAAGGCACTTTTACCTACAAAGTAAAACAACGTGATGACCACGCATTCTTTAATGAAGCCCAAAATCCCGCATTTCTCTTTCCACTTTTGGCAATGTCGAGACGGGACACCGCAAGACCGCTTAAGCTAGTATAATTCTCAGAGACTACTGGCTCAATATAAGCTCCAATGCAATAAACCTAGCCTATGTCCAGCAGTGGACATTTAAGACCCTTCGTAATGAACACCACACATTCTTTAACGGAGCTCAAAATCATATTTGGTATTGGCTGCACCACTCAACCACTTGAGTTACGATGCTATTTGCCGAGGCTTATTAAACGGTCAAGTGAAATAGTCGTAGTGGACGTCTGACCTTTGACGATGATGGATGACTGAACAATCTTTGATAGAGCATTTCTCTATTCCATATTGGCAATTTCGGGACACCGCACAATCGCTTGCGATGCCATCTGCCGAGAAAACTGGCTCATTTTATGGTTTAATGATATAAACGTGACCTCTGTCTAGCAGTGGACGTCTAACAGCCTATGATGATGATGACCTCACGTTCGTTCCTGGTGACCACAAGTTCTTCAATGGAGCCCAAAATCCTGCAATTCTCTGCTACATATCTGGCAACGGCACGACACCACCGCTCAACCGCTCGCGATGCTAATTCGCCGAGACAACCGGCTCATTATACGGTCCAGTGCAATAAACGTGACCTCTGTCCAGCAGTGGACGTCTTACAGCCTATGATGATGATGACCACACGTTTGTTTTTGGTGATCAAAATTATGTTTTTGGTGACCACAAATTCTTCAATGGCGCCCAAAATCCTGCAATTCTCTGCTACATATCTGGCAACGGCGCGACACGACTGCCCAACCGCTCGCGATGCTAATTCACCGAGAAAACTGGCTCATTATACGGTCCAGTGCAATAAACGTGACCTCTGTCTAGCAGTGGACGTCCAGCCTATGATGATGATGACCACACGTTTGTTCCTGGTGACCACAAAATTGTTCAATGGAGCCCAAAACCCTGCAATTCTCCGCTACATATCTGGCAATGGCACGACACCACCGCTCAACCGCCCGCGATGCTAATTCGCCGAGACGACCGGCTCATTATACGGTCCAGTGCAAAAAACTTGACCTCTATTCAGCAGTGGACGTCTTACTGCCCAAGATGATGATGACCACTCTTTTGTTCCTGGTGACCACAAGTTCTTCAATGGAGCCCAAAATGCTGCAATTCTCTGCTACATACCTGGTGACGGCACGACACCACCGCTCAACCGCTTGCGATACTAATTCGCCGAGACAACCGGCTCATTATATGGTCCGGTACTACAAACGTGACCTCTGTCTAGCAGTGGACGTCTAACAGCCTTTGATGATGATGACCACTCTTTTGTGACCTCACGTTATGTAATGGAGCAGTAAATCCTGCAATTCTCCGCTACATATCTGACACCACCGCTCAATTTCCTGCGATGCTAATTTGCCGAGACAACCGGCTCATTATACGGTCTAGTATTTAAAAAACGTGACCTCTATCCAGCAGTGAACGTCTAACAACCCATGATAATGATGTAACCGCACGTTCTTCAATGGAGCCCGAAATCCGCAATTCTCTGCTACATATCTGGCAACAGCACGACACCACCGCTCAACCGCTCGCTATGTTAACCTGCCGAGAAAACTGCCTCATTATATGGTCCAGTGCTATAAACGTGACCTCTGTCCAGCAGTGGACGTCTTACAGCCTATGATGATAATGACCACACGACGTCCGTTTCTGGTGATCAAAAGTTTGTTCTTGATGACCACAAATTCTTCAATGGAGCCCGAAATCCAGCAATTATCTGCTACATATCTGGCAACGGCACGACACCACCGCTCAACCGCTCGCGATGCTAATTCGCCGAGACAACCGGCTCATTATACGGTCCAGTGCAATAAACGCTGTACATTTTAGAGCTCTGTCTGCGATGCACTATTCTATTTGTAGAGTTTGGTATAAATTAGGACTATTTTGTCTGTCGTTTTCTCAATTATGTTCAAGCGCTTTTACAGTCCTTAAAGATTTTCAAAACCTCAAAACGGAAGTTTTTTCCAAACTACGAAACATTTATCTTGCAGCAATATTTAATACCAAATTTTAATCAGTGCATATATACTTAGAACGAATATCTCTAAAAACGTAATCTACTTCGTCTTGTAGGTTGTTATGATCGAGGAAAATGTTTTTATTTTAATTTACATGAAGACGTTGCTGCTGTGGCGGCGTAGGGGAATGGAATGATGAATGGTTATTTCCATAAAAACGTAAACAAATACGCCTGTCAAAACGTGTCGGCGGCGCGGCGGCGGCACACGGCGAGACGTGGCAGCTTGGCAGCCCTCGCGCTGCAGATGACGGATGCTCTTGAAAAATATTTGCTTTCCCTTCAAAAACAGCCGACGAGGAGACACAAAAGTAACTTCTGCAAGTAAATAATACATCAAAGGGCTAAGTGATTGATGCAAGGGGCGAGGGGTGCACGCGGGGGGAGAGGGACGAGCCATTAATCTTGTCCCCCCCCTCTTTCTCAAGTCGCCGTGTAGGGTTACCGATGGCTTGTTTTGTTGCGACGCTAAGTGCCATCGACGCGCCATTTTTGTCGCCTGCGTGCGACGGTAATCGTGATAGCGACACGCAACTTCCTTTCCGTAATCCAACCAAACAAACTGACAGTTCCTGGAAACGCAACGCTTTAGATAACACCCTATGGCTGTTCCTTTACCTCAGTAGCTTGATTTACGTGTGGTAGTCAGTAAAATCTACCTGATAGTCAGCTGGCATCAATGCAAACTTACCTACTCTATATTTGATAGTGATACAGCAGACGCTCTGTGAGAAAAGGGTCTTCCATACCCATTTCAAATCGTTTCCGACATTAAAAACATCAAGGCTTGTTACTGTTTCAACGTTTTGACAAAAAATACGTAATTAATGAACAGTGTTTTATTACTAAAAACATTTTTTGCTAAAAAAGAACATCAAAATACGAAAGTCTCTCCATCGTATTTTTCTTAAATTAGCTGAATCATTGCCCAATCGAAACTCTGCTATTTATAAGTCCTTGTCGTTTCTCGTGACGCTGGAAATTACAAAAAATAAACGAAGGAACAAGTAGCTGAAGTCTTTGTTCTCAGATGTCGGTCCTGAAATAGAAGTCTTTGTAATCTTTAAGTCCTAAATAACATAGGAGGTTTAAGTGTGCTTATTCGTCGTTAATAGAAATTTCTTCTTTTCTTTTGGGGCACCGAGTTATTGAAATCAAATCAGTCCAATGAACCAGTATTGAAGTTCTCCAACCACCTCTTCAACCTCCTACTATAAGTAGTAGGCCACTGACATGATTGGTGTCATGACCACCTTCTAAGTTTACATGTCAGCATTTGGAGAACCAACTTGTATTAAGGGTTTAACTTGATATAAAAAGAGAAAATAAATAAAAGCTATGATAAAATACATAATCAATCACCCTAAAACATACTAAATTGAACACGAATTATAAATGATGCATAATAGGTAAGCTACTATTATTTTGCCTTTATTGGTAACAATCGAATGCTGTTAATTAATAACCTAGTACATAATTATCACAAATTTTCATCTAATATTCAAATTTACTTATCATCAATGAAAATAGTTAAACTTAAGAGTTTAGAATGCTTATCAAAAATAAACGAGTCATATGCCACAAAAAAGGTATTTTTAAGTTATACTATTTAAGTTTCTAACGTTCGTTCCATTTCATTGACGTATGAAAGAAATGTTGAAAAATTTAAAAATGTTATCGCGTTCTGTCGTGGTTCCCAACTAGTAAGTGAAAAAAGTTCCTGAAAAACGTGCAAAAAGCGTTTTCAAACCATATCAGAAGGTGCACAAAAGATTAAAGCACAGATGCGTTTAGTTTGTGGCTTAGGACGCCTCGTGTAGTAGTGCTAGTGATACATAGTCGGCGTCGAGGCGGCGTCGACTTCAAAGGAAACCATTTATTCCCGTAATGTCTTATTCGGATCGCGAAAAAAGTGTTGAAAGAGAGAGAGCGCTTTGTGTGGAACTATTTACGACACATTGCGCGAGTAGGGCATGTAAAATCGGAAGTTCTCAAAACCGGTTTTGAGTTTTTAATATTAGAGCTCAATTCTGGAACTCCAGTTCTAACTCCGGTTTGCTAGCCTTCAAAAACCAGTAGAAATGTCTTACTAATCAATATTTTTTTATTTAGAAAAGTCAAGCTTTTTGGTAGGTTGCTACTATGTTACATAATGCACACAAAGAGAGTGTAGTTGGTATCAAAGTATGTATATCCTTTTCAATGATTCATCATCACCTTTCTGCCCTTATCCCATCTTTCTGCCCTTATCCCAATTACTTGGGGTCGGCGCAACATGTTTTGTTTAAACACAAAATCAATACGATTTGGCATAATCTTACGACCGGCCGCCTGCTTGACCCAACCCTTTTCAATTATTATGCCCCCAAAATATTAAATTTAATAAAGGAAACTACAAATCTCTCAGTTTATCCAAAATCCGTTTAAAAAACTTTGAACCTCTAAAAACCGGGATGAAAATATCAATTAAATAAGTTCAGTACTCCGGTTTTTCTTTATTCCGGTTTCCATTCCCTACACGCGGGTATTTAGCTCTGAACGAGCTAGTTTCATTGTGTGCCAGCGATTCAAAGGGCGCAGCGCTACCTTGGAGCTTAATCGTCTTTCTGCCATCAATACATTATTTCAGGAAACAACATTATTTTCTTTAACAGGTATTCTATGTTTAACAAATGATGTTCTAAACAGTAAAGTATTGTTATGACCTTCGCTGATCATGAGCCAACCATGATCGATTAACCACATAACACACAAAAGAAGAACATGAAAACTGCTGCGTCAAACCCAAACAAATTGGAAGAATACAAGAAAAAGTTTTTTCAAAAGTCTCAAATATCACTTACGATCTCTCTCTCTCTCTTCGTGTGGGACACTGAGTCGTTCATCTACCGGATGAACCCTGGTGGCAGAGTTTCTCAAACGCCTACTGCAAGTAGCATGCCTCTGACATGGTTGTGAAACGACCGCCATCATAGACAGACTGACGATGAAATACACAGATTTCAAAAAAACTAATAGTTGATTTAGTGAAATACCTCTATGTTCCTTCAGACGGGCTATTACAAATGTCCTTTTAAGAAAATTGCCAAAGATACGATATTTACATACTTGCCCGTGGGACGTAAGAATTTGATTTGATCCCATTTCGACGCAGTGGGTTAGCAAATAGTGATAGAGGATAATAGCCTTTATTTTGAAAGATCATGTACGCACCCGATTCTTGCCATTCAGCACAATAATAAGAAACTTCGTGGGGTGTCGTTCGTTAACTCTTTGACCCATTCGATAAAGATGACCCATATGAAAGTAAAAGCATTATATTTTTCTATTTTGTATTCATCGCCCTATTTTTCATGAAAATTGTCCGTATGTAGCTCATTTTTTTCGAGCTACGTTTTGCAGAATAATCTCAAAAATATAGTTCGTAAAGACTATTCTATTCTATTTCTATTCTATTTCAGCCTATTGCAGTCCACTGCTGGACATAGGCTTCCCCCAGGGCACGCCACAAGGCACGATCTCCCGTTTTCGCCATCCAGTCGCTACCAGCCGCCTTTTTTAAGTCATCGGTCCATCTGGCCGGAGGGCGCCCAACGCTACGTTTGCCGAGGCGTGGCCTCCACTCGAGAACCCGCTTACTCCACCGTTCATCGGTTCTACGACAATAAATGTGGCCAGCCCACTGCCACTTCAGCTTGCTATATTTCCAGACTATGTCCGTCACTTTGGTCTTTTTTCGGATGGCCTCATTCCGGACTTTATCCATTATAGAGATACCAAGCATAGACCTTTCCATAGCTCTCTGAGTGACATGTAGCCGGTGGGCCAGTTTTACTGTCAAGTTCCACGTCTCGGCTCCGTAGGTCATGACTGGTAGATGTAGGTCATGACCGTAGGTCGTAAAGACTGCTGTTTACAAATTTTCAGGATTCTATTTCCGGAATTGCCATTCAGCGCAACAATATTTCTAATTACCAAAGATTGTTTATTCGTTCCGTGTCCGGGATTTATGGTCGCAATGTTTCTGTGATCCCGTTCACTGCGATCTCATGAGGGCCATAAATTGGACGTGCACTCGCAAACACGGTCGTCCCTCATACCAACTTACGAGCAATTACTCCTTGCTCTAGTCCAGTGTTTTTCAAACTGTGGTGCACCTTTTTGCCTGTTTGACATTCACGGCTAGTGTTAATGCTCCTCACTTGCTTGTAACGAGAGAAGTCGAGCTCGCTTCGCTCGCGATACGTGTATTTTTCGGCCTGTTTTTCACTAAAGTTTAAGCTTTCAGCGTAAAAATTCTCGCTCGCTGTGCTCGCGTTACATGCGGGCTTGTTTTTGCCTTGAATTTCAGCCTACCTAGAAAAATATCCTAAAAATGCGGACAACGCTTGTAGTTTTTCTGTATCCGCCATTGAATAAATGATATTACTAATTTTATGTTTCTATGATGACCCAACAGGGGGTCGCCATTGATTTTATGCCTGGAAGGGGGTCGCGTATTCAAAAAGTTTGAAAAACACTGCTCTAGTCGAATGTGAGTTACTGTTGAGTTGAGACGTTGTAAAGCACGCGAGTTTTCCTAATTCCAACTTACGAGCGATTACAATAGTCGCAGCGTAAGTTATTGTTGAGTTGAGTCATGAGACCTGTTTGATTGCTACTGCTATTTTCACTTACTCAAAAATGAATAAAGGGGCAACGCTATGTAGATGACTTCGTATTTCTGGACTCCCTCGAATTCAGTGAGACACTGAATTGACTGCAAGCAAGATAGATAATGACGACAAAGTTTCAAACCTTTATGACTAAATCAGCATTCTTTACGACATGAGCAAAAAATAAAATTGTGTTTACGTGAGCACAATGTAATGGCTTAGTTTTGTATTGTACTGTACATAAACTTTTCCTACCTGCTCAAAAACACAACAATTGGGTTATTATAAAACAGAATAACAAATATATTTTACTTCCAGCTCTTTGGTACTTTGTCACGCTAGGGACAAATTAAGGTCCTCAATTACACTTTTTTTAAACTCGTATGTAAACGGGCTTGCTTATGATTTTTACGTTTTAAGTTGCTTAAGCCTAACTAAAACTTCAATTTGCGACTACTTACGTTTTTAGGGCAGCTTACTGACTGCTTAGTAATGCTAGTTAGATTTCCCCATAATTAAAAGGAGCCCGCACTCTCACTTCTTACAGGATTTTTTTAAACATCCGCGCTATGTACATGGGGGGTTTAAGAGACTAGCATCTTACTGCGAAAACCTAATACTAATTTTAAATTATTTTCCTGGCGAATGCGATCATCAAATAATTTCATCACCTTCCCAGTTCCGATTCAACCTAAGTTAACTAGGCAAGTCTGTCTGTTTTGAACAGAGTGCCACTGTACCACAAAGTGTACAAAGTAAGTAGGTATCGCTGGCGACAATCCAGAGAGCTGGCTTCAGCCGGCACACAGTCATCCACACGCCGTCGTTTACGCACAATCTCGAACAGGTTCAAACCGGCTAGTAGCGAGTGTCAACAACGTTCATTGCAGGCGGCAAGAAATATTACGACTCGCAAGTACCAATATTTCTGTATAGTATGTTATAGTATAGTGTAAGTTTGATATAATATAAGTAATGAGAGGAGCACACATAGCCCAAAAGCGATATATTGTACAGTAACATGTAGGTAAGAACAGAGTTGTGGCATAATTATCAAGATCAGTGCGAGTTGGTCGCCCCAGTTGGCGGCGCCGGGATAGTTCGGGACGCGGGGAAATGAACGTCACCCGCGAGACGGGGACGGGCGAATATCGTTACCAACTAGTGAGTACAGTGGCGCTCTGTTCAAAACAGACAGACTTGCTTAGTTAAGTAGCTGTAGGTAAGTAAGTAATGCAATGAATTGATAATCGCATTAGTAACGAGATTTACTAAAAATAGTATAGATAGTAAGACGCTAGTTACTTAACGCCTTATGCACAAAGCGCTTTAATTATCACAATAAAGAGAGTATACAGAAGGTACACTCGACTCTTTTCGGGATTTTCGCGACTGTCAATTGTTACATAGGGCTGCTACAGTAAAAAATCTCAAAGTATAAGAATATCAAAACAGCAAAATCTGATACAAGAACGTCATATGATTCTGAGCAAATTTTAATCCAAGAAATATGACGTTCGTGCCAACCATCTTCTTAGTTACCTTGAGTTCCCCTGAGATTCCAGTTAAAGTCACTAAGTATAGGCACCCCGCGCGCCGTTTCCCTAATTTGTGCCAATAGTGTCACATAGTACAGTGGACAAAGAACAGAGTTGTGGCATAATTATCAAGATCAGTGCGAGTTGGTCGCCCCAGTTGGCGGCGCCGGGATAGTTCGGGACGCGGGGAAATGAACGTCACCCGCGAGACGGGGACGGGCGAATAGCGTTACCAACTAGTGAGTACAGTGGCGCTCTGTTCAAAATAGACTGTCTTATATAGGGTGCAATATTATTAGTGGCGGATCCGTTAAGGGTGTGTTCTGTCAATTGAAACTGAACAACTTTTTCCAAAGAACATAGGTCGAAATGTGAAAAAAAATTGGGCCTCTCATACAAGTTGACCAGGCCGTCCAACACACTTAACTTAGTATGGGAAGACCAATTTTTTTTTTCGTATTTCGACCTATTTTCCTTTAGGAAAGTTGTTTAGTTTCATGGGCAGAACACACCCTTAATGGATCCGCCACTAATTAAATTGCATCCTATATTTAGGTACCTAGGTAGGTAAGTGGTTCCGATCAATGCATACACTCTAGAGTTGCTAATTTTTTAATATGTGGTACCTGGACATTATCTTCTTTTTCTTAAATTTAAGAGCTTGGCTCTTGTCGGTGGAGTAACCGCCATTCTAGTCTTCGTTCCGCCAGTGATTTGACCTGCTGATACGACACGACACGAACCTTTTCTTTTATTTGTTCGAAATAATTTCGCCTTGGTCGGCCTCGTCTTCTCCTGCCTTCTACTTTTCCTTCCACGATGTTTTTCAGGAAATGGTCGTGTCGTATCAGGTGTCCTATCATCTTCCCACGTCTGTTCTCTATGGTTCTTAACAAGGCCCTTTTTTCGTTTACTCTCCTAAGCACCTCTTCATTTGTCCTCTTCTCAGTCCAGCTAATCTTCTCCATCCTTCTCCAGCACCACATCTCAAATGCCTCCAGCCTCTCTCTATCTCTCTGGGTCATAGTCCACGTCTCGCTTCCATACAGTGCTATACTCCAGATGTAAGTTTTGACCAGGCGCTTTTTTACATTTTTGGAAATTTTGGATGTTAGCAAATTTTTCTTCTTCTTGAAGGCATTTTTAGCCATAGCAATCCTGGACATTATAGACAGGGTTATTTTTTGTCAGTGCGCAAACTTTGCAGGATGTTTCTACTCGTGATTCTGAACAACTTTTACTGCCACAATTCTGTTATTACCTACATGTTCACAATGTGACACTATTGGCACAAATTAGGGATACGGCGCGCGGGGCTATACAGATGGCTCACTCAGTACTAGCTACGATTTTGACACAACTGGAATCTCAGGGGATCTCAAAGTAACTAAGAAGATGGTTGGCACGAAATTAATATTTCTTGCATAAATTAAAATTTGCTCAGAATTTATGAGGTTCTTATATCAGATTTTGCTGTTTTGATATTCTCATACTTTGATATTTATAACAATAGCATGACAAGTGACAATCACAAAATCCTGAACAGGGTCGAGTGAACCTTCTGTAATTTTTCTATTTTGTGCTGTTAGGCTATGTGTGCACAAAACACTATTTCTGAACGAAACTCACATTATTAATAACACGATTAATCCGAATATTAAGACAGATATCGCGTGATGTTTGCCGGGTCGCGCTCGGATGTGCTCTGCAAACACAGTGTCAGAGGGTGTCAGATGAGCCGAGAGTCGCTCGGCGTAGGGTGTTGCCATAGACCATTCATCTGGAGGTGCTGTTAAGGAACAAAAATAATGATAATCATGGATGTGCTCTGCAAACACAGTGTCAGAGGGTGTCAGATGAGGCGAGAGTCGCTCGGCGTAGGGTGTTGGCATAGACCATTCATCCAGAAGTGTAGTTTAGAAACAAAATAATGATAATCATGGATGTGCTCTGCAAACACAGTGTCAGAGGGTGTCAGATGGAAGAGAGTCGCTCGGCGTAGGGTGTTGCCATAGACCATTCATCTGGAGGTGCAGTTTAGAAACAAAAATAATGATAATCATGGATGTGCTCTGCAAACACAGTGTCAGAGGGTGTCAGATGAGGCGGGAGTCGCTCGGCGTAGGGTGTTGCCATAGACCATTCATCTGGGAGATTTCGAAATAAAAAGTAATAAATGCTGTTCCAAAGTTAACAACTGCCTCGTCACTGCAGCGAAGCGCCACGATGCTACGATTAGAACAATACTACAAAATAAAGAGTTTACAGAAGATTCACTCGACCCTATTTAGGATTTTTGTGATTGACGCATGTTGCTATTGTCAAAAATCTCAAAGTACCTATAAGAATATAAAAATAGCAAAATCTAATAAACAAGAATATTATATGATTCTGAGCTGAATTAGATCCAAGAAATATGACGTTCGTGGCAACCATCTTCTTACTCGTAGTTAGATTGAGTTTCTCTGACAACCCTGATTTCGAAATCGTCGCTAGTACTGAGTGAGGCATCTGTAAAGGCGAACCTGTTTCCATAATTTGTGACAATACCGTCTCATTTCTGATACAGCTTATGAAATAGCCAGCTAAGTGGGCCAGGTCTGTGGATGCCTGGTCGTTGCGTGTTTATCGGATGGCGTGACCATGCCCAGCTAATGTGCGACCGCAAACAGCGCCGCTTCCGACAGCTGCCTTATAGCTGCTAGATGAGCGAGATAGCGTCGAGCTTCCCAATAGTCAGCTAAGCCAGCCAGGGCGTCAAATCTGCGACCGTATTGTCAAACCAATAAAGCAGTTCTGGCTTCGGTTACGTTTTTGCCCGTATTGGGAAAAGTCCATTACGGCTTTTGTTAGCACATTCATACTGTTATGCTTAGAGCCAGCAATGAAAGGCTATATTGCTTTCGATAGAAAGCAATTTAGCCTCTCATTGCCGCTCATACACGCGTTTAAAAACCGCTGACAACCTAATGTCAGTGGTTAGCAATATGGTTAGCAATCCCGTCCTATTCTGGCTTATTTACAAAATTTCTGGCCAACATTTTTACACTATCCCTTTCAGTTTGTATGGCAACAGTAGAAACATAAAACATCTTATTCGAAACACTCTTTCGTTACGAATAAGGTTTCGAACTTTTCAAATATCATTCATTCTTTTCTTAGTTCCAGTCATTCAATTGGGCTTTCAAAATCAAAACAAACAATAGTAAGATACACCAATGGTCCGAAAAATTATAAAAATACAAGTTATTGGCATCAGCCAATAAGTTTTTTAGTAGGATATTAAGCAGCAGCCTTTGCTGATGAAAAAGCTATCCTCAAGCTTTGGGATTGCTAAGGTTTTGTAAATGAAGATTAAAATCACAGTGCAAATACTTTTGTATAAGGTAAAAATGTTGTTTACACTATATTCAGTCTCCATCTTCACATCTGCTAGGCTTGTGCATTCATTGTAGTCCTCAGTACTGCCTGTTTTGTACCGTAATGCCTATAATTACATGCTGGAAATATCTACTTTGGCTATTGACTATTGATAGTAGACAGATGCAAGTTCTACCTACTATTTGGTTGTATATCCTCACGCATTCTCGTATTATTTATTTCAGACAAAGTCTAAAATGCTATCGAAAGCAGAATTATATGCAGCAGACGAAAATCATTGTCATGGATTTTACGAAATAAAACGATGAACCTTATTGGTATGTTGATACATTTTCAAACTATACTAGAGAACATAGCCGTACGTTTGTTAAAAATAATACAGTTAGTATATTAAGATTGAAGCTATCGCCTACAAGGCTTCTAAAATGACAGGATACTGCTTCTGTTACAGCAATAAAACTGGTTACATGTGTATTACAGTTCTGGAGTGCAGGTGTCGGTTTTCGTAAATTGAGTAACTACCTATGTTTCAGAAATGAACACTCGAGGATGAAACACAGCACAGTGCCATTGCGCTCCAAACTCAGCAATGATAACAAGATGCCTATTACTTTTGGTACTGCTACTGCTACTACTAGGTACCGTTACTACAGAAAAAAATAGGCCTTAGTTTACATAATGGTTATTCTAAGTAAATAAATACTAATCGTACATAGAAAACCACCCAAGTTCAACACAAACAGGTACTAATTTGAGAAGATCCATGCAGATTCCAGTCTGAGATATAAAAGAATACTATCTTACTTTGAACATGTTGCTCGTTGTAAAACTGAAAGCTTAGAAAAGCTGATCTGATGATCACTTGTAAGGTAAAAGGCAAACGATCACGCCGTTGGTCTCCAAAATGCTGGTCAGATCAACTATAATATCTTATGGCCTATCAACACAGCCTTAAAACATGCCGAAGATAGACAAACATGCAGGAATTCTAAAAAATCTGGAAGAAAAGAGTTTATGCAAACACGACCTTTAGTAATGAAGAAACGACTTAAAAATGAGAAGATCGGGTTAAAATTTGATTAATGGTCATACATACACACATACTAACAGTATGAGGTAACCAAATTTTATTTAAACTACCTATCACGAGATAAATACAAATAAAATAGAATATTTATACAGACAGATATTTGTTTAATTTTAACCACCAAAACATAAATGTGAAAATCGGGAGCCAAGTTCAAGGTATAAGTATAAAAAGTTTTGATTATGTAAGTAGGTGCAAAGCCCTGAAATTTAATTATTTATAAAGTCGCTTAACATGGTATAGTCAAATGGAACAGATAACTATAAATCCAGATCATCTCAAAGTTAAACATGGCAAGTTTTCACGTCATGCTTTGTAAGTAAACAATTTATCATCTTTATTTTATTCGCAGTTTGCAAGTTATTGTACAATATCTTCTCTCAATATTTGAAGACCTTGTGAAAATTAGCCAAGCCAAACCTAGACTTTCGTTAGACTCTACCATGTTAAACGAATCTATAAACAAATAAATTTCGGGACTGTCGATAGAACTTGGCACCCACTCACATATCAACACTCTCTTTCTTAAACCTTGAATTTTACTACCAATAATTAGATATATTATGTTTTTAGGGTTTCGTAGTCTACTAGAAACCTTTATAGTTTCGTCATGTCTGTCTGTCTGTCAGTCTGTCTGTCTGTCTGTCTGTCTGTCTGTCTGTCTGTCTGTCTGTCTGTATGCCGGGCCCTCATATCTTCGTCAGTTTTAGAGCTATCGACATGAAATTTGGTGAGAAGATAGATCGTGTTGACCCAACTATAGAAATGTTAAGAAAAAAATATTTAAAATGTTTTTTGGACCCCCTCCCATATAAGTGAAAGAGGGGCAAAAAAAATTTTTTTCTTCTGTAATATTGAGTATGGTATCGTTGAATAGGTCTTTTAAAACTAAGGTAAGGTTTCTTTGAAACAAATTCTCTTAAATGTTTCTGTCACGAGATATTTGTTTTTAAAAAGGGCGTTTTTGACCCATAATTTGTTCCAGCTGTAACTTCTAAAGTAAAAACGCAAAAAAATTTAAATAAATATGGAATATAGCTTATAATCTGAAATTACAATGAAAACTATAACGGATATCGTACCCTTAAAGGTTTCAGAAAAAATTGAGTTTTTCTATTTGCGGTAGGTCATCATACTGCTGCTAACAAACCAGCAACAAAATTAAGTTTGTTATGCTGAAAAACCTGATATTTAAACGTTGACTACGAAACCCTATTTGTGGGCGTGTCTGACACGCTCTTGGCCGGTTTTTCATAATCGTTTGATCTGTGTTAATGAAAAGTACTTGTTTATAATTATGGTAGGTCGCAACGGATGAACTAAATTTGTTGTATCTAGCTTAAAAATATTGTGAATTATGAAGGGGTGAAAAATGCGGTGCGACCAGTCAGTGCTTTGCTTTGCTTGAACTTGGCTGGGCACGCTATCGCGTGTCAAGATTTCTAGATCATTTTCGAGCACCACTAAGGTGAAAGCGATTAAGGTAAAACAACCTGGATCTTAGACATATAGGTACAATAGATGAGCGTTGAGCACCGAAGTAGGTACTGATGGCGAAAGATCCAGGTTGTCTTACCTTAATTTGGGATGAAAGTATCTTTTACACCTTTTAGCAACTTTTAGAAATTCATTAATTTAGGATATTTTCATTCTTTACTGTATTATTATTCTACAAGGTTATCATTATGTATCTACACTTCCATATCTGATGATGATGGCTGCAATGATGGTGAAACAACCTGAACCTTTCGCTATCGGTTCTACTTCGGTTCTGAATTCTAACTTAGAGGACTAAACGAGTAAAAACTTCTCAACTATTGCTGACAATTTATTTGTATAAACAAATTAAACTTTGCCACCACTTTTTCTTAACTAGGTATTAACCTTTGCGGTCTAGAAGTCATCTTGGTATTCTTGTACTTATTATAGGGTAAATAGGCAGCAGGCATAACTATTCTAAATAAAATCACAATAAAAACTAAAACCTATCCTAACGGTGGTGGAGACGTGAGTGGTAGCTTCCCTCGGAAGCGATGGAACACGACTCCCTGCGGCCAAAACACCGGCGAAGTGAAGACGCTCAGTGTAGTCTGTCGGGACTCGCACCACGAACACGTTGAAACCCAACCAATGGCACGACTCCAGCGGCTCCACGTATACTCCGAGTCTCGGCGAAACCTTGAAGACACCTGCCTTTTGCCTCGCGAAGATGTAATCCAACACATCTTGCTTAGTAGTAGTGTCGTGCAGGCGGGAGGCATAAAGCGATGTCCTCGGCGTGAAGGCGCGCAGCGGGAGATTAGCCTGTGGCGCCGTGCGCCAGGCGAGGATCCAGGTCGAAGAGAAACGCTCCAATAAACTTGACAATGTTATATTTCTAGTTTTGTACAAACTTATACAGCGGACAACGTTATACCGTGAAAAGATTCTCAGACCATAGACTAGTGCTAGACTAAAAACCATAGAGTCATAGATAATCTAGTTACAATTTATAGACATGGATACTAGCAGATTTGATCCAAAAATAATTACAATAAAAACAAGTGGCATCCGCCACATCACCCCCCTACGGAGAAATGAAGGTATTACAAATCAAGAACTTGTCTAAATCTAACTTTTCGTCCTGCCCGAGTAGTAACCGGTGGCGAGGACAGTGCTGGTGGAGGTGCAGACACCAAATTAGGTAGTTGGTCCATAGGTGATGACACGGGTGTGTTTGCTGTGAAAGTGGTGGGTGCAAAAGGTGGAGCAGGCTTATCAGTCTTGTTTGCTGTCTCGCCTGGTTCTACCTCCAGATGAGCAGGTTTAATGCGGTCGATGCTCACTTCCTGTCTTTTCCACCTACATCCAAAGTGAGGGTTTTGGGGGAACGTCCCAAAATTTTGTATGGCCCTGTGTAAGGTGGTTGGAGCGACCGCCGGACCGTATCATCCCTGAGAAAGACGTGAGTTGCAGTTGGTAGGTCTTTAAAAATAAACGTCGACTGCTGCGAGTGTCGCGAAGCAGGAGGGCCGAAGGGCGGCCATTTTGTTTTCAATTGAGCCACAAAATCACTTGGGTTGCTGTCATGTTCCAGTCTAGTTGAATCGAGCACCAGTTCTCCAGGTAATCTTAAGGGTTCGCCGTATAGCAATTCTGCTGTGGAGCAACCAAGGTCCTCTTTCAATGCTGTTCGAATACCGAGCAATACCAATGGTAGCGCCCTGTACCAAGTATCGGCGTGGCACATAAGAGCTGCCTTCAGTTGTCTGTGTAGGCGCTCAACCATCCCATTAGCTTGTGGGTGGTAACTGGTGGTTCTGATCCTCTGAGTGGCACATACGTTCATCAGTTCTCGAAACAGTGCGGATTCGAACTGGCGGCCTTGGTCTGAGGTTACGTTAATTGGTACTCCATAGCGAGAAATCCAGCCATACAAGAACTTCTCTGCAACTTCTTCAGCAGTAATGGTGGTCATTGGCCAGGCTTCTGGCCAGCGCGAGAACCTGTCGACAGCCGTTAGGCAATAACTGAATCCGTTGGATATGGGCAGCGGACCAATTATGTCCAAGTGCACATGCCGAAAACGTCCGGAAGGCTCGGAGAAATTTCCCAAGGGCGACGAAATGTGCCGTGACACTTTAGTGCGCTGGCCAGAAGTACAGCAGCGCGCCCATCTGCTACAGTCTTTTCTGATTCCGGGCCAAACGTAGCGGTCAGCCACCAGGCGGCGCTTGCGCGCGCACCAGGGTGACTGAGGTCGTGAAGTTTCCGAAATGCTTTTTGGCGGAAAGCCAGCGGAAGGTAGGGACGGGGCTTGCCTGTCGATACGTCACAGAGGATAGTAGATTCTGTTCCAGGAAGTAAAATTGGTTTGATTTGCAAAGACGACTCAACGCGAAGTTTGCTAAGTTCATCATCAGCTTCTTGGGCCAGAGCAAGGTCCTTCAAATCCTCTTGTAGCAGGATTGATTCCACGCGGGACATTGCATCCGCGACAATATTGTCTGCTCCTTTAATGTGCTGAATGTCAGTCGTAAATTGACTAATAAACGATAGTTGGTTTAACTGGGAGGGCAGTTTGTCGCGCCGTTGTGTGAAAGCGTAAAGCAGAGGTTTATGATCGGTAAAGATGGTGGTGTGCTGTACCTCCAAAAAGTGACGAAAATGTTGAACACTTTCGTATACCGCGAGGAGTTCTCGGTAATATGCTGGCAGAACAGCTTGTTTAGCAGTCAATTTTTTGCTAAAAAAAGCTAAGGGTTGCCAGTGGCCATCAACTCGTTGTTGGAGGCAGGCGCCTATGTGAGTGTTGGAGGCATCAGTGAACAATCCGAGACGGCCCGTCCCAACAGGGTGGGCGAGAAGAGCGGCTGAACATAGGCTGGATTTGCACATGTTGAACTTTTCGAGTAGATCAGGTGTCCATGAAAATGGCTTTGCACCTTTACCGTTAATTGCGGTGAGAGCGTCTATCAGTGGGGCTTGGTGTAGAGCGGCGTTTGGTAGGAAACGGCGGTAATAATTAATCATGCCTAAGAAACGTCGCATGCCCTGCACCGTTTTGGGGGGAGGGAAATCTTGTAAATCCCGGATGCGCTCAGTAGGTGGTTGTGTTCCATTAGCGTTGATCAGATATCCAAGAAAGGTAACTTCCTTGAGTCCTAGTTTACACTTTGCTGGGTTCACAACCACTCCATATTTACGCAACCTATTGAATAGGATTTTTAGGTGCTCTAGATGCTCATCATGTGATTTAGAAAAAACCAGTATATCATCGATGTAAGCCCAGCAAAAGTTGAGTCCCCGGACAACTTCGTCTACGAAACGCTGAAATGTTTGCCCAGCGTTTCGCAGGCCGAACGTCATATAGGAAACTCAAAGAGCCCAAAGGAGTGGTGATGGCTGTTTTGCAGATGTCGTCAGAATGGACAGGTATTTGCTGGTATGCTTTGACTAAGTCGATGGTACTGAATATAGTAGAGCCCGCGAGATTGTGACTAAAATCTCCGATGTGTCGGACCGGATATCTATCCGGGATGGTACGGGCGTTTAGGGCACGGTAGTCACCGCATGGTCGCCAAGTGGAATCTTTTTTAAGTGCCATATGGAGTGGTGACGACCATGGGCTCATGGATGGTCTTGCAGTGCCAGACTGAATCATATCAGCAAATTCCTTTGCGCAGCGCGTAGTTTCTCTGGGGCTAGCTGTCTTGGTCTGGATGCCACCGGAGGACCTCGGTTGTTTTAATAAAGTGAACTGTGTCATGTTTGATTTCCCGGTGGAGTCCCGGTGGTTTCGTAATGTCAGCGAATTCAACGAGGAGCTCATAGTATGGGAGGCAGCTGCATTTACTACTTTAATACTTGCCTGTTTATGAGTTATTGCAGAGCATCTTGCGGCAAGTCCTGTGGTTTTGTCCAATAAACACTTGCCGGCACAGTCCGGAAGCAGGTGATAATGGGCTAGAAAATCGGACCCGATGATTGGTGTATCTACGTCAGCTACTACAAAATTCCATTGGAAGTCACGACGCAGCCCTATGTTTAAGGTAAGTGGAATGGTACCGAAAGTATTTATTCTAGTACCATTTGCGGCACTGACTTGATAACTAGTTGGACGGGAGCTGGGAATGAATGCCTTTGGAAAACAGCATAGGTCTGATCCGGTATCTACAAGGAAACGTCTTTTTGATATCTTGTCCGTGATAAAAAGGCGGCGACTAGTGGGGACATTTTGGCAATCGGTTGTCGCCCCTACTGATTGCCCAGAGGTTTTCCGTATCTTTACGCCAACTACAGGGTCATTACACTCTCGCTCGTTTTCCAAAACGAGAGTGATACCAGCATAAGGACTGAGTCTGCTGAGTTCGGTAACGAGGACGAGATCTGCTTCTAGACCGCCTATTGTTTGAGTGGGTAGAAGAAGCTAAGCTAGCAACAGTCAGAGTAAGCTCTTCTAATTGTTTTTTAATAGTGTCCAACTCAGTGCTGTTGCTTGCTGTACCACCCGTTGTGGTAGCAACAGCATGTATGTGTGAAACATTGGCTACCTCATAAAGTTGGTCTGCCAGTTCAGCACGATCGTCTAAGGATGTTTTACTGGACCCTATGAGAATGCTTTGAATCTGACTTGTCAGCCTGCTCATCCATATGGTTTGTAACAACGGCTCCGGTACGGCTCCATCAGCTAGCGATTTCAGGTGACGAAGGAATGCAGAGGGTTTTCTATCTCCAATATCTTCTTTTTCAAGAAGACGCCTAATTTTTTCTTCTCTGGACTCTGAAAATCGACTAATGAGAGCTTCTTTCAGTTTACTGTAGGGGTTATCTGCAGGAGGTCTAATTATTATTTCCTCAGCTTCGGCGGCACTCCTGTTATCAAGCTGGGAAATAGCATAGTAGAATTTTGTTTGCTCCTGTGTTATTTGGTTTATGTGGAACTGGGCTTCTAAGCTTGCAAACCATAATGCTGGACGGTCAGGCCAGAAGGGGGGAACTTTGATTGAAACTTTGGAGACGCTTCCAGGATTTCCTGTTCCACCATTCGCACCCTTTGTATCATCACCCGTGTCATTAGGGTCGGGCTTCCCATTTGCACCATCACCAGCCATAGTTAGTTTATAAGTGATAAAATCAGGCTAAATATAAACAAAGGCTATTATGTAAAGCCGGTGTGTATAAATAGTGAAAAATTAAACTGATAAATTAATTGGATGGCAGTCGGAACGTAAATACAGTAAGAAGCAAAATGGTAAGTTACCTATTTACTAAAACCTAATTAAAACATAATTTAATATCTCAGTATAATAAATGTAAATGCAAATAAGTTTCATTCATTACTAGAGACAGAAGTTGCACTGTGCGTAGCATTACAATTAGTGTGATTGTTGAGAAGAGATACAAAATTTTCAATAAACAGTTCACTTGGCAGGAATGTCTCAGAATTAGGTGCGGAGAACTAAAGTAATCGATAGAATACTTGCGTGTCGGCGTACTCGTTGAGATAAGTTGTCCAGCAGTGGTCCTTCCTTATCACTGATTGATTTTATCAGTAATAACTTGGGTAACTTTGCGTATCACGCATGTAAACAAAAGACTGTCACTTGTCACACTGACAGATGCTATCAACTGTTTTTCGCGCGGTTAATAGTTCCTGCAGTTCCCGCCGTATTGAGATGGCGCTACTGTCAATGCAATACGGTCGGCCCGTGAAAAAATAAAATGGCGCTTTGAAAAGTTTGCAAACGAGAAAGCAAAAGTTAGTAAACTGACTGCTTCGTGCAGAATATGTATGTTACGCACTGACACTGTTGCCGCACACAATTACTATGATGAAAACACACGAAACGCGCACTTTTACACGATTCTTGGTACGATTCTCTCCGACGAATGCCGGTTCTAGGCGGCTCCTGCCTGCCGTAGTTGCCGTTTGATTCTTGATATGACGTCCCTGCGACACGTTTGTCGGTAAGCTGCTGTTGCGGAGTCCAACTGGCAAGCCTCAGAGGCACTAGGAGAGCTGGAACAACTTCTTGGCTGGAACAATGTCGTCAAGCGCGCCGCGGTGCATGCGCCGGCATGCGCAACTCGAAGATAGCAGGCTTATTGCACGTCGATAAGGTCACCACTGTGGCGCCGTGCGCCAGGCGAGGATCCAGGTCGAAGAGAAACGCTCCAATAAACTTGACAATGTTATATTTCTAGTTTTGTACAAACTTATACAGCGGACAACGTTATACCGTGAAAAGATTCTCAGACCATAGACTAGTGCTAGACTAAAAACCATAGAGTCATAGATAATCTAGTTACAATTTATAGACATGGATACTAGCAGATTTGATCCAAAAATAATTACAATAAAAACAAGTGGCATCCGCCACAAGCCTCTACCGGTGAAGTCGCGAATGTCGTCGCCTTCGAGTAATTTTAACAGTATCAGCCTTTTCGGGTGCGTTGCCTGCCTCTCTTGCAGGGCCTTTGTTTGCGTAGATCTTTCAGTTTTTGCTATGGTGCGTTTGCAGTCGGTAATTTTTTTATATCTCTAATTAGCGAAGCAACAATCATAAATTAAAAAGTCGTTTATCTCAGCAAATATGAATATAATATAAACAACAATGATAAACAAAGAGTACAGATTTATTATATGCCTACTCTTTGTTATGCATGCTACACCGAAGAGTATGATTATTATTATGTGGGTAAAGAGGGCCCTCTCGCAAGCTTTTCTACCAACCTGTTTTAAAGCGCCATCTTCAAATTAAAACTGTAAACTAGCCAAAGACACTATTATGGGTGGAAAAAGAGAACAAACTAGTAAGTAAAATTTATATGCAATAGCCGAATTTACAAGGGCGATTACAAGTGACAGCTGACCACAGATTATCAAATCGCTTAGGGTTACAACGTTCCATTATATCCAACAGTAAATTCTCTCACTTATATTAAAAAGTAGGGGTCCAATCACTGGATGAATTTCACAATCGCATTGCAACATGTTGCATTGCGCTCACCAACCCGCCTGCCAAGCGTGGTGAGTATGGCAAATACCCCCCTAATAGGGGGAGGCCCATGTTCAGCAGTGGACTTTATTGTGGCTGTTATGATATGATGATTAAAAAGTAACATTTTCAAAAAAATTGTTTCAGTTCCCGAGACGGGTTACTTGCCCATCACTAAAGCAGCCCCTCCCAACCCTCACCTGCAAAGAGTCATACCACCTCCTAACAGATCTCCCCGGCGATGCTTTAGTTTCCGCCCCGGTCTCTCAATAGACTCTGCAATAAACTAATCAGCCTAAAATACACAGTTAACTACTACGTTAGTAGGGAAACAAGTGTGTACGCATGTTTCCTCGATCTTAGTCGCGCGTTTGGCTTAGTGAGTCAGTTCGGGTTGTGCAGCATTTCAAATTCCTAGGACACTTTCTGACGCACGACTTGAAGGATGACTGTGACATTGAACTGGAAAGGCCGTTGCAGTAAGCCCGCGCGTAGGACCTCCAAGTGCAGCACAGATATAAAATACTTAATTTTAAGGCATAATGTCAGTGCTTTTACACCTGTCAGCTGTAGGTCAATTTTAAACGCAGTTCGATGAGCACCATAAGGGCGTTTGTGCACTACCAGAAATTTTACCGTCCGGCATTCCGATTTTTTACGGTCCGGTGTTTCACGGAAAACCTAATGAATTAGCTTATGTAAATGCCGGACACTAAAATTACATATAGTGCACAAGCTAGTATTACGATTATTGGCGTGCCATTCCGGACCGTTAAAAATTGGATTGCCGGACGGTAAAATTCCTAGTAGTGCACAAACGCCCTAAAGGTGCAGTACAATGACGCGTTCCGCACCCTTCCTTATGCGATACTGCAGCGCGTGGGGTATGTTGGCGGAAGCGGGAGCGCCCGACTTTTTTGCAGTCATCTGAACTCGTATCTCTTCCTTTTGGGAGGGGTTACGTGTTTCGAACAACGCCATCCTTCAAGCAGTGTGTCAGGACATTTCCATTCCCGTTTTTAAACACTGGTTGAACGAGCACCAGAACCCAAATAAAATGTGGGTATTAAGTAAAAGACTGAGTTAGTAGGTATCTTTTACGGATTTTGATGCGGTTTTTTTAGTATACGGGGTGTTAGGGACGGTGTAACGAAAACTTTCCAGGCATGACCAGACCATCAAACTGAACAACTTTTACTATGGAGCCAATGGTGGGAAACGAAAAAAAAATTTCGACCTCCCATACAAAATTCACGATCAGCTGACTGATTTTGTATGGGAGACCGGCATTTTTTCGTTTCCCACCATTGGCTCCATAGTAAAAGTTGTTCAGTTTCATGGTCTCAGCACGCCTGCAAAGTTTTCGTTACACCGTCCCTAACACCCTGTATAGAGTAAGTTAAGGGGCTGGTTTTTAAATACTCTTTACCTCAAATTTTAACCCCCAAAGGGGTAAAAAAGGGGTAAATAGTTTGTATGGAAAATCATTATTTTTCAATGCAATCTGTTTCAAAATTTGTGATTAGATCAAAGAGCTAAAATAATTAAACACGTGTTTCAGGGATTTTCGATTTTTAACTCCTAAAGGGGTAAAAAAGGGGTTAAAAGTTTGTATAGGAAATCTTTATTTTAATATGCGATCTGTTTCAAAATTTGCGATTAGATCAAAAAGCTAAAAAAAAGAAATACGTGTTTCAGGGATTTTCGATTTTTAACCCCTAAATGGGTAAAAAAGGGGTTAAAAGTTTGTATGGAAAATCATTATACTTAAATGCGATTTGTTTCAAAATTTGTGATTAGATCAAAAAGATAAAATAATTAAACACGTGTTTCAGGGATTTTCGATTTTTAAGCCCTAAAGGGGTAAAAATGGGGTTTAAAGTTCGTATGGAAAATCTGTATTTTAATATGCGATCTGTTTCAAAATTTGCGATTAGATATAAAAAGGAAATACGTATTTCAGGGATTTTCGTTTTTTGACCCTTAAAGGGGTAAAAGATGGGTTGCAGCAGGTGAAACCGCTGACGGGCAGCTAGTAATTATTAAATAGCACGGTTTTTGAGTCGGAAAATATAAGTGTAGCTACATACCACAGAAGTGTTTTAATGTATTCTTTGACGTGTCGTGTCGTAACGCGCGAGTTTAAACGCCGGCCGTCGTCGATGCGACGCCTTGCGATCCGGATCTAACGTGTGTGGCTTTGTCAATTTTGTTTCATACATTTTATAGAAAACGGTTTCAAGCGTCGCGATGTCGTACATCTATCGTCTACGGCTGACGTCTTGCGTTAACTCTATGGAGCTTTCGCCTAAAAAAGTATAGTCTGGGATGGATAAATTCGAAGACAAATGAGTATTCAGTTTGACAGCTGTTATTTGAAATGTAGGTCTTGTCAAGACCTACAACTTCGTCTAAGAAACTGGTAGTCTATCATATGAATCAATGAGATAAATGAGGTTTCAATTTGACACCTGTCTTCTGAAATCAAGACCTACAAATTCCTGTAAGAAAGAAATAGTCTAGCGTGGATAGTCTTGTAAAGGAGATTGCCCATTTTTGTATGGACCTTGGACCAAACAGAGACCCGCATAGGGACATAGTGCATAATGTTCCTAAGACTAATACTAGTCTGAAACCCAAACCACATCAAAATCCGTCGCTGGAGTCTTGAGAAAAATTACATGATATTTCAAGATTTCCATTGATGAAAAATCATAGCCAACAGCTTATTTCTGAAATAAAAGACGGTATTCATTGAATCAATCAGCCATTTCAATCAGTCTATTACTTCCTGAACAGCTATTACCACCGCTGTTACTCAGGGTGTCGCTTTATCCCCTTTTCTTTTGTACGGGCGTTGAACCAAATAGCGACCCGCATTGAGTCATAGTGCATAATGTTCCTAAGACTAATAATAGAAAACCTGAAATATAATGTTATTTTTATCAAGACTCCAGTGACAGATTTTGATGTGGTTTGGGTTTCAGACTAGTATTAGTCTTAGAAATATTATGCACTATGTCTCGATGCGGGGTGTTACTTGGTTCAACGCCTGTAAAAAATAAGAGGAGACAAAACGACACCCTGAGTAACACCGGTGGTAATAGCTGTTCGTTCAGCAGGCAATAGACTGATTAAAGTGGTTGATTGATTCCATCTCTTATTATAGAAATAAGTTATTTTTGGCTATGATTTTTCTTTAATAGAAATCTGAAATAAAATGTAATTTTTCTCAAGACTCCAGCGACGGATTTTAATGTGGTTTGGGTTTCAGACTAGTTTTAGTCTTAAGAAAATTATGCACTATGTCTTAATGCGGGTCTCTACTTGGTTCAACGCCCGTACAAAAGAAGAGTGGACAAAGCGACACCCTGAGTAACACCGGTGGTAATAGCTATTCGTTCCACAAGCAATAGACTGATTTAAATGGTTGATTTATTCAATGACTACTATCTCTTATTTTATTATAGAAATAAGTTCATTTTTCTCAAGACTCCAGCGACGGATTTTGATGTGATTTGGGTTTCAGACTAGTAATTAGTCTCAGGAACATGATGCACTATGTCTCAATGCGGGTCACTATTTGGTTCAACGCCCGTACAAAAGAAAAGGGGATAAAACGACACCCTGAGTAACACCGGTGGTAATAGCTGTTCAGGAAGTAATAGACTGATTAAAGTGGTTGATTGATTCAATGAATACCGTCTTTTATTTTAGAAATAAGCTGTTGGCTATGATTTTTCGTGAATGGGAAACCTGAAATATAATATCATTTTTCTCAAGACTTCAGCGACGGATTTTGATGTGGTTTGGGTTTCAGAGTATAGTATGAGCCTTAGAAACGTTATGCACTATGTCTCAATGCTGGTCGCTATTTGGTCCAATTTGGGCAACGTCTTTTAAAAGTTTTTAGTTTAATACTTGTCAAATATTTTGTAATTGACATTCTGATTAATGACATTCCAAAATTTGAATAATTTCATGAATTTTTATTTTTTTTTATTTATATTAATTCCTTTTATTGAATTGTTCAACATTATTGATGTGAACATGGGTTAAAGTATTTTAAAATAAATTTTTAGAGATTCCTAAATACTAAATACTAGTAAAGACGAGTGTAATGTGTTGTACAGTTTGTCATGGTACAACTGGGATAATTTTGTCCCAGTTGTACCCTCAACGGTACTGTCCAAGTGTGCAACTGGTCCAGCGGGGTGATCGAGTAGTCTTCTCGACGATCGTCGGGGAGACGCCAACTAGGCATAAGCCTATCGGGAAAAGACTCATCATGGGGTAGGGGGTCTGATAAGCGTGGGAACACTCCACCACGGCCCGAAAGGTCAAATTAAGGCCCGAGTGCGGCCGAAAGAAAGGTCCTGCGGGGCAAAATATGGAATGAACATTAATAATGCTCATAGGTGAGTTTACAGTTTTAATAAGCAGATGGCGCTTCAAAACAGGTCGGCAGGAAAGCTTGCGATGGGGCTCTCTTTACCCTTGTAAATATTAATTTACTCTTTGAGGTAAATACCAAAACCAACTGACTTATGTCAACAAGGTCAATTCTGCCAAATATCACGACACATCAAAGAGGTCATTTACATGCGGATCAAAGCAAATTCTTGACAGACTGTTTGCATTCTATCTCAGTCTTGCTTGGATAAAGTAGCATACATTTGTCTTGGTCTTATCTGGTTAGTTTGGTTATTTTATAAAACATAGACTACAAACTCTATGGTAATTTTAATAGTTTTGGGAAATAATAAATATTTTCTGCTTTCTGATTTCTAGAGATGGGTAGTGGGTTAAAACCCGTTTCATCTACTTGGGCTAAAACCGGATTAAAACCGAAATCACCCAGTTTCAACCCATTATAACTTATTTTCGCAAGTGAAAAAGTAAGTAAAGAAAAAGCTATATTGTTAAGTGTATATTTCGCAGGACAGGACCATCGTGAAATTTGGTCAGTCGCGAAATCCCTAGGCCCTTCGCGAAGAGCCGGATAAGTGCGAAATGCATCGATTTATTCGCACATTTCCCATAAATGCTAGGAAAACTGCGAATTTGTTAACTGCATAGACATAAATCCAGGAAAACTGCATATAAGGCGACACGCTCGTAGCCGCCGACGCACCTGCTACGACTTTTCGGTGGTATAGGTCCCTCTACGCCGCTGTAGCTCAAGCACATTCCCAAAAAGGGTGACGTCAATTCCAAAGAGGGTTGACGTCAACACTCCAAAAGAAGGTTGACGTTAGGCATTCCCAAAGAGGGTTGACGTCTGGCATTCCCAAAGAGGGTTGACGTCATTTCCAAAGAGGGCACCGTTACCATACGGTACCCTCGTGGTCAATTAGTGCTTCTAACATGGTGCTGGATTGGTTGTGTAGTACTTTGTAGGCCATTGCAGGCTGAACCACCTGACCAGCATATGCAACCTTTGCTGGAGACTAGAGAGGGGCTCGACTGCGACGAAGCCTTCCACTACTACGACGAACGAGAGCTTACGAAGCGTCGCGAGTGCTGCTGTGCGCGAGCTACAGTGGCGTAGAGGGACTTAAACCACCGAAAAGTTGTAGCAGGTGCGTCGGCAGCTACGAGCATGTCGCCTTATACGCTTTTTTCCTAGATTTACGTCTATGCAGTTAACGAATTCGCAGTTTTCTAGTATTTATGGGAAATGTGCGAATAAATCGATGCATTTGGCACTTATCCGGCACTTCGCAAAGGGCCTAGGGATTTCGCGATGCTCCTGCGACATATATATATTTATAGTTTCGTGTTGAAAATCACTTAACTTTAGAAAATCCATACTTCCATACTAATATTATAAATGCGAAAGTGTGTTTGTTTGTTTGTTTATCCTTCCTTCACGTCACAACAGAGCGACATCATAGAGTTTTTTGAGGTGTTCAGTAAGGTGAGAGGCTGGAGAGTGACATAGGCTACTTTTTATCCCGGAAAAACATATTTTTCCCATCGGAAAACAGATTTTTGTTTAGCATGAGAATACATTCATAGTACATACATAGATGAATATATAACACTATACTATAATAATAAAGTTTCTTGAGTAAGGTATTGTGGTATCGATGTGTCCTTTAGAATAGGTACGCAACTAATTGATCCCTATGAGTACGCGGGCGAAGCCGCGGGTAACAGCTAGTAATAAAATAATACCAAAAACACTGATTGTTTATGTTTGAGAACGAACGAAATCACTAGGTATCAGCTGTTAAATGAACATGGCGGCGACATTTTGATGAATCAGAAAGTGTGGTGATGATTTTACAGTTTTACTTCGTAATTATTGTAATTTTCTAAGAAATACGTTTTACCTGTGATTCGTGTGTTATATATTTTGACGGATTGTACATAGCTAAATTGATTGTATTTTAGCGTTGTTTGTAGTGAACCTTTATAAAAACTTGGTGTACCTAGCGTTAATTTTTGCGAACAAAATATCTTTATCTTTAGAGGTAAAAGATATTTACGACGCAATAATTTTGTTTTGTGATGAATTTTGCCCAACACTTCGCTATATTGCTTTCCGAAAGTTCCCAGTTCCCAACACTTCGCTATCTTGCTTTCTGACATAAAATGCAAATGGAAAGCTATTTTATTTGACAGTAAAAATGTGTCAAAAATTATATCCTTACTCGGATATTTCATTCACATTTGAATGAATGATATCCATTTTTTGACTTATGATTTCGAACACCCACACATATGCAAAAACGATTTTAGTATACATTGAAAGTTACGAAGCATCTTATTTTTAGCTCAGTACTAAATAGTCAATGTATTCCTCCGTTAGCGCGGTTTTTCGTCGATAGCTAGAAACTTCCATATTGACATTACTGACATTACAAAGTGCATCGCAGATTCGAGGCCCAGGTCTGTGGATGCCTGGTCGTTGCGTGTTGGTCGGATGGCGTGACCATGCCCAGCTGTGTCACACATGTCACTTCTCTAGTAGATAGCGTCAAGATTCTGATACACCTTGTAGCTAAGCTAGCCAGGTCTGTGGATGCCTGGTCATTGCGTGTTTGTCGGATGGCGTGACCATGCCCAGCTAATGTGCGACCGCAAACAGCGCCGCTTCCGACAGCTGCCTTATAGCTGCTAGATGAGCGAGATAGCGTCGAGCTTCCAAATAGTCAGTCAAGGTATCTGGATTTCTTACTGATATAAGTAGATTTTAATTGATACGTAACTCTACCACAAATCAGGGAGACGTCGCGCGGGGCTTCTTTGAAGTTTCTCACTCATTTGACTGAATTTAACTGAAAAACGCCACAAAACAAGAAACTGAACTGAAATCAGAGGAGGAGGTTAACTAAGAAGATGGTTACCACGAAGATCGTATTTATTGGTTTTAAATTGTTTTAGAATTGTTGTAGAATTGTTGAATCACTATGACGTTCTGTTATCAACAAGGTTATCACATATTCCTGTTTTGATATCAATTTGATATAAGATTTTTGTCAGTCGCAACCAACGAGTTGGTCGCAACCGTGGCTATATAACAAGTGACCATCACAAAAACCCTAAATAGGGTCGAGTGATCCTTCCATGACTCTACTCTGTAGAAAACACGTACCTATAAAGTTATCCTGCAATCTATACCGTTCTTAACTGAAGGAAGCAAAAAAATGCACTAGCTGATAAACATTTTGATCCTGTATCATCCGAAAAATAAAAGAGAGTTAATGGAATAGCGAGTTGGCTGCGGCACGAGCGGCACGAGCGGCGGGATTAGACAAATTCACTCGGAAGTAGATCCGCAGATAATGTGGCTGGATTTCACGAAAAGCGGAACATAGTTATTGTTCTAATTTTAAAAAGAGGGTAAGTCTAGAGAGACGGTCATGCATGCGAAAAAAATGCAGTGGAAAGAATTCCTAATGGGTGAACCGACGACCTTGTAAGGCTCGCCATTGTATGCAGCCGGTTTGTGACCGCAGTGCTATGGAGCCGACTCGGAATTTCACAGATTATGTGCGGATGATGAATGATGATAAACTACAAATAGCTTTTTGCTATTGCTTCCTCACAAAATTCTGGAGGGGATGACTATACTATGAACAAATCACCAAATGTTTGAAAACTGCAATCGCTTTCAAGAAGCAGCTGTAAGAGTAATGTAAGTGAAATAGAACAACAAAAAATTTACGTGTTTCAGTAAAAATCTTCAGGATAAGAAAGGAGTTGATAAAAATTACGAGTTGGCTGGTGTACAAGCGCGGGATCAAGCAAATCCACTTGCGAGCGAATCCGTGGATCCCGTGGCGCAGCCCGTAACTGATTCTCGCAAATTCGTGGCGCCGGTGTTATTTTGCTTCATGGCAGGTGTTTCAGAAAGAATTGATAAAAATAAGTGTAAATAGGTGTGCATCTAGTCAGCACGCCCAATCGAGCTAGGGCTATGTTTCATATACCAGTATTTAGTGCAAAAGTGAGTTTTATTATTCTACCTGTAAAATGAAAAAAATATTGCAACAACACGAAAGATGCTACGAAACAAAAATCATGACCTGGCTAATAATGAAAAATTTTATGCTAAATTGAATCACCAGCAGGAATAAGTGCAACAAGGACTTATAAAATCTAGACTATGGCAACGTCGCGCGTTAGAAATACCAGAGAAAAATTCAAATATTTTAGCAACAAAACTTTATTTCGTAAATTACGAGTAACTAGTACTTTTGTCATTTTATCAGTAGATTCCACTCATTTTGCACTAAACTCGGACGTCCACATCAAACATAGCCATAGTTAGCTTTTTGACTAGACGCACAGTTTATAGGTTTATTCTATTAACTAGAATTTTTCTCTGTGTGTTTGATAAATATGAAATAATGAACATAATTTTTCCCTCTTGCCTAGGTTAACCACGACTTACTTGTTATTTGTTAAGTAAATATTCATTAAATGGTTTGACCGTTTCGTTTGACCTACATAATGATAATAAGTAATATTTGTTCGTTTTATAATTAAATTTTCCCTAAGGTTTAATTTTGTCAGTAAGTAAGAAGGTAATCTTTCTTCGTCATAAATAAACCCATTTAATCCACCAACAAATTAATTTCTCGAAAATCTTTACTAAAGACGCGCTTTATTATTTTCAAATTGAATTAGATTCTGCCCACCCAAAACAAAATTATGGCTTAAAATATCTTAGTAATGCCAAAGATATCTTTAATTTTGTTTTAAAAATTGTATATTACAAAGTATTACGCAACCAAATTCCGTTGAAGTGTTCTTGAATTCAAATTAAAATATTTCATTTCGTAGGAGAGCATAAAATAAGTCCATCGAAGGGCTCTTCGCTCCAAATAATTATGCGCAAATTTTTCATCTTGTGAATATTGTAAAAGCTAGTAGGTGGGTACTTTAAGCACCGCATCCACCTACACATTCAATGGTAGTTCATACACACACCTCAATATTATACGGTGTTTACCGGTTCAGTTTTATCGACAAAAGACATTGCATGGAAATTCCACATACTTATCAGGGTTCAGGATTTCGTTACATTGAGGCTGCTACAGGCAATCTTTTGCATGCTGACTTTCGTATCGCATGTGTACGATCCCACCAGAGGGACCATTCGATGATACTATTACTCTTTATATTTGAATAGAGAACCATTGTATGTTGATCTCTTAAATTAGTGACTCGAGATACTTCTGAAAGTACAGGACACAGGTCCATAACATAATACAGCTTGCACAATCAACTTGAAAAAATAAACTTGAAATACTGAATCACTCGCGCTGGAGTATTCGATCAAACATTATGATTCAATTTGAATCTTATTGTGTTTTGTGATTGTGTTTAATGGCATTTGTGCTTCTATGAATATGGATAAATCGAATTCGTCTGCGAATCAACTGCTGAGTGTTTGCATTTTACTTTAGAATAAAAAGTCCATTATCATTCTAAACATGTTTGATCCATAAGAAATACTGCGATCTGTATATTTCAAGCTGCTGAAGCGATGCATGCACCGTCAGCAGCATCAATCGATGCGTCACTCGACTTCTGCTGACGCTTCGACTTGGCTGAACCATGATCCATGACGAACTGAAACTCAGCTAAAACTTGACTGTGAGACGAAGACGTGGGGTAAACCATTATCATTCTAGACATGTTTCATCTATAATCAATTCTTCGATCTGTATATTTCACGCTGTTGGAGTGATGCATACACCGTCAGCAGCATCAATCATTGCGTCACTTGACTTCTGCTGACGCTACGACTTGGCTAAGCCATGATCCATAAAATTAAGCTGTTACCTACTTGAAAGCAAGTCAATGAGGTAGGGTAATAGCGATGATTATTTTGCGGAGATAATACTGATTGTTATCAATATGAGACAGGTTTACTTAGGTATGTAGATTGACCGGTCTGACCATGGATTCAAATAACATTGCCCAGTCTTTGATTACAACACTTACAATCAAATTGTTACAATACGAGTAGGTATACACAGTATACGAGCAACAAAAATAATGTCTGCAATAAACCTTGAATTTTGATAAGGAAAACAATACAAAAACCTTCGAAACAAACATCGTCTACAATTCGTTAACATAATGTTTTTTTTGCTGTTTGATCCGCGAAAAGGACGTGGAGAGAGAAAATGAATTATCCGAAGCTGCCACGGGCGTTCGCCGGGTGACGACCGAAAAATTATGCTCAAAAAAGTATTGTAAAAAGTGTGTGTCGTCATATGGAGCTAAAATATGCACCCTCGACGCGAGATATATAGAGGTGAGAGAGCGGTCGAGGAGCGCGCAAGAGCCCGTGAGTTATGCGCTGCTGACGCTGACGTCAATTATTGCTCCTCCTCCTCCGCCGCCACCGCCGCCGCCGAATGAGTACAAATTACCTGCTGAAAATTACCGGCCATTTTGCGAACGTTGGGGCTCGGGCTCGCGATTCCGAGGAAATGATGGTATCGGTGTTAGTTCTTATTGTAAGCAATACTATTTTCTTTCTTTGTAATGTAACTTCTGAGAAAGAATGAAGTTTTCTGAAAAGGTGCGTTTGCATGATGAAAGATGTTGATTACGACACAAAACTTTTTGTTTGATTACTAGACTTTGATTATCTGATTACCAGGTTTGGCATTGCTTTTGTTTTGAACACCTTGTTATTTGTCTCATATAAATTAACATCCTAGTCATCATCAACATCAAAACTTCTAACAACCTCCTCGCTCCTCTCATATTTAGAAAAAAATCCTTCTTACTTATTTTTATGTATCCAAAATACTTGTTCGTGAAAGTTGTTATTTTTTCAAAATAGAGGACGTAATCTTTATTGCAGTAAATTTTTCAGAAAAATGCTTGTTTTGATTTTTTACGTGAAGTAGAATAAAAATACATGGTATTTCTTACTTATACCTATAGCACTTAGTATGTCTGCCAGTGCTCGCGCGCTATTGATGTTAGCTGTTTGTGTAAAGAATTTCAGGAGACGATATTTCACCTTTTCAGCATCATTGATCATTCTGCTCTGTTCCTTTCTAAACCTAATGGACATTACGCTTAAAAAAGGAGAACACCAGACATTTTGTTGAAATACTTTAATACCTTAGTACGCATTTTTCTTTATTCCCTGAATGATGTTTCATAGGAATATGTCGCGACATTGTTCACTTTAAAAATGTTTTTGCAATTGTTTTCGAGTTATCAGAGTCAAAGTGTAAGGTCAATTCAGAAGCACAACTAACACTGATTGAACAATGGCGTGACCTCACACTATCGATATGACCGGTTTAACTTTCACAACTAAGTTGTTATTAGGGAAAGAACAAACCAAGTTTAGGGTGGGGAAGGCTTCAAGAGACTAATTTTGAAAACTATTGTATGAGAACTGTGATAAAAACAATCACAATCTCCTCAATACCTTTATGCGCGGGCAACATCCAGATTCTTGAAAGGGACTTTTTGTCCTCGAAATTCAACGTATCATTCTAGAATTTTGAGGATATAGAGGAAAAAATAACATCAATTTTGAGTCCGGTTGGCTCCGAGAATTTTAGAGGTCGCTTAAAACTACCATTGACATTCTTGGAAGGCGGTGAACGCAGTGCGAAAACAAAATAAAATGAAATTGGAAAAGTTAGAATGAACTTGTAGAGAGAGCTATAACAATTCGTTTCTCCGTAGTGTGGTACACACCGCAAGTTGAGCTCAAAGTGCTCAAACAACGAGCAAAATAATGAGATGCTGTTTAATTTCGGTAATAGCTATAATCCTGTGGGAAACGACTGACGTGTATTTATCTAAAATACTCAGCTTGTTCTTAGAAACTGCGTTTTTAATTTAGAAGCTACAATAGATCTATTTTGCCTACAAGCAATCTACGAACAGCGTTTTATTTCAGTACTTACGTAACTAACCAAATATTGGTAACAAAAAGTTCAGTTAGTAATGTCAGAATTGTTTTCAACCAGTATGTGAGAAATGATAACGAAACAAGTATAATAAACAAGTGACTAAACCTGAAAGTGAGTGTTGAAATCAGATTTTCGAGAATCAAAATGATGACAAGAAAATATTCCATGTAGGTATCATCCGCTGCTAAGTAAAAAAGTCAGACTGACTTCCTTTAACAAGCGTTTAAAAAAGAGGATGAACTAATTCAAACTTTGTATTTTGTCATCACCTATGCTACGACTGAATTAGTCAGTAATAAAAACTTCTTTCACACCCAATCTCAATAATTTTTCTTCCGCTAAACAACTGTCCTAATCCGGTGTTTGATCACAATCCGGTGGTTCATCGGTTCTAAAACTGCGGCCTTTGATCTGTCACTCATTAGTTCCAGTAGGACAGGAGACAACTGACATCCCCTTGTAGATACTTACTACAAACAAACTACACACTGGGCTTCCAATACAAAGGGCCAACTTATTCTAGTTTTGTTATAATAAACTTACTGCAAACCACTCTAAATTGGTTCCTTAAATGGTAAAATTAAGTGCAGCTGTTGATGGTAGAGGATGCTCGAGTGATACTTTACGCGGTTGACATTGACAGACGCATCGGCAGAGCGCGGCGGTGGTTCCAAAAATACCACGCGGTTCATTGTTTTGACAACGACAGAAATGTCGAATGAACTAAGGCTAAAAATAAAAATAATACACATACTCTATTGAGAATGTAGAACCACAAATTATGGAAACGGCACGCGGGACGCCTTTACAGATGGCTCACTTAATAATAGTAACTATTTGGACGCTTACTGGCTCTAAATGAAGATAACTGGAATCTCAGGGGCCCTCAAGGTACCTGGTAGGCTTAAAAACCAAGCGACAGCGTCAAATGACTGGTTTGTATGGGGAACCAGAAAGACCGAGCGTCGGCGTCGTTGCGGCGCGCCACGACGCCGTCACGTTGACAGCGCGCTGAGAAGCTTAGAGTTTGTATGGGATGCGGTCGGGTTTTTCTACAAGACCGCAGCGACAACGACGCCGTCAAAATTTGACGGCGTCGTTGACGCGCGTCGTTGTCGCAACTGTTAAAATGGGTATTTTTATAGTTTGCGATTGGCAACACTTTTTCGGTTATCTGTGGTCAAACTTCGGAGAAGACTGATTCTTTGTTTCGAGGAGAGAATTTTTATAAAAATGCGTAGTTATTACTGCAGGACCTTGTAAGCCAAAAGGATCATTTAATATACTTCTAAAACTTACACCATTGGAGTTTTTATTATATCAGAAGCGAGTAAGTAACGCCATCGCCCGAAAGTGGATTCTTCAAAATCGGTATGTAAGATTTACTTTTTCTCGGTCATGACATGTTAGAAATCATATATTAATTGTATGATTATTGTGTCCTAAAGCCAACTTAGGCTTTAGCAGGCCTAGAGTACCTGACTCAGGTCTAAAGTGCATGATTGTAAAGCAGACTACCAACACGGCCATTGCTTTTCTCAGTAAAATTGTTGATCAAATTGTCAACAAATGTGGTGTGATTAATAAACGGGCCCTAATTGTCTGTTCTTTGTGAGCAAGCAGTTCCAGCATATCTATTTTATTCATTGTTTTTACTATGGTTTTTACTATTATTTGGGCTAGAAAATTTGTTGCAAAAGTCCTACCCATGCAGTACAAAACAAATGTTCCTAAAGTCATACCTATGTACTACAAATTTTTCAAAAGTCTTACCCATGTAGTACAAATGTTTGTAAAGTCCAACCCATATAGTACAAAAAACATGTCCTATTCATGTGGGTTCAGTTTTGTTTATAAGTCGTAGTCGTTTCTTTTGTGAGTGAACAGGTCATACCTCTGTAGGTGCTTGTTCACCATGTTATGATGATGTATTTTATTTTTCTTTGTTTTATTTTGTGTGTAATTTTTACGGACATGGAGAATTTTGATGTGTGCAAAGTGTGCACATTATCAAAGCTTGGATGTTTTATGTTATTTACATTTAAATGATTGTTACAGATATAAAATCAATTCTTTGACTGTATTTAGGCATTTGTGTTGATTCCTTAAATTTCCTACATACCCAGAATACCTACATAAATACATATTTCCTTGCGTACTTCAATAGAAAAAAATATATCACTGTTATTTTGAAGAATGTCTGATTGCCATACACCTCCGTTAGACGAAATATCTCCTAGAGTAAAAGCTATTAGACGTAGTCGATCACTTAACAGAGATAAAATAAAACTTCAAACGAAAATAAAGCCGAAGCACTGCGTAGCATCTAGTAGTAGTTCTACAAGCACATCCTCAACTTCGGCTTCACGATCGCCTGCCTCGAAGCGTCGGCGTTATCGTCGTCATGCACGATCGCTCTCGTACCAGGCATTCACGATGATCCTAGTCTCGTACTAGGCATTCGCGACGATCGCGCTTTCGTACCAGGTATTCGCACAAATCTTACCGTCACCAACGTAGGTCAGACAGTAGTGTGTGGCCAAACGTGGTCGTTCTCAAATTCAGCGTACGCATAGAACGTTTCGCCACCGCCGTCGTTCTGCTACTTCCACGCCGAATAAGAATGCATCACTAACAAGATCGTGCAATCATACTAGCAACCCTACGAGTCATTCTATTCTGAAAAGTATAGCTGATGCACTGAAAAATAAAACTAATAATGTAGGACCATCAGGGTCATCAATACACGGATCTCAAAATGTTTTAACAGAATTTGACCCAAAATCTCCATCACAAACAATGAAGGACTGGTTAGCTAAAATAAACAAATCAGTGGAAATTTACGGTTGGAGTGAGCGTCATATAATCTACTACGCGCTGCCTAGACTTGCAGGTTTAGCAAGAAAATGGTATGATGGGTTGACTACCGTTAAATTTACGGGGGCTGAGTGGCAGGATAAGCTATTAAAGGCTTTCCCTTGTGATCAGAATCACGGAGATTTATTAACAGATATGTTAAACGGAAAGACGTAGAAATGAGACCATACAGAAAAAGACTCGGAATTCTCTCAAAGGTCAGGCGATACTTCACACCAGTACAGCTTTTACAACTATACCAAGCTCAAGTCCATTCCCGCATGGAGTATTGATGTCACCTATGGGACAGATCTGCCAAATACCAGCTGGCAGCCCTGGACTCGATTGAGAAGCGCGCCAAGAGACTCATCGCTGATAGGGCACTTATTGACGCAAAGTTGCAGAGCCTCGAACACCGTCGCAAAGTAGCTTGCTTGTCGGTATTCTACAGGATAAATTTCGGGGAGTGTGCACAGTCTCTCCATGACCTGATACCTCCGTCACCATTCCATCTTCGGTGCACGAGACGCCGGTTGGGATTCCACCCTTATAACGTAGACATCCCGCAAATTCGCACAAAGCGTTTCGCTTCTACAATATTAATGCGAACTGCTAAAGAGTGGAACTCCCTGCCTGCGGATCTGTTTCCGGAACGTTATAACCTGGGCCTTTTCAAGGCGAGAGTGTATAGGCATTATCTGGGCGAGCATGTTTCATCATCGTCTGCATCGTCATTTAACATCAGGTGAGATTGCGGACAAATGCTTACCCATTGTTTATTAAAAAAGAAACCTGGTAAAGTACTATTATGACAAAATTATGTTGATAAATCTTAAAAGGACGTGAGGCGGTTGATTGTTTGACGCATGGAATATTTGATCAGAATATTCGCATGAATATACAAGGTGCATATTTTGACGAACCTGATCAGGTGCGCTACTTCCGTAATATTACTAGTAGAAATAGTGACTCCTTTTATCCTCGGCAGCAAGTTCCTAACAACCGAGATTCAGTTTACAATGTTACGAACAAAATTAATGTAGAGAAAAATAATGGAAAATCATGGGGCGCTGCGGGGGGCGCTGTTGGGCCCTGTTTTAATTGCCAAGACAGCGGTAACGTAGTTAGTAAATGCAGTAACCAAAAGTGCGTTGTAAGAAATGTTTTAAGTTTGGTCACACAGAAGTTCAATGTACGTCTAGTAGACGTGCTAATTCCTACAACGTTACTAATAATAATAATCCTGAGGTTTCAAATGCACACTGTTAAGCGAGGAACACTGAGTATAGAGAATAAGACATGAAAAAAATAAGTACTACTGATTGCTTACCGCTATTAAAGAAATTCGATAATGGTTTAACCTCAACAAAAGGAAAGTTTTTAATTCGTGTTGTAGTAGACTATGTTGATGTATGCTTAACAGCTTACGTGGTACCGCGGTCACTCTTACTAGTTTGATATATTGATAGGCATATATATGCATGCCATTACATTAACTGAGCATCCAACGATTTAAGCTTACAAATGGGGCAAAGAACTTACACTCTACCAGGTTAACGATATAACATTAGGTACTGGTGTCACAGAGTACTGTAGAATTAAAAAAATGCCATGGATAGTTTCCGATAATACACATCCTTATTCGCCAAAGTCTTAATCCATAATGTGAGAGGGTACCGTTAAGAAACGCGTATTCAATCGGTACTGCGTTTCGATTCATATTTGGACAAGGTTTTGTAGTCAACAACAAACAAACCGAAGGGATTGATCGTGGTTGTCTGTCAACTCCGTCATGCAATGAGACGTACGTACGACGTACCAGTTATTTGAAATAGTGCAACAATTGAATGTATAATCAACAGTATGAAAAAACAATAACTATCTCATCAGATGTTAGGTGGGGCGGAATGATAACGACCACATATTATATGGTGTTTTACAAGGTAGATAATAAAATATTAAAGTAGTTTGATTAAAATTATTGTCCATGAATACTCCTATTCTCGTTTAATGTTACTCAAAATATGGACAGTTAGAAATCCATCTTTTATACTTTCTTTATGACTTCATAGTCTAGTATTCTCCAAATATTTTCATACAAAATAACGTTTTAAAAAAAGTAGCTCGTTTGACTAGTAGAAATATACCGTATTGCCGTGTTTATACTATTTTCACAAAATTCGTAATATAGCATGCTATACGAAAACGCGCTTTGCTAAATCCAGATGAGCTGCCGAAGTTTATAAAATAGGGAATTTAGTTATGGCAATGAAACATTAACCACAATGTAGGCGAAAACAATAAATTAAAATCGCCTTTAGGCGGATCCTTCAAAGCGACAGCCGTTTTTGACAAAGACAGGTACGAGATAAGTAGTGGTGAAGAATTTTCTAACCGTAAATATAAAAATAGGATAAGGTTGACTTCACCCTGCGGAGGGCTCAGACATTAAGTTTTGAAATGTGGGTTTTTCTGATCTTCCTTTAACCTAAATTCCTCATCCATGCAACACAATCATTCTGAGTACAGTCAAAGTACCGATGGCGCTGCGCTGGTGTGCCATCTGTGAAGAATTGTCCACTTATGCGATGGTTCCGCTCATGAGTAGCGATGGTTCCGCACTGTAATTGAAGACTTACCTTTGACATAATTGACGCGATGGTTCCGCTTATTGATAGCGATGGTTCCGCACTGTAGTTGAAGACTTACCTTTGACATAATTGACGCGATGGTTCCGCTTATTGATAGCGATGGTTCCGCACTGTAGTTGAAGATTTACCTTTGACATAATTGACGCGATGGTTCCGCTTATAGATAGCGATGGTTCCGCACTGTAGTTGAAGACTTACCTTTGATGCGATGGTTCCGCTTATTGATAGCGATGGTTCCGCACTGTGATTGAAAACTTACCTTTGATGCGATGGTTCCGCTTATAGATAGCGATGGTTCCGCACTGTGATTGAAGACTTACCTTTGATGCGATGGTTCCGCTTATAGATAGCGATGGTTCCGCACTGTGATTGAAGACTTACCTTTGATGCGATGGTTCCGCTTATTGATAGCGATGGTTCCGCACTGTGATTGAAGACTTACCTTTGATGCGATGGTTCCGTTTATAGATAGCGATGGTTCCGCACTGTGATTGAAGACTTATTTTTAACATAATCGATGCGACGGTTCCGCTTACATATAGCGATGGTTCCGCACTGTGAAGACCTACCTTTAACATAATAGTTGCGACGGTTCATCTTATAAATCACGATAGTTCCGCACTTTGAAAACATTCCATTAATGTCATCATATAGAGTTTGCGATGGTTCCGGAGAAGATTATGTATGATGGTTCTGCGCTTTGAACAATTACGGTTAACGTCTCATCGAGCAATAGAGAATGCGATGGTTCCGTATTCGATTACGATGGTTCCGCATACGAATATTATTCACTCTCTCCATCAACAAAAGAAGAATAATGGTCCCATAATTGAATTCGATGACCCCACCTGAATATAATCCACACTGTTTATCGACGTTGACAAAGCGATGGTTCCGTATTTGATTAGGATGATTTCGCTCTTGAATATGCTCAATACTGTTCGTTAACTTTGAAGGATAGAGCGATGGTTCCATAATTGATTCATAACGATGGCTCTGCTCTTTAATATCATCAACACTACTTTGTCATTATGGAGATAGCGGCATTTCCCTAACTGCAGATCATTGATTACTCACTGGATACCTGTTTTTTTATGCTTTTAAGCTAGAACTAATTATAACTTGCGGCCCAATTTCGATAAGACTCATTATATGCATTTTAACAGAAGAAAAAAAACAGATTATCTATGGACATTGTTTATAAAGGGCATTGCGTACAAGAGACTGAACATGTGACATTTTTAGGAATAGATATAGACTTAGAATTTAGTTGGAATTCGCATATATCGAAGGTGTGTAAAAAGATTAACAGATTCATTTATGCTTTGTATAAACTTCAAACCGCCTCAACACATTCTACTGCTTTGGCAGCATATCATGCCTATGTTGAGTCTGCCTTGAGATATGGTATTATAATATGGGGAAATGGATCTAACAATAAAAGAATATTCATAACTCAAAAGAAATGTGTCAGAGCTATCTGTGGGGTGGCTCTGTATCATTCTTGTAAACCGCTGTTTGAAAAACTTAATATTCTACCGTTTCCATGTCTGTATATATACGAGGTAGCTAAGTTTGTTAAGCAAAATCAGGTACTATTTGTTACTAGTAAAGAATTATATCCGAAAAGAACTCTCCGTTATCCAAATAGATTAGAAAGAAATATGCGTACTAAGTCAGTATTAATAACAAAAAACTGTTACATCATGTGTGTCCGTGTTTATAATAAATTACCTGATGACATTAAATTACTACCCGTTACTAGATTTAAGTCTGTACTTTTTAAGTGGTTAATTAACAAAATGTATTATACAATTAATGAGTTTTTAACAGAATAATGAATGACATGTATATTATTATTATTATTTTTGCATGTTACAATATTGTGACTGAAAATGTTTGTTCATAATTAAATTATGATGCTATACATCTGCAAATCTTTGTTACCATTTTCTTATGCAAATAAACGAATTGAATTGAATTGGATTGAATTAAACTAAGTATTGTTAATGTTAGTATTTTTAAATTATATGATAAGTTAATAATACAATTTTATTCTAATCGGCATTATGAATAGAGACATTCAATTTGATAGGATGGCCGAACCGTAAACCATCATTCTAATACAATACCTAAGATTTAGTGATAGTAGGTAGTCATTAGTACGATAAAGCACAATTTTACGTTAGTTATTGTTACTCCAGTCATATCCTTGTTGAGTTGTGAATTTGTGATAATAACCTTTCAACATTATTCTAATACTGTACCTAAGATTTAGCGATAGTAGTCATTAGTAGTACTTGGCATTTGATACAACACAATTTTAAGTTAGTTACTGTTACTTCAGTCATATCATATCTTAGTTGAATTGTGATATTAAATGTTTAAGATGTAGATGTTAGACCACTTTCCTACTAGAGTAAACGATTGTCGAATACGTCTGGCTGGACTAATCTGTCAGGATTTTCATTTTATTTTTGTTACTTTCCTAAATACATTTTGTTGTATTCTTATACTAAATTCGTTAGTTAATAAGAAACCTGTGTTAAGTCGTTAAACCTATAATAGTCTACTTTTCTGATAGAGAAATGACTGTTGGAAGTTTTAGGATAAAGTTTGTAATTTTCTTTTGGTCAACATAAAAAAATACAATAGTAAATGACTACTTGTTTTTATATATTTAATTGAAACTTACAATTCCATGTAATTAACCAACCAAATTTTGTACGTAAATATGTATGTAATTATCTTTAGAATGTTTGGCTGCAACTTGTAATTTTCTTTTCCAAAATACTGATTTGGTACAAAACAAAATAATGTTTAGTAAGTAATTCCTCATAATCTTAACTAAGTATGTTTTAAAATTGCCTATTATAGGGCTGTGAGTAAATTTTTCAAAAGAAGCAGTCCCAATAAGTTGTAACTGAAGTTTGGCTGAGGACAGCCTTTTGTTCAGAATGGCCGACTGTTAAAATGGGTATTTTTATAGTTTGCGATTGGCAACACTTTTTCGGTTATCTGTGGTCAAACTTCGGAGAAGACTGATTCTTTGTTTCGAGGAGAGAATTTTTATAAAAATGCGTAGTTATTACTGCAGGACCTTGTAAGCCAAAAGGATCATTTAATATACTTCTAAAACTTACACCATTGGAGTTTTTATTACAACGCTTGGAAAATAAGGGTACCATAACTAAGAAGATGATTGCCACGAAAGTCATATTTATTGGTATAAAATTAGCTCAGAATAATAATAATATGACTTTCTTGTATCAGTTTTTGCTGTTTTGATAATATTATATTTTGAGATTTTTGACAGTAGAAACCCTGGCTATGTAACAGGTGACGATAGCAAATATCCTAAATAGAGTTGAGTGAACTTTCTGTAAACTCTCTATTTTGTGACAAAAGTGTCAAATGAACTTGGTATGAAAATAAAAATAAAACAGCCTCAATACTTGGTTTTACAGTCGTTTTGTTTTGTTAAAGCATCTATTACTGACCATTAAATGTTTTAAGGATATCTCCATCAGTGTAAAGCATCGATGCCTACAAATCGATTATTAACTACCTTTATTTACGAGAAATTAATATTCAATGAGTTAATATCGCGACGATCATCAGAACATCAATTAAGATCGGATCAATTTCCGTAACCCATTTATATTTCCGACTGTGAAATCTAAACATCATTAACTATAATCAATAGTATTGTAGCTCGTATTCAATCATTACAATGAAACATTCCTGAAAGGGGTTAGCAGTGCATGCATGATATAAATACCTACCTACCTAGAAATAACATTATATTCCACACCTATACAAATGGCTTACTACACTACGTTAAATATACATTATCAAACGATCAACCTACGCAAGTGTTTCACGCACGGCCAAGTTCTTGATCGTGATAATAATAGTAGCACAGACCCAGTGCTTTTCCTTCGAATGGGACACCAAGTCGTCCAACGACCCGATGAACCCTGGTGTCAGAGTTTTTCAACCTTCTACTGCAAGTAGCAGGCCTCTGATATGGTTATGTTACGACCGCCATCATAGACAGCAACCGGGACCTACGGCTTAACGTGCCCATACGAAGCACGGAACCATCTTGCTTTTCGGACATTCAGGTGGTTCAGCTGTAATGTCCTAACCAGACTGAGAATAAATCCGCAAAGAGATAAACATGAACTTTGTGAGTGATCCCACCGGGAATTGAACCCGGAACCTTCTGCGTAGCAGGCAGTCGTACTAACCACTGCGCCACATCGGCTGCAACATCGCCACAGATTCAGTAGAAACCCCAAATTTGAAAAATAGTTACTTATATAATTACCGAGTCTTTTGTGGTATAAGAAAAAGTTTTGCCATCGAGAAAATTTGCGTCGGTATGTGGATGAGATACTAAAATAATTTTATGCACATAACGTTATCACCGTACGGCTAAGAATAGTCATGATAATTTCCCCGGAGAGTCACCGCTCGCCTCGCTCACCCCGCTAATGTGACGGAATAAACTCCAGCCGAATGATAAAAGCAAACTACTGCTCGTTAACTAGAGACAAGTTTAGTTCCCCTCAGTAAATGAAACACAAACAAAGAAATTGAGCCGCGCGAAAACCCCCACAAGAGAGCTTAAGTTATAAATGTACAAGACTTCACTACATCAAGAGGAAATATTTCAGAACAAAGTGATCAAAGAGATTCAGACGTCACTGCATAGAACGAAAACGCCCCTATTTGTTTCAAACTAAAAAAGAAAAACATCACCCTCCTTTTAAAGCAGTCGGGTACAAAATTCACAAAGCGCGTCACTAATTGAGTAAAAGACTATAATGATACACTCGGTTCAAACGACTACCGTTTTGTATTTGTTCTGTGACAGAAATAAAAAGATTAACTAAGGAAAAGTTCTATTTGTAATGATGTAGACAGATAAAGGTACGGCGCAAGGAAGTATCCTAGGGCCGTCAGAGTACTTGTTATATGTTAACGATATGGCGAATGTAATAACTAAAGCCTCTGTCTACCAGTTTGCAGACGACACATGCTTAATAGCAGCAGATCGTAACGTACTTAATGCGCAGCGTGACATGCAGAGTAGTTATGATATGTTGTGTAAGTGGGCACATGACGTAGGACTGGTGGTGAACGCCCAAAAAACAAAACTCATACATATACACTCATCTCACAATAAGACACCTGCAATACCAGCCATCCTATCGCATAGCCATGACTGCCTACACGCTGCGTCTGCTATATGTAACTGTATACATATAGAAACCGTAACACAGCATACCTACATTGGTCTCGTGATTGATGACAGGCTCTGCTGGGGACCTCATATAAACCATGTTTGTGCTAAGCTTCGTTCGGTAAGTAGCAAACTGACTATTTTGAAATATAAACTTCCCTATAAGACTCTGAGGTTATTATACTTGGCCCTAGCGGATTCAGTCATCAATTACGGGCTAAGTAGTTACGGAAGTACCTATAACACATATTTGTATGGTATTTATCGGTTACAACGCAAATTATTAAAAATTATTGTACCTAAGTATATTAGGAGTAGATATAAAAATAATGACCGTGGTCTTTTCAGCTATTGTAGGGTACTAAATGTTTTTGATAAAATTAAGTTTAATATTTTAAACAAATTTCATGATACTCAGTCCCTAACAAAACGGGAACGTCTGGGTAAACTGAGACAGATGTCTGGACCAAATGTATATGTGTTGCCGAAAACTAATAACTTCTATGGAACTAGAATGCTTAATTATCAAGTACCACTGTTTGTTAACGAGCTACCTGAGGAATTACAAGCTAATTATTTAGAGCAACATAAAGGTAGTAAGAATAAGATTAAGCAGTACTTAGTGTCACACCAGAATGGATGTGACATTATGCCAGAATAGTTTGTATATATATCATTATGTTATGTATGTAACTGTGTAATTAAATTAAGTTTAGAGCGACTCCTTGGCACGGATAAACCTTAGAGGTTTATGTGCTAAAGAATATCTAATCATATGTAATATTTTTCTTGCTTAATAAATAAATTATAAAAAAAAAAAAAAATGTCGGAGTAACACAAACATCTAATGACAGAAATAGAAATACTTGGAATCGAGGATGCAATTTAATAATAACTTGTAACTGAAGTAAATATCTTTCATCGTGTACTAATATTAGGACTACGAGGGACAAAAGTGATAGATAATTATAGAAATTGGACCCTCCCCCTCTTCAAAAGGACAACATGCGATGTTTCAATTTGAGCCGCACCATTTTTCATCCACCATCATCGAGACATGACGTGACCATGATAAATGAACATTTCTAATGGCTTTCGAATCAAATCTACCTTCATAACTAGACATTTGTGACATTTAGTTCAATATTCGTCATGTCCGTGCGAGTGGGTATTAGGGGAAAGCTCCACAGAGTAGACGTGAGACGTAAGATGGCATCTGTCACACAAGTGATCGTCGAAGACGTGAGACGTGCGACATTGCGTCGCACAGTTACAAAGTGTATGAAACAGAAGAAACAAAGCTACACACGTCAGATGCGCGTCTCAATGGCAACTCTTGTCTGACAGACTTCATGTGGTTGCGATTCGCGTCTATTCTGTGGAGCTTGCCCCTAAATCAACGAATAACCGTCAAAACGCTTCCCACGCTAATATTTTCGAATTCTTAAACCTAAAGTAATCGAAATTTTATCGTCCTATATCCGTAAATTTGGCCGCAGGTTTAGAGGCTTTAAAACTTTATGTCTGTTATTAGCCGGAAGAAATACGCGCGAAAAGCTGAAGTGCTGTAGTTGCACTACGGCGATAAGTAAGTTCAGCTAGCCACAGTACAAGAAAAGTTGCAGTAGATATGCATGTGTAGTATTAATGTGGGATTGCTGCCAGATTTGGATGGATTATATAAAAGTCGACATGAAAAAACACAAAAGGCGTGAGTAAGGATTAGACTCCTAATAGAGATGAATGTACTAAAAAGATGGAGATGTTGCGCCAACTCTAAATTAATTGAGATAAGGGAAGGCAGATTAAAAATTTACCCGACCGAGAAATAATAGCGTAGGTGTACTGTACAGGCGACTGAAAAGCTTGAGCTCGGGATAGATTAGACAGTTTGGACTTTGCACCGTACCCTATTGAAGAACTTGCGCTATTAACGAGATAAATCTCAACCGGTACACTTTAAATCAGGTGCCTAGTTAAATAGAGATTTTTTGCTGAATATTGTTGCTTTTACTGTGGCTGGAAGTTAGTGCCGACGCTGTTAGAGTCTATTGAACAGCGGTCAAACAAACTCCAGCGTGTCGCGTGTGAGTGTAGAGTGTGGAGCCATTGAAAACGACAGCTCGTTTCCGAAGTTCATTCATCACTCTCCACAGCATAATTGTCCCCTCCACCTAGTTCAAGCAATCGACCCATCCCTTACAATTCTGTTTTCAATATTGTATCATATTTCTTGAGGTTTGGCTCGCCGCCAAAATAATGACGATAGAGGATCTGACATAAAAGCGCGCGGCTGAATAGAAAAGATTCCTTTTGGATTCAATTTCAGTGGAATGGGTTTAATAGCGGGAGATGCTCGAGCACATCTGTCGTCAAGGAAAAATCTCTTATTGTCCAGGTATAATTGAGAATAAACAAGTAGTCGGACAATCCAATTGTCCAGAAAATCCCATCCAATTTTATTTTCCTACGTATTTGTGCTTTTTTTATCATTGGCTTCAAGACCTGGCCCATCTATCTATTAGTTTATTATGTTACTTTTTCTTACGTAACGAACAACATAATAATAATGACCTATCTTGATAAGGGGCAAAAGTATTCAATCTAGAATGGTTTGTGTTCCTAGTAGACAAGACTAGAGAATTCGGTTCTCTCTCACAATAAACCATGTTACAGATAGCTATATCCAAATTAAAGTAAACTGTCCTAATGTGTATTAAGGTGTTCCGTGTTCCGCCTTGTCGGTAGGAGGATTCCATGTTTGTGTAGGACGAGGGGGGTAAGACAAACGTAAAACAACCGAGGGGAAAGTGGGGTAAGCAAACATACACGAGGTATTAATTAGAGTTGCTTATAATATCAAATAGAATGTGCGACGACAAACTAATTCGTGCTGAGTGCCGCATTAGTCAGTTTCTGGTTTGAGATGAACAAATATTCGCAATGGTCTCAGCATTACTGTATAAACCGCACCGAGATACATTTTAGGCGGCGATCACACGTGACGTCTATTGCTGCGTCTTTTATCGCATTTAAACACGAGCGATAGGAAAATGTGAATTCCCACCAAAGTAATAAGTATTATTACAAATATAGGTGGAAATGCGCAATTAGCTAACGTATTCATTCTGGATGCGATAAAAGAGCAGCAACGGATCTCAAATTGATACTTGCTTTTGTGTCATGGAATTTGGGAATGGTTGGAAAGGACATCAAGGATTTGCTACACAATATGTGCCACACAGCAAGACGATACAAAACAATGCTACTGAACTTTAACGTAGAAAAGATCCGACGCTCAGATTAGTCTCAAGATGGAACGGTTACTAAATTGGAACTACTTTCTGATCTTACGTCAGTTCCAGATTTTAATTTTCTTGAACGCAGAAGGATTTTTTAATTTCCTCTACCTCTACTTTATCTTCGCTGCACTAAACTTTCTTCGTGTCATGAGCGTCTTATTGTTCGAGAGCTAGCAACGTAAAACGTACGATTCAAAGATCAGAAAATTTAAAAGGCCTACGAAATTCATAGAGTGTAAGATGTTCCAATAACTTTGACAGATTCAAGAGGAGAGGTACGTGCAAGAAGTCCTCATTCGTAAAACTTTTATAGTAGTTATATGTCAGTTTCATACTTTCGTCATTCGAAAGATGTACGTTCAGCGACGTCATAGTGTAAAAGAGCAACGAAAGAGACACCTTGATCATACCCCAGAAAACAAATGCCTAGCAAATACTCAAGCATGTAAATTACGTTATTAAAATGTACTTAGCCACGCGCAAAATCCAAGATTATGGTAACTAAATTCCTGTTCAATATGCCAACAAAATACAAAAAATATGGGTAATTTAATGGGTAACATTAATTTTTGAAGCTGTTTATAATTGTGTGACATTACGAGTCTGTTTTCGTTTATTAAATCATGCACTTATTCATCATGTTGCGCCGACTCCAACTGATTTGGGATAAGGGCAGGAAAATGATGATACACTATTTCAAGTACTAGCTCTCTGACTATAATCTGGTCTCAAGAGAGACGCAGGTAAACTTATATCACAGTCTTAATAAAGGTTGACGTGTAATGTTGGAAACTTTACAACTACTTATTATAACGTTGATGATTCGCTTATCTCCTCGCATGTTTGTTTGTATGAAACTATTTATGAAAGTTTAGAATGAGATGTCTGCAGTGAACAATGTAAGTATGTTTACTAATTTGAATTCTGTAAATGCATTTTGGCTAACGTGAACTCTAGTAGGTTTCGTTTAGAAATGTAATCATGTACCGTACCGTAAGTTCTTTGTGCAAATGCTCGTCTAGATTTTTAACTACGATTAAAAGGGGCATTCCACGAAAAAGTGAGTCAACTTTTGTCCGTACGTGACGTGTATGAGAGCTCCCATTTATGCTTAAGATACAAAGTTACAGTAGTTGTAGAATCTAATGCCATTTAGTTACTTTCATACCGTATTTAAAATATCCATGTGTCTCACACGGAAATATTAGAAATCAGAGCGTGACGTACAGTCATTTTCGTGGAATGCCCCAAAAGATCACTTGCTGCAGACATTCTTGCTCTCAGATGATTTTAAAATTCAAGGGAGAAAAAGAGTGCCATATGGCCGCAATAAGGCCGCGAATGCAGCGAGTGGTCTTCTGGACTTTAGTTTGACTGCTCAAATACTTCTTTCTGTAACATATTATAATGCACAAAATGTGCTATGCAGCAGCGCTGATCTTACGTATAAGTGTACCGAAAGCATTAAAACAAAAATAGTTTTGCATGAAATGTTCAAGCCTTTAAAAAAAGTTTATTTTTCTTTTTTTGGGTCATCAACTTTTCTGATATATAATATAAAAAATAAACAATTTTTGTTTGTGTTTGTCTTGAAAGTAATGAAAATACGGTCCGGTCCGAGTAGAGAAAATAGGGGCTACTTGCTAACCAGGGTGCTTATAAAGTGGGTTGTGACACAAAATAGAGAATTTACAGAAGGACAGCTCGCTTTTTTTCCCGATCATTTATACCTCACTCTAGGGTTGCCTCTTTTTATTTTAGATTTTATAAAATGCGAAACCTGGATCAGACGTACTTAGGTTCATAACTTACACTATGACACGCTATACAAACATTATATTTACACTATTTACACTTGCAAGTCGCTATTTGGCCGTCCACTCGCACCGAACGCTGTTAACACTCGCTACTAGCCGGTTCGAAACGGTTCGAGATCGCGCGTAAGCAAAGTCGTGTTGATGTGTGTGTTACTGTAGCGACGGTTTCTTTTAGCCGTCTCTCTGTATTAGGGGCCCACCAATACTTACTTTGTGGTTGTGATAAGCAAGCGGCCGGTCGGGGGCAGTCGGGCATACGAATGGCCTGATTAGGTACACCCACTTGCTAAGTTTAGCCTCGTCATGTTATACACTGTCGTTCAAATACCTGTACTAGAGAATATGCATATTGAGAGCAAAATGCCCAGGAGGTAAACGTAGCTTACCACACATAAAGGCGAGTGTTTTTGAAGCGAATTGATGCGATGTGAATCTACGATATTTGTGATACCTTGTGAATTTGCCGTTATGTAAAGGTTGAAACTATTTGAATATATTTTATGTGTGCAGATAGTAAATAGATAAAGGCATTTTGTTTAACAAGTCGTCGTCAAAAAGCAGTCATATATTGTCGGGTTATGTGAGTGTGTAAAAATATTCATAGCAAATTGCTACCCTTTCTTCTTCTTCGACGTTACCTTACGCCTATAACTTGTTTGCTCATTTTGTCTTCATAAATATTGTGTGTATCCGTGGGTAGGTCTTCAATCTGCCATAAACGGCAATCTTCCTTCACCATCAAGTTGTTTATTAGCCTCTTAATGTTCCTTCTCACATTTCATTAAAAAAACAACGTCCTTGGCTGGACACCGAGCTGGCAACATTCCAAACACAAACCTCGTCGGGAGACAAAATAAATCGCTTTAATTATTGTGTCTGAGATCCTCCCAGCAACCGTTGGACCGTTTTCGAGTTATTCGATACATCGCTGCCTAACCTCATAATTTGTAAAGCACTCGTCATACGAAAGCGGTAATGTATGTCTATCAAAGTGACAAGCGCACGGGTGACTTAACTCATGCCAGCCACGTAATCGACGTTTCAGCCTTAATAAATAAGAACAAAAAGTATTTTATTCTCTGTATTTAACTTTCTTTTCAAATGAATCGTGAGTTAAGGGCCTAGGTGGGCGTAGGGTGATGAATAATTTAAGGCTTTGTTGGAAATGTGACGTAGATTGAGGTAGACATTACATCCACCCACTATTATACCGACAAGACAAGTCAGTATCTATGTGATTACTTGCTCAAACAAGAAGTGGTTTGCGTCGTATAAGTTTTATAGTAGGTACTTATCCAAGTTTAGGTAATGTCAGGCCGTTAACGTTTTATAAACCCGGCCTTGTGATGAAAGGTAATAAAACACTTTGTAGGCTGTTTTTTACACACAACGGTGCCACGGGTCTATTTTAGTATGACATAACATAATACAGACTATATGCCGGTATAGTTTGTTTAGCTGCTTTTTCAGAAAAACGACACTACATGCTTTCATTGCTGGCTTACCTCTACATAGTTGTCTGACCAGGGACACCTACATAGATAACGTACTTAAAATTAAAAATTAAAATTAATAATATTTACAGTTATTGCAGAAACAATTAAGATGTGACACTATTTTAGAGAAACACCTAAAAAATGGTCTGGAATCAGTTCGCCGACTTGCTCGTTTCGCTAACCGGCGCGATTCGCCAACTCGCTTTCTGCCGACTGGCGTGCTAGGCCTACTTACGCCATTCGCCGACTGCGCAGTTAGCAAACTGTCATGATGTACAGTGAACATAATAATAGTTTATGGACTTGTTACATATAAAAAAAGTAAAGCGTAAGCTCCACAGAGAAGACGTGTGTCGTAACGCGTGGGATGGCATCTGTCAGAAAAGTGACCGTCGACCGTCTTCGATGCGACGCGCGTCTCAAATACGTAGCTTTGTCTCTACGGGGCAAGCTCCACAGAATAGACGCGTGATGCGACGCGCAACATGACATCTGTCAGACAAGCGATCATCGGAGACGTCATCGTTACGTCATTTGTGATGTTAGCGCTTAAATTTTGCTTATAAAACTAAACAACTTTCAAGTTTGAACACCTTTCAAAACTGAATAACTTTTAAAACTGAACAACTTTTTAGAACTGTTTAACTTTAAAAACTGAACCACCTTTTTTTACAGATGCAAACCAAAAAAAAATTCGATAATGCCAAAATTCGATAATCCCAAAATAAGCAAAATGTGTAATTGACTGTACACTGTAGCTATAGTTTACGAATAGCTCAGTCGGCGAATGGCGTAAGTAGGCCTAGCACGCCAGTCGGCAGAAAGCGAGTTGGCGAATCGCGCCAGTTTGCAAAACGAGCAAGTTGGCTTACCGCGCGTACTCCTAAAAAATCGCGATTGAAGATAGGTTTTGATTAAAACAAAAACAAAATAGTTTTCCGTCTGAAATTTTACCCGTTCGCTAAAGATATCTAAGGTAGTACCTTGTTGAAGCCACCTGTAACCGGCTCGGAAGTTCGCCAGTTAGCGACTTTCCAGCGAACCTACACAAATCTGTTGGCGAATTTATTTGTCTTGTTAGCTTGGCTGCTTGGTGAGGAATCGTAGTTTACGACTTCGAATGCTATCTATCCGCGTTCGGGTTCCAAGTTTTCCGGTTACGGTTTGCCTTTGAAATGGATTATTTTTAGCTAACATAAAAAAAGAGATTTTTCAATTCGAAGCCTATATAAGTGAAATTCTCAGAGCTATTTTTTATATTTCAATGTGTTGGGCACTCAGCTTCTAGGAAAGACTGCAACATTTTTTAATGTATCTGAATGTCGGTTTTAAAAATGGGTTCACCGAATACAAGAGTATTAAAAGAATCGACATTGCATTAATAACAACAATCAAATACCTAAAACTTTGGTAAGATGATAAAATCAAAAAGCTTCAAAGTCAGCGAACGGAACTTGCCGTGCCCTCCAAAGCACAAAGTCATTTTCGTTGTCAGAGAGCCGGGTGATTTAGTTTGCTTTGTCCTGAATAAACTTAGAACTGTGCTCCGGAGCTCAAGGCAACAGCTATTCCATTCCATTACGGAGGTCTGTGAATCGATATCTATTTTCGTCCAGTGAAATTTGTTCGTTTCGTAGATTGCCTGTCCATACGTAACTGGTTTTCAATTGAATTATATTGCTGTGTAAACCGACAACGAACTGAATGTTGATTGTTATTTCATGATTGATGCTTTGTTGGTATAATGCTATTACGGGAACGGGCGATTTATGGAAAAATTATGGTTGATTGTCCCGAATAATTATTTCGCTTTGATCGTCTGTTGAACAACGATTTTATTTAAGGTTAAGGCAATATTTCAGCAAGAATTTTTTTTTATTTTTTTTTTTTTTTCACAGGAAAACTTACAGCCAATGTTTCACATCACAATAGTAATAAAAGTAGACAAAACTGGGCCATTTACAAGTTTTCACCTATAGTAGTTAAGCTAAAATAGTATTAACAAATAAACAAAACGTTCAAATCGAAACGCACAACAAACACAAAGAAATACAAAGTAAATAATGAAATTGCATGGTCCATTCAAAATCACAGCGCAATGACCAGCCCAAACGGGAGGCCAAGTCACGATACCACGATTGGTCGCAATACCTAGATACCTACTACGCGACCAGCGCAACTCGGCCCCCGCCTAGGCCGGCCACGCCACTATGATCGCGAACGGACCACACATAGGCACATACATCAGAGTTACCCACGCAATCGATAGCATCGCGTAGGTATATAATCCCGCCAACCATTCAACCATTCCAGTTTATTTTTTGAAGTAAATTAGAAGTACCTATGCCTAGTATGCCCACCCATATAATAAGAAAATAACTACGTGTAATCACATTACGCATCTATCGCCGATATTGGTGCCGATAGGTTGATTATATCATTCAAGTCTTGCCATCAGTTTATTGGAAAAAAAAATCCTGGGGAACAATAGTTTTGTAGTGTGACGCCTTTTTTGTAAATATATCTGTATGCTGTGATATTTGTTTATTAAATAGATTGCAGACACGGGAAACGAATGAATTACGTTTGTAATTACATTTCGTAGCAGGGACGTGTAGTAATAAGTAGTTACGCCTGGCAGAGCGACGCGCGGGAATCCGCAGGCCGATCAATGATAGTAGCTCTGGCGTGTCTATGTTACCGTTCAGTATTTTATTGAGAAGAGTGAAATCCGCAATTTCTCTACGTTTAGTCAGTGGAAGAAAATGAAAATGTTTGCATCGATCAATGTATTCTTTTATATTTGTCTTATATCTGCGATTCAAAAAGCGTAAAAATTTGCGTTGAATTTTTTCAATTTCTTCTGTGTACTGTTCATAAGTTGGGTTCCATACTTGAGAACAGTATTCAAGTTGGCTTCTCACAAGAGAGCAGTACAGTATTTTTAGCGTTTTACCTTTGAAGTACACGCTTGAGCTCATTAGAACTTAATTTACAACGATCCACAAAGTAGATAAATCTACCAATTCGCTTGTACATAAACTGCACTAAACAGCTCCTCCGTCAGACTGATCCTAAACAACTACAAACAACTGCGGAGTTGCGCCGCGGGTCCGGCTGAGAGTTCCATTCTGCAAACACCGTCACCGGTACCCTACTCCAGTTAAACATCCATTAAACGCTTTGAAGCCCTCCATACTCATAAGCGGACTCCCAAGACAGCAATGTAACGCGACCTTCAATGAACAGACTAAAGTTAAAAGCGACATGGGCCCAAGCGAAGATTGAAAGGACTACAGTTTGGAGAGTAGAGGACATTAATAGTTGGGGATAAAGTTGTCTGCAGTGTTGCCACCACAAGAGAATGAGGAGTTTGAATTAGAATGTACACTACTTAATATTAATTGCCACTCTCGAGTTGGTATAAGCCAGTGTTAGCATCGAAGTTTGGAAACTTCTGATTAACGCGTCACATGCAGAGGTCGCGAATGGTTACTGCAACATCCATTGCGCTGTTGAACACAAAAAAGCACTAACGATATTTTCGACCAAATTGCAACCTTAAGCCAAACCCTTTTGCCTCATGATTTTGTGTTTAATAAAACGTGTTGCGTTGACCCCAAGTAATTGGGATAAGGGCAGGAAGATGATGATGAATGTGCAAGAAACAAAAAAAGCTTGCTGTGCAAAAAGAATTTAGTTTGAAAAACTAGTAGTCAAGGCATTAGTACTCGCAAAAGGTATGTATCCGACTTAGCGCTTCAAATCTAAAACCGCAAGCTGACCAAAATCAACCATCCTTTACTAAATATGGGTCAAACCAACAAACTATACCATTGTTCCAATTCCAATGTAAATCGGAAAGTTCCATGTTGACGGATGGGTCGTACGAGTATAGTTTGCTGAATCCACACTGACCCTGCGAGATAACACTACTTTTCTAAACAGAGCCATGCGATGCGAGGCTGAAAAATGAATGCGAATCACTGGAAAAACTAGTTGGAAATTGAATCCAGGCAAATCCAATAAGTAGAGCAGTGAATCCGTATTGCGTTGTAATTAGTAACATACATACATAAGTACACTACACACGCACATCACGCTTTTATCTCTTACGGGGTAGGCAGAGCATCGAAAGCCGTAAAATACGGTCGTCATCGCCACGTCTTACAAAATATTTGAAGGCCGTTTGCGAAATATTGTGTATCACTATGGTGACAGGTTGTCAGCCTGTCGCCTAAAATTGCAATAATGAAACCTTCGAGTTCCTTATTCGTCTTTTACGACATCCGTGAGAAAGAATTGGGTGATGCTATTCAAAGCTGGCGTCACACGGCATAGGAAGGAATGTAAATTAGGTAATATTTAATATAGATTAGGTATTATTTTTTTGTAAGGCTGTTATAGAAGTATTATTTTTAAAGGAACATACTATAAATGTAGAGAAAAAAAGGTCTGATAGCAGAAAAGTAGGGCTGAAATCTTTTAATATTACGTATCGGTCTAGTGTTTACCGTACGTAAACAGTACACACAGATAATACCAAAGCTCCAGGTATAATTGCTATTGCCTACCATAATAATACACACACAGTATTTTTTATCGGACCCTTATAAATTGTTTCAGTCAGTAAATGACTTTATTTCGTAGACAAAACCTCTAATTATTTACAGACTACAGGACATCTAATATTTGTGTGAATGGTGAACCTGCCAGCTTATTTCCCCGTGACCATGCCTATAATTTAACATACATACATAAATCACGCCTTGATCCTTTGCGGGGTAGGCAGAGCGTCAACGGCCGTAAAAATATGGTCGTTATCGCCACGTCTGACAAATATTTAAGAGCCGTTTTAGCTATTGTCGTGTGGATATCTCTATAGTAAGAGGTTATCAGCCTGTCGCGTAAAATTGCAATACACAATATGCAACCCTCGATTTACTTGATTTTTCCGATACCTACAGGAAAGAATTGGGGTGATGCTATTCCAAGCCGGCATCCCACGGCAGTAACTGTAATTTAACTGAGGATAAGAACAAATAATCTAGGGACATTTTGTGCGGTAGTTACCACGAATAGAAACCTCGTTCTTTATTTAGGGTCGGGAGATGTAAGTCGTAACCTCCGGGATGTCGGGTTTTAAAGGTTAATGGAAGTGTCAGCACTATCACAAAGTAAGTATTGGCAGGCGCCCAATACAGAGAGACGGCTATAAGGAAACTACACTACATTCACAGACATCTACACGCCATCGTTTACGCGCGAACTTGAATCGTATCGAACCGGCTAGTAGCGAGTGTCAACAGCGTTCGGTGTAGGCTCACAGCAAAATTACGACTCGTAAGTGCCAATATTTGTGTATTATATGTTAAAGTGTATATTTTGATATAATGTAAGTAATTTATCTAAGTAGGTTTAACCCAGTAACCGCATCTAGTGTAGGCATAAATGTTCGGAAAAAGGGGCGAGCTGTCCTTCTGGAAGTTCTCTATTTTGTGGCACTATTGCGAACACAGGGCTTGTCATAGTGCTTATTGAGGTGAAAATCAATGTTGTAGAGCAAAGTATGCGTGCGATGTGTATCGGGCTCTATGCTTATAAAAACACATCCTTTCTTTTATCCCTTACAGCCACAACAGTCCACATGAGCCTCCCCCTATCGGGGGGTATCGAAGCACTCACCACGCTTGGCAGGCTAAGTGGCGAGCGCAGTGTAAGATGTTTCATTCACAGGGAAAGCTGCTGCCCATTCCCTGGGAAATTAACCCTTAGTCGCTTTTTATGACACCCAAGGGTAGAATCGGGGTAATGCTATTTGCCGGCATCACATGGCATAAAAACAAATGTCCTTAATTAATTATTCATTCTAATTTACTGATTCATCAATGCAGAGCCTTAACTGCTAAAAGTAGGAACTAGCTAGACATTAGGTTCATTTTACCCCAAAACCATCAGCTAAGAAAGAATTTAACGTTTGTGGTGGTTCGTGGTTTGCAGACAACTCGTAGGTACAATTACTTAGATCTTTCTCTATTCGTGTGGGACACAGAGTCGTCCTACAACCCAATGAAGTTACTAAGGCATTACTTAGGTACCTAAAACACGATTCTAAAAAACGTTTTTTAAATCAAATATAATAAAAAATACAGAAAATAAAATACATTTGATTCATAAAAGTAATTATAATTACATTTCAAAACCTATTTTCATCATCATAATACCTAGCATGGCCTAGAACTTACCCAGGTGAAAACCACCACGAAAACAATAAATAAATAATAACTACACAGCATTTTGTAATGAAAATGACGGCTTACCAACTACTTACAAATTGTCTAGGGAGTTTTGTCAGCTTAATATACTAGATTCATTAATAAACGTTGCCCTTCAAAGGTCACGTCATATTATATTTATCCTCTTCGACATAAAACAACAACATAACAACAAAAATACGTGGGTAGAAACTAAATAACTAGTTTGTGGAGGACTAAGTAAATATCAGTAAAATAGTTCAAGTAAATACTTAGGCAAATTGATGATCTTCTAAATGTTTTGATCAGATTGCCGAAATACAACCTAAGCAAATTTAAGTGCAAGTAACTCATTTCATCTATACTGCCCTCATAAGCATAAGCAACGCACTTGCATTCCGATCGATTTCGAGGAATGGCGCCATAAAGTTTTTTTTGTTTTTTACGTGCACTGCCGAAACTATAACGAATATCAAAATAATTTTTACTTTTACTGCACACGATCGTGTACTTTACAGAACATGGCCTTTTCTTGTTCTTTTTATTGTTGTTATAAAGTTAAAAAATAAGAAAAAATCTCATTGCCTAGTAAACATAATTGAAATGTACGCATTTTATTAGGCATAACAAATGCAATTGCGTCGTTTGCGTCGCTTATGTCTAGGAAATCTAATTGCGCTTTTTATGATTAATAAATAGAGTTAGCCCTTCTGCAGCAGAGTTCTCTGACATGGTTGCAATGACCTCTGACATGGTTGCAGAGTCCTCTGACATGGTTGCAGAGACCTCTGACATGGTTGCAGAGACCTCTGACATGGTTGCAATGACTTCTGACATGGTTGCAGAGACCTCTGACATGGTTGCAATGACCTCTCACATGGTTGAAAAGTCCTCTGACATGGGTCCAGAGTCCTCTGACATGGTTGCAGAGTTCTTTGACTCGGTGGCAGAGGCCTTTGACATGGTTGCAGAGTCCTCTGACATGGTTGCAGAGTCCTCTGACATGGTTGCAGAGTCCTCTGACATGGTTGCAGAGTCCTCTGATATGGTTGCTGAGTCCTCTGATATGGCTGCATTCCACTGACATGGTTGCAAAGGCCTCTGACATGGTTGCATAGACCTCTGTTCTGGTTGCAGAGTCCTCTGACATGAATGCAGAGTCCTCTGACATGGTTGAAGCGTCCTCTGACATGGTTGCAGAGGGCTCTTAAAATCGTTTCAGATGTCTCTGACTTGGTTTCATAGTCCTCTGATATAGTTGCATTGCAGAGAACACTGCTATGGTTGCAGAGTCCTCTGACATGGTTGCAGAGTCCTCTGATATGGTGGCAGAGTCCTCTGACATGATCGCAGAGGCTTCTGACGTGGTTGCAGTGTCCTCTGACATCATTTTAGAGACCTTTGACATAAATGCAGCGTCCTCTGACGTGGTTGTCGTGCAGAGGCCTCTTAAAATAATTTCAGAGGCCTCTGACTTGGTTTCATAGTCCTTTGACATCATTTCAGAGGCCTCTGACATGAATGCAGCGTTCTCTGACATGGGTGCAGAGGCTTCTTAAAATCATTTCAGAGGCCTCTGACTTGGTTTCATAGTCCTCTGACATACTAAAATTATTGTTTAAAACAGGATTATTACCGTGATAATATTTTTGTTGATCCCGATATTTCGGGGCGGTTGCACGCCCCATGGTCACGAGTAGACTGTCAGTCTAACCGCCCCGAAATATCGGGATCAACAAAAATATTATCACGGTAATAATCCTGTTTTAAACAATAATTTTAGTGTTGTGAACAACCGTGAAAACCTAAAAACTTATATCCTCTGACATAGTTGCAGAGGCCCCTGACATGAATGCACAGTCGTTAGACATGGTGGCAGAGTCCTCTGACATGGTTGCAGAGTCCTCAGACATGGTTGCACTGTCTTACGACATGGTTGCAGAGGCCTCTGACATGGCGGCAGAGTCCTCTGACACGGTTTCAGAGTCCTCTGACGTGGTGGCAAAGTCCTCTGACATGGTTGCAGAGTCCTCTGATATGGTGGCTGAGTCCTCTGACATGGTTGCAGAGTCTTCTGACATGGTTGCAGAGTCCTCTGACATGGTAGCTGAGTCCTTTGACATGGTTGCAGAGGCTTCTGACATGGCGGCAGAGTCCTCTGATTTTGTGGCAGATACTTTTGACATGGTGGCAGAGTCTTCGAACATGGTAGCAGAGTCCTCTGACATGGTTTCAGAGTCCTCTGACATGTTGGCACTGTCTTCTGACATGGTTGCAGAGTCTTCTGACATGGTTGCAGAGTCCTCTGACATGGTAGCTGAGTCCTCTGACATGGTTGCAGAGGCTTCTGACATGGCGGCAGAGTCCTCTGATTTTGTGGCAGATACTTTTGACATGGTGGCAGAGTCTTCGAACATGGTTGCAGAGTCCTCTGACATGGTTGCAGAGATCTCTGCCATGGTTGCAAAATTATGTTTCAAAACACCAACATTTTAATCTTATGCATCGTGTATGTCAAATGCGTTGGTTATGTTTAATATTCTTGCAGTTAATATTTTACCGAAACTACACATAAAGTTCACATAACTGACGTATTGGATTTTGCGTTGTTTATGTTTAGTGGTTATGTTGATTTAGAAAACCTAAACCTAATTATAATGATCGTTAGTGATCTTATGATATTTATGTTTACTTTTATAAAAAGAAATGTGTGGTGACATACGCCGTAATAGCCATTACGATAATTATCACTAGGATGTCCACTTTTTTTTTGCGATTGCGTTGGTTATGCTTAATAGAAATGTGGGATAAAATATAGATATTTAAAAAAGAGTCAGTGATCCTTGTAGATCTCATTACGCCGATTCCGAATATGTATATAACTCAAATCGCCCAAAAATGTCGATTGCGTTGCTTATGCTTATGAGGGCAGTATAGGTACCTAAGTAATCGTATGTACGCAAAGATCGAAAATTTAAATTAAAGGGTGACATTTATTATTAAGTACCAGTATGTAGTGGCATGTTCCAGTCACAAACCTGAACAACTTTTATCAGAAACTTTTCTTCGAAATATAAAAAAAATGTAGGACCACCCATACAAATATTATGTTAAAAAAGTTAGTCACTTAGTATGAGGAATCCAAATTTTTTGTCACATTTCGAAGAAAAGTTTCTAATAAAAGTTGTTCAGTTTTGTGAGTAGAACACGCCTTAAAATATTAGTACTTAATTAAATGTAACCTTATATCATTAGGTATATTTTATTGTGTTACAATTGTAATGTATTATTGATTTGATCACAATCATATTGTGATGACAAGGAAGTTATTACTGGGTATGATTCTAATTCGACACCTGATTCGAAGAACATTGTAACTCAAAAATGCAAACTTTACAGGGGAGCCGTTTGAAGATTTTGGTATCGGTTTTTTAACGTTAATATCTTTTTAGTGATGCAGATTTCACAAGTTTTGTGTGATTTTAGCATAAAAGGTATGATCTTTCAATTGGCATAAACCATTTATTTTATAAATCATCAGAAACCCTAGAAAACCCCTTTTCGTTGAGTTACAATGTTCTGATATTGTGATACTAATCATTTTGAGTCTTTATAACATTGTAACTACACGTTACCAAATTATACTTTAAAATCAGATGATGAATCACTAACTGAATAACATTGTAACGTATACTTACGAACATCATTTTTTGCACATATTCATACAAAATTTAACACAAAACATTGTAATAGGTTGTTACAAACTGATTTTAAACATAATGTCTAAGAAAATTTGCGTTATAATATTGTAAAAAAGAAAAACGTGGTTTAACGAAGCTAGAATGTGATTGTAATTTTGTGATTTAATATGTTTTTGAATAATTTTCTTTACAATATATATTAATTATTTAACTTTATATAAATATTTTGATATAAAAAAACAGGTACTTCATCTGAAATAGCTGTGTATGTGTGTGTTCTATCATATATAAATTGACACTATGAAATAACATTAATAGCTTCACACATATACTAAGATCTGTAACAATTAACAAGCTTCATTTTTTGTGAGAAACCGTTCCAGTCAACAAACCGGAAAATAAATATTCAACAATATGCAACTCTGGATTGGTCACGAATGTTCGAATTTTTGGAAATTGAAAGGACCTCTTGAAATATTTCGTATTGTACGATCGTCATTTGCACTAACGTGTGTTTTCTACGCTCACGTAGGTGCTAACAGGAAACTGTGCATAAAACAGACACAGAGAGACCCACAGAGCTTGCCATGATCGGTATAAAACTTCAAGATTGTATCTGAAATACTAAAATCTGATGACTTAATATAAAGCTGAAAGATAAACGTAAAATGATAGCTAAGCTCAACAGTGTGCGGGTAGGAAACTTTACTAGCTGATGTGATGTGCCTGGAAGACGTGGGATGCACAAAGGCAGTGACTGTGTGATAGCTAAGGGACGGAAAGTGGCTAATGGGCAGATCATCGGTCCGATGTTTAGATAATGGAATAATATTACAGATGTCTTATAAATAAATAACGTGATGAAGTGTGCAATTGAGCGTGCCACCTTGTTGAACTGTTTCTTCTTTTAGTTAATTTTATCTATTTGTGCAATGAATGTTGGAGTTGTTTTTATATTTTGATAGATTCTTATAAATTTTGTGAGCATATGAAGAGGAAATGTATGCTATATGCTATATGAAAAGGATTACACGGTAAAAATGTGTCATACTGGATTTGCAGATTCTTGGAGAGTCATCGGCCAGTCGTATAACATTAACTATAATAATAAAGAAATCGCAGTAAGGAACCTTAGACTAGGCACATTTTTGTCTAGATTTCATTACTTTTTAGAGTAAACAAACAGCTCTATCGAGACTTAGCTAGTTTTTTACAGAATGTTTTTGATGGGATTAATTTTACTCGGTGTCTCATACTTAATAATGAAGAGCCACCCTAGGCGTTATATCTTTAAAACGTACTAAATAATCGTATTGTACATACATAAGGCACTGTTGGGCTTGTTACTATTGTTTTAAAACCGCTTTTGTGGCAGATATTTTGATATTAACTTAGTAAGTTTTGAAAAAAGAAAAAGAAAGTAATGAACATGAATGTGGATAGACACAGAAGAAGAGGAAGGCCTAAAAAAGTTTGGATGGATTGTATAAAAGATGATATGAAAAATAAAGGCGTAAGTGAGGATTTGACTGCTGATAGAGATGAATGGAAGAAAAAGACATGTTGCGCCGAACCCGAATAAATTGGGATAAGGGCAGGCAGATGATGATGACTTAGTAAGTTTTGAGAAAAACTGTTACGCACAAATATAACATATACCTATGTGGTAATTCAAATGTAAACACGAGACGTTATTTAATGAGAAGTTTATGAATATATCGTGAAAAAAATCACTCAAAAAAATAATTTATATCGATATCAATACATAAAAAATGAAATATCGGTGTCGAAGTTGTAAAGATTGCTTTATTGTTATAGTGGAAATATATGAAAAAATCTAGATATGGTCAACAAAAGGTCAACAGTTTGAAATACTACCGCATAATTCACTTTCATTTTGTAATAATAACGTTGTAACTTGTTTTACTAGCACTGAAAACTGCTTCTTTTTGTAGTCAATCGGAAAAAAGTTTAGAGTGATAACATTGTATCAGAATATACGCTGCAAAATATACCTTAAGATGTTGATATATATGAGTCAAAAACATTGTAACATTTGTATACAATGTTTTAGCTACGAAAAATTGTTAACATCATAAAAGTTGCTGTATTGTAATCTTTAAATACAGTCTTGTAAAGACTGAAATTGTGAAAATTTGGAAAAGTGTACTTTGAAAAACCCAGTTACAGGTTACTTAGGACCATGTTTTATACATTAAAAGGTGCGTATTGGACCGTGGAATCCAAATATACAATAGTTATATAACATTGTAATTATAAGTTACAATGTTCTTCGAATCAGGTGTCGCTATGAATATGTATGATGATAACCATAATTAAATTAATGGATGAATAAATGTATTAACTTGGGGTGAAATGAGTAGCAGAGTGGTTTTACGAGCATATTATTATCATGATAATAAAACCTTAAGGACACACGTAATTTATTCAATTACATGTAGTACCTAAATAATTGTTTAACCGCTGCGTAAATTTAGCTTCATGTACATCGTACCCAACTCGACGCTGACATTTTGAGGTTAACCAAAAACAAATAAATCTGTTTCCATATATCCGAATTTGGAATATCTCCTAAAATTCAGTTTCAATATTTAGAAATCCCAGAAACAACTTGCGAACATCTGAATATGGCTATAAATACGGAGATCTGTTAAACAAACATGAGGGAACTTACGTATCTGCGAAGTACTTTATGAGGGCCTATGGGCTATGGGTTGGGTAAGGATGTGACTTAAGTAACAAAACAACGATTATTTATGATTTAGACAAAAGTGATTACGGAAGTCATTATCGAATAAATAAATATTTTTTATAGTTTGTTTTTACGCCTTTGCAACATTTCTTTTGTCAAAGAAGATTGATGCGAGCCACTTTTTCAATTACTTACTTGCTCGACTTAAATGTGTAACAAAAACTGATAGGTATTTGGGAACCTACAAAATGTGTCAAAGTTTGGCGTGAATTACACGTTTTGGTGCAAAAAAAGATTATCTTAATTTTCATAGATTTTAAAATTATAATCGATGTAAAGAATCGTACAATTTAATTTTCACAATCGATTCCAAAAATCAATTATTTATCCACATCCCTGGCTATGGGTGGTTTGGGCCGGTATTAGAACACGGCTCCAACGTAAATATTATGGATATTCGCCCCACTGGGGGCGGGAGATTTACTGCAAGATGCGGTCTGCATCGAAAACGCTTCGAGCCAAACGGTGTCGTGCCTTATGAAACTTTATGTGACGTTCGGTGTCTAATATTCTTCAAAATTGATCGTGTTGCGCTGCAAGCTCTTCAAATCTATTTCGTTTATGTTGGATTCATATTTGACGTTTAAGAGCGTGCTATATTAATGGATGAAGAGCGACACATCGTAATCAGAAATTAATATAATTATCGTATATTATGCGTCGTGAGACGGACACTGCTGGCTTATAAAAATTAATGCTTCATAGATAGGATAAATCGAATTTCATCTGTATTTCCATACAAGTAAGCTTTATGTCAAACGATTTGACAGACACATCCGTCGAGGCAGCGTTGTGCGATGTCCAGCCATACCGGATGTCAAACAGATTGACATAAACCGTATTTGTATTTATATGACAATAAAGTGGAAAAATGCATTTACCTTACCCATACCATAGCGCTGCGCAAAAAAACGCACAAACGGATGGTACGATCTGATCAATAGATTGCAATTGTTACAAAATTTCCCTTTCATTTTATAAGAGGCCATCTCACGCTACGCTTGTCGACACACGATACCCACTCCAGAACCCTCTGGCTCATGATGCATAATACACTGGAAATAGGAAACCCCAATAATTGACGCATGTACTATAGTCCGGCAAGTTCGTGCGCGACCTTCCCTAGGGGTGACAGACGTTGGGGGGCAAGATGTCAGCGGGTAGCGGGAGGTGTAGCGGGGAAGGGAGACGCGCATCCGCGCCGCACGTCATATTAAAATGACGTGCTTCCTTGCCCCCCGACCGTCTGTACCCCGCAGGAAGGTCGCGCACGAAGATGTCGAGCTATACCTACTTGTTACAGAACAGTTAATGATCATGCAAACTCGGTCCAGTCTTAAGCTGCACCCAATCCGGGAGATTCGGTTCGCATCCCCAATTTGCGCGGAAACCTAACCCGGAAGTAACCACAGTCTCGGCCGGCCAACGAGATAACATTGTGCTTATGCAATTAACACGTATTACTTAAGATGTGATGAACTCGTAGTGAAGGAAAAATGGAGATCTATTACAAAAACTCGCCATGTATGTTCAGTCAGAAAATTGGGCAAGGAAAAATAATTTGACAGCACCTAAACCGTGTGTCTACATTCGGATTAACGACGCTGTATGAAGCTTATCCTTCGCTACGAAAGTGCTACGCTTTCGTAGCAATGCGTAGACGTAGAGTGTACAAACCGTGCAACTTTATTTCCCGCAAATCTTTTCGCAGAACCGTCGTTCGATAAAATATGTATCCGAGATGTCGTCGCCTCGTCGCCCTTCCAGGAACAACTCTTGCCTGCTCATTAATAAACAACGCGCTATCCTCAAGAGTGCCAACTTTTGCCGAAAATGTAAATAAGTGATGGAAAATAAACTTTATTTTGTAAAGAAAATAATGAGCCTTGGGAATAATAGATTTTGTTTAGGGGAAAGTTAGTTTTGTCACTTTTCAGGCTGTGCTTCCGAAACAATGTCAAAGTTTACCCTTATTTTTATAATTCTTACAGGTCATCGGACTTGGAGTTCCAAACAACACTAAGTAACCGCCTTGTACCAATTAATGATTAATCATATCCTCGGATTGCAGTAGGTTAATCGATCTGAACCCGTGATATACGCCTCGAGTGCCGATTAACCCGGCGAGCGCCGATCGACCGACAGCGGGCAATTTGCAGTTACACGCATCGAGCCTTCACGCAGACGGGAACGACGTTCCGCATGACGCATGTGATGTATAGGACAATACACATAGTCACATAGTAACGTAGAAATTTTAGAATCACCCATAATTATGGTTTACATTTCGTAACCGATGATCGATTACAGTTCGGCCATTTGAATAAACCATATTTGACAGCTGTCGAAATCATGCTAATGCTATGACATAAGGTCTATTTATCTTTGTTGACATGTCTTTAGCATGGGTTTGGCAGCTGTCATATATGGCCTATTCAAACCTTCGTACTTTAGCAAATGTTCCTCGGTAGGTAGGTATTACATTAGCAACCAAGCCAGTAAAACTTTTATAATGAAACTGTAATATTCGATTGTTTGTTCTCTATCGTCATCTCAGGATCACACAGAATAAAAATAAAGTACAAAAATATAGGCGTCGGCACAAACTTCTACAACATTACTCACGGTTAAAAAATCTTTTCATTCTGCATCTTTATTTTGGAACATCACAGCAGAGTCTATCGGTATACCCAATTTTAACTATGTATAGAGCACTATTGAGGTTTAGTGCCGATCTGAACCGGTTACAGGCGGCTACGAGCCTACAATGTCTCGCCATTAAATTATTGCAGCCCTCAATCGACGCTGGTCTAGATTGAATAAAACCGCAGGGTACAGTGAGCCGTTTAGTGTTCCATGGAATTTGCTTCGGCGCCGATTCGGTTGACAACCGAAACAATTTCAATAAGGAAATTGGCAATTTTGTTCACCATTTCATTTGCAAAGGTCATTGAACTTTCAAAAAACTTCGTAACCGATGATCAAATAGCAAATGTCTCTCGGTATTACATTAGCAACAAAGTTCTAAGACGAAACGTCTATCGTCTATACTTATATCCCACCCAAAACATAAATGTGAAAGGCTGCCAAGTTCGATAATATTGGAATGCTTCGCCTATAAAAGAAGTGGGTATCCCTTTCATAGGCATAATTTTTTTTCCACTAATATGTTTTAGCATAACATGTTTCGCATAATTTTTTTTCGCCTACCATTGCTTTGACATAATAGTTTCTTGCCATAATATTTATCTTGGCATAATCATATTTTAGACTATTGTATTTTATACTAACAATATTTTGGCATAATTGCAGTTTGTAATAATTTTTTTTGGACTAATATAATATATTTTTTATTAAGTTCAAATGGCAGGAAATGTAAGTCAGTTTAGTATTTTTTAAGATATATTAGGTTAAATTAGGTCAGTATAGGTTAGGTTAGGTTAGGTTAGGTTATTTTATACAATTTAGGGTTCTTCTAATGCATCAGATTTTATGCCTATTTTGATTATGGATATGACAATTTATGATTTTGTATTTTAGGCCTATGTACTATTATGGTAATATTTTTTGTGCGTAAAGAAATTATGCCTAAACTTTTATGCGTACATGAATTATGCGTAAGTATCATTAGTTTAAATTACAGTGTGCCAAAATATATTATGCCAATTTTTTTTATGCAACTGGATAGAGAACCAAAGAAGTGAGATCTATAAGTCAGACTGTTAAAAATAGTTACAGGAATGCACACTTGATTTTTCGCAGTTTGGAAATAAGAATCTACTTTCCAAACTGCGGAAAATCAAGTGTGCATTCCTGTAACTATTTTTAACTGAGGTCTGTGTATGGAACTTGGTACTTATTTAGATCTCACTTCTTTTATAGGCGAAGCATTCCAATATTATCGAACTTGGCAGCCTTTCACATTTATGTTTTGGGTGGGATTTCATTTATTTTTGTAAGGTTTATTTTCTTTTTTCTTATGATTAAGTTAGGTAAGGAAATATCTCATTTATACTTTACTTTGACTAAATACAAACCTTCGTAACGAATTTTAGGTCGGTACGACGATTGGAAGATATAGATAAATTTTTTGTTTTAGTTCCTTAGGGGTAAGAATTTACACCTTCATTATTTTTAAAACCGACTCACACTTGGCCATTTTCACATTTTTTCCTTTACCTTGACCTAAAGACCTACCTCCATGCCAAATTTCAAGTGAATACGACCATTGGAAGTGGTCTAGGTTTTTCAATGAGTGAGTGAGTCAGTCAGTGAGTGTATAGTAAAAATAGCGATTTTCTGACGTCAATATCTCAAGACCTACAATAGGTACATTAATGAAATTTTGTATTTTAGATAAGTAAGTAGATCTCGACAGATACTAGAAATTTCATATGCGTAGATAAAATAGATTTTGAGTTATAGGTGGTCGAACTTGGCCCGAAATGGTTCGTGTAATATAACCCACGGCCGGTGTGTCGCTTTTTTTGCTCGAACTTGGCGGACACACTGCCGTGTGTCTAGATTACAACATACAGACGTGAACAATATAATATCATGAAAGGAATAACCAATTTGACCTTTGCTCTTGCCCCCGCGATCCGGTCTGATATGGATAAGCTTGTATCGATCTATCTCACTCTGTTTATTACAAACCCGCTGGTGTAAATGATTTCCGTTAATTGTTTACCTATGTGTTGCTGGCTGATAAAGCTTGAGCTTTTGGTTAAGGTTACCTTTGACTACCAGCAGTTCTTTCAACTTCACCCACAACTTTAGGGACGCATCCCCATTGGGATACCACTTTCTGAGATTTACTGGTAGCACTTTTACACATTTAGTTTAAGTAGGTATAATTAAAAAAAAATCTTATCATCAGCTCAGTAGGTGAATCTCTAGACTATTCCCAGACTGTTTAATATTGCCTCCATCAGACAGCCTGTCTTCGACGTGAATGCCCATAAATCCCAACTATTAATATTGACACAATAAGGCTATCATAGCGTTATACGACAGCTCATGTTGGCGGGTCGCGCTCTTAGCATAAGCAAACAGCACAAGGCAGGATACAGGGTCCTATGAAAACCATAACTGAGTAGCTATGCTTTGAAATTAGGTGAACCTGCGGTACAAGCAACAATATTCAACACAATGTGTTTGTAATAGATATCTGATCTGTTGGTAACCTGAGATTTGCAACAAATCACCCTCAGAAACGCCAAAAGGTAAATTAATGATTAGCTGAACAGGATAAACAAATAATTCTCCGTATCATTATCGTTTGAGGAGTATTTTGACGACGTGTTTTATTTATAGCAATTTCTGGAAGTGTGTAAAGTCACGGGCAAAGGTGTGCGGGTAGCTGGATATTCGCCCGAGACACAATTACTTTCTCCAGTCATGTCAGCATATAACCAGAATCAATCCGCAAAAAAAGGTATGTTCTGAATGACATTCGCTTGCACTGGCTATATCATACCTACTGAGCAAACAGTCTGCCGCTGCGTCCCGCGCGGTGTAAAAGGTGTCGGCACGAGTCACGCACTAATGGCTGCCGGCAAACATCGCCGACACCGCTGCCCCGCCACAGTAGCAGCAACTAGCAGTACAAACAGTCTGTCACTGCGTCGTGCGCTGTGTCGGTGTCGGCGCGAGTCACGCGCACTAATGGCTGCCGGCAAACATCGCCGACACCGCTGCCGCCGGCTGCCCCGCCACAGTAGCAGCAACTAGCAGTACAAACAGTGTGGTCGCTGCGTCGCGCGCGGTGTGAGGTGTCGGCGCGAGTCACGCACTAATGGCTGCCGGCAAACATCGCCGACACCGCTGCCCCGTCACAGTAGCAGCAACTAGCAGTACAAACAGTGTGGTCATGCGTCGCGCGCGGTATAGGGTGTCGGCGCGCGCGAGTCACCTTCTACATCAGACGAAACAAGCAGCATAACTAGCGAACAACAGCTTGTCTTTCTGCTGAGTTTGCGAGTTGGCTTACTGGACTGTCGGTAGGTACTAAAATCGGAGAGCAATGAAACGCGTACACACGATGATAGCTGGTTTATTACTAAAGAAGCTTGCGGCCGCGCGCCGCATCGCATTGCAGTGATGACCGGTAGGTACATACACACCATTTCCTCCAACATCAATTTGAGGACCTGACGATATATACAAATTCATCAATAAACAATAACTTATACAAAACTTAATCTAATTAGTACTACAAGAACTTTTTATAATCAATATTTTTTCTTGGCCTTAATTGTCTTGGTTCATCTGTAATAGGTTGAACATTTTGTGATTCTACACGTAACTCCTCACTATCACTATTACCCTCATCTGTAACATCCACAAACTCATCATCAGTCTCTCCACTTACAACCAACTCATTCCCCTCAGCATTTTCTTCTTCACTTACATCTATAGTTGCGCTGTCACTCTGATTAGCTTGTAAACAATCAGCCGCAGTACTAGGTAAAATTACATCCGAAGTTACTCGAGAATCAACAGTCTGTGACGAACCAACATCACCTGCTCCTACACTATCACAGCTATCAATCACATTAGATTGATCAATTGTGTAAACTTTCTTATTTGATCTATATGCCTAGTACCAATAACATCATAATCCTTAAAATATATATCATACATTCGGGAACCTCTAGTTTTTATTATTTCACCTAATGACCAAATACTTTTTCGCGAAATAAACCAACGAGCCCAGACCATTTCACCAATTTTAAAATGTCTGTTACATAATTTCATGCTCCCTTTATGCATAGCAACGCTCATGCGCGGGCGGTAAAATTAAATCCAACCTGGACCTTAAATTCTACCAAACATCAATTTCGCTGGTGTTTCACCGGTCGCGCAGTGGACAGTGTTTCGGTACTCAAAAGAAACCCTAATAATTCTTCATGTAAGCACTGCGTGACATGTTTTCTTTAGTAAGAATACATTTGATCATTTTTTTACATGTTTTAACAGAATTCTCTGCCTGTCCATTGCTCGACGGGTGATAAATAGGTGAAGTAACATACTGAATTCCATTGGCTGCACAAAATGTTTTAAATTTTAATGAACAAATTTTTGCATCATTATCCGACACAATGGTGTTTGGAATTCCAAACCTACTGAATAAATATTTCAATTTATCAATTAATGATTCAGTGGAGGTACCGCGATCCATAAACATGCACTCCACCCACTTGCTATACGCGTCAATCACTATCAAATATACGCTTTGTTCTATAGACATATAATCTATATGTAGCCGATTCCACGGTAGAAGCGGTTTTGGCCACGCTGCGGAGAAAACGCGGCGGCGCGGCGCGTATCCTGCCGCATGTGTCGCACGCGCCGACCCAGCGCTCAATATCGCGGTCGATACCGGGCCACCACATCCTACTACGTGCGGCGCTCTTTGTCTTAACTACACCGAAATGCGCCGAATGCAGCTCTTTTAGCATAAATTCTATGAAAACTTTAGGTATGACGACTCTGTGTCCTCGAAATAAGCACCCGTTAATAAATTCAAGGTCCATTTTACAGTTAAAATATGGTAATATCTCCTTACATTTAATTTTCGCGGCCAGCCTTTGTTCATATATTTTACAACTGTTTGTAAATCTTATCTTCTGCCGTTGCCTTTTGAATATCAACAAACGAAACCGGTTTAGTGTTTTCATCAAGGAATAAGAAGAAACTACTATTGCTATCGTCTTCGCACTCATCACAAGATAACGGCAAGGAGCGCGCGAAAAATAATCAGCAACTGCATTATTCTTACTATTAATATACTGAACCTTATAATTATAGGCCGATAAAGTAACGGCGTACCTTTGCAGTCGTAATGCAGCTGTTACAGATATACCATTTTTCTTGCCAAAATCGCTAGTAAAGGCCGGTGATCAGTTTTAAAATAAATGGCTCCTGTCTACCATACAAGTATTGGTGAAAGCGTTTAACACCAAACATGATCGCTGTCGCCTCCTTTTGGATTTGACTATAGTTTTTTTCACTAGCTGATAAGGATCGTGAGCCGTACGCTATGGGTCGCTCGCGTCCGTCAGAATCGACGTGTGCGAGAACCGCACCTAAGCCCCCTGGCCCGGCATCTACAGTGAGCACCAGCTGCGCCTGAGGCTGGAAATGCGCCAGCACCCGCTCGCTGCTCAGCTCGCGCTTCACCGCCTGGAATGCCTGCTGCTGCCGCGCGCCCCACTCCCAGCGCGCTTCGTTACGTAACAGTTCGTGTAAAGGTTGTAACAGACTAGATGCATTGGGAACAAAACTACGATAATAGTTAATTACGCCCAGAAATCGTTTAACCTCAGTTATATTTTTAGGCTCCGGTGCCCCAAGGATTGCCTCAACTTTCTTCGGACATGTTCTTAAACCATTTTTATCTATAACATAACCTAAATATGTCACACTGTTTTGGAAAAAGAGCATTTCTCTTTGTAGCCTTAGGCCCGCATCCTGCAACCTATAGAGTACTTCTCGTAACCTACTCATGTGCGTTTCTTTGTAGGGCCCGTCACACACACGTCATCCAACCAGATACTTACTCCTCTATGCCAGCTAGTAAGGTCTCCATCGCACGCTGAAAATTGCTGGAGCGTTTGCCAAACCATAAACTAATCGCGTATACTTAAATAAACCAATAGGAGTGTTAATAGTTGTTAACTCTTGCGAAAATTCGGACAGTCTAAATTGATTATATGCGTTACTTAAATCAATTTTTGAGTACCGTTCACCCTCCTATTTTACAAAACTCTTCTATAAGTGGCAATGGATATTTATCAATTTTCAAATCTTTATTTAGTGTACAAGAAAAGTCTCCAGCAATTTTACCCTTCCATTTTCTTTCAGGACAGGCACTATCGGAGTTGCATAATCTGAGAATTTAACCGGCACTAAAATACCTAAACTTACGAGTCTCTGAATCTCTTCAATCACCTTGTTTTTAGCGCAAAAGGTATAGCACGCGGTTTAAAAACTTTGATGTGAATTTTCTTTTAGTGTCAATTCTACTTCAAATTTATTGAAAGAACCCAAATCATTCTTCCACACATCCGGAAACTCATTCATAAGTCGCGATACCTCTAACGTCGAATCATAATAGCTCTCAATATTATTACAATTAGTGGTAAAGTAAATGCCAAACTTAGACATAAAATCTCGTCCCAGCAGGGGTGGTCCTCCGTTTTGAACAACAAAAAATGTTATAACATTAATTACGTCATGATATGATACTGGACATTCAAAATACCTATTGAGAAATCTTATGACCACTGTACATACAAAATTTGATATCACTTTTGTGAGTGGTACATTTGGAAAATATTGATTAAAAATGATTCAGATATCACGCTCCGTCCGGAACCACTGTCTAATTCAAAACACAAATCTTGTTCGTTGATTGTAACTGAAAGTTTTATGGGGTCATAATTTACATACCTCATGTTATACACATTACATTCCTCGCAATTATGTTCACTTTCCGACTGGTTTTCGATATTATGCACCTTATTAGCATTGCACATCTTCTTAAGGTGTCCAACAACACCACAAATTTTGCATTTGTAGCCTTTATATCTACAAAACTTCGCGTCGTGTGATTTAAGGCCGCATACGTCACATCGCGACTGCGAGCCTCCTGCGCGCGCTCCTGCTACTGCCTGCGCCACGGCGCCGGCCGTCCAGCTTGAACACCGGCCTCCTTGATACGCTGATCTTCTCCTACAGCAGCACGAGCCTGGCGCGCACACGCCGCCTGCTGAGCCACCTCTATTGCTTTCGCCAGCGTTAACGTTTTGATGTCCTGTTCGAATAAACTAACACGCTATGGACACGATATGAAACCTAAGATAAACCGGTCACGTAGAAGTGTCTCAAACTCCGTTCCAAATTCGCAATAAACAGCTAACCCTCGCAGCCTCGCCACCCACTCTTCCACAGTCTCGCAGTCGTATTTGGTTGCTCCATAGAATTTAGACCTGTCTGCAAACGTAGATCTCTTTGGCGTAAATGATTATTTAACGCCGTCTTCAATTCGACGAAAGTAGCATCATCCACCTTTTTGGATGCAACAGATTGCATACAAGTCGATAAGTGTCGTCAGATAAGTGGGTAAGCAGCAATGCGTTCTCGCTCCTCAAAAGCCTTCTTGTTTATCTTTATAAACATAGTAAGCCGGCCGAGAAATATTTTCCATTCTTGGTTTTGTAGTCGAAAACTCTAAGTTACCAATAATAGGCTGATTAGAAGCCATTTTGGTAAATACACACGCGGATACGCCCAGCCTGGCGCCAAATGGACTGTCGGTAGGTACTAAAATCGGAGAGCAATGAAACGCGTACACACGATGATAGCTGGTTTATTACTAAAGAAGCTTGCGGCCGCGCGCCGCATCGCATTGCAGTGATGACCGGTAGGTACATACACACCACTTACACTAAGCACCAAGTACCGGAAAACCCGCTGCCCCACGCAGTAGAAAATGTAAAAGCTTGACTCTCTCGAACCTGGTCATTTAGCCCTCTAAACCCGAAGCAGATGGAAAATTTGATAATATGCCGAGCTATTTGTTCCTACTGCAACCGACCCTGGCCCACTGCGCCGCAATGTTTCCAGATCGAGACGATAAAGCCTCGCTTAAGTCAGCAAATGTGGAGCAAACGTCGGCTCGATTGAGGCCTGCTGACAAATAATCTGGGTAAGTAATCGTTCCTATAAAGAATGAGAATAAAACTTTTTAAAATATTCCCCCAAGAAAATCAAAACGGAAAATACCAAGGAAATCAATCAAAATCAAAATCAAAAGCATTTATTTCTCAGTAGGAATTACAAGATTCACTTTAAGAAAGTCACATTCTAATTCAAAATTAAAAAAGGGAAAATTTGTAGTGCAAAATTTTCTTTTTTTTTATAACAATTTGTGTTCCTACTCTAAACGCGGCTCGGGCGGGATAAAAAAAAAAATAACGGCACTGCCTCGGGGCTGGCCAGGCTAACCACACAGCATGTATCTTTATGCCTCAATAAATAACAAGTAAATGGAAATAATCACTAAGTCAATATTTAAAACAAGAAAGGTGTTAGTTAGTTACATGTGTATAGTTAACCGGACCCCTGCACAGGAAAACCCCCCAAAAACCTGCCCAGAAGTGCACCTATTCTAAAATTCACAATATTTTTAGGCCCTATGCTACCCTAGCTAAGTTAGAAAATAAATTAATATTAATAGCCAAAAAGGGCTCAACAAAATAAAAATAAAAATTACAGTACATAATTCTAACTGTTTCGTCTTTAAAATAATAATATACTTTAAACATTTGAACATCAAAATGTCATAGAAAAAAAGTCGATTTACAGTAAATGTAAAAGATACATGTCAAGAATTAAGAAATAGGTAATATAGACCAAATCAATGTACGTTAACAAAATAGAATAACAAATAAAATTAAGATACCTAAGCGTAAAAAAAATATTAAAATTATTATTATTATGTCAATTGTAAATTCCATGCACGTCCCGATTTGGTATTAACAATGCGTGCATGTTTCTTGTGCTGAGCTGGAACTTCAGAGGTCCATGCCTCTTTGTCATTAATGTAATCATCTAACTTGTAATAGGCTTTATAACATAATGTTTTCTTAATCACAGATTTAAATTTAGTTTCTGATAAACTTAAATTAAAAAATTAAATTAAAATCCATTTATTTCAGACAAAGTCCATACATTAAATTACAATTCAATCAGTAGTCAATAAAAATCGGCATAACATAATACAATCAAAATAAATTAGTCCAAACAATAATAATAATTCTCAATATAACAAAATCCAAATAATATTAATTAGTTAAGTTTAATAGGCTAAATAAATAATCTCAGTCAATAGTTAATTTCATTTAAAGGGAATTGAACGCGTGAAAAATCATATGAGTAGGTACTAGGTATCTTCTTAAAAGGGGTGAATTTACTGAATAAAAGGCGATGAACTGGCGTGCAGTTGCATCCACCTATTCAACATTGATGAGTCCCACCGCTCAGCCAATGCGCACAAAATGCTGTTACTGCTGCCGCGGAAACGCTGCATCAGCGAGGCACTCCTCTTTCGAATGATTCCATAAAAGTCATCGGTATGTGCCTGCGCGAACATTGTCGATGCGCTACAAAACCGCGGCAGCCCCAACAGCACCCTGAACGCATTATTATACTGAACGCGCAGGGCGCTGTATGCCCGCTGCGTAAAGCTGGTCCACAAGCTGCAAGTGTAAAAAGACTGACAGTAAGTTTTAAAAAGTGTCACCTTTACTGGTTCTGTACAACGAGCAAACCTGCGAGCCAGCATATTACAACGGACAGAAAGCGCCCTACGCTCCCTCTCTATATCCTCATTATCACACAAATCATCCGTGACCCAGTGACCCAGATATTTAAATTTATTAACCCTGTTTAGTGTTGCACCACAAAGAGTGATAGGTGATGGTGATGCGTAACATTTGGTACCAGATTTAAATATCATATACTCACTCTTGTTAGGGTTGTATCTGAGCCCATGGGCCTCGGCGTATGACTCGCAGATGCGCAGGAGTTTCCGCAGTCCACCAATCGACGGGCTCAGCAGTACCATGTCGTCTGCATAGCTAATATTATTAATAGGCACCCCGCCAATAGAGCATCCGACATTAGCACCGCTGAGCTCGCCGATCAGCTGATTCATGTACAAGTTGAAGAGGCGTGGCGAAGTCAACCCCCCCTGCCTCACCCCGCACTCCAACCCGTACACGTCTGAATGCGCCCCTGCCCACCTTACACTGTTTTGTTGGTGGCCGTACCAATACCTAAACATCGATACTATCTCACCCGGCACCTGTGACTCATCGCGCAGCTTGCTCCACATCTTATCGTAATTTACTAAATCGAACGCTTTGGATAGATCTAGGTAACAAGCATACACGGGAGTATTTCTGGCCGTGTAGTACTGCACAGTCTGCTTAAGACATAGGATAGCACTCTCAGTTGACAAGCCACGCGTAAAGCCAAACTGGGCATCATGTAATTGTAAGTGCTTCTCCAGCTGTTGGTCAAGCAGTCTGTCCAGCACCTTGGCTATCACAGTGGCGAGCGAGATAGGCCTGTAGTTCGACACATCCGCCGCATCACCCGTTTTGTTCTTCAATATAGGGACTACAACCGTGTACATGAGATCATCAGGGAGATAATTATGACTAACGCATAAATTGAAGAACATAGCGAGGACTCTCGGCAGATGCACACCAGCGTATTTCAAGTGCTCGATGCTAAGGTCGTCATGACCAGGAGACTTACCTTTCACCATGTTTTTAATGATGCGAGCCACCTGCCCGGCTGAAAACCTAACACTTATGTCTCCCTGTTGACACTCAGCATCGAGCACCTGTGGCGCTGGGCCCAGCGGGGACTCCACCTTAAAGTGTCGCTGGAACAAACATGCAATTTCGCGTGGGTCATGAGCGTCACCCACACTCACCGGAAGACTCTGCTTAAAATTTAATTTATTAGTAGATTTCCAAAATTTATTGAAATTTTTGTTTGTATGATGTTTTGCGATGTTATCCATTTTAATCTGATCTCTGTTATTTTGACAATATTTTAATTTAGATTTAAATAGTTTCCTAGACTCACACATCTTGTTATAAATATATCCTGATTTAGGTTTACCATATAAAAGCCACGTCTGGAAACATAGGCGAGCCTCCCTGTGAGCTCCACTTACATGCTTATTCCAGCCCGGCACATACCTATTGTGCTTACGCTTAGGTACATTACAATAGTTGTAACTCAATTTTGCGCCTTCGGTTAATATCTTTACAACTTGAATATACATGTTATTCAATACTAATTTATGCGACTCAATATTACATAGTCTGTCAGCACAGTGTTGAAATTCTGTAGGAAAGTCAAGTTCTCTAAGTTTTGAATTACAGTAATTATGGTATTTTTCAGTTTGACTTTGATCCCTCTCGCCCCATTTGACCTTATTACAAGTTGCATTTGAAACAATACTCTTAGGCAGGACAATGTTAAAGTTACATTCAATTGATACAGGGTAATGATCTGACCAGTAGGTACCATAATCTATAGACACGCTAAGCACAGACGGTCGCGCGGCACTAGTTATTACGCAATAATATATCTTCCGGTATTTTGTTATAGTATCGTATACTTAGACCTTCAAATGAAGTCCTAATTTAGCTAGTCTATACTTAGGTTAATCTATTTTATTTTTACTCCTAGTATTGCGGTTATGCCTGTCATAATTTCTAGTAAAATTATTTATGTTCTTCCTGACATACATAATGTTTTCATAAATATATTGACATGGTACCGTCATTATATTAATTTCTTTAAACAGTTCCCTTAGGGAATCACGACTACAAAGTTTATAAATTGCTCTAATGGCCCTTTTTTGAAGAATAAAAATTGTTTCAATATCTGCGGCGCGACCCCACAGCAAAATTCCATAGGACATAATGCTGTGAAAATAACTAAAGTAAACAAGTCGTGCTGTTGCAACATCCGTGATTTCTCTAATTTTACGTACCGCGTAGGCAGCCGAACTTAATCTCCTCGAGGGAGGGCCCCATTGAAGCTTTGAGTCAACAGTAATCTCCAAAAAAACTGCACTGGTAGTAAACTCTAATTTTTCATTATTTAGTACAATATAATTATCCAAAGAATGTACTACATTTGGCAGAGTAAATAATACACATTTAGTTTTCTTTGCATTAAGAACTAAATTGTTTGCACTAAACCAACTGTGAATTTGTCCAAGAGTGCGATTTACTTCATCATAATTATGTGCACGTCTATCGACCTTAAATATAAGGGATGTATCATCAGCAAATAATACAATCTTGGACAAATTCTCTATCATGTAAGGCAAGTCGTTTATGTAAATTAAAAATAAAAATGGTCCCAATATAGGGCCTTGAGGCACACCAATTTTAACACGAGATCCCTGTGATTTGGTGCCGTTTATTTGAACCTTCTGAGTTCTATTATCTAAATATGAATCCAATAAATTCAGAGCTGCGTTTCGAATACCATAGTGTTCCAATTTTAACAATAAAGTTTCATGATCAACGCAATCAAATGCCTTCGAAAGGCCAGGCATTAAATACAATATGTTTGATTACAGCTATACCAGCATCTGTAGTACAACGTGACTTTGTAAAACCAAATTGCTGGTTGTGTAACAAGTTGTTGCAATTAAAATGGGACAGCATTTGATTGAGTATGATCTTCTCAAACACTTTGCTTAGTACTGGCAAAATTGAAACAGGCCTATAGTTACTGGGATCATGTTTGTCGCCAGCTTTGAATAGCGGGACTACCTTGCTATCTTTCATTAAATCAGGAAAAATGCCATGATCAATACATTCGTTGAAGATGTCTGCCAAGTATGGTGCTAATATATCAATTAAGGATTTACAAACTTTAACCGACATCCCCCATAAATCTTCGGTACTCTTGACTTTAATATCTTTAAAAGTTTTTAAAATATACTGGGGACTTACATGACTAAATTTAATCTACATTGTTTTTAAGAAAAGACGATGAAATTGTAGGTGAAGAGTTTAGATTCTCAGTAGTTTTTAGCGGCATATTTGTGAAAAATGTCTCAAACTCCTGCGCTTCATCTGAACTGCACTAATTATCCCATTGTCAGTATTAAGTGAAAAGTCATTTTCGCGTGGCTTAGTTTTACCTGTTTCGCTATTAATAACTTTCCAGGCAGCTTTTATTTTATTGTCAGAAGACTTTATTTTATTACTAATAAAATTTGCTTTAGCAATTAGACAAGCTGTCTTAAATGTTTGAGAGTATTTTTTAACTAGTTCATGCAAACTGTTATCATTTGACATGTTTTTAAGCTCGTAAAGGTCAAAAAGCCTATCTCTGCTAATCCTAAGACCTGTGGTCGCCCAATCACTAAACTTAAATTTCGTACTAATTTCTTTTGTTTCTATGTTAAAGATCATTTCGAATTCTTTGCTCAGTAAATTAAAAAAGTCATTGTATACATTATTTGGATTTTCAAAATTATAATTATGGACTGGCAATTTCTGCATTAATACGTTTTTATACTTTTCCAACCTACCTGCAGTGATACGCCTGGTTTCGATTTTGATTGTTTTAATATGATGTTTGAAGGGGAATATTACGGATTGACCCCTGTGATCTGATTGAAGAGAATTTATAATGCATTTATCTAGAGGTTGACAATCGCTAAATACAATACATTATCAATACATTTAGCAGAAGTAGACGTCACACGAGTAGGTTCAAAAAATACATTAAACAAATTAAATGATTTAAAAAGACCTAAAAATTTATCACTAATGGAATTGATTTCTAAAATGTCTACATTGAAGTCTCCAGCAACAATAACGTGTTTATTAGTTTTTGTGACTAATTTGAGTACATCTTCCATTACTTCTAGTAATGTTTTAAAATTTTGAGCTACAGGTGATCTGTACATACATACTATAACATGGCTTTCCAACTCAACACAAGATAATTCAGTACAACTTTCAACCGACAATCCGACAATATCCTTACGTTCCTTATATTTAATATTGTTTCTAAGGAGTATTAAAGAACCTCCATGGATCGCGGATTTACGATTGAAAGAACTGGCTTTAAAGTAATTTTCATAATTTATTAAAATGTCATGATCCGTTTGGAAGTGCTCTGTAATACACACTACGTCATAATTATGCTTCTAAGAACAATTCAATTTCTAATACTTTGCTGAAAAGCCCTGAATATTTTGATGTAAGACTTGCAGTTGATTTTGCTTTTCCTTCGTCTTAGGCTGCGAGCAAGAAGACCCCGGTTTGTTTGTGTTATACTCAACGGTCATAGAGGGGTTTTCTTTTGTCTTAAAATTTAGTATAAATTATTAATTAAAATAGATGACGACACATATTTTGTGTCATTTATATTATATGCTAACAGTGTAGCTACTTGTCTCTTATAATAATCAGACAGGTACATAGTATCCTGAGTCAAAATAAATTTATGAATAAAATTATTCACATCAAAATAAGAAATAGCATCACTATGATGACATGTTAAATTATACAAGTGCATGTTCATTCTATGCACACATTTGTTTTGTTGTGCTGATAAATTTGTACAATATGGAAAGTTGCACAAAATGAACTTGCACTTTGTCTGATTGTGTAAATTGAGCCACACCTCTAAGCTATTATCTAGTGCACTACGACTAATGTTGGAATGATTTCCTATCATAATTATAATAGTGGTGTGCTCATCATATTTCCCTACAGCTACTTGTTTAACAATATCCTCAAAAGAGGCGTCAGGACAACACACGTTTGTCACTTGTTGATTTAAACGATAGTTCAATAATTGTCCAAAACCTACACCTAACTTATCCGAATAAATAAGAGTCTTTTTAAAAGTTTTCGCTGAAGGAAGGTCCTTTGTCGATCTGTATGCACTGTCACTGTCAAGAGCTGGTCCTGCGTGTGGTCGAGTGGTAGGGCACGGGCATTGGTCACGACGTCGTGGCTTCGGGGTCGGGCAAGCTTGGGCTGAGACCGTGGACGCCCTAGAAGAACGCGGTGTAGCGACTGGGGTGGGCGGCACTATAGCCCTCTCGATCTCGATGGGAGGCGGCAGGTGACCCCGCAGGCGGCACGTTGCTGTCAGCTACCGACACCTGGTGTGCCCTCGCATCTTGGTGCACGGCGGGGGCAGGAGCACGTGAAGCGCCCCTGCCGCGTCCGCCGCGGTGTCCTCCACGTCGTCCTCGCCGGGTGGGTGATGTAGTCGTTGGTGTAGGTCGCTTTGTTCCCACAGGCAGTGTAGGAGCACCTCTACTGCGTCCGCCACGTCGAGTTTGCCGGGTGGGTGCTTCAGCCGCGATGGCAGGCGCGTCAGGAGCGGCAGGTGTTGCCCGCGCGGCAGGTGATGCCCGCGCATCAGGTGGTGCCCGCGCGGCAGGTGGCGCCCACGCGGCAGGTGGTGCCCGCGTGGCAGGAGGTGCCCGCGCGGCGGGTGGTGCCCGCGCGGCAGGAGGTGCCCGCGCGGTAGGTGGTGCCGGCGCGTCAGGTGTGGCGAGTGCATCAGATGTATCAGTATTCACGGATGCCAAGGTAAACTCCTCATTTTCCATCAGCAGGTCCAGTAACTCTGCATTCTGTTGCTGTAGTTGTAGTAGCTCTGAAGTTGCAAGAGAGAGTTGCTCATGTGCTAATCGGCTCTCTGCATATTTAGTCTCAACATTAGCGAGCTGCGTTTGAAGATGATCAATATACAACTCGCTACTTTTGTGCAAGCTTTCTGATGCTGTTATCTGCATCGTCATCTGCCTGATCTTTATTTCTGCTTGATGGGACTCTTCTTACATTTTTCTTATTAACAGTTTATATTCATCAGTATGCTTCAATAAATTGATTCTCTTAATTCTATTTGGTTGACGTTTTACAGTTAATCTTATAATTTTAGGTTATGTCTAGTCTTTTTAATGAATTTGTTTAGTCTTAAATATTTCTTTATTTTATTTCCTTTTGTAAGAATTGTGTGGCGTACTGTACTTATGTCCTGCACTTCCAGTTCATGATGTAGGAAACACTGAATTTATTTTCTATGTCTTCTTTTCTTGGTGTAAATCCGCTAACTGTTTGTTAGTTTCGTTTAGTTGCTGGTTTTTATATTTGCATCGATATCTGTAAGAATGTAGGTCATTGATGAGGTCATATCGAGCACGTTCTAGAGAATCTATATGTTGAATATGCTGGTCAATCTCCACTTGTGATTCTGCACACTGTGTACGCAGAGTAGTAACACTGTCAGTCAGCTGAGTGTTTTTGGATTTTAACTGTTTCATCTCTAAGTCAATCTCATCTCGTTCCACTAGAAGTTTCTCATTAATTTGCTCGGCTTCAGTAAGTCTCTGCTGGAGCTTAGCCATTGTCTTTTCCGCATGCATGCTACGTGTTGTCATCATGGACATGGTTGAAGCCGGGGCCGGTTTAATCCGTTATGTTGAATTCAAATAGTTAGTCCGTTGGTTAATCAACAACATTTGCTAAAAACACAGTTATTTTTATTTGCACTGGCTCATTGTAACACTGTAGTTCACTTTTATCACTTATTTTACTTAAATAAACACAATATAAACACAAATACATAGAAATTTACGTAAAAATTAATTGAAATATGCGAGGTAATGTTTTGACTCTTAATCAAGCATAACTTTTTTTTTTTTGTAAGTATTAGTAATCCCACCCAAGACATGAATGTGAAAGGCTGCCAAGTTCGACAATATTGGAATGCTTCACCTATAAAATAAGTGAGATCTAAATAAGTACCAAGTTCCATACACAGACCTCAGTTAAAAATAGTTACAGGAATGCACATTTGATTTTCCGCAGTTTGGAAAGTAGATTCTGAATAAATATCATATTAATACCTAAAATTCTAATACTTACAAAAACACAAACCTGTTTTTTCAGCAGTTTCCTTTCCTACTTTTTAATGATATAACTTGGCAAGTTTTCACACACTTTGTTATTTATAAACCTACAAAACGCAATGAGTCAAGTATATAATTTTCTATTAAAACTTATTTAGATCTCACTTCTTTTATAGGTGAAGCATTCCAATATTGTCGAACTTGGCAGCCTTTCACATTTATGTTTTGGGTGGGATTTCATTTATTTTTGTAAGGTTTTCTGTCGGTTGCAATTTTAGGTCGGTACGACCATTGGAAGATATAGATAATTTTTCCGACTCACACTTGGCCATTTTCAGATTTTTTCCTTTACCTTGACCTAAAGACCTACCTCCATGCCAAATTTCAAGTCGATACGACCACTGGAAGTGGTCTAGGTTTTTGATGAGTGAGTGAGTCAGTCAGTCAGTCAGTCAGTGAGTGTATAGTAAAAATAGCGATTTACTGACGTCAATATCTCAAGACCTACAATAGGTACATTAATGAAATTTTGTATTTTAGATGAGTAAGTAGATCTCAACAGATACTAGAAATTTCATATCCCACCCAAAACATAAATGTGAAAGGCTGCCAAGTTCGATAATATTGGAATGCTTCGCCTATAAAAGAAGTGAGATCTAAATAAGTACCAAGTTCCATACACAGACCTCAGTTAAAAATAGTTACAGGAATGCACACTTGATTTTCCGCAGTTTGGAAAGTAGATTCTTATTTCCAAACTGCGAAAAATCAAGTGTGCATTCTGATATCTCACTCAAAACATAATGTGAAGGTTGTTCGATAATATTGGAATGCTGTCTATAAAGAAGTGAGATTCAATAGCATTAAGCCATACACAGACTCAGTTAAAATAGTTACAGTAATGCACACTTGATTTTCCGCAGTTTGGAAAGTAGACTCCTATTTCCAAACTGCGAAAAAACAAGTATGCTTTCCTGTAACTTTTTTTAACTAAGGACTGTGTATGGAACTTGGAACTTATTTAGATCACACTTCTTTATAGGCGAAGCATTCCAATATTATCGAACTTGGCAGCCTTTCACATTTATGTTTTGGGTGGATTTCATTTATTTTGTAAGGTTTATTTTCTTTTTTATGATTAAGTTAGATAAGGAAATATCTCATTTATACTTTACTTTGACTAAATACAAACTTCGTAACGAATTTTAGGTCGGTACGACGATTGGAAGATATAGATAAATTTTTGTTTTAGTTCCTTAGGGTAAGAATTTACACCTTCATTTTTTAAAACCGACTCACACTTGGCCATTTTCAGATTTTTTCCTTACCTTGACCTAAAGACCTACTCCATGCCAAATTTCAAGTCAATACGACCATTGGAAGTGGTCTAGGTTTTTGATGAGTGTGAGTGAGTCAGTCAGTCAGTCAGTCAGTGAGTGTATAGTAAAACAGCGATTTTTTGACGTCAATATCTCAAGACCTACAATAGGTACATTAATGAAATTTTGTATTTTAGATAAGTAAGTAGATCTCGACAGATACTAGAAATTTCATATGCGTAGATAAAATAGATTTTGAGTTATAGGTGGGTCGAACTTGGCCCGAAATGGTTCGTGTAATATAACCCACGGCCGGTGTGTCGCTTTTTTGCTCGAACTTGGCGGACACACTGCCGTGTGTCTAGATGCGTAGATAAAATAGATTTTGAGTTATAGTTGGGTCGAACTTGGCCCGAAATGGTTCGTGTAATATAACCCACGGCCGGTGTGTCGCTCGAACTTGGCGGACACACTGCCGTGTGTCTAGATACCCAGTGCCAAAGTATCTGCATGCAACAGTATATTTCAGCTTAAACTCAGCGCTAGTTGAATCGCACGCGAGTATTCACATCCAAGTTGGTGATACTAAAACCGTTCGCAGCAACATAGACTTAGCTAGCGAGGAAATGGATGTCACCCACACGACAAGGCAAATATTGCCACGACCAAGAATAATGTACTGAACAACAAACAAGCGCCGAGCCCGCTGAGCAGTGAGATATTACCGGGTTTAGTGCTGAACACATTATTTTGATATGTCTTCATGGGGTGTGGGTTGTTTTAGGGTGGTGAAGAAGTACTGTCAACTTCCTACTCTGAACAACGCGCCTTTACCTGTGGACAAGTTCGAGAGACTTTGCCATCTGAAACCTGCACAACGTAGCTTGCGGTGTTCTCTCGTTGTATAGCGCCCTTTTGGCTTCGAGATGAACTTAATTCATCTTCAAAACTGTTTTCGCCTAATGTGACCCTCAGGTATAGCCCAAACCTAGACAAACGAACCTAATATGATCACAAAAGAAATAAACCATGTCGAAACGCATGACTGAGAAAATAATTCAGTTCTTATGTAACGCATTCAGCCTGTCCCACTAGGGCTGAATTATGCGTCTCTGGAGGAACAAAACCTGTTAGAGTCAGCTACGTAAGTAAGTACAAAAAATACTCTGCAATAGTTTGCAGACATGTGTTTTTCTGTGGAGGGTCTGTTCTCTACTCAAGTTGAGGCTAGTTCCCCTGATAGAGCAAAATCACTTGGAAGTCTGAAAGGCATTGGCATTCACTCGACGATAAAACAAAGTTTGCGTCTGGACAGTTCTTTGTTCTACGTTAAAGCACTTTTCTCACGGTTCTTGGGTACTGATTTTAGTCTCTATATCTAGCTGTAAAGTGATTGAAAATCATAAACAAGGTTTGTAATAAGATCGTTTGTCTTTGTATCAAAATCTATTGTCGTGTGGGGGACAATAGATTTTGATACCTAATATGCTTCATTCTTAAACTCATTAAAGGTTGAACATCTACGATTGTAATACATGTTTACATTAATTCATGTTCGGAGAAAGTTGGAGGTGGTCTATGACAGCAGCCGTGGGGGGTGTGTGAGGCACAAACACGCGACACGTGACGTCATATTACACAAGCAACACGAGTCCGCCTGTCGCCTCGAGGTACATCGCGATCGTACCTACACGTGAAAACAATAGCAGGATATAAGAGTAGATTGTATTGTTCCTCGTAATAGTTTCACGGCGAGAATGTGTTTCATGATATTTTATTGATACTTTCAGTTATTATTATTGTAGTCAGGCAATATTGATTTTGTTTTGTTGTAAAATGAAAACCACACACTCCTTTACCCGATTTTTCATTGTCAGTCAACCGGAATCCATAGTGCGCAGAATTGACGTCGGGCCTTTTTCACAGCAAAGTCCGTTTTAACTAGAAACCTTTGTAGTATTTTCATCACGGGCAATTTCTCGGTACGGTTCTGTTAAATTCTCTCTACTGCTGGTATTTACGCTCTTGCAGACAAGTGCTACGTAATAGTACAACATTTGTCGACAGAAGTCGCAACGCTGCATTCTCACTCAACACGAAAGCGCAGTAGAACTGGACTGACGTGGCGGTATTCGGGCCATGTTGTAGTGACCCAGATGGTCAGAAGTCATACCAATCCACACTATTCACAAATTAAACCTCATTTGTTGTAGAAAAAATATATTTGGAACAAATAAGTACATTTTTAAATCAACGAATCTATGTACGTGAGTAGGTAAGTACCAGTCATATCATACAAAACAAGTAAGTATTTTAAAAATATTTTAAATTCAGTAACATGGACTAGTTTTAGAATAGCGGAACTTTCGGGACGACACGGCAAAACCACGTTGCTCAAAGTGCGGAAAGATGCCTTTTGCGCTTACTTTTGCACTTGTATTGGTAAACACTCCAAGTATTTCCCACATCAATTGTACAGTAGGTATAGCCACCGTATACACTTAAAAGAAGTAGTATAGTCGGGCATCCCTTTGGAGCGAATGCTCGCTCATTCATTACTCTGTGATTTATGAATCGCGCTGTCGAGGCCCGGTGCCCGGTCGCAGAGCGCGCCAGGATCGCCGGCCATTCCTCACAAACACCAAAACATCGCGAACTGGGTCACTTTGTTGTTTTGTATATTAATAGACTTCAAGACGAAAACGGAATACTTTTTGTGGGAGTTTTGTAAAAGTTGTACATACAGTAAATAAGTAGATCAAGTTAAGTGGGTCGATCCAAACTTTTGCGGTCTATCAAAGTACCAAAGATCTATGTCCAGTGTTGACAATAAAGATGAGTAAGTAGGTAGGCCTTTCAAAGCCTATTGTGGGTTGTACGCCTCCTTTCTAAATAAACACTGAGTCAGAACAGACTATTTACAGCATATACTTAATAGTAATCGTAACAGATCAATATTTTATTCAAGACCTTGCATAGCGTACGAGAGCCAGCGCACCTCAGCTGCAAGTCACATATCACTGCTTCCTCCCGATCCTCGAGGAGCGCCGGTAAATCCAACCGAGCCGATACTTTACCCGCTTGTTTAGTGTCCATAACTCGCTTTGCTCCACCTAATCCGCCAGATTGCCACACACAAGCGCCAATGAACGGCTAACGGCCACCCTGAGTTACTACTTGGCTCCGGCTTAACCTCCAGTCCCCGACAAAGGAGTAATTGCATCTCGGTGTTCGATGAAAAATATCTATGTTTGTGTGGAATGTGCGATTTATTGTCCTCATGAGATCGCAATAAACGAGATTGCAGATTCAATGAACGATAAATCTAAAACACGAGACGTATTAATATCTTCTTTACCTTTATAAATGAGAAAATAATGCCCAGGTAATAAAATACAAGAGTTTCCAATTTTGTGCAGTTGAAAAGCCGGACAATGCAAAGAAAATTTTGTTTGCTTCAGCAAAATATCTTTAAAGAGAAACAGTGTATTGAGTAGCCCGGATTATATTCTTTTGTAATTCTCCGAGACCCCGGAATTCTTTTGTAAACACTTTCTTTGTTGCTGAGTTTTTGTTTTGACGGGATCGTGCTGTTTGAATAAATTTTGACCCAAACTCTGAAAAGTGTACTTACTTAAGGTTAGGTTTACGGTATGCAGTTCCTCGTGTATCAAAACGAAAATAAAGCTGTTGCTACCATGAAGACTTCTAAAGTGTAGTGGTATAGAAGAGGGAGGGGCTGAAGGGAGGGGGAAGCAAGATTAATGTCTCATTCCTCCTCACTTGCACCCTCAGTTGCATCAATCACTTAATCCTTTGATGTATTATTTGCAATACGTTTTGTGTTTTCTTGTAAGTTTTTCTGAGCCAGACACGCTGACTCCTGTCTCGAAACAGGAATGTGCTTTTACAATACTATGGAAAGAAAGAAATCACAAAATCAAAAGCGAAATGGATTTTGATCAGTGTGGCTGGAGGACTAGCTAGTATCATGGCACAGCGATGAGTTGTATTAGCACAATTTTATTTAATTACTTGAGTCAGAGCGTGTAACTTGTTGACGATATTAAAACTTGGGACGACCAAACATAAGGGGTTAAAATTAAATCATTTATCTAAAACAAATTACTTTTTCCACGCCTATTGCTCGACCGATATTGCTAAACTTTGACAGGCAGGGGCGGAAGGTGCGCTTAAGTTACGTAAATAAATAATTTCGGGTAATAAATAACAAATAAAGAACATCCTTCTACATCTAACTGAAAGATAAATTGGCTTCATTTCGCAAGCTTACACAAAATTAATTTTAAGCTGGGTGATTCGACGAGCTTACTCAACTTTCTTTCCTCTTCAAGCTGAAGTTTCTGGAAACGATTTGTGGTCCTGAGTATACAATAGCTGCAATGGACTTGAATCTTCGGGAGCTCTAACTGAGGTAATTTGCCAGCATTTACCGAGAGACTACTTCCAACTAAAAATATGAACGTAAATGTAGTAGTGTAGTACATTTTGTTCATAATGGCGACTTCACGTAGAGAATTCAAGCGTAATTTGTATGACCTACTATGTACCCTCGAGTACTTCCAAGTAAACGAGTCCCAGTAATGTCCGAGCGTAAAATTAGTGCTTGCCCCGACAGCATTCCTCGCAGAAAGTAAAGTTTGCAGTTTGCTGTTAGGGATAGTTTGCTGGGACTGCCCCTCTGATATATGAGCGCCTGGTACTAGGAGCCCGAGGCTCTTTCTAATGAGTGATGATGTCTTGGAAAATATTGTCTTACATTAAACAAAAGCAAAGAATACAAACTATCAACAAAAGAAAGTAAATATAAAGGCTCTTACGAAAATACAAATGTTTATTTAAGAGATCTTTCATTATATTTTTATTTATTCCTCTTATTTGTCCCTAAGGATTGTAAGTACTGGAATACTTAGCAGTATGCAAACGAGTCAAGTATAACATTTGCATGTAAAATTCTAAAACAAAGCTTTGAAGCGCACGACGTTTAATTTAATTAGCTCTGGTCCGCATAATTAGGTGTCTGAAGTATAAACGTGGCGATGGCGACCGAGCTAGACTCCAACATATAGTGAACATTCTAGAAGGTAAATTCACCAGTTTATGTGTGAACATGGTAATCTTCTATGAAATTCACAGGAAAAGCATATAATAGAGTAAACATACACAGCGACAAAGTTATTATTAGTAGATCGCATCAATGTCGTGGGCTCTATTTAAAGTAAGCTTACGGTTACAACTAACAAAACTTGGTCTATGAAATATTCAATGGAGGCGTTATTCGTGGTTCGTGATACCTACTTATTATCGACTAATTATGGTTGTATTTACCTACTTACTTAGAATATAGTCCATCCATAGTTACATTAATAATAACATCTTCAACTTCCTCGTGACACTGGTTGTAATCTGATAGAAAAAATAATTATGATTTGTCAATTCTTGCTACGGCTACCCCATTTGAGTTGGCTTCCATTAGATCTTCGTTGATACACGTAGCAATAGAAGGCAAGTGATCAGATGTGTTATTGATTCGGCTATGAGTCCACAGTCACGATGATCAGATTTATATCTGTGAACCCCCATATTTCCATTTCTTCCTATAGCGGCTACGTACACAACCGGTACAGGGATTCCCACTATCAAATACCACTACTTAACACGTTAGTGGTGACTCTAGCTACACTTGTAGTTACATAATACTTAACTTATCGTGAGGCTAAATACTTTCAGAAGTTCCGTACCCCCGCGCCCCCCATCTCCTCCCCCCCTCCCGCTTATCTTGTTTAGTGAGACGCTGTGCTTGCGGCTGCCTCAGATAATAAAGTCTCGCTTATTTAGTTTACTCGGCTTAGTTGAATCCACTTCCCCTACGGTTTAGAGGAGATATTTCAACACATTAGTTATTGTGGGAAGCTTCTAGCTCAATATTAAGTTTTTACATAGTAGACTACTTGCGCGCAACAAACAATAAAGATCTCATTTTTCAATTTGTTGGATCTTCGTGGGATAAAATATCTGGCAAGCTTCAAGCAAGCAGTTAGGTGGAAGTAAGAACCGTTTAAATCCGCGACTCAGCGCTGAGATTAGTATTCTCGCTGCGTCCACGACAGAGCGAACTTGATAACTTGCGCGAAAGTGAAAACAGCTCACTCGAGGTCTCCTGCAGCTTCAGCAGCTCGAAGACACGTCCACGACAGAGTGTATTATTTGCAGATCACGCGGCTCTCGAGGGGCTGGCAGACAGCCAGACAGACTCAAAGCGAAGCGAACGTTTCAATCAGCGCGCTTGTAGTCACGCTGGAGATTACAGGGAAGGGTTGAACGGAACGCAATCGCCGCAAAGCTGTCCCCGCACTAAATTGCTGCAACTTTTCAACGTCGCCCACACTGGAAAGGGAGAAATGGCTTTTTAAAACAAGGTGATCCATTCAAAACTGAAATAGACAGCAGATTGTGGGATTGAGACTCCAATAAATCTTTGTAAGTCGTTTTGAAACGTTTCAAATTTCGCGTCTTGAGTATTTCTTTGTGTTTATTTTATTTGGTACCACGTTTCATTTTCCTCGTGTCCCGCAATACGCATCTGTCGTGTATCCATACAGGCAGGCGGCTACATACGGTCGTAAAGTACCCGGAATGTCCGGAAATACGGGTCTTTGCAGCACAAGAATACGCAAAAAGGGATCACATGAAAAAAATGGCACAAATTGTCGCAATCTACGACGACAGGAAAAACGTTTTGGAGGATCGAATCCCGGAACGGTTTGTAAATGTCCATTTGGGATTTCACAGTATTCAAATGGGACAGACGAAATAAAAAGGGATTTAGAATATTTTATTCTCGGTGGACTAAATGCTTACTTACTGACTAACCTAAATAAATTAAACGTTTACAGACAATGGTCGTCAAGTTTTTAATTCAGAAAAAAAGTCAAACCTACGGTTCTAATAAAACATCTGTATTCTGGTAGGTTTCGTGATAGCAAGTTTCATATGCATTTAATATGGAAAGTTCATTAAAAAAATATGAATTTCCCAATGGCGTGAACGAATAAACATGCGAACGCATCTCATCTTTTAAAATTCCGTTCGTAACTGTATAATTTATTTGGCGCTTTACACAAATAACGTCCCTTTCGACGTTATTTTTGTTATTTATTTTGTTATTTATTATTTCCGAACTCTTTGTCAAAAATCATACCCTTCGACAGACGTATCCGACCGACAACGCACCGTTCATCGTATACACGTATCCGTCGATGCAAAAATAACGCCAAAACTTACGTTATGTGTGTAAATATTAAAATCCGATGCATCAAAATTGCGGCTATCAAGGTTGTCATTTGGGTGGTGGTTTGCACGAACCGCAAGATTATGCGGTGGATGTGTTTTCTGTTTATATTACCTTCGAAATGTGCTTTTGCAGCAGAATAAATACCAAAGGGGCAACAAGCAGGCAATGTGGGTTTACTGAATCCAGTTAAAACGTACTCTCCGTTAATATGAATAATGCTGTAGGTAGTGGCAGTAAACAATCACATGTGCTTGAGCAATCAACAGCTCGTCAATTATTCAGCGACGCGGAATCCGCGACGATTGAAGCCGCGCACTCGCGTACAGCTGATGAAACGTAAATTAAATTTCAATCAGGAATGAAAGCCAATTTACAACAGACATACATGCATATAGATAGATACATAGATAAACACTTTCCGTGTTATCACAAAAAAGTTAGACATGGTTTAAGTAGGTGTCCCACACGAAAAGAGAGAGAGTAGGTATGTCAAATCGTATGGAAAATTAATTTAAACAATGTGTAAATACTGTCTTTTTTGTAATCACACCGTTTACTGCTTACATACAATACAAAATATAAAATCAGTAGGGACGGAAAACGTAAAACTAGAAGTAAGCAAAAGCAGTTTTATCGCTTGCAGCGATCTCTTTCAGGCAACCTTTATCTTTACAATGGTGTGTGATAGTTATAATAACTTGTTTTCTATCAGTGCTAATGAACGACACGACTCTTACACGTGCTACGACTCTGCGGTAGATTTGTACCGATCGCGTTCTACCATCTGCCTACAAAGCTGGTTGTTGATAAGTTTTACTCATAAGTAAGAAAAATATACCTTGTTGATAAAATGTTGGTTTTGTCGAAGTGAAAACTGGAATCTTGTCCATTTCCAGGCTTCACTGTTATCTAGAGACTTTGGTGAAGGATGTCTTATCAAATAGTTCCATTATGGCGGCTGTTGTTCCCTCGTGGGCCATCTCGTGGACGGGTCCGGTCCTCGTTATCCTTAACTTTGTCTTTATTTTGTGAAAATCGGCCAGTATCCCTTACGTTAAAAGTAATCGGTGCAAAATGTAAGGTGTCGACCAAAAAACAGCGTATAACGAAAAATCGAGATAAGTTTAGTACAAATCTGTTGAATACTTCCTGCTAAGACGTTCAAAGAAGATTTTCTGTACAATAATGGTCATTCTAGCGTTCCGTCAAGAATGTTTTATAGGCTTTGGCCGACTAAAGTTATTTATAAACAAGGCTGAGGAAATCTTTTGATAAAGTTTCATTCTTATGATAATAATGGGACATGTTTTTCTGGGTCACGCATGCTCAACTTTGTTCCTATGAGTTACGACCTCGCCTTTTCAATACGAGTACATATCTGTACCGCAGTACATTTTCCCGCGTTCGCCCCGCGCTCAGACCGCGCCGCGCCGCGCCGCGTGTCGCGTTCGTAAATATTTATCGATCTCACTGAGACTGATTTATGGAGGCTTTGGATTCAATACAATCTGTGCTCGCTTTGAATCGAGCTTAGCTCTGTCCAAAAGGCATAGATTTTTGGCACGCAATGTGCTTCCATACAACAGTTTTATACTAACTCTTCCTGTCATTTGATAAAAGTTATTGAACAAACTTGATACTGTTGCGTACAGAGAAGTGGGCATCGAAAATGTATGCTTCTATTGGTCAGGTGCGGTTCAGGGATTAATAAGCATACTAGCTCTTGCAAATGCAATGTTTGAATTTCCTGCGCTCCGTCCGTTCTCTAGCTTACTGCTTTGTGCGTCGCCTGAAGCCAATATTCAGCCTCTGGACTACGGTCGAAATATCGACCACGGTTGAAAACTCTGTGTTATCGAAAGGTGACATTTTGATAAGGTTTTCTAAAGCAAAAAACTGGATTTTCTATTAATGTTAGCCTGGCCTTATAATCCGACGAGATGGAACTATGACTGTCTGGCAATCTTCACACGAAGCTGATTAGCTTAAAAGTATTGTATTGTGTAAAAGACCTATACTAAGGTATTTCTATAATGCTCAACACAAGCCCGGACTACCCACATTCAGGCGCTACACTAGTTAACAAGACTGGCGGGTATTACGCAACTATCAAAGGGATTGCGCACCTGCTCCGCTCCGCTACGATTCAATACCGTATACGGTACGCCGTAGGCCCGTACGTGTACGCTTTTGCCGGCTTTTTATCTTGCTAATTGAAGAGCGTGTAAGGGCAGAAAAGAATTTTGTTCGCTGGAGAGTAGAACTGTAGGTATAAAAAGGGTTACGAAAAAAATATTTGTTACACGCCTCAAATAAAAGCAAAACACGTAATAAAGTCCTTGTAGTTAAGAACTTATGATATTTTCTTAATAAACTGATGCTACCTAATCTTATTGATTGTAAAGATTTTCTAGAATTTAGTGAGCACACGTTTGTCACTGACGCAGTATACTCAGGTCCTTAACCCGACGACTGGAAAAACTATGCCCTGGAGCTAGTCACGTAAGTCTGTGTCTGTCTACGTATGAATAAACCTCGGCTCAGGTTTAAACAGAGATACTCTATATGAGACAAGTCAATGGCCTACCCAAAGGTTGTTAAAACAAAGGAATTATTTACTTGCGTAGAGTATGTTCAACTTTATTTAGTTTCATATTTTCAGATCTATTTTACAAATCTTTTATATTTCAACCACGCCATTACTGTGACTGAAACAAAAATAAGAACAAGTATGTGTAGATTTGTGATTTTAATAAATCTCTTTCTATCGATAGCAGTATTTTTATGAGCCTGTAAATTCAAACATATTATTGAAAGTTTTTCTACAAAGTAAACTAAGAGCTGATTATTATGATAGGAGAAAGGGTTTTGAAAAGCATCAGCTCAACGATAACAAAGAATGCTTTCAATCTCTGTCATGGCTTGCTTCATGCGGGTTAGGAGACACTACACAAGATAAAACTTTCGATAACAATGCCATTGTATTGGCAGATTCATCTCAATAAAGTTTTGTAGAAAATACTTGAACCATGACCACAGCCTACGGCATTCATATGCCTCAGCTAACTTGAAGATAATTTATGCATTCACATGCAAACAAGCACACAATTGACCGAGAACAGATGATTATTCAAGAGCCTTTTGCAAACATTGTGCTTTGTATTTTGGTTTTATACTAGACCCTTTTGTCCCCAAATAACAGGGCACAGAACGTTTCACAACTATCAAAGGCTTGCAGATATGAAGCAAGCATTTTGCTACTAGATTTGGGCATTCTCGATAAATATTAGGAAATTCAAACAATCGCATTGCTTGTACGAATGACAATCCTCAGAACTTCCCTTTTTGAAGGTGAGTCTTCGCGTAACAACTAACCACATTATAATGTGATCCTTTTGGAATCAATATCAATTGTAGGTACATTCTCTTTTTACCCATTGATCCACAAGAAGTGGCTGGTGCTGGAAACAGTCATACTTGACGGGAGTACAATTCACCACTAGAACACAAGTAAAACGATTCCACTTTCAAATCATGATCATCTGTTGGTAAGTAAGAGGAACTTTCTATGCCTGTATGAAACGCCCCATCACCTATGGCCTTGGCCTTTAAAATTGAAACTTAACTGTTTAGTGGTTGACCAACTAAATTACAGCTTGAATTTTTCAGGCTTAATATGGTCTTACATATTTTATAGACATACATATCAGCCATTTTTCTACCAGAATTTTTAACAATGCGACCCGAAATGAAAATGTAGCATAACATCCATTCAACTGAACCCCATTGAACCTTAATCTCTCTGTTTATATGTTTGTATCCGTGAACACAAGTAACCGTTTTCAATAAATAGCCGATAGCGTCGCCGCTTCGTTGCTTTATCGCGGCGTAGATTTGTAGCCCGCTGATACCGGCTCCCCACTCCCTACTGCTACACCTGTGAACCGAACTTTGTGAGCCGTAAACAGATCAAAACGATTTGTTCCCGGCACAAAGTGTTATCTTCTTTTTGCTCGGCCCGAAAATTTGTGAACACTGTTTCAGATTTAGTGTTCCGGAGGTCCCGGATACAGTCAATTAGTTTAGTAGAACTATTTGGTTCTGCGTAGGTAATAAAGATAGACTGTCAGACAATAACTATGTTGTTATTTATTTCTTGTCTATCTTTCTCTTATTTATTTATACACAGATTTGAAGATATGTATGCAAAAGAGATGCAGCAATTAATCACTATTACAATGTGTAAACAGTCACCCGGGACGTGGCGAATAACGCAGCGACGCGTTTCCGGAGCATGCTGTGAGCACTGCGGAGCGGCGAGCGCAGTACGCAGCTAACTCTCTCCACTCTTCGCCTCTTCGTACTGACAGGCGATTGAACGACTAAAAACGGCGCATAGACTGCTAAAACTGGAGCGGCAAAAATGGTCGCATGATGATTCCGCTCTGTCTGATGATGGTCGTTACGTATTTGTCGGCATCTGCTACTATTGCATAGAGTAAACATTTAGGGCCGCACCACAAAAAAAGAAGGATAAGAACAACCTACATATAATATCATTGAGGATAAGAAGAACGCGTGTCCAGCGTGTTAGCGTTTATTTGTATGTAGTTTTATTTTAAAGACGTGTTCAATACTTGTCTAACTTTTTTTGTGGTAAGACCCTTAGGATTCAATATTTAAATAATGCTTAGATAATTTAATGCTTCGAGTAACGCGGATCTTCCGTCCCGTAAGGATTCATGTCACAAGTTAAAAGGTTAGCTTTTGATGAAATCGTAGGCGTTATCTCGCTTGTCGTGGGTAGAACTCGTATTTGTTTTTATGGAAACAAGATTATTTTTGTGTACAAAACGTTTGCGGTAAAAGATTATAAATTGCCATTATAATTTCGGATCCTCTTATTTTAATGCTGAAAGAATAAAGTTTGTTTACTTTTTTTTTTTTTAATAAATAATGGGTAAGCATTTCAGACGATGATGGAACATGCTCGCCCAGATAATGCCTATTCACTCTCGCCTTGAAAAGGCCCAGGTTATAACGTTCCGGAAACAGATCCGCAGGCAGGGAGTTCCACTCCTTAGCAGTTCGCATTAAAAATGTAGAAGCGAAGCGCTTTGTGCGAATTTGCGGGATGTCTACGATATAAGGGTGGAATCCCAACCGGCGTCTCGTGCACCGGAGATGGAATGGTGACGGAGGTATCAGGTCATGGAGAGACTGTGCGCACTCCCCGAAGTGTATCCTGTAGAATACCGACATGCAAGCTACTTTGCGACGGTGTTCGAGGCTCTGTAACTTTGCGTCAATTAGTGCCCTATCAGCGATGAGTTTCTTGGCGCGCTTCTCAATCGAGTCCAGGGCTGCCAGCTGGTATTTGGCAGACCCGTCCCACAGGTGACAGCAATACTCCATGCAGGAACGGACTTGAGCTTGGTATAGTTGTAAAAGCTGTACTGGTGTGAAGTATCGCCTGACCTTCGAGAGAATTCCAAGTCTTTTTACTGAATTAATCAGAGTTCATAAAAGTTCATAGAAGAAGATCTGAGTCAACGTTTGGTGTTCGTTTATATTTGTTCACTATCTTTATACTGTTTATTTTAGAGCAGTATTTTTAATGAGTTGTTTGCTGAAACGAGTCCTAACTGTGAAAACGGTTTTAATTTCTGTTTTCACTTCAAATGTGTAAGATAAATGTTAAATTTATTTTTGAAACTAAGCTCTGAAATTTTATTTCGCAGCATTCTTAGTATTTCAACTAGTTTATTTTGCAAACCTGATTTGCGAGTGTTTTGTTTCTTGTTAAAAATTACGAAGAGTTTTTTTATAAAAGCTGCTTTTTTGCCACTAGTATTGGCAAAGCGTTTCTTTTATCTTGGCTACCACGGATCAATCGTTGCCTGCGAAATTATGCAAGTGTACCTTGTTAGTCTCTATAGATGGCATGGATTTATTAATGGCGGATATTTTTAATTTAGAGTCTGAAATTTCTTGGATTTTCCTCTATCCCCAAGCCGAGGATCTGTTATCTAAACATAAGGGAATATGTCTGTGTTCGAGGCTCCTACTTTATGAAGGGCGGTCTGGGGTTCGCGGGTCCTTCGGGCCCGTTATTAAACTCGCGCGACCCAGAGTCAATATTATGGATATTCACCCGAGCCGAGGGAAGGGAGATTTACTGCTAGATGCGGTCTGCATTGGAAACACGTCGAGCCAAATATTGACATTTTTGAAATTATGTGTTGATCGTTTATTAACTGCTTTTAACATATTTTTATTTTTGTGTAGCTACCAAGGTTAAATGTTCAGTTAATTTTTTTTCAAGAGGAACTAACCCAGAACTTTCAAAACTATGACAAAGAAGCTAAGTACAAGCCACAGATTAAGTTCAGGTATGTATCTAAAGAATACTCAACTTTAACGCTTCACACTTCCATTAGCAGCACGAGTATATTCAAGGGACGATACAGAGGGTGCAGAAATAAAAGAACAATAAAATTAACGCCGAATACAAGACCCAAAACAAACAGCTCTTTCAGCGATCGCCCAGAAGGGTATGGCCTCAGTAATCGATACGGAAAAACTTTTTGGAAAAGAGAACGTTGACATGCAAAATTAGCTACAAAAATATAATAGATAGTGAAGTACGTGGCTACATGAGTTCAAAACAAGCCCTTCATAATCAGTTTTAATTACGGATTGGCTGCAAAAAATGCTCGAACTCTTGGTCTTCAAACATCAGCCTTATTCTGTGAACTAAATCGTAGAGGCAGGAAATTATTGTTAGGTATATTAAGGTACCTAATGATTAACTGTACAACTACAGGACCTCCCCCGATTGGGGGGGTATTGCAATACTGACCACGCTTGGTAGTCTGATTGACGACGGCAGTGCAAGGTGTTGTGAAACGATATTCACACGGAACGCTGCTGCACTTTCCCTTATCCATCCCTTAGTCGCCGTTTACGACACTGACGGGTAGAAATGGGGTGATGTGATGACATTCTAAGGCGGCACCACACGGCATAATTTTTGATTAACCTACCAATGTCAAAATACCGCAGTAGCACCACACCCGCAGCGCACATCCAGCAAACACTTTGGTGTGATCGTTTCCTGATGTATTTACTCCTTCCTCCTTCCCGCGTCGCAGCACGCGGCTACTCTTAAAGTAGCACCACACCCGCAGCGCACATCCAGCAAACACTCTAGTGTGATCGTTTCCTGATGTATTTACTCCTTCCTCCTTCCTCGTCGCGTCGCAGCACGCGGTTACTCTTGCAGTAGCACCACACCCGCAGCGCACATCCAGCAAACACTCTAGTGTGATCGTTTCCTGATGTATTTACTCCTTCCTCCTTCCCGCGTCGCAGCACGCGGCTACTCTTAAAGTAGCACCACACCCGCAGCGCACATCCAGCAAACACTCTAGTGTGATCGTTTCCTGATGTATTTACTCCTTCCTCCTTCCCGCGTCGCAGCACGCGGTTACTCTTACAGTAGCACCACACCCGCAGCGCACATCCAGCAAACACTCTAGTGTGATCGTTTCCTGTATTTACTCCTTCCCTCCTTCCCGCGTCGCAGCACGCGGTTACTCTTACAGTAGCACCACACCCGCAGCGCACATCCAGCAAACACTCTAGTGTGATCGTTTCCTGATGTATTTACTCCTTCCTCCTTCCCGCGTCGCAGCACGCGGTTACTACAGTAGCACCACACCCGCAGCGCACATCCAGCAAACACTCTAGTGTGATCGTTTCCTGATGTATTTACTCTTTCCTTCCTCGTCGCGTCGCAGCACGCGGTTACTCTTACAGTAGCACCACACCGCAGCGCACATCCAGCAAACACTCTAGTGTGATCGTTTCCTGATGTATTTACTCCTTCCTCCTTCCCGCGTCGCAGCACGCGGTTACTCTGACAGTAGCACCACACCCGCAGCGCACATCCAGCAAACACTCTAGTGTGATCGTTTCCTGATGTATTTACTCCTTCCTCCTTCCTCGTCGCGTCGCAGCACGCGGTTACTCTTACAGTAGCACCACACCCGCAGCGCACATCCAGCAAACACTCTAGTGTGATCGTTTCCTGATGTATTTACTCCTTCCTCCTTCCCGCGTCGCAGCACGCGGTTACTCTGACAGTAGCACCACACCCGCAGCGCACATCCAGCAAACACTCTAGTGTGATCGTTTCCTGATGTATTTACTCCTTCCTCCTTCCCGCGTCGCAGCACGCGGTTACTCTGACAGTAGCACCACACCCGCAGCGCACATCCAGCAAACACTCTAGTGTGATCGTTTCCTGATGTATTTACTCCTTCCCTCCTTCCCGCGTCGCGTCGCAGCACGCGGTTACTCTTACAGTAGCACCACACCCGCAGCGCACATCCAGCAAACACTCTAGTGTGATCGTTTCCTGATGTATTTACTCCTTCCTCCTTCCCGCGTCGCAGCACGCGGTTCCTCTGACAGTAGCACCACACCGCAGCGCACATCAGCAAACACTCTAGTGTGATCGTTTCCTGATGTATTTACTCCTTCCTCCTTCCCGCGTCGCAGCACGCGGTTACTCTGACAGTAGCACCACACCCGCAGCGCACATCCAGCAAACACCTAGTGTGATCGTTTCCTGATGTATTTACTCCTTCCTCCTTCCCGCGTCGCAGCACGCGGTTACTCTGACAGTAGCACCACACCGCAGCGCACATCCAGCAAACACTCTAGTGTGATCGTTTCCTGATGTATTTACTCCTCCTCCTTCCGCGTCGTCGCAGCACGCGGTTACTCTTACAGCACCACACCTGCAGCGCACATCAGCAAACACTCTAGTGTGATCGTTTCCTGATGTATTTACTCCTTCCCTCCTTCCCGCGTCGCGTCGCAGCACGCGGTTACTCTTACAGTAGCACCACACCCGCAGCGCACATCCAGCAAACACTCTAGTGTGATCGTTTCCTGATGTATTTACTCCTTCCCTCCTTCCCTCGTCGCGTCGCAGCACGCGGTTACTCTTACAGCCCCTCGCCAAGGAAATTACTGCCTTTCTGCATCTGCCATCGGTAAACATTGCAACTTATTGGAAATTGTCACTGTTTGTTCTAAGTTGAAGGTGTTTTTGCAGCTGAACTAACAGCGTCTATTGCATTTTCAACGCAAAAAGCTTCTAGCCAACTTATTTTTCTTAGTTTTTGCTATTTGCCATGTAATGCCGGTTTATAATGTCACCACCCCATATTTTTCCCGTAGATGTCGTAAGAGGCGACTAAGGAATAAATTCATCAAGGGGTTCAATCCCTGCATGAATTTCACAGTCACATTGCAACATCTTGCATCGCGCTCACGAACCCGCCTGCCAAGCGTGGTGAGTATGGCTAGAACTAGGGGGAAGCCCATGTTCAGCAGTGGATTAATTGGGGCTGTTGTAGTAGTAGTTATTGCTACGGGCTATAGTCAACATAGCTCATGAAACATAACCACACCTAGACCAGAACCCTTTCGGCTTACAAGTGTTCCCTAGACACAGGCAGTTTGGGAACGGCAGGTATTGTGTCGGTAGGCTCAGTGTCGTATTAACACCAGACGGGCGCGCTAAGCCTGACGCATGTGTGACACCTGCAAACCGGGCCGCAATTGACGCGCGGCAGCCTACAGGTTAAACTGTTTGTGTGTCATGCATGATGATTGTGATAAGATAAAGCATATGAGTATCTAGAATTTTGTTAGGATATAAAGCATAATAATTCCCAATTAACAAGTAGGTATGTGACAAAAATAAAAAATCAGACAAAAATCTCAATGAATCAATATGAACCATTTTCGGGAATATCACAATATTCGGATTTCAAATTTTTAAAAGTACAATTTTTAACTATTATGAATCAGCAAACAATCAAAAATATTTGTTTTTCTATGCGCGATTGAAATCTAAAAATTAATAAAAATGCAAATACGCAAATGTTTCCACTCACTACACCGCCGATTGTTTTGCAATACAATATCCTATTCATAAAAAGGAAAACCATTTCATTTCACCCTTTCCCCGTGCTATCCCTTTTCCACCAAAGGTTGATTCATGTAGCTCTCTCTGTTGCTCCGACGATTCAACCCTTTAACAATTTTGCTTATTTACAAAAGCAAACGGCATTTTCTGTGACACAACAACGCGGCTGTGAAATTTTAGACGAGCTCTTTATTGAAGAATCTCTCATACTATAATTTATTCTCATTAAAATACTATTTTTACCTCTCTAGATTTAGGAAAGAAAAGAAAAGCAACATGCTCAAAATTGTGATTCATATTAAATTATTCGGTGTATTTAGCTTTTTTTATTAGGTTTCCGTTTGATTAACGGTGAGCGCGTGCTTTTGCATTTTCTCACTAGTAGAAGAGAAAAGTTGTGTGTACCACACGAGAGGAAATTCATTTTCCTTTTCGTGCTTTTGAATCCCTCACTGAGCTCAGGATACTACTTTTGAATTACGAGCTTTTAGTATCATTTCGGGTCGTTGAACGACTCGGTGTCCCACACGAAGAGAGAGAGAGAATCATTTCGCTACTTCGAGATTCAAAATTAGCACTCGACGCAAAAAAACTGTGTTTTCTTGTTGTATTCTAGCTTCACTTTTGAAAACTGTTAGTTGAAGGGAGTTCGCGACTGGCCGAGGGTTTTGCAGAGTCATTTTCCTCGTCCGCCCGGGACGATGGGTTTCTCAAGTGCCGTGTTACATCGCTCTCAAGCTATCAGCGGAGCATTTAGCCTTCAGACGAGAGGATTTCGATAAAATACGATACGATGTACACTGAAATTTGCAAATACGATGAATATCGCTGGAAAATTTACTCCCATGCTTCACGTTATTTGTCCACTTTGTGAAAATTTATCTTTTTGGCGGGAAAAGACAAATTTCCCAAAAACGGTTGTCCCTTTTTGTTAATCTTAGTTCTAAATTACCTAATGTGTCTATTTTATCGCGTAATGTTGGTATTTTGGGTTTGTCGTAATAAAATGGTACTTACGATCGCATATAAAAGTATCGCCGATAGTTTATCGATAAGCATTGTTCCCGCGACTTTAACAGCCGCTGCGTAATCTAAACTAGTCTTGGAACGATTGTCCGTTCTTGCAACGTATCTAAACTCGCTATTAGCTAATCCAATTCCCAACTCAAGAAAAAAACGCTTCACTTTGCATCATCAAAGGGATTTCATTCCTTTGAAGAGCCTCGACGGTTCTTCTCCCTTTTTGTTAGGAATCCCACCTAATTGAAAACCATCGAGAAGTATTAGCAGTTACAACGAATTTGAGTTATTCACAGCGAGATTCTTTCGCGATGTTTACTTGAAATTCAATTACAACAATGAACACTTTTGGACCGCAAGTCAATTTCAAATAACGATTCTTCTTTTAGGCGCGATTCTTCTTTACATTTCAATCCTCTGGACTGGATCTAAGCAAAATGTTTACCTACATCTGCTTGAAATATACTGTGGTGGAATCTAAAAGCGTAAGCGCAGAGCAAGCAGTTGCACGTCGGCATAGAGCGTTAAACTATAAGAAAAACTTACAAAGACCATCGCTTTCTAATTTTGTCAAGGTTTTAGCGTCAGTCACATCCACATAGTGGCTGAGACTAGAGCACAGAGCAGCAAGCAAATGAAGCGTAGAATTCTCAGAAAAACTACCAACATCCACCGCTTCCAAATTCCGTCAGCAGGCCGTGACGTTGTATAAATCAGTTTAAAGCACACAGCGGCTGGGGCCGTGTAAGAGCAGCAAACGAGCAGTCGCATAAGCGTGAAACTATCAGAAAAACTACCAAAGTCCATCGCCTCCGAATTCCGTCAGCCGACCGTGATGTTGTATAAATCAGTTTAAAGCACACAGCTTCTGAGGCTGTATAAGAGCAGCAAACGAGCAGTCGCATAAGCGTGAAACTATCAGAAAAACTACTAAAACCCAGCGCCTCCAAATTCCGTCAGCCGGCCGTGACGCTGTATAAATCAGCTTAAAGCACACAGAGGCTGAGGCTGCGAGCATTCGAGCAGTGAGGCAGTGAGGCAGTGAGGCAGTGAGCAGTCGCGCGGAGACATAAAGCGCGGCTCTATCAGGAGCGCAATAATTTACCGCCGCACGCCGCCGACCGGGTACAGCCGCGAGTAGTATGTGACACACGGAACTACGAAACAACAATCTGTTTTGGCATCTGACTGAATCATTACTGTGGTTTTCAAGCAGGATGAATTAAAATTTACTTACGTTTTTGTTGCCATGTCGCTTTCTTTATCCTCACAGAAGAAAAACGTAATTACATTTTTTCAAGAACGTTGCTAGGATTCTTTCATAAGTAAGTAAAACGTTGTTTTATCTTAGCCTTGAGGATGATGGATGAATTTAATCTCAGATAATAAGAGCACAGATTGATCCATATTGCGAGAAATGAGGAATTTGATTATGAACCTTGTAGCTCGTAGGTTCGTGGCTCTGTGCCGCTCGCTCGCCCTGCCTGCCTCGCTCGCCTCGCTCGCGCCGCTCGGCTGAACTGATGTCCCTCTCGGGAGCGACGCTTCTGTCGCTGAACCAACTTCCAGCTTTTTTCCATTCTCATTACATATTTACGGCCGACGCTTGTTAAAACTTCCCAAAAGATTTTATAACTTCACGCTTTCTAGAGCCCGAAATGTAATTAGGCACAGTTCGTTAAATAACACTCGGATTTATTAATAGAAGATAATTGCAGGGCTTAAAGCTCTCGAGCTTAAATTGCTCGGATGTTTATTTTCTTAGGTCAAGAGAATGCCAGGTAAGAAAATCTAATAAAACTTGTCTGGGTAAGATAATTACAGAGCGGAAAACGGCTTGAGATAGACTTAAACAATGTTAACGTTCTGTTGTTCTTTGTGGCGGAAGTTGAACCGTGATGCTGGCGGTTAAACTTTGCTTGTACTTAGATGCAATAAAATTACGAAGACTCCGCATGTCTGAGAAACCTATTTTTCTGAAGTAGATGTTGCAGAGAAAACTGTTCCTGTATATATTTGTGTCAGTCGGGAAAGCTCTTGATCCGCATAAAGTGTCTCGCGCTCGGCTGGGTACTGCCGGAGGGGTAGAGGGGAAGAGGGGGGGATCTGGCAGACGCTCGGTGATTGTTTATCTCCTGCGATTGTTTGGAGCGATCACAAATAAAACTACAAAGCGGTGTTTGACGTTGCGTCTTAAGTTGTTTAAAAGTGTTGGACGGTGTGCAAGCGGCGGGATGACGCGGCGGCTAGCGGCGGGTGGCGAAAGGCGCTGAGGCAAATTTCACACGCACCGGACAATCGGACGGTTCGTGACAACAACTACACAAATGACAACTAACCACTGAAAACCGCTCGTAAGTCCATCCGGCGCTCTACACGACATGAAGACTACAGAAGAAGACATCAATTTTGATGCTGTGACTTGTGCCTTGGTAGGTATACGGTTGACAGAAGGGGTTTAGTCGTTTCCTTATCTTAAGATCAAAATAAAGACCGAGTGCGGCGGCGTCGTAGTGCGCCGTCAGTGTCATTCATATCATAGTATAGCGCGCCGCGGAGTGCCGCCCGGTCTTTCTGGCATCCCCATACAAACCAGTCATACTATGAACGCTGTGACGCTGTGACGTTGATGCCGCTCTAGGATGCTGCCGCGATTGGTCTTTATTTTGACCTGTATACTTCGGCAAAACACTGTGAAAACACCGTAAAACATGCGGTAGATGTGAGAACCGGCTAAATCTGTTTGCAGCGCGTAATCACCGGGCGTTTTATGAGCTCTCTCTCGCCACTCGTTCACTCGGACAAACAAATGCCGGCGCTTTGATGAAATGCTTAAACTAATACACAAACTGTTACGTGAAGTGTTGCTCATAGTGTTGCTACAACTGCTTGGAATAATGAGGTAAAAAATATGGATACGGAGAACTAACATAATAAATCTCGATCGTTGGTTGAAGGACGGTCCAGATGTCAAGAGAATTTTTGATCAGCATGAAGTTGTTTCTGGTGTTTTCAAGATTCCTTACATCACCACTCTAACCTACAGCTGGACTGCTATTGATGGATTGACCGCTATATATGGATATAAGGCTTTCCTTTAAATATGAGCTACTTACTTACAATCCCGAGCCGAGTAGTACAGTAGTAGTAAACCTAAGAGAACGCGACGTAGGTCGGTCGTCGTCGAGCAGCATGCCTCGTTCTTTGTTCGCTAAAACAATGCGACGAAGATAAAACTCAGCGGTTTTGTTCCGGCGAACCATTACGATTGTCGTTTCGTAGTCACCAGTCACTCGCTCACCACTTTTTATTCACTACCATGGCTTTTTTGTAGCTATAAAATGTGGCTAAAATTTTAAAATAATTGGACTGTAAATACTTTATTGGGTCAATGAGAATGAGACTATTGAGAATTTTGGTCAAAATGTGAATAATTCGTGGACTTTCTCTTACAAAAAAATGTCATACATTTCAAATGGCAGATCTAAATTAATTTTATTACTTCATTACTTCGACATTATTATCATGGTGTTCAGCATCCGTGTGGGTTTACCCGAACAGCTACGGCATGCAAATCTATTGGGATTTTAATGCACTCACAGTGCTATATTATTCTCACAAGTGAAAATAAGAAATAATCATATAGTTAGTTCTAAACACTTTCTATAGATGTCGCTGGATCGTCGCTTCAAGACGAGCATCAAGAGATAGAAAATTTGGCATCCATCGGCAGGTACATCGATAGCTCAGTGGCAGAGCGGTGGGGCGTTTACCCACGCGGCCCGGGTTCGATTCCCGGTCGATGTATTACATTTTTTCTATTTCTTATTTTCACTTGTGACGGCATGCAAAGTTTAACATCCTGTATTCTCTATCGTGTATCTTTTGGCGGAAATGTTGCGGAGTGGGGTGTTCAATTCGTAGAAGTTGTTTCGGCTCCAGCAATCAGCCAAGGAAGGAAGGACATCTTTTATTTTTCTCTTTTATCGACGACGCTTCCTGTGCTTTACGTATTTTCTATACAACAGACAATGTTCGTATTGCCTACTCTACTATCGATACATAGTGAAAAATGAAATCTGTTTTTAAGTCTTGGACACTCTTTCTCCTAGCAAACCTCGCAACGGATTTTGACGAATCTTACAGATAGTGAGACTGAAGAGGAAATTTTATACGGGTACCTAGTCAAATGTTTTATTCCCACAGTCCCACAGTGCACTCGGCAATTGCTAGTCAGCAATAAAAAGAAATAAATCGAGTACCTATGAACATTGCGTGGCCAGTGGCTACCATTTCGGTCATTCAGCGCAACCGGCACGTTTGTTCTATCGGCGATAGAGTGATCAAACAAGAGACGTGAATTGCATACCAAAAAATCGATTTATTGAAAGTTATTTGTTCTTTTATTATCAGATTGACTTTTTAAACGCTTCTAAAAGTTAAACGATATTTACCCATAAAAATCTAGATATCCAATTTGAAATCGGAAAAGTAAAAATGTGAACAATCTATCATACCGAATCGGTAATTGTCTTTTTTATTACAATCTTTCAAATAGTTGACAAACTCCATTAAAAAATCTATAGATAAAATCGATTAGTCTTTCGCATCCCTAGATCAAACACTATCGTAAAGCTCTCTACGGTCTACCCTCTCTCGCACTCGCACCGCGCTCGCAATGCAACGCGCCGCGCAATTGTTAGTCATTTGGACGTGTAATTGTTCCATTGGTTGACTGTACACTGTACACATTTGCATGGTACATTCAGCTCGTAACATCTGTGTCGATTTCAGCTAACGTTTTAAAACGAATACGTGTTTGGTCACATTTTAAAATGACCGCTACTTTGTCTGACCGACAGGGAACTGTACATTGTCGCAGAGACATATTCTTTCAATCTTTTTTTTCTTGTTCAATAATTTAGGCTGAAGAGTAGTTATTTATTGTCACACCATGACTGTACATATGGTACATTTATTGATGTCACATTCACTAACTGTACTTCCTGAACTGTGCGTCCATTTCTGCGTCACTGAATAATTGACTCCGTACTGATTGTTTACTCGACTCATTGTGCGCTCGCCATTCGCAGCTCTCTCGTAATATTAACATACATCCATTCCGTGAATGTACAAACAAACACCTGCATTCATAATAACGCCGAGCTCGAATTTGCTTAACAACGGCCACACACAACGAACCTTCGATTGTGGGGTAAATTTGCTATAATGACTAAGCTGGGAAAGTAGTTATTCGAGCGCTAAGCAAAATGGTATTCACCCCGAAGCGACATAGTAAAAGCGTGACTAAGCCGCAGATTTGAGCGCAGCCTGCGTGCGAGAATGTAGTAAGTTTTCTGAATATGGTTGGTCTCGTTAAATTGAAAAATTGTAATGTACGAATTCAGTGATATGTTTTTATCCCACATAATGTAGGTACTTACACTGTTTCAGTGGACGGCCCAGTTTACAGGTGTCACACATGTTTAGGCTTAACACGCTCGTCTAGTGTTAATACGACACTGAGCCTACCGGACGAAACACTTTGCCTTTACATGCTGCCTTATGTTATGTATGTACCTAGTTTTAAGCGAGAAAGGTGATCTCTTTTGTATTATCAGGTTTTATGTATAGTACCTATACGCATAGGTACCTATATTAACATAACCTACTGATATGGACCAATCTAAATATTTGTCATCAAGCTACAGCATAAGGTTAAATTGATAAAATGTAATATGTCGGTACGACCTATCAATGTTCGCAACGCGTTTTCTTGTAAATCTCCTACACCCTAGGGACGAATATCCATAACATGAGCCTGAGCCCGCGCGAAATTAATATTGGCCTCGAAGATCCAGCACCCCTACCTTCATAAAGTAACTGCCGCTGCCGTACAGAAATGTTATGTTTCCCGAGGTTTGGAAATTTTGAGTCACATCACATCCAAACTAAACCCATTTCTTAGATAAGTTAAAATTCTAAGCAAAGGAACTTGGTAAGGATTTCTGCAAATATTCTTTTTTCATTCTTCTTTTTTTCGTATGGGACACCGAGTCCAATCGACTAGGTTAGATACGCGTCATGATGAACCAAAGAATAACGAAGACACACACACACACACACACACACACACACACACACACACACTTGGAACCTGTAAGTACTTACACAGTCTCACACGTTTTAGTTCTCCAAGATTGCAATAATATTTTATTCAGCATAAAAATTCACAAGTTTGTCTGTGAATTCTCTTAAGATTCAATTTTCAAATATAATATTTTCTTTCACACGAAAGCATCTTACGATAGAAAAGTGGAATAATATTCTTAGACAGCAAATAGTGATTTTCTTGCGGATAACTGTCTCGCTCTTTTATTTAGACGTAGACGTTAGAAATAGACATATTTATGCTTTTGCGATACCTATTTGGAATCGAACTCAAAATCAATCATTCAGCCTGTTGGAACATGAATGATTCATTAAATGCGATAGCAGCCGACAAAATACGCCACGATCATCAGAATCATCGCATGCAGCCGTTTTTGCCTTGCTCCAGATTCGGCAGGCTGTGTGCCGCGTGACGTCATCCGCCATTTAATAGTCGTTCAATCGCCTGTCAGCGCGGAGAGGCGAAGTGGAGAGGGCAAGCTGCGTACTGCGCTCGCCGCTCCGCTGTGTTCCCAGTTTGCTCCGTAATTCGTCAGAGGATTTTTCTACGTCACCGGTGAATATGTAGGTATATTCATTGCGTTCTTATGACTTATTATTGCGATACTTTCTGCGTACACGTGCGTCAAACTTTGATTCGTTTCTTCATGAAATATTTAGTAGCTGGTCTTTGATATTTGAATGAGCAATTAATGTAAAATCCTACGCAGAATGTTCACTTAATTGAACATGACCTACAAAAATTCTCGCAAATATAACGATCAGAAATAAATTTTGATTTACAAATATTTTGATTACCTTTTACTTTTCCGTTTCAGGCCCCTAAAATCCTCTAGACAAATTTTCAGGGCGAGCAAACATCAGATAGCACTTGGTGCCTGAACAAATCGGTTTGATCTGTTTACGGCTCACAAAGTTCGGTTCACAGGTGTGAGGAGCCGGTGTCAGTAGTACTAAAGTGCGATAAAGACATCGCTTCTACTAAGTTAACAATACCGCTATAGAGGTAACAATATCGTCTGTTTGTTCGTAGTTTTGATTTAGTGTTGTAGCGGGCCACCCCTAGCCCAAGGTGTTTCGTAAAGACGAGGCATAGTTTTTCACCTCGGCTGAATATCTGTCGACTATGGTCAAACGCATGGTGGCGGTGACACCTCCTACAATAGCATTCCCAAATAGGGTTAACGTCAGACTGCCGGCCGGTCATAAAATATTGCCCAAACTTTTTGCTACATGATTGTGTGTTCTAACAAAACATGTTGCGCCGACCCTAACTGACTAGTGTCACTAAGTATTTCTTGGAAAACTTGCAAAATTTTCATCTAGTCTAGTCATCATTCATTACACATGTCAATGTGTAAGGAATTGCTTTATGTCTCGTGTAAGTACAGACGAAATAACACAACCTCGTTGAAAATATATGGACTTAGAGGTAACAGGTCTGAGTGTGTGCCATCACTCCCGCGGTGTAATGTACGCGACGTACATTCCCGTCACGTGTGAACGTTGCCAGTACACCCGATACTCGTGTATCATATTAATGGGTACATGCTCAATCGATATTGATTCTGAAAGGACCTGTTGTCATGTGACGACTGATGACTTCGAAAAGGAACATTCTTGTAATCAGAGTTACTCCCACTGTTTCCATTGCGAATAACCATTAATGGTAAAAGTGGCTCCAACTTTTCCACAATACCCTTATTCACTATTTTACCTATTCCCTCAATGAATCTAATGGGACTGTTTTAAGGAAAATTTATGTCCGAGTATTGCGATGGGAAATGGGAAAAGTGGGACCTACCTAGGAATCAATTTACAATTATTTGTCAAAGCATGCCTTTACACCTGAGTGCGGTAAAGTCAGACTGACGACCTGTATGTGTGTACACATCAAGTATACGTAGCTACTCGTACACTTACACAATAACCTCAGGCCCATATCCGATAGCAGTATGCACCTTTTGAGCCAGTTATATCTGCGAGCCTTTGACAGCGGTGACCCGGTCCGTGCCTTGTTATTTGGGCAACAGGAGTGTAGCGGTGTAGCGCCGTGTCGGGGCTCGGATATTGGCCGGAGGTGCCTGCAGACCGGAGACTGACGGACAAAGCAAAGAGGCGAAAGGCGTTCCGGTACAGGGACCGGAAATACCTCATCCAATTTGCGAGAAACTTCCAGATTACGTATCTGGTATTGATCTGTTGTTGTTAATCAAGAATGTGTCCAATAAATGTTCATAACGCACCATTGTGGAAAAAAACATGTATCTACGTGCTGTAAAGCTTGTATCCTGGTCTTTATTAATTATAAAGATTCGGGACAGCGACATCTATTGGTGTCGCCGCTGTGGGATGTGATTCAATACTTGTGGGTTTGGTTCTGTTCTGTCAAGATTGGTATGGAGGTTCGGAATGCGGCTGAGAGATGGCGCTATGTGCGTGAAGCAATATTGAAATGTTCTGTTTATTTTCTTTTATATTGTTCATATTTGCAAGTCTAAATAATTTTGGATAATTAGTCTGATAGTTGATCAGCGTTTGCAGTGGCATTTATAATTTTTCGTGGCATTTATAATGATAGGGTGTGTGACTGAAGTGAGGTTGGGTGCGCGAGGTGGTGTAATCTGCTGCCATCTATTGTCGAGTAGCGGAAACTGCAAGGTGTCACTTTAGACAGGGCCCTACTAGGCCTATTATAGTGCCATAGCGACTGAAATACCTAAGGTTTATTCTATTAGTCACACTTTCGGTTTATAGAAAATTGATATATTTTCTAAAAATTCTATAAACCAACAATGAATGTTTAATAATATTGGTAAACCATGATTTACTCAATATACACTAAAAGTTTTCTTGGATGTCAGGATGGGTCGTGGCCCCTTCCTGAATTGGTGTCTGGCAACAAGTAGCGAAACAAGACATTCTAAAAATCTAGAATAGTCGAATGTGTTCTAAAATGTGTATGAAAGAGAGGAGAATATCTTCTTTCGTAATGAGTAGCAGATTTCGAGAACATTATTCTTCTCGTAAGTTCGAAGCTTTTGGTATAAAATAGCGAGCCACACGGCCTGCGGGCAGTTCAGTTCTAATCGTGAAGTCTCCCAGGACAGAAAAGGAATACCTAGTGCAGTGATTGGTTTACCTATCAGTCCTAGTGGAGTCGCGCCGCAGACCAGGGAGTATCGACGTTTGCCTGGTCACCCCTCGATTCGCGAGTGTGTTTGGTTTAAGTGCTTTGAACCCGTGTATGGTGTGTTGTTGGATACAGAGGATGCGTGCTTCAGCGTGCACTGGAATCGGCATTGTGGATGTCGTCGTTGTTGGTTCTTCGTGTGCTGGTGGCTTCAAGTTCCAGATGGATAAGTACAATTCATTCTTTCATTAGAACCCTATCAGCAGTATATATTCCCTATATGAATGTTTAAAAACATATTAATTACCTATGCTTGATAGTTCTGTATTCATTGAAAGCTGATAAGATTCGGAATATGGTCTTATGCTTTGGTTTTTAGTGCTAAGGTCATTTTATTGCAATAACTTTGTTTTGTTGTTGGGTCAAAATGTTTTAAAGAATCTGCGTTCTGATTGTTTCATATAAACTTTATAGTATCCACATCTAATCTTTAATTAGGGAAATTTGGGCTATTTAGTGTGTCGGTAGATAGGTAAATTAGATGTTAGGAATAGGTAGGATACCCTATGATCCCATTACTCTATTCCTTACTTGTCTATCTATCATGCCATATATATGACTTTAATAACCAAATTAATAACATAATTTATTATTGCTATGCGCTACTAGCATAAAGTTCCTGTGTTAAAACTTACATAAGTAGATATGGTTAGGTATCTACTTATCTATTAATTGCTGTGGTCATCAGTGGATAAATTACTATTCTATAATTGCTGAAGCGATCAAGGATTTATTTGATAAAATTCCTGTGGTTAAAACATACTTACATATTGTATCTACTTACCTACTGTTTGGCTTGGCCCATCAGTGGACAGATTTCTATTTTAAGTACTATGGTTGCTGAGCGACTATGGACTTAATTGATTAATGTTTATGAAATATACATAAATAGATATTGTTAAATATCTACTAATTTATTAGTTATGTCCAACAGTGGACAAATAATCATTTACAACAGTTTCTTTGTCTTACAAAGAAAACAGTCTTCAGTATTGGAATATGTCCGGCAGTGGACGAACATTTATTTATAACAATATTTTGTTATACAAACAAAATGTACTTCAGAATGGGAATGTGTCCAGCCGTGGACAACACTTACCACAATAATATTTTATGGTACTTGCTATAATATCTTAGTTAGTACTCTTATCTAAGAATATGTATGGCTGGTAGAATGGATAATATACTATCCTTTATTTCTGTCTATCAAGCATAACTGACATAATTGTCTATTCTATAAAGAATGTGGATATGACTGTGTGTTCACAGTAAATTTGCTCTTACTTGTTAATTCAAGTAAATATTTATCTGAAGTAATGGATATGTTTGGTAGACAATACCTACAATCCTTATTCCTACCCTTATTTGGGTTCTGATGCTTGATTTTGTATCAGTCATCTAAATGACTATATTATTTATAAAATTATTCATGATTGGCCCATAGATGCCTAATAAATCTATGACTAAACAACCTATCTTTAACTACTAATTGTCCTTGAATGTCATGTGACAATTGTAATCTATCATCATCACTGATCTGTTCCAGCTATACTATCATTTTGCATTCGATATCTATGCATTAGCGTTTCTGATCAAAGACCATTTATTCGACCACAGGCGGTCATATGGGTTTTCATAATTGCATCAGCCTATTTACTACTTATATGGGATTTGCTTTTAGCTTTCCCAGATCACCCTTCGGCCTCGCAATGTGAATCTCATATTTAAAGGATTGAATATTCCTTCCCTATCAGACCTCCATATGGATTTGAATAAATGTAGACAGACGTCTTTTGTATAAGTATATCTGGATGTTCAGACCTTCGGGTCACCACCAATATCCTTCAACAGATTTCAGTTGGAAACATGGCATTCAACTGATAATATACATCGAACTAATTTTACTAAACTGATACTAAGGTATCTATTTTGGGTTAGTCATGAGACTAACTATATCAATTCTACATGTACTGCTCCATGAGTATCAGAATCTAAATGATTCCTATCATCTAACCTTCTTCGTAGTGCTTTTAAGCACTACAAGCGCCTAATGGTTTTGGCGCGTCTATTAGCAGAGACGGCAGGTCTCACCATATTTATCCTTCTTCTGGGAAGCAGATAATTTACCGTTTGTATTTGGTGGACGCTCTAATGGTTGTCTTTACAATGAAGTTTTATGCATGAAGAACTTGCATGCGTAGGGCTGATTATGTGGGAATGACCGTGGAGCGTTTATGAATACAGATAGGTATATATTGGCGTGGGCTTCTACATTCCTCGGGCGAAGCAGTGGGGGCCCGTTTGGAGTTCAGTTTCCTGCCCCTTCCCTCTCTTGTTCATCAGAGTCACTTTATTACAATAATTAGTATAGAGATGTCTCATTACCTTTAAAAGAACTTATGGGTTACATATTACTTTATTTAAACACAACGTATGGGTCAATAATTAACTAGACAATCACTCTTATATCATGAGCCATTATTACACTGTGCTTGAGGTATGGGTTTCTATGAAATCTAGAACTCAAGACATGATCTTCATAACAACAGAGGCCGGTGCCTGTAGGCGTATAGTCCTTCATAGGCCGGGGTCGGTTTGTTACAGTGCAAACAAATTACCTGCGTTAATGTTTGATTTAGACCAAAAGAGTACTTAAGTTATGAAAAAGAAATAGGTTAGCAACGTTCCAGGTGTTGCTAACGCTAAAACTCCTAAACCGTGTTATTGATTTTACGTGTGTGACATTCATAAATATCACAAATTAGGGAGACGGCACGCAGGGCGTCATTATGTATCTAACGAATCAGGAGGGGATATAAAAACATCAATAATTCGTGGGCGTATAATAACAGAACACTAGGATGGAATACTTAATATTCAAACTGGTAACTCTTGTCAGGATACTACATTGTCACATGATATCTCAAATTCTCGAACCACTGCCACTATAATGATAAACCACAGTATACTCACTATCACGTAGTCAGCTCCTCCGATGTGCTTGTTTCGGAATATGATTCCTCGTCAGGCACGGTATCACCGTACGACAAGCCGTCCGTCCACAGTCATACCATGCCTCAAGCAAACCAACATTGGAACCTTCAACTTACGTTAACGGGTCTTTACCACATCGGATTCCAATCATGACGGTGATCAACACTGAACACCGTAGAAGTCCTCTGCCTGCAGCCCTGTACGCTTGCAGAGGGACACCGCCAGCAGTAGTCACCATTCTCGTACGATCTCTGCATTTCACAAACCTGATGAGGGTAAAACGATAATAATTACACACACTTCATGATCTCCTACAAATATTCCAAAGGCCACACAAATATAGGGCTCCGCCATCACCTGATGACCTGGTTCCTCCAAATACTCCAGGATTCCTGTGATTTCATCGGATTACGAACGATATCTCAAAAAGACACAGACTAAACCACACTTTAACCGGAACTGTCATAATCTTTACAAATATTCCACTATCCTTTCGAATCTAGGGCTCCGCCATAGCCTGAAGACCACAGATCCTTGAAAGACCCCAAGATTCCCGAGATTTCACCGGATTCAGAATCTAACCTCAGAACGATACGATCCAAACCACACCCAAGCTGGAACTGTCAAAGTTGTTTACTCAGTACGCTGCCTGAGTTCCGTTTCATTATCACAAACGTAGCCAACAATGAACTGTGAGTGAGAACGTACTACAACACCTCCATAGAACATCTTCACTGTCACTCCGGTCAATATTACCGTCTATAGCTTACTGTCCGCAAATAAAGCGCAACGCCATGTCGAATGTTGCCAGCGCTATACGATTTGATCGCTCTCCGACATATCGATATTTACCAAAAATATAACTACTAATTAACAGCGCTTGATATGCGTGACATTTAATTTGCCCTTCCCATAGATTTAATAAGCGGATGTTTAAAATTCAGAGCGTCGAGTTACATCATCGTTACATGATGTCCGCCCGCTCATTACAGCCGCGGGTGACCGGGACAAGCCGCGCGACAACCGCACGACAACCGCGCGTCAGCCGCGCGAGCCGGCTAGTTATGCGTCAATTGCAATTTCAAACTCTGTCAGTTGAAGAACTTTTTTCGTAATTCTACCGTAGCAGGCGTAAAAACTGACTTATTAATTTTCATTCCGGGACTAGGCAACAGCGTTCCCTGTTATGAAACATCTTACTGATGCTCTACTGCGCTCGCCAGTTTGCCAGCCAAGGATGGTGAATAAGGCGATACTCCCCAAAAGAGGGTGGCCTATTTCTTAATTTTGTAGTGTAGCTGAGTTTCCCAAGGCATTCGATAAAAACTTGCAAAAGCGTGGTAGTGATCCGGAAGTACTAAGATTGGATTAGCTTACTTGCTAACACAAACTCGCAGGCACAATGCACCGAGCGAATGAGATGAGACTTTTATTCTACGTAAAACAAGATTAGAACTGTGCATAGCAAATTGACTCTACTTTTTAATTTTTATACTTACTAAAGCGAGTACTTATGTACCTAGGTAAGGAAATACGGAACGCTACTTTCTCTCCGAGTTCAGCGCTAAATTGTTTATTGTGTGCGATATATAGCAAGAGCATTTAACCGTTTTAGCATTTAGCGCGTAGGAAACAACTACTACGGCCATAAAAACAAATCAAGTTTATAAAAATAAACAGGTATCTCCAAAACAGTAGCTATACGAGAGTTGTCGGACTCGGGTCTGCGTGTGATGGGTCCCTGCAGGGCCACAGTCGCCCTAATCGAACTACTCGATAGCAACATTTCTCACCGCCGCCGACGATAACCGTTCCTCTTACTCTAAACCCCGGGAACGGCGGGGATTTCGCGAAACAACGCGGTTAGTTTTTGTAGAAACAATCGAGGTTGTAGATATCAAATACATCGGTTAAAATAGTTGTAGTAATACAGATAATCTTGGAGAATCATAATTACGCGCGTCACTCGCGGAATTACACTGCGGTTTAACAGCGATGTATTGAACTAAAGATTTTTCTAGAAACTACCTACTGTTAATTATTTCCTTGAATAAGTTTCGCGAGCTGTCGACACCTCGACTAGAACAAACTGTAACGAGTTCAAAGTTTGTGTCAATTTTAGATTAAAACTTTTCGGGAACACTTTTGGTGCTTCTTGGTAAACAAAAAGTTGCGCTCAGCTTTCTTTCCGACATCGTTGAATAAACTAATTTAAAGGCACATTTCAAAACTTTTTGATAAACTATCCTATTTTTACGGTCCCATTTTGTAATAATCGATATCAGACTATAAAAAAAATATATATATTGAAAAATATTATAGAATAGAACCATTGAGCTAGTAGCAAATCACGTATTCAATATGTAACTGTGTTGGAAGCGCGAGCGATGTGGGGGTGGGAAGCCGGCCGATCGGAAGGGGAGGATAAGACAATATTGTCCGGCGCGTTTGACCCGCAATAAATATCGCACGAGCGGCGGGCAGCGGGCAGCGGCCGGGTCTGCGCTGAGCCTTGGCACGCATTACACGCGCCTAATGGAGAGGAATGTACAGCTCGCGGACTCCTAAACGACCGAAACAAGTGTTGACAGTTGAACCGCCGCCCGGTCTCGGTCGCGCCGACCGACTACTTCACCCGCCTTTTCCCAATCTCCCTCTTATTGAAACAGATCACGCCGACACCTCCGTCGTCGTATTGGAACTTCAGCGGAAATCCTGAAATAAATTGTGAGAATTTTAACTATTTCCAGCTGCCACGTTCAATTTGTCTAGATTTGGACGCTAACTGACAGTAGGAAAGAAATGCCAGCCATTACAGTTTTCAATTCTAATTTATATCACAGCTTGAGAATTTTAAACTGTTTCAATTCATATTTCGTTTCCACTACGCTATTTATCGGAATATAAAATGGAGTTGTTGGTTTTGTAGGTACTAAAACTTTTTGCGGCTTAAAAGATATTTCACGTTGAAGTTGGTAATTTATTGGACGCAAAGGAATTTTTAAGATTCCAAAAGACAGCTCAATTTCGGAAACATAAATTTTACCGAATAACAGGGCGAACGTAACAGCGCCGTAGATAGCAAATGTCCCCTTACAATAATAAAAGACGGGGGCCATATATTTCCCGAGTCACAGAAATACCGGAGTATTTAAGGACAAACTGAGGAATCTATAAATAACGGTGACGTTAGGTAAGCCGTAGGGGCGAGGGATTGAAAACAGACCTATTGTGTGCCGCTTGACCCGTGCCCTGCCCGCCCGGTTATTGTACCGCCGGCCACGTCGATTATACGGTTTAGAATTGCAGGTCATAAATAAACTCGTATTTCTTTAAATCCCGGGCTAAAACGTCTCCGCGGAATTCTTAAATCCCTCGGTTTCTTAAACCCATCGGGAGCGGATCGCAGCCTCGTCGTAAATAGTCTCGGTCGGAGCTTTGCTTTTAGCGGTGGTTGGTTTTATCTCAACCATTATCAGCTGAACGGCGGCGATAGTGGCGATAGCTAGGTGAGCGGACAAAGCCGCTGCCGCCGCCGCCGCCCGCCCGCGACGCCCCGCGACGCCCCGCGACGCCGCGCCGCGCCGCGCTGCGCTTGACGCCTGTCGCCCCGAAGCCCCGAGCCCGCTCCAGGCCCACGTTTTTGCTCGTCTTAATGGAAGCTATGTTTTGCTTTGTGGCCCCGAAGTAAATTTTGCTTTGTAACGAAAAGCGAAACTTCACGCCAGATCCGTGCTCGATAAAATGTTAGGTTGTTGAAATGTTGCGCCGTCGGTAAAACACGGTGGGGTGAATTCGTATTTAATTTCCCATGAGAATATCAATGTATTCAGCATGTCTTTTCAGATAGGAGTGACAGTAACGTGTGTTACAATAAATCGCACCTGTCAGGCGGCGCCCGAACGAGCCGCGTCACAAATCTCGTCCCCTTCGCCGAAATAAAATTGCGATAAAACCTATCGTCGCCCTCGCCTTTAAAATAGGTACACAGTTCACACACACAATGCCCGGACATTTATTATTTAGGATCAGCGCCGATAATCGTGGCCATTACCCGATTTCTTTAGGAGGGTGCCTCCCCGAGTCTCGTGACGGGGTTTAGTCGGAGTCGCCTCGGTCTCGGTGCGCGTTATTCTTGGGGGCTTTAGTGTGATTTCATTTGGCTCGGGTTCGGCCGGCGCGGTGCGGTGCGGTGCGGCGGTGCGGCGGCGGCGCGCTATCGCGCTGCGATCGCGCGCGGCCAGCAGGCAGCAGGCGGCGGCGGCGCTGGGAGCGGCCACATCTGGCGCTGAAGCGGGTGATGTATGGACGCGGCATCCCCTCCCCCCCTCCCCCCGACCCGCGCTATGAATCACCGGAGCGACAACATTACCAGGCCCGCTTTGAACTTCATAATTCGGATGACGGATCGCTGTTTATTAAACGGATCGTCTCTCTACATGCAAATGAATTCGCGTTTTATTCTGGCATAAAAACGTTTGCCCCAGGTCAAAGTTAATAAATGAAATCCACTTTTCCGGGACAAATTGCTTACTCACTTATAAAAAAGTAGGCGAATATTTCGTCAAACTTAAAAAAGTGAAGGCAGGTAGCTATTTTGGGAAGAGTAAGTAGGTAACTAAACGGCCTCGCATTATTTTTTCGTAAAATGTCGAGTGGTAATCCAGTCAATTGTGTCGCACTTCAGTAAAACAATAATTTCGTGACATTTCTAAAACTGGGAGACAGCAACGTGACGAATCTTTCTTAATAATAGCTCTCTATTCGAAAGTGCTTTGATTTATTTAGAGGCACTTACTTCACTTAATTTTCTTTGAGCTTTTTATTCTCGCAAATTCAATTAGTTGCCACCTATCTGCTTACGCGGACTTTATTTTTAAATTTATTTCAATTTTCAGAGTAAATCCATATCAAAGAATGTTGAGGAGAAAATTTAAAATGTGACAGCGAAGAAGCAATTTCCCTCAAGGCATGACGGATGACGTCGCCGCTCGCCCCGCCAGCCCCGCTCGCCGCCTGCATGCAGATCCTCGCTCGCCTCGCTCACACGCGCTGCGCTGATCTCTGCACTTTTCACGCTGACATTTTATTCCAATGTATCGTGGAATACGCCCGCGGCACTTCGCGTGTATCGGCTGTTACTGAAAACCGAAATTCATGGAATTGCGCATCATGTCATTCCTCATCCACGAGCACTAAACAAAGGGTTTGAGTTAGTTAAGGCGTTTGCTTCTGCAAATTGTCATTGTGGGCTTTTCTTGACGGTGGGCGCGGTGACAAAGTAACCGGCTTCGGTTTACGAGCGCACGCGAGGGTTTATAGCCCCCCTCCCCCTCAAGCGCATACCGCACCCCCCCTCGACCCGCTCATCGCCGCACCCAATTACAACGTTTATTGCGCCGACCATAAAATAGACTTTTATTCGAGCAGTAATCATGTATTCATACGCGACATTCTCGGAAATCACTAAAATGTAGGTTCCGAGTTCATTTCTCAACAGTTTTACTTTGAAATGCAGTATAAGAGAAAGAAGGGGGTGGAAGCTGTGATCTAGATTTATATGAACCTCTCGGCTGTGAAGTTTATTTTATTGTGGCTCTTTTTACTGGAGTGGATACGGGGAAGCGAAACAAAGAAGTTTATACTGTCGTGAAACGCGTGTAACGACCAAACGAGCCGCGCGGAACGCAGTTACGAGCGCTAAGTAAGCAAAACTCTAGCTTTATTATCATGTGACTAGTCCCTTGCAGTTCTGAAATGACATTGACCTTAGATTGTTCCTCGTCGTCTAACGCGATAGTTGGTATTCCATTAGCCCGCGCAGGGGGCGCAGAGGACAACACGCGGTAATAGAGGCGTCGAGACGGAACCCGGAAGCTCTCCGTCCCGGCGGTATTCATTAGACGTCGCCTCGTCTCAAGGAGCTGCAACGAGGGTGGAGGGTTAAGACACAGGGTAGTATAGGAGCGGTATAACGTGTAAAATATCTGCAATACGAACCAGATTCTTATATGGGTAACCCGCCTGGGAAACTCAAAATTGTGCCTCCAAAAACTACACATGCAAAGAATGCATACAGATGCCTGCTATATGGGAATTGGAGCTACTTACATTCAAAGAACTTCCAGAATTTATGCTGCTGTTATTATTTTGCTGTGAGAAGTAAGAATGCCCCTGTGTTGCACTCTCACTCGTCACAGTGTGAGCCAAGAATTAGTGCCGACTTGCCAACGAGATTAGCTCCCCTCGACACACTGACGATATTATGCACATTGACTAATTATACTCCCATTTAACGGATTTACTCCCCTCACTATCTCAAAGGAGTTGAAATGAACCAACTTCTCAAAACCTACTTAGGGACTTAGCTTTATCATTCAAAAGCAGTTTACGTGCCGACAGCAATGCACAACTGGAAACATATTGTGCAACAAAGGTGCTAAGCGGGCGATCGCGAGCGCAACTTCGCCCAAACTTCCTCCCCGGGGCCCGAGTGCGAGCTATTTCCCGAACACACGCTCCGTTACGGCAACTCTTTGTAAAATGTAATAATGTATCATTTTCTCTCGAGCTCATTTCATTTGTAGTTTGCTCGTCGAATTTATCGTCGATATCGGGGCCGGTGAACTTGCAAGTTCACGCATGATTACAGCCACATTTCGATGTATTACTTCTAAGAACGCGTTTGAAGTAGGTACGCCCGCTATTTCCGGGAATGATTGGCGCTGTTCGAGCGGGCTGCTTATGGGATTGTCGTATCTCTCGGGGAGCTAGTGAAGCTGCGTGAGGATAAGCGTTTCAATAACGTCTATCAGCGGCAGCGGGAGGAACGCGCGGCAAATCCGGGGAAATCTCCGCGATGAGCGCGCCGAGATTTGCCTTGAGCACAAGTGTTGGTGGAATCATTTTTTATATTAAAAAGTGGTTGCTTCATTCTACATTTTTGTTTTTGTCATAGTTGGAAACAAAGGAAGTATAATCTTTTCTAAAAATTATTTTACCACGTGTACGAGAATTAGATAATACACATTAGTTAGATATTTACCGCTCTACTTTCGTGACTTGGCACACAGCGCGAGCTGTTATCGCTATTACAAATTTTACTTTCAACGACGGCGTGGAGAAGCGCGAGCTGCGTTTATTCATATTTAATGGACGCGAAGTGCCACTGAAACAAAATGACAGACAGTTCCTAGAAAACCCACTGAGAATGAGAACCCGTTTGACACTGAGATATTTCATGAATTCCATCCAACCTACTCGCACGATTATCTTGAATCAATTTAAATAAGTAAATAGACACCATTTACGAAGAAGTTGACTTACTGTTATTACTGTCTACTCATGCAGGATTTTAGTTCGTGAGTAATTCTACATGCAGGTGTGTAATTTGAATAGTTGATATAGAGTTTGAGCCTTCTTTATTGACGTCCATTGGGTCGAGGCATATCATCTTCTATTATGCGTATATCTGCAGTTCAGTCGGCTTGATCCCTCAAAGTGACTTTGCAGAGGGCATGGAACCATTGTAATTGCTACTTGTCCCCAAATTTATAGGCAATTTTGATACACTCAATTTGAGATGTATTGTGCTAAGAGCTTCAGTATATTACAACGAGATGAGTTGACATTCGCCCGACCTCAGAATGAGTCTACATGAAAAAGGCATTGAAGCCACATTGATGTCTGTGTAACCACTTGTCCCGTCGTCGGCAAATTAATCAAAGGCCATTCACCTTTTGTGTTACGTTATGGATGACTGTGAGTTTTTGGATTTCGTTTTGAAAGCTTCAGCTAAGGTTTGACTCTCTCGAAGGCCTAAAGTGAGTAAGATATATGTAGGTAAGCAGATTACATGTGATTAGTTTGTTTCTGTCATATACTTGCTTAATGTGATGTTATCAAGATGTCATAGGTATGAGCCTGTTTTTTTTTAATCTTACAATCTTAATACAATACATAGGTAGGTTATTTGGTTCAACCCACGTACCTAAAACCAGAAACCAATTTCCATTACGTAAGCAAATGTTAATTTGATTAGAATACTGAAACAGTGTCGACGATATGTGAGACACGATTAATCACGACGACATTTTATTGGATTGAAATCAGTTCATTTGCTTCGTACGGCTTCTCAGATCAGCCCACATTCGTAGTGTATTATTGTAGGGTTTCAATTATATGGTTGATGTAATAGAACTCCTTTATTAGTATCGCAGCACCAACACTGGATACCAAAAAGTTAAATTGTTCTGATGATATTCTATCCCTGGCTGGTAGCGGCTGGATGGTGAAAACGGGAGTTTGTGCTTTATGGCGTACTCCGGGAAACGCCTACGTTCAAAAGAGCACTGCTAAAAAGCTGATGTGATGTGAACCAGTGTGAACCTGACAAATTCCTCTAGCACTCTAGCTTATCTAGTTCACGAGGTAAAACCTTATGGCAAACAAAGAAAGGGACCCAGATTATTCGTAGTTCTAATTGAATTAGTGAGTTGGATCGGAAAAGTCAAGCGAAGCGTACTGCGGGCGTCGACTCTCGAGCGTTGGAACCGTGCACGCGGCAGCGGATTATCCGCTGGTGACAACTCTTAGACTAATTCTATTCTAATAGGTAATACTTTATTAATCTAGGGAAACCATGTTAAAAAAATTAATGCCGTATTAGAATATTTAAAATGTTAAATGATGACACCTAATTACTTGTTTCGCATGCTCACACAGAAGCAGGCGCGAATTAAAGTTTGAAACATTGCATCTGCTCTGCTACCAAAGAGCATCTGAAACAGAACAAATGTAGAGTTGAGGCACCAAACCTTCAAAAATACTTAGATGGTTTTAGACAGGTTACATTTCATTCGCAATTCCATCATACTCCGTCACTCCATCATACGATACGTGAACCTGTAACTTCTAATGTGTTCTCGTTCTCGAATCTGGATATATTTTGAGAATACGAATTTCGTCGGATTAAAGCGTAATGAAATTATATTAGGTGTAGGTTCGGGGGCGGTATTACAGCTGATTCCATCCGATCGATTGCATCGCGATTTAATAACAGGCACGTTACAGTACGAGGCGAGCGAGGCGAGCGAGGCGAGCGGGGCTAGCGGGGTGAGCGGGGCGAGCCAGTCGCGCTATCTCGTGTTTAGGGGTAATTGAATCAAAACGCGCCACCGTTACGCCGTCTATTTTCCGAATATTCGCTTCTGTGGCTGTACGAACGTGTTTTTTTGGCTGCTCATATGTGGGGTAAAATGATTCCTTTTGCTCTGAAGTTTCAGCTCGGACACAAATATTATAAACTCCAACATTTGACTTAAGTAAACTTGGAAAGGATGAAACAATGTTTCTTGTTGGTTGTACTCACAAAATGTTACATAATGAATTCCCCGATTGAAGTTCAAATAAACGCTCGGCCACACCGCACGGCGGAAGTCAGAGCCGGAATAAAAAACCAGAAGCGGAAATTAAAAGTTGTTCATTAATCGAGACAGGCTGGAATCAACATCCCCCCCCCCTCGTCTCCAGCCGCGCGATATTAAGTGCCCGGTAATTTATTCTGCCTTCGAGAAGCTCATTTACATCGCTGCTTATTAAATAACCGGGAATGTTTTTGATTTACCACCAATTAGAGCTCCGGCGCGGCTCCTGGGCTATCATCGCGGCCATCGCAGGTTCAGGTATAAAATGTGGTTCACAACGCCACGCGGCGCGGCTCTGAAAAATATGACCCCGTCGCAGATATAATTTGTATTTCTTGCGGTAAGCTCGTGCCGTAGTGATCTTGCTTTATGACGTTTTTCATACGTACGTGTTGTCTAGTGAGCGATGTAATAGCAGTTTCGTGTCATTTACTCATTTCTAATCTCGTCAACTGGAATAATTCATCACTTTTGAAAATGAACAATCACATACCTACCGCTATTATTGAAGGAAGGTAAAATATTTTCAGTTGTCGGTATACCAAACGCTACATACGCAAATAAACACAGATGGTCACATTAAACAAATATTGCTGTGGTGATGCGTTGACATAGAAATCACATCAGCTGGCCTCAGGCAGCCTTTCATTCACATACCATTTAAAAATATTGCTCAAAAACCGTAACCTAATTTAACCAAATAAACCGCTTCATCTGAGGCCTCATCATTCAAAGCTCCATACATACAAAAGTCATAAAAAGTGTTTAAGCTGTGCCATAATTCATTTCCGGCGCTCATTAAGCGTCGCGGCGCTCTGCGTCGAGCTGCGTCGAGCGTCGCGCTGCTTGAGATGTTTGAATAGTTGATTGCGACAGCGCTTACATTCCGTGGCTGAATGTTTTAAACAGATTTGCAGGAAAAGGCCGCAAATAATTGCAGAGGACGAGTAAATGCGGCGTTTATTGACGCTTCCCAACAAGTGTACGGGGAATGAAAAGATAATTTGCTTTTGTTTTTAGGTCAGGCCAGATTACGTGCAAACAAAATCAAGTCTCCCTTTGGAAAACTTGACTTTGATGTGCTTATGAATTTGTCGAATTTCCTCGATAACTCTAGGATCGCTGAAACAGATACGGTATCACCTGGGGAAAGCATTGTCCAAGGGAAAGCAACATGACAAGAATTATCGAAATTGTTTCATGCGTCTTTGAAAAAGAAATCAAAGTAAGATTTTGAAAGAATTTGATTGTAAATAGGTACTATAACGGAACCTCAGGAAGTAAAATGAAGGAATCCTAGTCGAAAATAGACCCAGATATTTATATTTGTATGGTATTTGGTGATATAGATAAAAACACGTCTTCTCCGATAGCACCGCACACGTTTGCCGCTTCGTTAGAGAAAGAATATTCCGCGGCTCACACCGGCTTGATTTAATTTCATGTCCAATAAAACTCGGGCCGCGGGGGGGTGAGGGCGGCTTGCGGGCGCGGGAGGGGGGCGGGCTAATCTCATTTGGTCGAGTTCTCGCTACGCGCACCGATTTTGTTAAGAGAAACTGCTTTTATTGCCGGGATGTCCGCGCTATTGGCCTGAGGTCGGGAGTACCGGGAGTACCGGGAGTACTGGGACGAGGCTATGCGGAGTTTACGGCCGAGTTAATACTGCACTCCGATCTAATGCCGCCACTCAGCGCTGCTCTGTGGTCTTGTGGTTTGAATCTCGGGCTTTCTATCCGGAGGTTGCGGGTATGGTTCCCGTGGAAAACCTGGGTTTAAGTATTTTTTTTCGTGCATAAGCTATTTTTACTGAACAGGTAGAATAAAAAGATTATTCAACGAAGAAACTAAATATACTTACTTCGCAGAAAAATCTTAATGAATTTATGTAGTGATCCCAACGCTTCCTCTGAAAATGTTATAAAAAACATTTTATTTCAAACTTGAAACACGTGGATCATCCATTCGCAGAAAGAAGTGGGTGTATCTTTATTTCCGCAACGGACCATATACCACAAGAGCCATCGCTATAATAGCTCGGTATACGTTTACCGGTTCACTCCGACAAATTGCCTTACATAAACATTTGGTCCTTTGATTCAGGTCGTTCCCCGCTCGATGCCTCGTAAACGGTTTTCAGTGCACCATTCCGATAGATATTTCGGTATTCATCAATTTCGTATTGGATCTTAAACCGTTTCCGTTTGCTCTGAACGCCAAAAGCAAAAAGGGATTTTGTTTTCAAGTTTCAGTTTATTGTTATTTGACCTAGAGACGTTGAAGGTAAAAAGGCCAAAGGGTAATATATTTCGATGTCGTTCTTGTTTTCCCCTTTGAATATCAATTTCTGTTGCGTAGGTGTAAAAAAGAAATTCTCGGAAGGAAAATTCTTATGAAAAATACCTCAAATTACAGCCACCGCGAAATATTTGCGTCTGTTTTCAATTCCCTTCAGAAGAGGACGCCATAACTCATCAATCGATATGTCAAACGGATCCGGATCCGTACAAGAGCCGATCCCGTATCTCTCACGATACTGGATATGTATTCAAATGGGCCCATCGCTCACGTAGAGGGGCTACGGCACGGGCTACGTGTCGTAGCGCTCTGCTACGCCGTAGCAGCGTAGAGCCCGCTGATTGGATGCGTGTCGCTGGATAAGATCGCATTCTACTGATTGATCGAAGCTTTTAGCTTCTGATCGATGTGGGATTATCAGTTTTGTCTAAAAAGAAGGAAGTAACGAAAGTAGATAATAGAAATTGTCCGTAAGCACTCTGATACTTTCTTTACAATATAGGCATTAATTTAAATTAGCACTTTCTTCATAAGACACGATATACACTTACAAAAATAGAAAGTTGTATTTACGTACAAGTTCTCGTGGTTGAGAGTCATGTAAACATAACTGCGGTCCTTTCTCGTCCGGGCGGAGTAGTTTATTCGTACGTCTGGCAACACTGCTCGTTGTCCGTTTATCTAAATGCATAATGAAGTACCAGGGCAGCAGGACCGCCGGAAAATAACCCGCTTAAGCAGTTCCGCCCCCCTCCACCCCCGCCTGCCCGGCTCACCCCCCCGCGCCCGGAGCAATTGAATTAGTACCAGAGAAGGTTAGCTGCTGAATTTGTTCGCAGCTACGTTGTTGCAGCGGACATAGAGCAAGTTTATGGGTAGGAGCTGTACGAAACATGAAGCAATTTACTTGGCTTTCCTATTGTCACATAAAATAAAACTTACTCATAAGCGCTATGGTTTCAGATAGCATTCTACAGAAACCAATATCTCGCACAAAACGTCTCTTGTACCAGGAGGCATGGTCATAAAGTTATATTGAAATGCCATATCTTAGGCAATTGCTGTTTTTCGAATCATGGTATTGTGGGTGGTCTCGCTGCATCGTCAATTCTGCTTTGTAAAAAAACGAAGTCGTTCCTTAACTCACTATCTCATATAACAAGAAAAAAACCTTTGTAAAAGTAGTAAGAAACTAAAATTGTACCCAGCTGTTTGTGTTGCTCTGTGGCGAGAGATTTTCATTACAAGCTTATTTGCGCTCCTCAGTTCAGTCGTCTTTGCATTATCGTACCTCCTCGAGGACGTTTCCGCTAGGAATGCTGTCAACGTGCTTAGCGAAACACGGATAATTTGATCCACTGCTGAATTGCACACTGCTGCAAATGTTTGCCCCGAAACATAGAGGGTATTTCTTGTTAAAGTAAGACGCAAGATTATTGAGTCGTGTTGCAAAGATGCACTGTTTGTTACAAATAATTTTGACTTCTTAGTAACTAAGAGAACAAAAAGTAGAAGACGCAAAGTTAAGAAATATAAGTGATGTAACCTGTACGCGTTTTCTAGGTGTTATCCAAATATGTAATCTGATCCCATTATTCAAACAACCCGTCAATCGAACAAAGACCTTCGACCTTCCGCCGCCGTCCACCGCACCGGGACGCTCGCTCTAGGGATGCTTCCGGAGCGGCCCTTCACACTTCACACTTCACACCCGCTGATCATACGAGATATCATCGCACTGCTTTAATTAAAGGCAACAATCCCGACGAAACTGATCACTCATTCCGAAATCCTGTTCTCTGGCGCGTAACACAAGGAAAGATTCAGTCGACTGTTGCGATATTAAGATATAAAGAGATGTATTGCTGCTTGTTCATGGGAATAAGTAAACCCAATCAGGTCAGAAGTAGCAATGTACGGCGAGGAAAAAGAAGTTGTCGAGTAAGATCAGTGTAGAGTTCCTCCCCGGGTATCGGATCGCCGCAATCCGCGCTTTCATGCGGTATCTGTTGCTTCTTTGAACGAACATTGTTTATTTTCATCTCCCAAACCACTCATTACTGTTCGTGCTCTAACCATTCCAACGAGTTCGATTTCTGAAACAAAAGGCGGGAAACGCGATACTGTGGCTTCGAAATTCCGCCGTAACAACTCGTATTGAACTTCGCAAAAAGAGGTGGAGGAAAACATGAAATTCGATCAACAAAAATAACGACGTAGATATTTATTTCATAAGCGTATTTCGTTCCCGTGGTGTGATGCGACATAATATAATATCGTTGAGAGAAATAAATCTACTTACGGTTTGATATGACGGAGCAAGTTTCCCCGAAGCCGCGAGTTCTCACGAGTCGCGAGTGCGCGGAACACGACCGCCTCGATGTAGTTTATTTTTACTAGACGCAAGCAGTTAGCTTTAAGTTTTGTTTCTTGTAGTTATTACGACATTGATGTATCGTTTATTCCACCGATGCCAAGTTTCTTGTTCAACATAAAGTAAATACATCCCAAACAACAATCATAAATAATAAAAAAGCCGGCCAAGAGCGTGTCAGACACGCCCACAAATAGGGTTTCGTAGTCAACGTTTAAATATCAGGTTTTTCAGCATTACAAACTTAATTTGTTGCTGGTTTGTTAGCAGCAGTATGATGACCAACCGCAAATAGAAAAACTCAATTTTTTCTGAAACCTTTAAGGGTACAATATCCGTTATAGTTTTCATTGTAACTTCAGGTTATAAGCTATATTCCATATTTATTTAAAATTTTTAGCGTTTATACTTTAGAAGTTACAGCTGGAACAAATTATGGGTCAAAAACGCCCTTTTTAAAAGCAAATATCTCGTGACAGAAACATTTTAGTGACTTTGTTTCAAAGAAACCTCACCTTAGTTTTAAAAGACCTATTCAACGATACCCTACTCAATATTACAGAAGAAAAAAAATTTTTTTGCCCCCCTTTCACTTGTATGGGAGGGGATCCAAAAAACATTTAAAATATTTTTTTCTTAACATTTCTATATTTGGGTCAACACGATCTATCTTCTCACCAAATTTCATGTTCATAGCTCTAAAACTGACGAAGATATGAGGGCGCGGCATACAGACAGACAGACAGACAGACAGACAGACAGACAGACAGACAGACATGACGAAACTATAAGGGTTTCTAGTAGACTACGAAACCCTAAAAACCACAATGAAATATGTTATTATCTGGGTCATCGAGGAAAAGGTCTCTTACTTATTATTACATATCAAAGCAGCGCTACGGATGTAGTAAATTTGTGGAACAAGTTATGAGTCTACTGTGTATTATTATAATACAGACAGTACCATACGTCCTGTAGTGCTGGCTTTGTATAACTCTGACCTGAAGAGAAAGTATGTTAAAAGGCATATTAACAGGCCACTTGACGAAAAGTGGTCTTAATAGTGTAGGTAGGTACTTATGCAAGTAACTCTATGTAAATTTAATCTGCCAATAATGTCGCTATGCCGAAAACCAAAATTTTATCTACCTACGTAGCTGCGTCAAAAATGATTGAATTACGATTTCCATGTTTCGCTTTCGCGCAAACGTTATTATTTGACGGCAACACAATCAAAACACAAAGCCTTGGGATACGTCTCTTGCAGCAGGAGGCATGGTCATAAAGATAAATGAAATGCAATATCTTAGACAATTGCTGTGTTTCGAATCATGGTACTGTGGGTGGTCTAGCTGCATTGTCCATTCTGTTTTGGTAAACTCCGCCTACTAGCAGGTGATTGAACTAAAAATCTGACACCAGGGTTTACGGGGTATTTCTTTAACTCACTGTTTCACATAACAAGAGGAAAACCTTTGTGAAATCAGTAAGCAGCTAAAATTGTACCCAGCTGTTTGTGTTGCTCTGTGGCGAGAGATTTTCATTACAAGCTTATTTGCGCTCGTCAGTTCAGTCGTCTTTGCATTATCGTACCTCCTCGAGGACGTTTCCGCTAGGAATGCTGTCAACGTGCTTAGCAAAACACGGATAATTTGATCTACTGCTGAATTGCACACTGCTGCAAAGGTTTACCCCGAAACACAGAGAGTATCTTTTGTTAAAGTAAGACGCAACATTATTGAGGCGTGTTGCAAAGATGCACTGTAAAAGATGATTTTGACTTCTTACTTTAAGTTACTATCACTTAAGAAAACAAAAAATAGAAGACGCAAAGTTAAGAAATATAAGTTATGTAACCTATACGCGTTTTCTAGGTGTTATCCAAATATGTAATCCGATCCCATTATTCAAACAACCCGTCAATCGAACAAAGACCTTCGACCTTCCGCCGCCGTCCACCGCACCGGTACGCTCGCTCGAGGGATTCTTCCGGAGCGAGCCCTTCACTTCACACTTCACACCCGCTGATCATACGAGATACCATCGCACTGCTTTAATTAAACGCAACAATCCCGACGAAACTGATCACTCATTCCGAAATCCTGTTCTCTGGCGCGTAACACGAGGAAAGATTCAGACGACTGTTGCGATGTTAAGATATAAAGAGATGTATTGCTGCTTGTTCATGGGAATTAGTAAACAAAATCAGGTCAGGAGTAGCAATGTACGGCGGGGAAAAAGAAGTTGTCGAGTAAGATCGGTGTAGCGTTCCTCCTCGGGTATCGGATCGCCGCAATCCGCGCTTTCATGCGGTATCTGTTGCTTCTTTGAACGAACATTGTTTATTTTCACCTCCCAAACCACTCATTACTGTTCGTGCTCTAACCATTCCAACGAGTTCGATTTCTGAAACAAAAGGCGGGAAACGCGATACTGTGGCTTCGAAATTCCGCCGTAACAACTCGTATTGAACTTCGCAAAAAGAGGTAGAGGAAAACACGAAATTCGATCAACAAAAATAACGACGTAGATATTTATTTCATAAGCGTATTTCGTTCCCGTGGTGTGATGCGACATAATATAATATCGTTGAGAGAAATAAATCTACTTACGGTTTGATATGACGGCGCAAGTTTCCCCGGAGCCGCGAGTTCTCACGAGTCGCGAGTGCGCGGAACACGACCGCCTCGATGTAGTTTATTTTTACTAGACGCAAGCAGTTAGCTTTAAGTTTTGTTTCTTGTAGTTATTACGACATTGATGTATCGTTTATTCCACCGATGCCAAGTTTCTTGTTCAACATAAAGTAAATACATCCCAAACAACAATCATAAATAATAAAAACCACAATGAAATATGTTATTATCTGGGTCATCGAGGAAAAGGTCTCTTACTTATTATTACATATCAAAGCAGCGCTACGGATGTAGTAAATTTGCAGAACAAGTTATGAGTCCACTGTGTATTATTATTATACAGACAGTACCATACGTCTGTAGTTCTTGCTTTGTATAAACCTGACCTGAAGAGAAAGTATGTAAGAAGGCATATTAACTTGACGAAAAGTAGTCATATAGTGTTGGTACTCACGCAAGTAACATGTTACCATGCCTATTATATCTGACCTATGTTAATTTTATTTGCCAACAATATCGCAAGGTCGAAAACGAAATTTTATCTACCTACGTAGCTGCGTCAAAAATGATTGAATTACGATTTCCATGTTTCGCTTTCGCGCAAACGTTATTATTTGACGGCAACACAATCAAAACACAAAGCCTTGGGATACGGTCCCAATAGGATATTACTAGCGGCGTCACCGTGGGGCAGGCAGGGCAGGCGGCAGGCACAAAGTAAGTATTGGCTAGCCCCAATCCAGAAAGCCGGCTTCATAGAAACGTCACTATCCTCACACAGACATACATACGCCGTCGTTTACGCGCAATCTCGAACCGGGTCGAACCGGCTAGTAGCGAGTGTCAACAGCGTTCGGTGCGGGCGGACGGCAAAATTACGACTCGCAAGTGCCAATATTTTTGTATAGTATGTTAAAGCCAATCTCTCGTTAGGTCTGGGCAAAACGCGAGATTAGAAGACTGCGGTTTAGGTGCTCAGCGACTAAAGGAGTGTTCGTTTGATATAATGTAAGCAATGTACCTAAGTATGTTTGACCAAGGTACGGCATATTGAATGTTTGGAAAAGAAAGTAGCAACCCTAGAGTGCATAAATGATCTGAAGAAGGGGCGAGCAGCTGTCCTTCTATACTATAATATAGTATATACAGACACCATATCTTTCCCGTGGGTGTCGTAAGAGGCGACAAAGGGATAAATTCATTCAGTGATTTAATCCCTGGACGAATTTTGCAATCGTATTGCAACACCTTGCATTGCGCTCACCTACCCACCTGCCAAGCGTGGTGAGTATGGCACATACCCCCTGACTAGGAGGAGGCCTATGTCCTTCTGTAAATTCTCTATTTCGTACGGCAGGGCAGGGCAGTTACAGGGCAGGCGGCAGGCAGGAAGCGACTGGAGCGGGCGACGGGCGAGGCAGCGCGGCCGGCGACTGTCGCACTGCGGCCCGCGGCGGGGAGCGGGGGGGCACAGGAGGACACAGCACAAGTAAACCAACTGATCTGATGGAGAAGAGTGACATTACAGCCTCTTTAAATTCAAATAGGAGATGTCTTGAGCTGAAGTCAGTTTGAGAGTGATTTAAACCGACGAGCGTCAATGAAAGATTGATGAAACAAGTGCGTAGAGATAATCTCTGCCCATCCAAAAAGAAGTGCTGTTCTTTTCGCACGCGATCTGATGGCTAGCATATGTAATACAGTGTTTCGCTTTCGATTGCAATCAAATCGCGCGCGGAGAGTACGTATGTCTCTAAATGGAAAGCTGATTTTTCTCCTTATAATCTTTTGCACTCTTTTTAGGCATATTCACGTCGTTGTTACCTTACTTACCGATGTAATGTATTCTGTTTGATTACGAGCCGATATAGTTGTACTGTGACGTAGTTGCGCTGGAGGGGGGATAGCTCTAATTGCAGCTGCACCAAGATGTTATTGGTGTTTAATCCCCGTCGATGGCTGTAACGCATGACCGCCGGGCCCGGTCGACGGTCGTCGGCCTCGCCGTGACAAGTGAGACCTAGTTTTTCCAAGTCGCCAACGAGCCCGATGAAAATTTATGGCCAAATTGTAAATTTCGCTCTTTAACTGCAATTTTGGTGTTCTAGAAAGCTGAAGTTTTATCAAAATGGTAAAGTTTGTGTTACTTTGGACTCTTAGTTTTGTACTTGGTTTGCTCACAATGTTTTGAAATAAGTAATGAGAAAGTTTTTAAGGGTTAACAAGTCACCAAATGAAATGCCGAAAGGTATATTTTAGTCTAAAGAAAGAGGAAAGCATATAGGTAATACAATTTAAAATCTAAGCCACCTGCCACTCATCTCAATAGCAACGAGTGCAAAACCTGGCTAGATCGACCAACAAAGCAATGCAATGCTCTGCAAGTGAGCTGTGAAAGTTAGCAAACTGTTCGCGGCTCAGCGCGTGACGTCAGCGCGGGTCGTGCGACGTCACGCCTCATTGCACCGCGCCGCGACCGCGCGCCGACCGCCGACTGCAACCGCACGCCGACCACCGACTGCAACCGCACGCCGACCACCGACTGCAACCGCACGCCGACCGCACACTGCAACCGCCGACCGCAGACCGACAGCCAATCAACTCCCACCCGGGAACTTAGCGCCGGCGAAAGCTTTTAAACTTACATCTAACAGTCAGCAGAAACTATAGGACTTGAAGTAATCTGGGGAATTCCTACATGCTATTTTGTCATGTATTTAACACTTAAATAATAATCTATATCTATTATTTTAAAACAGGGATTCAAACCAAAACCCTTGATCATTGAGTAGACGTAATTAATCAAATCAATCATTTAAGTATTTATGTGACATGGCTGACATTCGTAAAACATATTCGTGTACTTCTGTGCTCCAATTCATAATGGCGTTCCCAAAGTCTCGTACATTATTTAGTTTACTGTGTTAGTATATTATGTCATGCTATGTGTTGTGTACGAACGGCGACTGGTGTAAATACGCAGAGTCATTATCGCGTCGCGAGCTCGCGGTGATTATTTACCTCACTATTCCGTCTCGTACACTACATCACATTACCGAGATAGCGATACCCTCCCCCCCACACCCCGCTACTACCACCCACCCCCTCCCACGCCCGAGATGCCGTATCTAAACGCACATGCAGATAATGCAACACATTGTCCCACCTCGGTCCGCGTCAACGCGACAAAGCGATGCGATTTGATAACGTCGCCGGACTTGATTGTGATACATTTGTATCAACGAATGATCTATCGGGACACAAAATGATACATGCATAAATCACGCTTTAATCCATTGCATGGTAGGCAGGACGACAATGACCGTAAAACTATAGTCGATACGTATCGTCACATCTGACAAATATTTTAGAGGCGTTTTAGAAATGTTGCATGCAAATTAGTGATGATTGAAGGTTAACCAACCTGGACCCCGGTACTTTAGCAGTCATCGCTTCAGCTTAAATGCTGACCAAGTGACTATAGTGACAGATTGTCTGCCCTTTGCTTAAAATTATAATACTCATGAAATCATTGAGTCGATTAGTTGCCTCTTACGACATCATTCGCGGTAAAGTAATTGGTCGATGGTATTCTAAGCCGGCATCACATAACAAATCGAAAATACACTAATATTCTGATGTGACACACGTGTATAGTTACATGAGTATACGAGTACTCTAATTCGGATTAATGTGTGTTAATCCGCCGCTAATCTTCTCGCATAGTACGAGCGCCGAATTAGGGAAGTTGGGAACGGCGCAGTATCACGAGTTCTCGTGAAGGGGCTCGACTCTCGATCACGAAGTAAGGATTGGTGGGCGCCCGATACAGAGGGACAGCTACAAGGAAACGTCGCTACACTCACACACACATCTACACGCCGTCGTTCACGCGCGATCTCGAACCGTTTCGAACTGGCTAGCAGCTTTCGCTGCGAGTGGACGTCCAAATGGCGACTCGCAAGTGTAAATATTTTTGAACAGCGTGTCATAGTGTAATTTTGATTTCATGTAAGTAATGTACACACAGCAAAGGAATAAGCTACACAGCGCTACTCCAAACAAATTGAAATATTATAATCTCTAATAAAAATAAATCTGTTATGAAAATAGAATCATGTAGAAGGAGTCATTTTGTACTAAAATCAATTTTAAGAATTATAATCATTTTAATTGAAATAAAAATATTTTCATTCGTTTCGACTACCCCTGTTTGGCTTATTCATAATGTGACTGTACCTAAGTACTTTTGATCCAGATACCGCGTCATAATATCTGAAAGAAAAAGTAGCAACCCTAGAGTGTAGGTATAAATGATCGGGAAAAGAAACGTGCTGCCCTTCTGTAAATTCTCTATTTTGTGTCTCGATCCTTAATAGGGTTTTCGAATGACCTTTCAGGATTTGTTCGCGCTCTCCGGGGGCTCATTACAGCTGATGTGATGTGATATACAAGTGAAGGGACGTCGTGTGTCGTGTGAGCCGCGACTTGAACACGAGGAAACAAGATCACGTCATGAGCTAATTAGGCAGCCCTACACCGCACCGGGTGGGCTATAAGCGACATAGAAGGTCATACTACATAACATATTTCGCAGTTACTCAAATATAGTGAGTAATTAAGTACTACTACGGCCACAATAGTATACTGTTGGACATGGGCCTTCCCCAATTGATGGGTATTGCCATACTCATAACGCTTGGTAGGCGGATTGGCGAGCGCAGTGTAGGTAAGGTGTTGTGCTTGCAGGGAACGCTGCTGCCCATTCCCTTCATCCATCCCTTAGTAGCCTTGTACAAAACCCACAGATAGAAATGGGTTGATGCTATTTTAAGCTGTCACCAAATGGCAAGTAACACAACATTCTAAAAATCAGCTTGTAATTTCAATTCATTCATCAATTTGAAATTGAAAATTAGCTAAGAGAGAGAGTGATATTACGTATCATAAAACTGAGATGCTTTTAAGCATGTTTTTTCAGTTGACTGACTGCGATTCATATTCACAGAATTGTAGTAGGTATACTTAATTTAGAAATTCGCAACATATTTACGACAAGGTATTTAAACATACACCGCCTACGAGAAATTTATAATTACGTCATTAGTAATGCTTACGGTATATTTGAAGTTGAAACGTGCGGCTCGTATAGATCCACTTAATTAGATAACTGTCGTAAGTCACATAACTTAGGTTAAAGTTAAGGTCAATGAACCCAGTATCTTGAAAATTGCCTAACTTTCTTACCTAACCTCGACAATAAGGTTTGAGAAACCGTTAGACTATTTGTATGTTTTCTCCAACACACGTTGAACTTCATGTTGGAATGAGTAATTTTTTCAACTTGTTTTGACTTACGCACTACCAACAACTGACCAAATATATTTCTGTGTCATCCATGGGGATGATCGATCCAACTGCCCCTTAAATAAGCGTTCTCACTACACCGTAGAGTTTGTTGCCTCTACGAAAAGGTTAATTATTTTGTTCGCGAGGCGTCGCGGCGGCGGTCGAATTAAGACCCGTCTCTAATTAATACTTTTAAGAGCGTTGCAGGTGGTGCCGGTGTTGTAGACGTCTGCCAGCAGAGCTCGGCAGCCGCGGGGCTATTATAGAAAAAGTGCCCTTTTTAGGACTTCATGCACCGTAAAAAAAAATATACTGAGTATACTTTATTAATATTAAAAATCAGGTGCAAGAACATGGCGTAAAACTGCTTCTTAAAAAAATTACAATTTAGAGTTCTCATAATCCCAGGCAAGGTATCAGGCCTCTGACATGGTTGTGTAACGACCGCCATTTATGTAATTAACACACAGCAATCGGGATTGTCGGCATTTTGTTCGAAGCACGGGACCATCTTTTTTTTCGGACAATTAGATAGTTCAGTCTACAATATCCTAACTAGACTAGAAACTAATTCACAAAGTGATAAATATCAACTTCGTGAGTGAACCGAATGTGAATTAAACCCGGAAAATCTTTTGATTCGCAGGCAATCGCTCTACCTCCCCTTTCTTTATACTATGGCCCTACCACTGCGCCACATCGGCTGTTACTATACTCACTATGCAGATGAAGTTAAGTTTACTTACCTACAACCTTTTCGTAAACACCTCAAGTGGCTATAAAACTGGTATAACTTGGGATTAACAACGGTTTTATAATGTTTTACACCCTTGTCATGACTTCAACTGCTATAACAGTCCAATCGCCGATAGTTTATTAGTTCGCAGCTGGAAAGTTTATGAGGTCACAGCGCTCTACGACACCTCCACGGCGAGGGCAATAAAAACTACAACAAGGAAAGTTACGGCTAAATAAAATAGTTCCGTTTCAGCAAGATTTAGTATCTCACAAATTAGGTGAGACGCCTCTTTGAAACAGGATAAGAAAATGGTTGCGTTCACTCTGTAGGAGGCAGTTGGCAGTCTCTGGCTGGCTGGCGGCGGGACGGGACGGGGCAGTGCAGTAATTGCTGCGACGACGTCACCGGCCCCGAATGCCAGTAACTTGGAATTATTTTCTCATTGTAATTGCAGCTCCAATTTCAACCTCGACAGTAGAAAGAAGGAGCAGTATTTTTCGGACACGCGCTGTAAGCCACTGTTTAGGCCCTGCCCGCACAGTAGCTGAAATTTTTTTCGCGAACCCGGTTTTTTTACGTGGTATTTTATTTTTACGAAAAATCAAGCGAATTTTTTCCGTCAGTGCGAAAACTTGCATAAGATTCGCTGTGTAACAAAAAATGAGAAAAGCATTCGGGCGAAATAAAATCGCTGTGCGGATAATATGGAGCGGTAATTTGAAGTTTGAAGGCATTTACGATATTATTTTCTAATTTTTATTTTTCGCGTGTGTAAATAAACATGTTGAGTCGTATTTCCTAGAGTCTCTAATATTTTTCCAAATCTCTTGTTTCCTGTGTTTTATCTCCTTTTGGTTCCACTAGCCAAGCCAATACGTTATTCTGGCTGTGTAACGTGTACTGTACCTTGGGGGAGAAGGTGCAATTAAAGAGTGGCGGTGCAATCTCGTCCATCCTCCGACGATCATTAACATTATCTTCACGGTCTTCGATTACCCCCCTCCCCCTGTTCCTCTACCTCATTCGTCTCTCTTCTATTATCGCATTGGTGAAGTCTCAATGGAGTTCCGAATTTACAATTTTATGTGCAGTTAAGGTCGTAAAAACCACTACGGTTTGAATGAGTTGTTGTACCGGGTTGATAAAAAGCAAGTTAATTACAAACTTAGTAAATATTAATCATTTAATTACTTAGATAGGTAGGTATTCGCCTAGAAACACAAAGCATAATAATTTCACACACTCATAACAAAAATGGTGGTGACTTTTCAACAGCTATTTTCTAAAAAAATACTTCATTATTCTGCTTATTAAACCTGACATGTTATAACAATGTGTTTAATACGCTCCGCATAAGATTATCTCGGCTGATGAGAAAAGCCGTCATAAGCACACCTTGTAATTTGCTCCATAAATGCTTGCACCTAACTATTGTTACAAAACAACAAATAAAACCGAATGGGGTCAAGGTACTCATGAAACTGAACAGAACAACTATCCCCATAGAACATGGGTAAAAATACGAAAAGAATATTTAAACCTCTCATAGAAAGTCTAACTCGACCGAGTCAATTTGTATAGGAGGTCCAAATATTACTTACATATTTCGTCTTATATGGGGAAAGCTGTTCAGTGTCATGACTTTGACCTCTTTTCGGCTAATTTGTTGTTCTGTAACACGCAGTATATGTAAAACTTCAGTAGCTATAGCTACATAATTACTCTGCTACATTATCCCGCCGCGCCGGGCGACCCGCGGCCCGCACAAGTCCCGCGGCCGGCTCAGCTGCTCAATTAACCGAATGCTAAATTTCGAGCATATTGTATTCGTCGCCGGATTCGATTATGATTAACACGGTTTCCTACTAAATTGGATTCCAAAATTCGGAATTGTTGTAACATGATGTTAGGTCATTATTTAGATTTTACCACATGTTCGGTGCAACCGAACACCTTTGTCACGCGGCTCGATGCCGCCGATCATACATAATTACTTTTTAGCTTTTAGTGCATTTTTCGGACTAGTCCAAGCCGGGCGTGCATTCATAACATTTAACATTGTAATTAACATTTGGGTGAAAATAAACAGTTAAAACCATCCCAGTGCGTTCAACATTTAACAAACAACACAAACCACACAACCACCCCTAACATTGGTCCTTCGATACGTTGTTGGACTATTGGTGAGCAAAGAGTGTGTTAGCAATCGGTTTCCCGGCCTTCCACAAGCGGATCTCACCGGGGAATTGAGAAGGTGCTCAGCATACTCAAAGCTTACCAGGAAATCCAGCAAAACCAGCAAAACATCACCGGGAGAAGGGTGTGGTTTACAACAAGAACATTAACATTGATGATAAGACAAGATGGAAGAACTTTTAGCTACACAAGCGGATATAACAGAGAGGATTGGTGACCTTTTCAACAGTTTTAAGAGGGAGAACATACAGAGAAGAAAGGCTATTGCAGCGAAAAAACTGGAAGAGTTGAAAAAATTATTCGACGATTTTCATGCAAACGACCTAATTTTACAACAATACGAGGATAAAACAGATGAATACTTTACAGACGAATACTACGAATCTACGAAGACTTTTTATACGGAAGTGAGCACATACATCAAGAATTACATAATGGGGAACAAGGGGAAAAGTGAACAAGGTAAGAAGACGGGAGAACAAACAAAAAACGATCGTGATCAACAAAAACAAGAGGAAGACGAGGATGTGCGAAAAATGGAGATGATAAACAAATTGGATGAAAAATTCCGTAAACAAGCAGCGAATTACAAAGCATTCGACCGAACAGTACGTAACATTAACATTGAAACATTAAAGGAGAAGTGGGAGTACGAAGATACGCTAAAAACGTTGGAATCAAGGTGGAAAACAATTGACAACATGCACTGGGAGATAGAAAGTGACTTGGTTGATGGACGAGAAAGTAATGAATTAGAGTTTTTATACAACAAATACGAGGAGAAATATAACAGTTTAAAAAAGCTAATTAACTCGAAAATGTGGTCTGAAAAACATAGAGAAAAATCTACGCCGCAATTGGAAGTGCCAACATTTTACGGAAATTACAACCAGTGGATGTCCTTCAAAGACTTGTTTTCTGAAGCCATCCACAACAATACTTCTTTATCTAACGCGCAGAAGATGCAACATTTAAAAAGTAAAGTGCGTGGCGAAGCAGAACGACTCATACAACATTTACCGATCGGCTCTGAAAATTATACAGCGTGCTGGGACATACTGAACCACCGCTACAACAACAAAAAACTAATTTTTTCGTCACATATTAATAATCTTCTAGAATTACCAACAATGAAGCAACAATCAGTGCAACAAATCAAGCGGATGCATGATGTGACCCAGGAGTCTCTCAACGCAATAAAAAACTTAGGCGTGGATATCGACACGTGGGACCCTCTGATTGTGCATATTCTGGATCAGAAATTGGACACCGATACCCACACTGAATACAAAGATTCACTGAAAGATCGAAGAGAACTGCCAAATTTGAAGGAATTCCTGGAATTCATAGAGGGAAAGTTTACATCATTGGAAACAGCTCGCCGTAAACCTGAAAACATACAACAAAAACACCCTGTATATGAACATCAGAATAAAACGCAACAAAGTTCGTCGTCGAGGAAATTTCCATTTCAAACGAGCAATTATTATAACAAAACAAGTCAACCAATTGCGAAATCAACATTTCACGCGGCTACAATAAAATGCCCACTTTGCAATAACCAACATGGCCTCTACAACTGCAAGAATTTTCTAGATGCCTCGAACGAACAGAAACTAAAACATGTGAAGGAATTGCAAGTATGCATAAATTGTTTGTTTTCGCATGGAAACAATAATCAATGTACATCGAAGCAAACTTGTAGAAAAGCGGGGTGCTACAAGAAACATAACACCATCCTACATGATGCAATAATGAAGCCACCAACGAGCGGCGTAACTACGTCCGACGAACAAAATACTCACATTTCAAAAGAAAATGGTCAACAAACCTTGTTGGCAACTGCATTGATACGTGTAAAGGGAGCTGATGGTACCTACCATAACATGAGAGCAATGATTGACCCGGGAAGTATGGTCAATTTGATATCAGTCAAGGCGGCGCAACAGTTAAAGATAAAAAGAGAGAGATGTAGTGGAACAATTATCGGAGTAGGAGGAAAGGAAAACAGTGGGAAGGGCAAGATGAACATACAATGCCACTCTATCTACAAGGACTACTTTTTTAATACGGAAGTAACCATCATGACAAATCTTGTTGGAAACTTACCTATCTTAACATTTGATAAACCAGACTGGAGTGTACTAGAAAACAAACAACTTGCTGACCCGGAATTTTACGTAAGCCGACCTATAGACATATTACTGGGAGCAGGTATATACGCAGAAATTATAGAAAACGGAATGATAAAAGGCGAACAATGGACTCAGCCAAGTTTACAGAATACATTGCTGGGTTGGATTGTGTTTGGAGGGGCAAAAACAAACGATAACTATTGCAACGTCGTAGTTCACAACATTGAAGACATCAAAAAGTTCTGGGAAGTTGAGGAGATTAGTGAAGAATCAAATCTATCAGTGGAAGACCAGCAATGTATAACAACTTACAATGAAACAACGAAGAGAAACGAAGACGGAAGCTATGTTGTCAGATTACCTCTAAAGGACGATATTGAGGAAAAATTGGGCTCATCAAAACAAATAGCTCTAGCTCAGTTCAAAAGTTTGGAGAAGAAATTTCAACGTCAGCCAAAATACGCAAGTGATTATAAAATCTTTATGAATGAATACAAAACAATGAAACATATGTCGCCGGCGTGCGGAAACGAGACACCTGAGTACTATGGAATGCATCACGGCGTCGTACGAACTGATGCTTTAACAACACAACATAGAGTGTTTAACTTCTCACAAATATCAAACTCTGGACTTAGCCTCAATGATTTGATGCACACGGGTCCTAATTTACAAATAGATATATGGAGACAATTTCGCTATGCATTTACGGCTGACATAGAGAAGATGTTCAGGATGATTTGGATCCATGAAGAAGACCAAAAATATCAAACAATATTTTGGCGAGATGCAATGAATAACCCAATACAAACCTATCATCTGCGAACTGTAACATACGGGACTCGAGCAGCGCCATTTCTGGCAATGATGACGTTGCGAAAGTTAGCCGCAGACGAAAGATCAGATTTTCCTGAAGCATCTAAGGTTGTCGAGAAAGCTTTTTACATGGATGACCTGGTGTATGGAAGCGACAATATTGAAGAAGGGAAGAAACTTATTTCCGACTTGGATTTACTTATGAAAAGGGGACGTTTTAATCTCAGAAAATGGTCATCCAATGAACCAAAACTATTAGAAGACATCAAAACACAACGAAACAAATCAGATGATACAACATTTAACTTCAAAACAGACAACATATCAAAAACATTGGGATTATGCTGGAATTCTACCAATGATACATTCACATTCCAATGCAACATACAAGACAACAAAACAAAATTAACTAAACGATGCCTTCTCTCCGAGATATCGAAACTATTTGATCCCTTGGGATGGTTAGCACCACTTACGACAAAACTAAAACTATTATTTCAAAAACTATGGAAGAATAACATGAAATGGGACGATGAAGTATCCGATGACGTAAGCAAAGAATGGTTGAAGATAAAAGCGGAACTTTGCATTGTGAATCAATATGAAATACCGAGATGGATCTTATGTAACAAGAATGACGTCATTGAACTGCATGGCTTCTGTGATGCCTCGCTCGATGCTTACGCAGCAGTTATCTACGCAAAAGCCAAGGGTCAGAAAAACGCAGTGCTAGTCGCCGCCAAAACAAAACTTGTGCCTCACAGAAAAGCTATAACATTACCGAGATTGGAGCTCAGTGGAGCATACCTATTATCAAAACTTATGAAGAAAGCAAAAGAAGCGCTATCACAACATGAAATCGAGATGTACGGTTGGTGCGACTCTCAAGTTGCATTAGCTTGGATACAAGGGGAACCAAGCAAGTGGCGGCCATTTGTGGCGAACAGAGTGCAGAAAACTATACAAGAAATGCCAAGTCAGTGTTGGCGTTACGTTCGATCGACAGAGAATCCTGCTGACGCTGCAAGCCGAGGGCAATACGCGCAGCAACTAAAAAACAACACGCTTTGGTGGCAGGCACCATCGTGGCTTTCAACATTTGATGGGAAGACGCAAGAAAAACAAACATTCACAACAAATGAAGAGGAGAAACAAAAACAAAAAAAAACAAATGTGGTACGGGAACAAGAAAACATTATAGATAACTTATTGAACAAATACAGTACGATCAACAAAGTAACAAGAGTAGTGGCATGGCTGTTGCGGACATTTGCACCAAGGCGCAAACAATTGCCTAACTTGCTCACATTACATGAACTGTCCGCTGCAAAACAGCTGATTATAAAACACGTGCAACAAAATGAGTTCAGAGCGGAAATCGAACAATTGCAAAAATATGGTATAGTGGAGACAAAAAGCCAGCTACGGAACTTAAATCCTGTCATTAGTGAGTCTGGACTACTTCGAGTTGGTGGGCGTTTGGAAAACGCAAACTTGAACCTGGAAATGAAACATCCAAAAATAATACCTCGAGATAGTCGCCTAGCAGAGTTGTTAATCGACGAGGCGCACAAACTTACCTTCCACGGCGGTCCTCGTCTAACTACGGCTAAGGCTCAGACTGCAGTATTGGATCCCTGGTGGCAACAAAGCGGTGAAGAAACAGCTGCGCAACTGTGTAACCTGTAGAAAAAATAATCCGACGAAAACTTACCAACAGATGGCTGACTTACCAGAAGCCCGCACCGAGCCCACTGCGCCCTTCTACCATACCGGGGTGGACTATAGCGGATTTTACAACATCAAACTAAACAAAACAAGAAATGCAAGGTCCACAAAAGGATATGTGGCCCTATTCATATGTATGGTCACAAAAGCTATACATTTGGAACTTGTGACGGAGCTTACCAGTTCAGCGTTCCTGGCAGCCCTACGCAGAATGACGTCACGGCGTGGGACGCCCGGACACATGTATAGTGACTGCGGAACAAACTTTGTCGGCGCGAACCGAATTATACAAGAAGAGTATGAAAACTTGAAGCAATCATTTGACGATAACTTTCTGGGCGAAGTGGCCAGTATGAAAATTGAATGGCATTTTAATGCACCTTCATGGCCCAGTGCTGGGGGTCTCTGGGAACGTGCTGTACGAAGTCTCAAATTTCACTTGAAAAGGGTGGTTCGAGATCAACGTCTAACATTCGAGGAATTTACAACGATTTTGGCACAAGTGGAGGCGTGCCTGAACTCAAGGCCGCTGTGTGCCATGACTGAAGATGTGGAAGACCTTGACTACTTAACACCGGCACATTTTTTGACTGGGAGAGCTGACGGAACAGTAATCGAAACAACCGAAGACGCTAGAACAAGGTGGCACCTAATACAACAACTTTTTCAACAAATATGGAAGAGATGGAAGCAAGAATACTTAACACTACTGAACGCAAGAAACAAGTGGTTGACGCCGCAAAGAAACATACAAGAAGGAGATCTCGTAACAATACAAGATGAGAATTTACCCGCCGGAAAGTGGCCCATGGCAAGGGTTATTAAACTGCATCCTGGACGCGATGGACTCGTCCGTGTCGTGACACTGAAAACATCAAACGGATTGATAAAACGACCCATAGTGAAGCTATGCATTTTGCCACTGAAACCAACAGACACAGAAACGCGTGAGAAGAAAAGAGACAACACTACAAAGGCACATAATACAAAAAATGCGTCGCACTCAAGCACTCAATAGTCATGGCTATTTTATTCTTTATGTCACTGGTATCAAATTCGCATGCTTACCTAACAAGGATAAGTGACAATCAAACATTATACTTCGATCCCGTCGCAAAAATGCAGCTTCTCAGAGATCACTGGACCTTGGTGGCATACTACAACATGTTTCCTTATTGGGAGGGAAAAACTGCGCTAGATAAAACATTAACATATTTAGAGAAAACATGCAACAAACTGGAAACAAACGATAAATGTAATATGATTACGCCGCAGCTACGACACGAGTACACCGAGTTAGAATACTACAACCAGCTGTTGCTGACGCAACATTTTACCGAGCATTCCAGACAGCGGCGTGGCCTTATCAATGGAGTAGGCTACCTAGCCAATAGCCTATTCGGAGTATTGGATCAACGCTTCGCAGAACAATACGCACGAGATATTGCGCTGATTAAGCAAGATCAAGCACATCTTAAAAACTTATGGACGAACCAAACATCAGTCGTAGAGTTGGAGGATAATCTAGTGAAGAGAATGGAAGAAATTACATCTAAACAACATAAACTTGTAAACAAACATCTTATCAGTCTCGATAAGGCTGTGAATACACTACAAGACACATTGAATATTGTAAACATTGAACAAGACATTACCCTAACCGCTATGTCAGCAAACAGTCTATTACAAAAGTTGAAAACTATTCAGAAAATGGTTTTGGACGCACTATCTGATATCTATCAAGGACAGTTTAACCTGCACCTGCTGACACCGCAACAATTGCAAGATCAACTCAACATAATTTCCGGTCTATTGACTTCAGATATAACATTACCAATTGAGAACACCTACAAAGACTTCTACAAGATATACAATCTTTTGAAGATAAGAGCACGAATGACAGAAGATTACTTTATGTTTGAAATTAAGATACCACTCATGAGCCGAGATGTCTATGACTTATACCACGTCATATCAATTCCGAAGCCGTATGGAAAAGAAACAATATCTATAACTCCAACTTCAGAGTTTGTGGGTATCAATTTACAAAAGGACAGCTATCTTCCACTCACTCAGGAAAACTTACACCAATGTGTTACAAGAGACAGTTCAACATATTTATGTGACTCACAGACTCCAATATTCAAGATGAAATCAGATAGAGACTTATGCATTTTGGATAAAAATAATGCCTGCAAGACGAGCATCGCCGCGTGCAAAAACAAGTTAATAAGCCTGATGCGACTGAATACATACTTATATTTTTGCTGCGAGCTCTGTCAATTGCGAATATTATGTGGCGCTCAAGTTACCGCATACCAGATGACGCGGTCTAACATCATAACTATAGAAGAAGGATGCGTAATTAAATCTAATGATTTCACGATTTATGGACATAAACAACAACAGAGTAAAATAAACGTTACATACGACATACTGAAGACTGAGGTAGCACCAATAAACCACATAATAAATATAACAATAAATAACGAATTAGAAGACGAAGAGATCAACAAAACGGAGGCGGAGCGCAAGCAGTTGCATAAAGAAATAGAACTGAAACTGAAACAGATGCGACAGGACGAGATTTTTGAGAATGAAGGTCGAGTATCAGATCACGACATACACCATTATTCGGCAATCTACGGAATTGTGGGAATACTGCTACTGATTGGATTGTGGAGAGCGTGGCGTCGGGTTCGTAGAAGTTGGACTGCACCCTCGCCACCCCCGGCGACAATTGAGACTGCTCCTGTAGCCCAGCCTCGCAGACATACTTCTCAACAGCGTGACGTATCCATGGCTGAATGCGAGTTCGAGTTGCGGGACTTAGACAAAAACAAACAGAAGCCAGTTTTTCGTAAATTAGTATTTAGTGGAGAAACTCCGTAAATAGTTTATTATTTTTCTAACATTTTGTAACATGAATGCACCCCCAGCCTCCGGTGGCGCTCCTGCGCCCCTCGGGAATATGTTCGGTGCAACCGAACACCTTTGTCACGCGGCTCGATGCCGCCGATCATACATAATTACTTTTTAGCTTTTAGTGCATTTTTCGGACTTGTCCAAGCCGGGCGTACATTCATAACATTTAACATTGTAATTAACATTTGGGTGAAAATAAACAGTTAAAACCATCCCAGTGCGTTCAACATTTAACAAACAACACAAACCACACAACCACCCCTAACACCACATCTATATTTTGGGTCAATAATGTCAATATTGTCCATCAACTCATTCAAAAAGAAATGCTGACAATATTCATAGAAAGGAAACATATAAACAAAACATGAAATGTTGAGGATAATTATGGCAAATCTGTTATTTCCGAGCGATTCGCTGGCAATCATTACTTTTCGATTATTCTTTGATGGGGAAACAAGGAATGTTCGGAACCAAATCAACACCATATAATAAATTGGCACGATAGGTCGTCCCCTGGCGAGGCGCCGCGGAAGGGTCCCGCGTGATTGCAGCAGGATAACCCTAAACCCGGCTAATCTCAACGCGAGGGAGCGAGGTGAGGGGCCCGTCAGCGCGCGGCACGCGATGTGTTGACGGCTCTATTCATACGGCTGCCGGTGGGTGACAATGACTCATTCATAACATAAGAGCACCTTTATACCCATTGTAATTCAACAAAATCATAGCCTTTTCACAAAATTTACCCCGAAATAAGCGCCACCAGTAAATATGTTACCGACAAGCACCATGTTACAACGTTGTTGGGCCAATATTAAACACTATAATTTAGTTAGCAAGTAGCGCGTGTTGACATCGCTTGCGGTGGGCGGGGGCGTGTCACACACGCGCGGCCGAGTGCGGTCGGTGTCGGCCGGTGCGGGCCACTTCCGCGTGTGAAGTGCGCACATTACATCCAGTGACAACTCAATTTGCCGCGCGACATCCAGCGCGCCCCTTCCACCGCCCGTTGAGTTCCACCTGAATGGTACAAGTGAGCTATTTACACTATCAACCATAGAAGGTAAGGTACACGGTTGTGAATAATTTTGCGAATTGTATTATTGTTGAATAGACACCCACCGATGATGTCAACATTTAATCTTTGATCACGGAGATGTTACAAGTTGATATTAATTTAAGATATCCATCAACTCATTATTTACTGAACTAATTGTTTTACTTACGAGTAGACAAACAATTACACAAATTCTCTGTCTAATATTTCGTTATATCCAGGTGATGGATGAAAGGGGTGGATCCGTAGAGCCGGCGGCGTCGCTGGCGCCGCGTCGCGTCGTGAGGGTGAAAATTAACTTTGATGCTCCCCTCGCCATTGATACCGCTTCAGTCCCTGGAGCACCGATAAATTACGGGCCCAGTTCGGCGCTCACGCAATTATACATCCGCACCCTCCTGAGCGACCCACACGCGGGAACCCTCCAGCGCCCGCGCCCGGCGCTCGCGAGACGGTGCCGGGAACAGAACAGCTGATGAATACTAACGCAGCGCAAGCAGCTCATTATAATTTATTGAATAGACTTGCAGCTTCCGAAATTGTCCTCGCGGGACTTCGGCGGCATCGGGGTTAATAGGATCGACGCAGATAGCGGTGATTAGCTTCCCCCCCCCCTTCCTCACCACCGCACTTCGCTTATAATTCAGATGAATCACACCCGGCGGTATTACGTGGCGAACTGGCGAACGCCCCTTACAGACACCACTCCAAATCCCTATTCTAATTCAATTCGTCCAAGTATTGAATTAGTCCAAAATATTTAGATCAGACGGAGGCGATAACAAAGCGTGATTTGAGTACAACGAATACAAAGAGGCCAATATCCTGTACACGTGTCGGGCGGCGGGTGATTGCGAACAGTGCACACTCATTGGCGCGTAATACAGTAAGTATCGGCTGGTGCCAATCCAGAGAGCCGGCTTCAAGGAAACGTCACTATACTCACACAGATAGGTATTCACACGCCGCCGTTTACGCGCAATCTTAAACCGATTCGAACCGGCTAGTAGCGAGTGTCAACAGCGTTCGGTGCGGAAGGACGGCAACATTACTACTCGCAAGTGCCAATATTTTTTTATACTATGTTAATAGTATATAACGTTTAATATAATGTAGGTAAGTTATGTCGGTAGGTAGGTAAGTACGTTTGACCCAGGTATGGCATATCAACCCTAGAGTGTAGGCATAAACTATCGGAAGAAGGGGCCAACTGCCCTTCTGCAAATTCTCTATTTTGTGCTGTCGCCGTCTCCGTGCTTCGTGAGGTACGCGACACGACGCGAGACGTGTCGCGCGTGCAGATGCCGGATCAACCACTGTTTGTGCGATCAAATTGAATCCAAAGCGCGGGATGATCCGACACCCGTTCACTTGCACTCGCTATCTCCGAGTAATGAAATGTACCAACAAGCACGTTCCTCTCACCGAGACGAAGCACGTTACATAATGCGCAATAATGAAAGTCTCAACAGAAGATGAAGGTATAGACTCTGCTATCAAAAGTACTTTCGTGTGATTTTTCAGCTTTTGAAAACATATTTTCCATTTCAGTGTACTGTTACAAAATACATCAGAAATTATGAAATTTAAGCACAAAGTACACATTGTTTTCCGTAAGTTATTAATAGACCCGCAGTTTTGTGGAACAACATAATATTAAATACCTCGTATTCTAATAGTATAATAGGCTTAGGGCTTATTGTTATCGTTTCGTTGATCGGAAAACATTATGAAAGATGCCAATCATTTAAAATGTTGGCAGAGTATTTCGGGAACAGCAAAAATAAAAGTGTTTTCTCACCGTCATCGTTAACCCGCTGACGGGACGGTGAGGGCAATAAAGTTAAACAAAGTTAATTTGTTTTCAGGCGCTGAAGTTCCACACCGATAACAATAACATCATGAGTCCCTCTTGAGGGGACCCGTTCCCGCAAAGAACCGTTGCCAAGATAAGCCCCTTAATAAGGATAGAAGATCGTTTAATATTTCAGAAACAAATTGACCAATAAAACAAAAAGTTGTGAAGTCTTGATTTCCTCGGAGCTCCAACTTGTTCCAAGTTTCAATTGTAGTCGGATTGTTTTTTAAAGTATTTTCCGAGTGCGTCCCGAGGGTCGTGGCGGGGGTGAGGTAAGGAAGCGGGACCGGAGGGAGGGGGGGGGGGGGGGGTTCGATAAAGAATCGCCGCTTCGTTACGGCGCGCGTTTCATTTGTTAATCCGGCGGAATCTGGAGACGGCGACTAATCCTACGTGACGGACGCGCCGTGTTTATTTTATTCCCTTTTCTGAATTTATCGCGCGCCGTCGCAGCCTCCAACCGGCCGCTAAGTTTTAAATAGAATTTGGAAAGTTTAAATAAGTTAGTGAGTTATTGCCGGGGTAACTGCCGCCGCGGCCGCCGTTACTCTGTCAATACTGAATATATTGGATTAATATTTAGGAGGGAAATAACGGAATAAATATAGCGCGGGTCGAAATATCGGCGGCTTGCGGTCGACTCCCAGCAGACTCGGAAACATTCTATTATGTCGGCAGCAATATTGTAGCTACTAACCATACCTATTTAAACATTTCAGAGAACTGCCTGAACAGCAGTTAATAAATGATTACCGAAACGGAAGTGAAAATTGGAGTACCTAGTAACAATATTTCCGTAACACATGACGTTATCAGTTATTCTATCTTTCGAAAATTCTTAACTACAACAAATCGGTTCCGAGGTGCTTTTCCACATGTATGTAGCAGCTTACGACGTAGCCGTAGCGGTAGGCTGCTACGCTACATGCTACGACGACGCTACGAATACGAGACCGGACGAGACATCTACCAAAATAGATTATGATTCATGTCGTAAGGCTCATTTAAAATACTCATTATTCCGATAAGAACTCAATTGCTACCTAACCCTTTCAGCAGCGACGGGAAATTGCGTCACGGCTCGTCCTCCGATAAACGGAACCCGCAAATCCTTACAATATCCAATAGCGTAAAAGAAACGCGCGAAATTAAATTCCGAAGCGTAGTCATTTGTAAAGAGAACCGTCGAAGAACCGCAGAGCTGAGCGCGGATTAGCCGCGCCGCAGCGCTCCCGCAGCGCGCACGCAGCGGCTACGCAGCGGGGACGCATGACGCAAGATTATTGAAATCTGAACATTTATTATTATCGTCGTACAAGGAAAGCGCCTCGAAAATACTCCAAACTGGTGCTTTTATCCGCCTCCATCTATCCCTTTTCAGAGACTCGTGCCTGAATAGAAATTGATTACCGCTGAAAGAATTCAAAACAATCTTACAGCGGAATCGGAATTGATTTCCCAAGATACGAAATAGAAACTCGCGGCGAGGATTCAATATGAAACAAACAATATTACGACGAATGGTCTAGTAGTTCAATCGAAAATTGAATTTCAATGTCACAACAGTGCAGATGTAAAAATTATCGAGGCTCAGCGCGATCGTTGGCGGTGCGCGCGCTGCGGGGGGGTGCCTGCTGCGAGGGGTGGGGGGAGGGGGAGGTGTGCGCGCGCAGGGCCGCGTGCGGGGGCGGGGGGGTGGAGGGGTGAGGCAGGAGGGAGCGGCGCGCGGCAGTTCCCCGGCGCTGCTGGCGCGCTCCGCGTGTACCATGCGCCGCGTCGCTGCTCCGAGCGCCGCCACTCGCGAGTGTAGTGCCGTGCTTCTCTGTGCGTGACGTAGTGAGTGAGTGACTGATACTACCAACCTATTTACTGGATGGATGCGTTCCGTCACCGTTGCGGACGTTGATACATACCGTAAGTGTCGTCGGCTGGTGCCGTGTTTTTGGATGTAACCGCTTTTTCAGCCGGAAGCGATGAGACTGACGAGTTTCTCATCTCGCTCGAAGATCGTGCTTGAAATTTTAATTTTGTGAATTACAAGTTGTAAACTTTGAGTGATGTTTTGTGATCGAAGGTTCTTGCGGGTAGTCGGACAGGGTGATCCCTTGCAGCAGTTATCGCGATCCGAAGGGCCTCGTCCGCGGCTCAGCTCGGACCCTCGTCTAATCACCGGCGGAGATCTCTTTAAACCGCCTGACGAGACGTGCGCCTCCTTTGATGAACCCTCGCCTCCATCCGATACAAACTTCAAGCCTTCCCTTTGCCACCAATAGGTAGCATTCAGAGCTTCATAAATTCGGCACAAGTAATTGAATAAAACAAAGTTTTATCAGGACCTTTCATCTCTAGAGAGCTAGATTCTTTGAATTTACGAGTCCGCCAAAGAGGGATTTTGGGATTAGAAATCTTGCTTTACCGCCTTAATGTTTTCAATTAAAACTAAAAATAGTATCATTGTACGGAAAAGCTTAAGTTTGCTGAAATACACTGGCATTACAGTTATTGTCCCGATTTAAAAGTTGGAGTTTCTCGATGGAGTGTCTAAATTATTATCTAAAAACCTCGAAGTGTATATTTATATAAGCATCAAACTACACGTGATAAGAAGACCAAATTCAATTATGTTGATTTAATAAATAAAACGAGAATAGTTTGATTTTTACAATTAGTAGATTAGTTTCGCTTATTTATTAAACTGTGCGTGCTAGTCTTGAACTTCAGGATGGGAGAAAATAGTTATACTTGATACAGAAATACTTATTAAGTTATATTTTTTTAAAACAAAAATCTTGCCAAAGAATATAAAAAGGAAAGCGGATCGCATTCGCACCGTGGGAGCACAAAGCAAGCGTGTGAAAGCTCCAGCACTTTTATTACTTTCCTTCGGCTGGAACCAGCCGGCGGCGGGGCCGATGCTATTCATGAGGGATTTAAATAATTCAATGAAGGTAACGAGACCGCTGCGGTTGCGTCCGACGATTTGCATGTGGGTCGGGAGCCGCGCGCCGTGAGGTGGACTGGTGGGACTAGTGGCCATCGGAAACACTAACACCTGGACTACAAATTGCTACATTGCTACGAGAAATAGCTGATTATTGCTGAATCTTTATTTTGGTCTAAACTTTAGATTCTCAAAATCTAGATATCATAAAAAAATAAGAAAAGGCTCAAATAAAAACTCAAAAACAAAACTCAGACTGTTTCACGGCCAGGGAACAATCATGCCTAGTTTAAGTATGTAAGTAGTCCATCTATAACTTCAAAACTAAGTATTTAATCGATTCTGCTAAAGTTTTGGCTTTTGCAGTTGTTGTAAGACACTCATGAGACCGATGCCGCGCAGATTCACACCAGTGGTCCGTATGGACACAGTTTCAAAATAAAGTTAAAGAGTTCACAGTCTAAGATGATCCACTGTAGACTAAGAACTTGTGATATTTGGAAAAAATAGTAACTCATTTTGTGCAGTACTTAGATCAGCAACATTACAATATGTTGTATAAGTATATTGATTAAGTTATTTATTTACATGAAGACTGAAAAGTGAAATGTTTGTTCTATTTTCTCAGTGGGACTTCTGATAGTGTCAAAAACAAGGGTACTTCACAAGACCAATAATTGCAGCACGATTCTTCGAAAAAACCTCTCTCTCTCTCTTTTCGTGTGGGACACCGAGTGAATAAATTTGGTTGCTTTTTCTGTAAAGGGTAAGCAAGAAACTGGATTCAAGATATTCAATCTACAGCACCAATGAGGGCAGATCTATACTTAAAACAGTATTTTTATCTGAAATCGACTTTTTCAGCTTTAAATCAAAGAAGTTTTTCATGAATAGTGGAAAAAAAGAAGTTTATCTTAAGAACGTGGGTTCGGCATAGGTCATTAATTAGATATGCCGATAACCTTCCGGCAGATAATATATATGAAATAACGCAAGCAGTATAACTACTTGCCACTAGAAATGAACACAGTTCAACCGCTACTGCCGGGATCACTTTATCTACATGGCCTTTGCGAAGATTTTGTCGCCGTGTCGTAATATTATATGTCCAAATGTACCTAATTTGATTGAACTATCAAATCAACAAAATATACTGACTACCTAAATACCTACGTATAAGTAAAAGCACAAAATATAGAGTTTACAGACCTATTCAGGATTTTGCGATTGTCATTTGTTACATAGCTAGAGTTACTACTGTCAACAATCTCAAAGTATAAGAATATCAAAACAGTAAAATCTGAAACAAAAACGTCATATTATTCTGAGCCTATTTTAATTCAAGATATACCTATTACGTTCGTGAAAACCAACTCCTTCTTCAACCAATTTCCAGTTAAAGTCAGTAAGCGTCAAAATGTTTGCTAGCACTAAGTGAGCCATCTATATAGGAGTCCGTGCGCCGTTTTCCTAATTTGTGGTAAAAGATACAACATGGAGTAATGAGTGTAAAAGTGTCAAGTAGTTGAAGCAATCGCAACCGACGCATTAAACTTTACGGGCGGTTTAAACCGGCATCGGTCGTGAGCACTCACTCCGGCGCCGCTCGCTGAATAAAACATTCAATCCGAGAGAGAACCACTCTATTTGATTAAGATTGTAATTACTCGCATAACTTCTTGAACGTCCCACGACTAAACGGAGAATGTGCTATTTTCAACTTTGTAAATTGCTAACAAACGATCGTAAACAGTCGATACTCCTAGAAACAAAGTGCTCTCAGAATATCTAATTTTTATTACGAGTGTTGTTTTAGAACTTAGTAGCAAATACTTAACATAATTTTAGCTGTACTTATCTATTAGAAAAAATACTTGTATCGGAACTCCAACTTGAACAGCAAAAATCTCACGTAATACAAAGTAATATCTGTTGACTCTAGCGGTTTGGCAACGTCTAAGAATACTGCTAAGAATACGGTATTTCGTAAAAGGTGACGTAGAGTTTTTGATTGGTATGCCAATTTCTTTCAAGGCGTCCTTTCTTAAGTAGGTAACAAAGAAGAAAATCCATTTTCCAAACGATATGTTTCTCAGAATATACATTGTCCAATTCATCCGTATCCCGAATACACTATCCAATATGAGGAGCAAGTCATCCACATAAAGTTCCAATAGGTCAAGGAAGCTGTAGTGCCTGACCGTATTGAAAATTGAAATGACCGAGAAGCATTTGAGGCGGTGCGATGGAATCGCTTTACCGAGGGTTGAATGGGATTAGCCCTTTAGAGGGGACGATAAACTAATAATATGTCGACAAAATTGGCTCCAAATAACCCCTGGAGTCCGAGTGAGACGTGACGACGTTCAACTAACAGCTCTAATCCTTAATGGGAATCCTTTGTGATTCCTGGAGGTTTTACTCGTGAATTTTACGACAGATATCTAACAATAGCTTTCTTGCGTATGTACCTCTACACTCTTTTCCTGCTATTGTAAATTTTTCTTTCTTCTTGCTTGGTCAGCTGTAAGACAACTCAACATTTGATTTTTCTGTTGATTGATTCCCAGTTCTGTTTTGTTGATTCCCAGTTTTTAACGTTATGAATCGATATTTTCGAACTTGATCGAGACTAGATCTCTTTTTAAGCGATTTTCACAAAAAATGCTTGTCTGAGTCCAAGTAATTCATAAGTTTTTATAAGTTACACTTCAAAACACCGCAGTTTTGAAAATGCAACCCAAAAATATTTAGATTCTTACTTTTGTTCTTTGCATGATAATAATTGCAAAGACATGGCTAATGTAATTTACATGCCAAATATCTCTAATTTTGTTTTTATATGAAATCGAAGAATTTGTGTTGAATACCTTGTTATCGATTAATGAGTTGGCTCAGCGAAAATTGCATACAAATGTCACCACTATTCTTTATTTTTGACCAGTCAGCAACGGGCAAGTACTGTAGCTACTGAAGGTAATCAGTGCGCTTATCTCATACACCAAGAACGTTTGAAATGATTTTTCCCTCAAACGATACACAGATTGGTATCTATACTTATTTAAAGACATACTGATATCGCCTAAACATTGTCATCGTCTCAAGTCCCCCGCTCGGCCTGCTTGCCCGAGGCGACACGCGAGGCGGCGGCGGCGGCGGCGGCAGGCGAGCGACGGCGCGCGATGGCTCCCCCGGGAAACGATAACCCGATCCCGGCGCGTCTATAAACCTCCACTATTTTATGACACGATTTAACACCCGCCGAAAGGTTAGGGACAGAGTTACGTTTGTTGTTCTCAACTGCAGTATCTCCGGACCGTAGTTTGGGCAGCAGCGATACGACGCGGTGTCGAATAAACGCCCCCAGCGCCTGATAAGTGGGATACGACCGGGGTACGGAGCCTCCAGATTCATGGGTTTTGGGTGACTTAGTTTCTCAATATTGAACTTTATTGACCAATCGACTTGGCGAACCTACACTAGGTTCATATGGGAGTAATGCTGTGACAAGATAATTGAACATCAAGTATTTTTCTTTTTATAGAGGAATGAAGACTTAAGGATATAAAGTAGAATAAAAAATAAAAACTAATTATTTCAATACTGGCCGCGAACGTAAGCGAAGGCAAACAAAACAGGCATGTGCTCCAGAACTAATAAGTAAGCTACTAGCTACGTACTTGCCTATATTTTTTTGAAAATCTACCAATGTTACGAATTATTATCATTGCTAATACTGGCAAAACAGATGACCTGGTTTGAATCCGATCAAAGAATCTTTTGAATACAATATAATATGAACTAGGGCCAGCCTAGTTTTCTCCAGACATTATGTAACTGCGAAAGTTGCCTCCAGTTGGCAGCCGTTCAAAACCTGACGATCAATTACCCATTAAAGTGGTATTAGGAGTTTCCAGCGATATTGGGTCGAGTTGTGGCTGAAAATAATTCATCGCAATTAACCGAATGTCAAGCGAAGCCCCCGATCGTCGCGACATCCCCGACGTCGGGCAGCCGGGACCGGTGCGGGGACAGCGGGACTCCAGCCGGGGACAGCGGGACACCGGCCGGGACCAGTCGGCCGGACACGGACATCGCAGATGAATAATTCAACAATACAAATTACTTCGCCATCAACTCAAATTTGAATATTTAAGTAATTACTAACTTGGTTTTAGTAATTGGGTCGCCGTCAAAATCGAATTTACACAAATCAGGATTTAAATTATACTACTGTATCGAACCGAGCACCATTCACCCGAGCGCCCAGCGCCGAATAGTTCCAAACGCCCTTTTAATTAATTTGTGAACACAAAGGCTTAAGGGGCGACAAAACAATAAGTTAGAGTTCTGAAGTACCGGGCTGCTTTTAATATTCAAATTCGAACATCAAAGAAAACTTGCCGTCAATTTATTCACTGTGACTTGCGGTTTTGTTTTTCGTTCCGATGACAACTAGCAAATGGATATTAATGGTTAGCAAGGGCACGGGACTACCCCGCTAGATTAAACCCAGAAACCTGACACTGAAATGTGATTAAGCAAGATTCTGTTTCGTGGAACAATTACTTACTTCAAGGCGATGTTTGGTCCAGAATATCTTACCGGGTCCTGCGTTTGTCGGGTAGGTAGGTACTGCAGTGATACGATCGCGACACTATTAATAAATGTCAAGGTGTACAATTAAACCGGCTTTGTTTTCGTCTATGATCGATTACGTTTTATCATTCAATCATGGTAATGACCGGTCGTTAGGCGACGCAAACTTATCGCTTTGTCGTTCCTGAACGAAGCAAACCGACTCTACTATTTTGAAAACTATTCACAATTATTTTTCAATTATTTCTAATAGAAAACTATTCATTTCTCGCGATAGAAATATTATTACTGAAGTAGTTAATAGCCGGTCTGGCCTTCGTTGTTGCGAGTTCGAGTCTCATAATTGAAGTTGATTGCTTTGATACACGCCATTTGATTAATGAATTTACAAATACGTCCAAAACGGTTCACAATTCAGGGGAAACTGAGCGAACTCAAATAAACAAGTACGTGAGCAAGTATCATTACGAGCGGGGAAAGTTTTGTCATCTAGAAACTAGTTGAGATAACAATATAAGTACACAAGCAATCATAACGAAGATTAAGTAAAACTGCTCAGGTGGAGTCGGGGGGTAAATTGAGCTGAAGTAATGGAAGTTAGCGAGATGTTGTAATAGCAACTGTTTGCCGCTGAGGGGCTCTCGTCGTGCGAGGTAACGCTAATGTGCACAATGCATTATACTGGGAGCATAACTTGCACCAGCACTACCCAACAGTCTACAAGTCTTCAACTTTAGTTAAATACCTCTACGTACTAGTACAAAGTTAAAAGTTAAAATGTCGTTTTATGTTAACAGGGAAACTGAGAAGTATGAAAAAAAACAAGATTTTAATTAATTTTTCCTTTGACCAAGACATCTCTGTAAACTTGGGTCCAATACCTTTCATCTTCTTACAAGCAGCTTGCGGCACGTAAATAAGGCTTACACGTGTAAACCGGTGAAGCTCTGTAAGAGAGCCGCGGGGAACACTACTCGACTTTACGCTCGTCAAGGGACACCTACACCGAATGTCTCACATTACCGTCTCAAATCTTATTACACTGGCATTAAAGGTGACTCAATTGCTTTATTCATTTGCGATCTTGGTAGAGTAGGTCGTGTCATGTCTGTGAGGGGAGGACCAAGAAAAACATTTGTGTGCGTGCAGTCAGGTATAAGTACTTATATTGACGATTGTTTGGCGCTACAATGTAGAAATGACGTGTCAGTTACAGAATTTACACATTTTCAAATTTGCTGATGCTAACCTTTGCTTGTACTCTGCCGGCTGTTTCAGGTAAGTACCTGCGTAGCACGATGATGTGACATTTTCTATTTGAATACACACAGTGAATGTTTTTTGCATATTTCTAGTGAATACATTTAAATCGTCGGTATTTCACAAAATAAAGAGAAAGTTTATTTTTTATATAGAAACCAATTTAAACAAACTCACTAAGAAAGTTTGATCGCTGAAGTTTGTGGGAAAAGTAACACAAACGCAGTAAATGTTAAATAGAAAGCATATAGAAAGTTTGCCATTAAGGTTACTTGAAGATACATGGATACTGAAAGTTTCAAGCCATTAAACTAGACTTAAATCTTGAACTCCTCCTCTGCTCCGACGAGAACTTAACAAAAATTAAGAGTAATAAATTCAAGAAAACGTTTACTTCGAAAGTTGCAAGTTGTTAGTGGTGGTAATACCCTCGCGGTGCAGCGGCGCCCAGACCTGACCCCCGACACCCAGCGGCTGACACCCGACACCCGACACCCGGCACCTGACACCCGGCGCTCAGGCCCGACGCTCGACCCCGGCCGAGAAGCGTCTGCTGGAGATCATATTTTACAACTTAAACGAGTAAACTTATCCCAGCACGAAGGCACAGCGCGGAAAATCTTGCGGCAAAACTCGCGCCACAACGAGAGCATCAACTCGATATCGGTTTCTTTTTCTCGAACAAACACAAGTGATTACGCTGTTTAAATGTGTTACCAACGACCTCGACAAACAACCGTGCTCGCGTCTTGTGTGTCGTCTCAGCGGTATTACAACACGCAGCGACGCGGTGTGAAGTGGTCGTGGGTGTCTGGGTGTTGTCGAATAATTTTATCGGCGTCGGGAGTCACGTCCCGGCACTCCATCCCGCGACGCGCCGCCTCGCGCCTCGCGCCGCTCAAGGGCCACGGAAATGGCGACAAATTCGTGTCTCGAGACGAAACTGTGGGGAAAAATCTTAAAAAGTAAATTAAAATAAGTGTTTAAGACTATAAAACCCGTACTTAGTTTTATTCGAGCATAATCATAGGATTGAACCATGAAACAGAGCGTTTGATAAGCCGCCTTTGAAAAGTGCAATCGCATATTTTTGATTTATATGAAATGCAACAATGCAAGCGAAATATTTTTGTAAAGGTAAACGTATAATTCTGAGTTTTTAGTATAGCTCAACAACTCTTTTCCATTTTCTGCCTCACCTGCCTCCTCTTTTTCCAATAATAATGTGTTCACGTTCTATCCAAAATCGTTTTCGCGATCATGTCAAGCAAATTGTTATTTACTTTAACACATTGGTCATTATTGCGTTTTCGTTGTGGAAACAATGCATAGAACCAAAGTATAAAGGGCGCTACACCGGTCCGCACGGCGTAGTGACGGCGTGATCACGGGCGTAGAAATGACGTTGTATCATATGGGATCGTATGAGAGGCCGCACACCGCGCTACACGCGTGATTACCTACGCGCACGAATTCGTAGCGCGGTGTGCAATGTCTCATACAATTTCATACGATTCATTACATGCGTGTCACGTATACGGGCCCGGTGTGTAGCGCCCTTAGATCTGACAAATGACCTAGTTGGCTTGGTAAACTAATAGGGCTGTCGCTGTTTCCGTGGCCCGCGGTTGCCGCCGCACGCCGCCAGGTGACGACTTGGTGCGACAGCCACCTCGTCACCTCCTCGCTGCTCGAGTGGATTGTACAATTAATTGGGAACCACTTAAAACTTTTTTACGTGAGCACACTTCACGAAATTCGCAGACTTCGAGTTTTGTCGCGCTTTTATTCATAATAACAATATTTAAGTAGGTTAAGTACCAACGATTCAAAATCTCTCTCCATTCCATTTAAGTAGTGAAATGTACGTTTTAGATATTAACCTGTATGTTATGCTCACTCACACAAGTTACGCCCTAATTTTATGTAGTAAAACCGACGTAATGAACCGGATTACCTACACTTTAATTATATTGTTTGTTTTTCTCAAGACCTTTGAACTCGTACTTATTTATAACTAAGTATGAAGTACTCAGATATTGATATTGTTTGCCCCCTCTGGCTCTATAAAATCTATGCACAGTATGCTCAGTATCCATTGGTCAATCTTCTCTCTGCGTATTTTGTTGTATTTTGAATACAAATTTAAAAAAATAAAGTGTCACACATATTACAAGGGCAAATTGTAATCGGTATTTTGATGATAGTCTTCCAAATAACGAACCATCCAGTGAATTATTCCAAGCGTCATATTCAGGTACGTTTTAGTGCTCTTAAAATTATTTATGAGATCATTTTCACCTCAAACCAGTGAGATAAAAAAATTAAGCTTTGTATTTTTAAAAGTGAGTCATAATAACCTTCATTCGGCGTTTACCTCATTTACCTTACGCCCACGCAGGCGGAAAATCTTCCCTTAAATAATCATCCCAAAGGCAGATATTAACATGGAAACGTTTGGATAGGAAATATTCGTTTGAGGAAACAGTCGGCCGGTGGGAGTCGGGGATTATCCTTTGTTGCGAGGAATCTGGAGCGGGGATTGAGGACATCCAGACTCCGAGCGGCCGGGAGCTGAGACTCCTGCTGGCTGTGACGTCATCACCCGGAAACGACCACTCGACCAAATATCTGAATTTTTAGTATCCAGAAATATCTTACTTTTCAAGACTGCAGAATTATTGTCAACTTTTCACGACACAAAAATGTATTTCTCTTTCAATAACGGTCGTATAAATAGAACTAGGGGAATACGACTCAAAAATTCACATTCAATAATTTTTTGTGACTTTTTGAATCGCAGGTTTCGAACATTTTTAGATCAATGTAGGTACATCCGAAAGCACATTACTTTGAATTTATACAAGATTGCTCATCATATTCTCTCTTTGTCATTATTATTATCTATCATCATAGCAATCTCAGTTCAACTTAAAAACTCCTATCAAAACTTGATTCCTTATAGCGTACTCTCGTCTCTACAAACTGAAGCAGCTAGCTCGCGAGCGCGTAGTGTATCGTCTGCGATTAGATTGCGGATTAGATATCGCGAAGCTAAAGCTGCAGTTATCCCAACTATTGCGATACGAACCACTTCTGCTTCTGCCGCCTGTTGTATAACGGTGTATTGGAAACTTTACTACGATACCTACAGAACTTTGATCTGGAGTACTGTGCATATCGTTATAAGTTCTTCTGACGAGCATAAAAGAGTATTTCTCCGGACCATGCAAATTCACGTGATTTCTCTGGCGAATTTGAATTTTGAGTTAATTGAAATAATACCAATGGATATTGAAAATATATCTGAAAAGATAAAAAATGATACCTTTGGCCCTCGTTTCTCACTTATAGTTCCAGAGAAAAACAAGTTTAAAAAATTCTCGCCAGAGAAATCAATAAAATAGGACAGAGAAATCAAACTCGTAACTTTAATTTCGATATTTGCATCATTTACTAATGTCAGTCATTATTTATCGTGGCTGTTGTCTGCTCACAAGCTTGCCACAGACCCATCCACCGGGCAGGCTAGCGTGGCTGTTGTCTGCTCGCAGGCTCGCCACAGACCTAGCCACTAGGCAGGCTAGCGTGGCTGTTGCCTGCTCGCAGCGCTGCAGTAGAAGCGGCTACAGACCTAGCCACCTAGCAGGCTAGCGTAGCTGTTGTCTGCTCGCAGCGCTGTGAGCAGAAGCGGCATAGACCTAGCCACCGAGCAGGCTAGCGTGGATGTTGTCTGCTCGCAGCGCTGCGAGTAGAAGCGGCCACAGACCTAGCCACCTAGCAGGCTAGCGTGGCTGTTGTCTGCTCGCAGCGCTGTGAACAGAAGTGGCCACAGACCTAGCCACCGGGCAGGCTAGCGTGGCTGTTGTCTCCTCGTAGGCTCGACACAGACCTAGCCACTGGGCAGGATAGCGTGGCTGTTGTCTGCTCGCAGCGCTGTGAGCAGAAGCGGCCACAGACCTAACCACCGGGCAGGCTAGGATGGATGTTGTCTGCTCGCAGCGCTGTGAGCAGAAGCGGCAACAGACCTTGCCACCGGGCAGGCTAGCGTAGCTGTTGTCTGCTCGCAGCGCTGTGAGCAGAAGCGGCAACAGACCTAGCCACCGGGCAGGCTAGCGTGTCTGTTCGCAGGCTCGCCACAGACCTAGCCACCGGGCAGGCTAGCGTTGCTGTTGTCTGCTAGCAGCGCTGTGAGCAGAAGCGGCCACAGACCTAGCCACGGGGCAGGCTAGCGTGGCTGTTGTATGCTCGCGGGCACGACACAGATCACAATTGTACAACTACACCACATGTGTTAATTTTGTTGAATAAATTGAATTGAATTGAATTGACCTAGCCACTGGGCAGGATAGCGTGGCTGTTGTCTGCTCGCAGGCTCGTCACAGACCTAAATGATTTTTCGGGCAATTTTCTTGATTTCTCTGGCATTTTCGCCAGAGAAATCAATGCCAGAGAAAGCAAAAAGTAGTGATTATTTAGAATAACCCTTAAACCGTAAAAGCGAATATTATCGTAATTACACAACCAGCACACTACCCAAAAAGCTACGTTTCTTTAACAAAATCACAACATTGTGACTGATCAAATAATTATTAACTTTACCAGAGAAATCAAATGTATAGGTGTACCAAAGCCAGAAAAACACTTGATTACCTCGATAAATCCAAAATGTAACAGCGAGTCACGAGTGCACCTCCGCTGCTGCGGCGTTACTGACTCTTTTGAGCGGCCGAGATGCCGACAGCGTACCTAAAAGACTAGTGATGTGTGCGATGTTTTTACGCGCCAGAGAATCCCAGGATTTTACGCGGACAGAGACATTTTATTCTGTAACTCGCTAAACTGTTATAAGTATGATTAAATATTAATTGTAGTTAAACTAGAACATATAAAGGTCTGTGAACATCGTCACTAATTCGTATCATAAATAGTTATCGAAATATAAACCCATGAATGTAGCAAGTCAGCTTTCGGACACGCCAGAGAGCGTCAATTTGGGGGCATATATATTTTTACAAAAAAGCGTAATATCCTATAATTTTTATTGCTTCTCCAATCGCAGTAATAGCCGTACTAACCATATAAAAAATACTGATCCTCTATAATAGCAAGATGTGCAAATTTTAGGCCAAGACAGTGATTTCTCTGGTGCTGAAGAAAGACCCAAAAGTTTTGCTCACAACAAAAGTGTGTGAGAAAACACCTTGTTTGATTTTTCCTTGTATCTCAAGGATGCCCTAGGTTTGTTTTTTTTTCAAATGGGACACCGAGTAGTCCAACAACCCGATGAACCCGTGTGTCAAAGTATTTCAACCACCTACTACAAGTAGCATGCCTCTGACATGGTTATGTAACGACTGCCACCCTCCGAAGCTTGGAAACATCTTGCTTTCGTACAACCTATAATGAACTTAACCATATTAGAAACAAATTCACAAAGTCATAAATATGAGCGAACCACCGGAAATCGAACCCGTAACGGCGTGTCCACATACCTCCGGCACGGCGCCGGCGCCGTGGAACGTCACGGTGCACGACGTGGCACGACACGACGTCGTGTCGTGCCACGGCACGGCGCCGTGCCGGACCACGACGCCGTGCCGTGAAAAACCACGGTGTGACACAAATATCACTCACCAAAGAGATTGGGTCTCAAAAGAGAAATAATTATTGGTATGCCATAAATTTCGATTGGCGACAAAAAGCGACTTACAAACTTTGGGCAACAATGTAATAACTTAGTCCGAAAAATAACATTAGGGCTGCAAATAATATTAAGTGATTATCGGGGCAGCAAAATAATAATTTGAGAAGCAAGTTTTTACAAGCAGCTTAAGTGTCATGCGGGCAATCCCTCATTTCTTCTATCCTACCTGAGGTACATTAGGTCAACGAACGACTTGACGAACCAGGAGACCTCTGTCAAGGTTATCTCAACGTTGACTAGGCCTCTAATATGGTAAAGTAGGCCTCTGACATGATTAAGTACATGACAGAGGCCTGACTTCTGACATATTTACAGTCCAGCAAAAAAGAGTAAAAATTAAATAAAATGGAACTAAAAATTTTTCATACTAAATTGTTGCCATTCATAATTTTGAAATTTCTTACTCAGTGCCGCCCTCATTTTTTGTCTACTCTTTTTTGCTGGCCTGTAAGTATAGTTGAGCATGCCCATCGACATGATTGACATGGCCTCTGACATGGATAATATTGTGCTTAGCAAGTACTTTGACTTTCGTTTTATTTGGACGGAAGAGGAAGACTGCCGTAAGCAATTTAAAACACTACCATTGTGTATTTTTTGAGGCTCGACCTCGACATATTTGATTGATTATTAAGTTGCTATTTAAATTAAAAAATATATGTAAAGAGAGTGAATACTCAGGTATTACTCTCTTTGGTGATAGGTCTGGCTGATATGGCGGCACAGGTTATAGAAACGTCATTCTAAGACTTGACACGGATTTTGATGATGTCAATAATAATGGTATTGAACGAAAATTTATAAAATGAAAAATATAATTGTTTTAGTGGATAAATAAACTTTGAATGTTGTTTCTTTATTTACAGGCAAGTGTTGAGTGTGGAGAGTAGTGTTTAAGTTATTTTGTTTTTGTATGAACGGCAAATAATAAAGTTTCTTTATTTACAGAGCAACACATGCAGTTTATTTTCCTGATATTAAAATAGTCTTATAAAACAACATTTTGTTTATGATCTGCTAAAGAAGAGCATGGAAAAACTCCGCTTCGAATTCACCTTACTGCCAGGAGGCAGTGAGGGAAAATCAAACGTATTGTGCGTCACTTCCGTGACTACGGTTGACGATGTTACTTATAAAATACCTGATGAACTTCAATCTGCTAGCCTTCACACTGAGCTAGTGAAGACAAAAACCTATCAACAAGTAAAGAAAAGTTTAGCAAAACGGTTCCAGGTCAGAAGAGTATGGATAAAAATGACTGATGAACTAAGAGATACGTATATAGATGAAGAAGGAAATGTGCAATTCCAGGGTCAATTTCTGGAAGAGATAAATTGCGAGAATTCTTCTGCTATACAAAAAAATGAAACTTCCTCTTTGGAAGAGTTATTGAAGAAATTACTAGAAGATAAAAAAGAGAACAAAGAGCTAAACTTGAAGAATATTGCAGACAGGTTTGTTATCGAAAAGTTTACAAGCAAACATACTAATGTTTACCAGTGGATAGACATTTTTGAAAATGAATGCTCACGTTTCGGTGTAAACACAGACGAAACAAAGATTGAACTGCTCAGATTATTTTTGGATAAGAGCTGCTCGGACTGGTACAGTTCAATGAATATAAAACTAACAGTACATGCTGAATGGGCAGTTTGGAAAAAAAAGTTCTGTGAGACATTTTCGAACAAGGGATGGAATCCAGTCACGAATGCAATTCTTTTCAGATACAAGGAGGGTTCTTTGTTGGACTACGCAATAAAAAAAGAAAAACTGTTGCTTGAAATGAGGAATTCAATTGATACGGGTACTATGATTGATCTGATTGCAGCTGGCTTACCAGAATTTATACTAAATAAAATAGATAGAGAAGAAGTAGATGATACGGTGGGATTGTTTAACGAACTCGGTAAATATGAGCATATGGTCAATAAAGGAAGTTACTATCCGAAGAAAACATTCTTTAACCGGAATATCAGGGCAAATTCTAAAATTAATGCAGAGTACACACCTTGTAAAAACTGTGAGAAATTGAATAAAGGTGTTCGTTATCATCCGGAAGCGACGTGTTGGTTTAAGACGAGTGAAGATGACAAGGCTAAAAAGAGTTACATACGACATGTTAACAATACAAAGATAGAAGCGGAATTAAATAAGGCTGATAAAAAAAACGAATAGTAACACCATTAATAAAAGTCAAACTACAATTAAATGATAAATTAGAGGTAGATGGAGTTTATGATTCAGGTTCTAATGTTTCTTTGGTTAATTCTAAATTGCTAAAACTTAAAGGAGATGGAAGTAATCTCAATGAGGAGAATTTAGTTACAATTAATGGTGTTAAGAAAACAAGTGGTTTGACAAACCTTAAGGTTAAAATATTTGATTTAGAAAAATATGTTGATATTGACATTATGGATGGACATAATTTTGATTATGACTTTTTAATTGGATTGGACTTAATAAAGTTATTTAAATTGAGACAAGATGAGAACTTGCTTATAACTCAGAAACCAAGTACAGAGAAGGAAAAAACATCAACAACCATGGAATCGGAACATGAACAAGAATGTGATAGTAAATTGACTAACTACGAAGTAAATTTTAATGAACATATTAAAGTAGAAGAGTTTGAAATGAAAATAAGCCATTTAAATGAATGTGAGAAGAATAAAATAAAAGAGCTAGTAGAAAAATATGAAACAGTATTTGCTAAAAATAAATATGATGTTGGAAGAGTAAGTGGATATGAGGCAAGAATAGATTTGATAGTAGATAAGTATTGTAGTAAGAGACCGTACAGGTGTACACTCGAAGACAGAAAAGAAATAGAAGAACAAGTAGCCAAGTTATTAGACAATAAACTTATAGAAGAGTCATACAGCCCTTTCGCTGCACCCGTTACATTGGCATTTAAAAAAGAAGATAACAGAAAGAGTCGACTTTGTATAGATTTCAGGGATTTGAACAAGATAGTATTACCGCAAGCTCAACCATTTCCTCTGATTGACGATTTGGTAATAAAAACGAGAAATTGCAAGTTTTTCTCGACTCTAGACATTAATTCAGCGTTTTGGTCTATCCCTTTACGAGTCGAAGATAGAAAAAAGACAGGATTCGTGACACAGGAAGGACATTTTCAATGGACTTGTCTCCCTTTCGGACTTAAGACCTCATCGGCAATATTCCAGAGAATTTTAAGTAATATATTAAGAAAGCATAAACTATCCGACTTTGCAGTAAATTATATCGATGATATTCTCATATTTTCGAAAAGTTTTGAAGAACATATTCAACATTTGTCACGTTTGATGGAAGCAATAAAAGAGGAAGGATTCAGAATAAAATTTACAAAATGCACTTTTGCGTCAGATTCTGTGAAATATTTAGGACACATCATAAAAAATAATTCGGTGATGCCAGTTAAAGACAATTTAGTTTCGATCAAAAATTTCCCTGTACCAAAAACTCAGAAAAATGTCAGGCAGTTCTTGGGGAAGATTAATTTTTACCATGAGTACATTCCAAAAAGTGCAATTATTCTGGACCCACTGCACAATTTACTCAGAAAGAATCAGAACTTTGTTTGGTCAGAAGAATGCCAAAAATCATTTGAAAATGTAAAAAGCCTTTTGTGCTCCCAGCCAATTTTAGAGATCTTTGATCCAAATTTGCCTATTAATATTTATACAGATGCTTCATTGGAAGGTGTTGGAGCAATTCTGAAACAGACACAATCAGATGGAAAAGAAAAACCGGTAGCCTACTTTTCAAAAAAGTTAAATGAAGCCCAAAAAAAGAAAAAAGCTATTTACTTGGAATGTCTGGCAATTGTGGAAGCAGTGCGATATTGGCAATACTGGTTGATGGGTAAGTTCTTTACAGTTTTCTCTGATCATAAACCCCTTGAAAACATGAATTTAAGGTCAAGAACCGATGAAGAGTTGGGTGATTTAACATACTACTATTACATACTACTACTAAAATTAAATACGCACCAGGACGACAAAATTTGGAGGCTGATTGTCTTAGCAGAAATCCAGTTCTAGAGTCGGGTGAAAATTTAGATGAGCAATTAAAGATTGTAAATTTAATTAAAATAGATGATATTTTAGAGGATCAGAAAAATAACATTGAATTGCAGAGTAATAAAGATAATTTAATAAAGAGGGAGAACGTTTATTTTAAGAAATATGGCGCTAAAGAAAAAATAATAATTACAGAGGAGTTCAGCATTAAACTATTGAGACACATTCATGAAGACCTATGTCACATTGGAATTAGACAAATGCAGAAAGCTGTTAGTCCCTTTTATGCGACTAAAAATTTAATGGATAATATAAAAAATGTTTGTAGTAGCTGCGAGATCTGCATAAAAAATAAGACAAGAGGACAGAATAAATATGGAGTTATGTCACATTTAGGCCCAGCAACAAGACCCTTTGAGGCAATGTCAATAGACACGATTGGGGGTTTTGGAGGATCAAGGTCGACAAAAAGATATCTACACTAATTGGTTGATCATTTTACTAGACACGCTTTCATCAAAACGTCGAAATCTCAAAATGCGAATGATTTCATAAATTTGGTCAAGCAAGTAGCAGAAACGGAATGTATTGGTATGATTCTCACTGATCAATATCCAGGAATTAATTCAAAAGACTTTAAAGATTATCTACAAGACAATCAAATATCACTGATTTTTACGGCAGTTAATGCACCATTTTCAAATGGGCTTAACGAAAGACTAAATCAAACATTAGTAAACAAAATAAGATGCAAAGTGAATGAAAAAGGGAGAGCGAAAGCCTGGACTACAATAGCACAAGAGTGTGTAAATAAATATAATGAAACTGAACATTCTGTCACGGGGTTTTCACCGAAGTATTTATTATATGGAACGGACGTTACAATTATACCAGATGAATTCAAACGAAAAAAAACACAAAATGACTGGAACAAAGATAGAGATATAGCGTTACAGAATACAATCAAGTCGCACAATTACAATAAAAGTATATATGAAAAGAAATTAAAGGATTGGGAATTCAAAGTAGGGGACATGGTATATGTAGAAAATGGTAACAGATTAAATAGAAAGAAATTGGATGAACTCAAGATTGGACCATACAGAGTTGTGGAAAAGATTTCAAACACAATATACAAAATAGATATTGGGCATAGGAAGATGGAATCTAATCTTTATCATATAACAAAGCTGACACCAGTACCTGTATTTAAGAAAAAATAGAACTGTTCGAATTGGATACTCATAGAAAATTTCAGTAAAATTTTCTTCTTTTTGGGGGGAGATGTAAAGAGAGTGAATACTCAGGTATTACTCTCTTTGGTGATAGGTCTGGCTGATATGGCGGCACAGGTTATAGAAACGTCATTCTAAGACTTGACACCAGGGGGGTGTCAGTTGTCGTTCCAAATTTCGACGCTCGTCGCTGCTATCGCTTATTTGACTGTGGCGGCAGAATTTAAATTCGGAATGAAAAAATTATTGTCAGTCAATTCATCTGTGACAAAGACACTTCTATGACAAGACTTTTCAAAATTTCAACGTGGCGTCTGTTGTTGATTAAATTTTCGGTGAAATTTACGGAATTTTATGAGTAGTCCTCGCATTAATGAATGCTTGAGTTGATTCATCGCGCATTATTTATTTCTCAAGTTGTTGATAAGAAATTCTACCTTCGCAAAACCTTCGGATGCGTGGACCATGACCTGAAACGTGGTAGGTAAGCTGTACCTTTTTAGGTTACGGGGTGATTACCTAAATATGATGATTCTTCATTTGGATATGTTTGCTCGTGGTTCTTTGTGTGTGCATAAGTAAGCAGAGAAATTTTTTGTGTACAATTTGCTGCATTTAATTATTTATTTAACATGAAGGGTTTTCCTTTCAGGTCAAAATGCTTTGAGTGACCATAATTACTTCAAGACCCGATCTTATGATAATGATGATGATTCTGACCTCACCTAATTTGTGGGAAAAGCAAATATTCATGTGCAACCTTCGCCCATTTTTGTGAACACTGTACAAGCTTCTACATCTACCTAAAACGCCAGGCCGAAATAACTTTATCATGTATGTTGAATTAATTCTTATCAAACATCGCAATGGAAATTTCCGATAAAACTCTTTGTAAGTGGTAATGTGGTAAGTTTGTAAACTACTTTGAATAAATGTATTTTGAAAATTTAATAAACTGACAATTTAATCCCATTTTCTGAAGTTTTATTCACAATTTCTTATTAATTTAATCAACATCAATATAGTATACCCTACAGTAGAATGCCGCAGTTTTATCGATAATGACCGCACAGCACTAATAATCGATGGCGATAAATGTTTCGATGGACAGCACTATTAGTTATTGTACCTTTTTGGATTTACTATCTCCTTATGGTCCTAATTAACATCTATGGTTAACGCGCGACACTAGCGCCAAGAGATGAACAATAATGTAGTGGGATATGTAATCTGTGGTAGTGGGACAAGTGACTGTCGTATCTGTAGCTAGTCTACATATTTAAGTTCATCTGTGCTTGACACGGATTTTGATGATGTCAATAATAATGGTATTGAACGAAAATTTATAAAATGAAAAATATAATTGTTTTAGTGGATAAATAAACTTTGAATGTTGTTTCTTTATTTACAGGCAAGTGTTGAGTGTGGAGAGTAGTGTTTAAGTTATTTTGTTTTTGTATGAACGGCAAATAATAAAGTTTCTTTATTTACAGAGCAACACATGCAGTTTATTTTCCTGATATTAAAATAGTCTTATATATATATTTACGTGCTGTGTAATCGCATAACAAAATTTTTATACGTATGACACGCGCATGACGCGCATTGAAGTTTTCTTATTACCTATGTTCACATGTCTGATAAAATATATTGTTGTTCAGAAATATTTACTGTCCAAGAGTTGCTTAACGATTAGCAATTTCTGCTTAACAAAGTTAATTTTTAGCATTACAAATTGCATTTTTTTGCTTACTGCTTAAATAACACCCGAAATATCTTGCTTTTCATGGATGGAAAGGATGATGGTCAAAATGTAACCCAAAGCTAACAAATGGTAAAATATTGACCAACAGGTTTGTGATGTATCTCAATAAAGAGAACATAGTAAGGAGTTCATTTATTACTATACTGACATTTCTCTAATGTGTAGCATAATTCCTAGAAAAATCAAATTTTGTTACTACGTATTCATATTACGACACAGAATACTACAAACAGCTGTATTTAAGCACTTGTTGATTATGCTAAAGCCTTCCACATATGTAACTATGACCACGAATGAAACATATGTAACTATTTTTGAATAAGTTTAAAATTACAGTCTGTTGAGCAAGCTTCCTCCATTAAACGTGGTGCAAGCAAGGAAATCCGCTTTTACCTAGACATAAGAGCAATTATTCCAGAAACTGACATCTACACGGTAGCTTAAATAGTAGGTTATAAACTCTATAACTGAGCGCGTTAAGCGTAAAATAGAACTAGAACAGTTAGATACATAGTCTCTATCCAAAACCACTCTTTTAGTTCTATTTTACGCTTAACGCCAAGCGCGAATAGAAAATGCATGGAAAAGCTACTGGCCCATTGAAAACTTAATTAAGGGAGACCCATTTGCTTAAAAGGCAAACTTATCCACTTGCGCATCCTTCCCAGCTAAAACAATGTCTTACAATATAAAAAAACTAAACGGGTAACTAGTTTTACCGTAGGTCAATCAAGGATTTTTAATGCAATTTGTTTCAAACTTTGTGATTAGATTGAGCAGCTAAAAACCGCAAGTGAAACCGCAGGCAAAGTGTTTGACAGATGATATTATTATTATGCATGATGAACCTCCATGTGAGTAGATTTAAATAGAAAATAATGAAGTATTAAAAGACAAAACACTGTCTTCAGGTCTATGATGCAGATAAATCGTCTGTTGGATGTTCATAGCTAGTACTGGTAGCTGACTGATGAAAATAAAAGGAATGACTTCACGACAGGGAACGACATGAAGTCAAATAAAAAAAATGTGGTGGATGAAATGATGATGATGTCTGTCGGAAAAGCTGCCGTGACTGCAGATCAGTATTGCTGCAGCGGCCGTGCGATTCGCACGTATCTATTTTTGCTATTTTGCTATAAAACGTAAAATGTGTGGTTCAGAAATAACTAAGCAGTAAATAACTATCAAAATTATTAAAAAACGAAACCCGACAGCGGTAATTTCAAAGGTACCTATTATACCTACCTAGGTTCAAGTTACGGTACCTACACTGAATTAAACCAAGTAAGTACATACTTACAGTTCGTGCGTGAGTTATCTGTAGGTACATATGTACCTACCTGCTACTCTGCCGTGTGATGCCGGCCTAGAATAGCATCACTCCATATTTGCCTGTGAGTGTCGTAAGCAGCGACTTGAAAGTAACCTGTGTGTTGCAATTTTTGGCGACAGGCTGACAACCTGTCACTATAGTGATACACGACAATAACTCAAATGGCCCTCAATATTGATAAAGCTGGCGATAACGACCGTATTTTTACGGCCGTTGAAGCTCTGCTTCGCAGGGTTTAAGGCGTGATTTATGTATGTACGTAAATCACGCCTTAAACCCTGGTACCTACTACCTGTAGGTACCTATCATATCTACCTAAGTGTACATGCAACCATCGGCAGTCGCGGCATGTGCCGTCGGCTGTCGGCTGTTGGCCGGTGCCTTCGGAATCGCATCTGCTGCAACTGCCGCAGCATGTGCTGCAACTGGCCGATAGCTGCGGCCCTTGCAGTATGTGCTGTTGGCTGTCGGCTGGTCTGTTCGGAATAGCGGCTTAAAGTTGACACGCACGATGGTAACGGATTATTAGCTAACATAAAACGAAATTTTATGTTTTCCTTGTAGGTTTACTGTAAAAAAAGACAATTGAGTCTGAGTAATAACATAATTGGATTTAAGAATAAAGGCACGACTGGCGAAGAGTAGAGACAACTTTGCGATGGTGGTTGCCGACGCCCATTAGTGTATGACACTAAGATAAGAGCAGAAGATTTAAGAATATCCTGCATGCTAGAGAAATGTCGCGATAGTAAAATATAAACACTTGAATGACTATGTAATTCTGCTGATCAATATTTTTTTAGATTTTTTATATTTAGTTAGAGGAAGAGCATAGTTCTCATACAAAAATGTTCCAAGTCCTATAAAGAACAATATCTTAATTATGACTGACGTAGCTTGTCATGTGGCCTGACATGCGCTGTAACAATTATGCCAAAATAAGAAAAATTTAAATGTGATGTACCCTCCGCCCTCGATAACAGATTTGTCGATATCGATAATATCGATTGGTGAGGACTGCTCTTCCTCTGAAGAAGAGTATGCTTTTCGTGAGTTATTATGTATGTATGGGTTGCATAAGTAAATACATTCGTTAGATTTGTCTCAGCAGCGCATATGACATTGATTATATGGGGTGAAATTTTACTAGTGACCAATAGCGAAAATTCAGAACCGGCTGGTGATAAGGAACAACTTTCCCCAAGGAACATAGGTCGAAATACGGAAAAAAATTTGGACCTCTCATACAAAATTGCCGATCAGCTTATTTCAGTAACTTTTTTTTTCGTATTTCGACCTTTGTTCCTTGGGGAAAGTTGTTCCTTATCACCAGTTAGTTCTGAGTTTTCGCTATCGGTCACTAGTAAAATTTTACCGTAAACATATAACTATTTCTTAAGGCGAGGATCCACGCCAAAAAATACGATTTCAAGATTAGGGTTAAGGGGGGGATGAGATGCGGGGCGGGAGGTCAGCGGGAGGCTGGTTTCACCGCGAGGACCGTCCGAATTTTTGAATAAAAATGGGTTTGTTGAATTAAAATTAGTTAATCTGCTAAAACCTTACTGTATTAGCGCTCGGGAATTAAATGAGGAATCTTTTGCTATAAAGAACGTAAGGAAAATAGTTAGTTAATGTTACATAAATATTGAATGAAAGTTTTTTTATTTCTGCTGTTTTTGTGATTTTTTTATTCCAAAAACATTATGCAAGCCAAGAAAAAAATAGTATTTGCTCCAGAGCATTTCTTACGTCGTACATTTTTTGAGGTCACAGTTACCACAGTAAAGAGGGTAACTTAGACGGCGGTCGTTATCGTTACACAACCATGTCAGAGGCCTGCTACTTGCAGTAGGCAGTTGAAAAACTCTGACACCAGGGTCCATCGGGTTGTTGGGCGACTTGGTGTACCCCTCGAAGAAGAAGAAGTACCCCCAAAATGCAAAAAAAGCCATAATACTAAACAAATCTAGAATTTCGGCCAAAATCCTAAGATTTTGGCCAAAATCCTAGGTTTTTGGCAAAAAATGGATCAGCTTAGGATGATGGCCGAAGGAAGTCTACGATCTTGCCATATGCCGACCTTTGGCCAAAAACCTAATTCTGCCATCGTACTGCGACATATCGATAAATTAGAGGCAACCCTATCGTTCCATTTTCAAAATGAAAACATGGATTCCTTTTAAACACTTTTATGTAAAATATTGCCGGGCAAGAGCATACAGTCAATTCGCAATCTTTGGGTCATTTATTGAAGAAATGACATCATGATCAGCCTATGCGGGAGGCCAAGTTACGGTGGTCGCGATACTTAGACACTACGCGTCCAACGTAACTTGGCCTTCCGCTTAGTCTAGTCATGACACATAACATGACTATCATTTTGAATGAAGTATACTCTGTAAAAAAGATATATAAATCATAAACAGAGTCAAGCATCTCAATTTATACGCCCTATTACACTATTACATGTGTCTGCATACCTATTATCTGAACCCTAGTTGAACTCTAGCATAAAAGTGAAACCTTCATAACAACCGGGTGGTGAAGAAGAGATGAGAATTTAATACAAGTTGCTTTTTTGCCACTCGCATAGTGAAAATGATAAATTTTAGTATACACACAAAATTTCAGCTTCTTATTACTTTAGAAAGTATCCTAACAATTTGATGATCCTCAGTGTCTCAGTGAGTCAGTGTTGAGTAACAAAATCTGCGTAAGACATAAAAAGTATTAGATTTATAAAATGTATGCATTGTACACGGTGATAAAAAAGGTGAACCCCATTTTTATATAAAATTGCAAGAAATGCACTTATGATAATTATATTAATTAATAATATTGGATACGGGATACTTACAAAAATGGCAGGGCCTATACTATATTTTGCCTGTCAGTATCGCTAGAATTTTATAAAATTCTCGATAATCCGCTAAATTTAGATATTGTTGTCGACTCAAAAACAATATTTTTTTATGTGTGATTATTTAGAAAACAGAAAACAGGGGGTAACCGTTACCCCTGCACGAAATTATTAATATAGATGCGCATGCATATTTTTTGCAACCGATGTGCAGCCCCACAATATTACCCCATAACTTAACCACGCGAAGGCATAAGCAAGCGTAATAGGCCGAGAGGGCACATTCAATGTTAGTGTTGGATTTTAGTACACTTAGGGCGTAAATAAATTCGAATAGTTTTGATTTCCAGCAAACGTAGGTATCAATGGTAGCACCCAACAATGTTCACGAATGTACCTCTTCGATTTTTAATCTTGCCGTGGTGGCTTCCAAGCTGCCGAAGCTGTATTATCTTAGTTTCTCTGATAGTGCCGAAACTGTATTATCTTAGTTTTATCGCTGTTAATTTCCAAATTGTTGTCCTGTAGTCATTGTCATTTTTGTGACATTGGAATAGAAGAGAAATATCATCAGCAAAGATGGTGCAGTGACAGTCAACTACTTTAGGCAGGCCGTTAATGTATACTAGAAATAAGGTACATTCTAGCACACTTCCTACAGCGTAATCTTTATTTCTAATGTAGTTCATTGCCTCTTGAATATAAGTGTAGACAGCCAGAGTTGTGGTGCATTTTTTCCTAAAGCCGTACTGATCATTATCCAATAATTTATATATTTCTAGGAAATCGTTGATTCGATTTGCCATTGCCCGTTCGAATATTTTTGACACTGATGGTAAAATCGCAATTGACCTGTATTGACTAATATTATTTGCAGCGCCGCCTTTTTTGAGGATAGTTTTAATTACAGCTATTTTTAACGCGTCGGGAGAAATGCCTGATTCAAATGACTGGTCAATTAGAAAGGTTAGCGGAGGTGTGAGTAAGTTTGCACATTTCTTTATCAGCACAGGTGGAATATCATCCACACCATTGCAATACTTGTTTGGCAATTTTTTATTATATTTGATACTTCCCGCTCAGAAACCGATCGCAAGTAAGTATAGGGAGTTGATAGCTGGCGAGCAGGCCGCTATCCCTGCCACAACTCAGCGTAGCATCTGTTGTCGGAGTCGGTGACTCACCCACAGTCGAGAAGTACTCATTAAAGCAGTTAGCAAGAGCTTTGGGACATACAATGGATTTGTTATTATAATTTAGTTTTATTTTCTTAATGTCGTTTTTTATAGTTTTTCTGTTTATGATTGACCACATAGTCTTTGTTTTATTTTCAGAATGTGACATTATTTTGTTATAATTTAATTTAGATGATAGTCTAATACTTTTGATGAAAGTCTCGTACTCATACTCTCATGCTTTTGCCCTCGCGATATCTATTTCATATTTTTGCATGGCTTGTCTTGGCCGGAGCGCGACCGTGCCCCCAGATAATACTTGCCCGTCTTAGTGGCCAGTGTCAGTAGCAACAACCAAAGAATATACAGGGTGATTGGAAATTCGATGCATTCCCTGAAGGTGGTTAGAGGGGGGGCCATTTCCAACATATTCTTCCATGGAACCAGGGGTCGGAAATGATTGGTTACAAAATTATTAGGACTTTTGATTTTTTTCAGCAAATGCTGTTTAGACAACTTTTCAAGTATTTTCGTGGTCTAATGGGTGGAGCATTCCCTCAGGAGTCTGTGGTTCAGGTTCGATTCCGTGAGTTGACCTACAAGGTTGATATTCAACACTTTGTTTTTCCCAGTTTGGTTTAAAAATCACGTTGAACCACCTGATTGTCCGCAAGAAAATATCGTGCTCCGGAGGCATATTAAACCATCGGCCTCGATTGATGTCTAATAAACGCAGACGGTGGTCGTAACACTACCATAGCAGAGGTCTAATACTTGTAGTAGGTGGTTTAAAAACTCCGACAAAGATTTATCATTTCAGTTTTTTAGGCTGTTTAAAGCTCAGGAGCTCCATTTCTGAATTGTCGTAATCCTAATCGTGCGAAAATCTGCTACTAATTGTGCTCGTATCACATGTTCTACTAAACTTATTAATTTATGCACACCCTTATAAATTCACACAAACCCTTAACATTTAAAGTGTCGAGTAGTAGAACGTGTAATACGAATGGTTAGACCACTCGTTTTAGATTTCCGTGCACGGATTTGGATTACGACAATTCAGAAATGGAGCTCCTGAGCTTTAAACAGCCTAAAAACTGAAATGATAAATCTTTGTCGGAAGTTTTAAACCACCTTCTACAAGTATTAGACCTCTGCTATGTAGTGTTACAACCACCGTCTGCGTTTATTAGACATCAATCGAGGCCGATGGTTTAATATGCCCTCCGGAGCACGATATTTTCTTACGGACAATCAGGTGGTTCAACGTGATTTTTAAACCAAACTGGGAAAAATTCACAAAGTGTTGAATATCAACCTTGTAGGTCAACTCACGGAATCGAATTTGGAACCACAGACTCCTGAGGAATGCTCCATCCATTAGACCACGAAAATACTTGAAAAAGTTGTCTAAACAGCATTTGCTGACTTTGGCGTAGTCGACCGACCATAGTCAATTGCCTTGTTTCGCACGCCGCTTTTTGCTAATGCTTTTTATGAAAACATGTTTGATTGTAGATTATTGTACCTTTTGGTTAGCTAATGCAACAGAGAACTCTGTTATGAAGTTTTACGGATTATTCCATAGTGATTTTTACAGTAGATTACTATGAATGTTGAAAAATCCTTTCCACCAAAATATTTTCATGTTTTGGCGCTGTATTTTAAAAGAAGAGTATTTCTAACTAAACTTGTAACTAAAATGATTGTCCTATTCATTCACTATGAGATCATGTCAAAAACTATGCATAAAACGGTTTGGCTAGCTTTCGCATGACTTTAAAGTTGAAATCGGAAATTTTCTTTAAAAATCAAAAGTACTAATAATTTTGTAACCAATCATTTCCGACCCCTGGTTCCATGGAAGAATATGTTGGAAATGGCCCCCCCTCTAACCACCTTCAGGGAATGCATCGAATTTCCAATCACCCTGTATAATACCCGCGTCAGCTTTGTCGCCGTGACGCTAACGTGACGCACGCCGTGACGCCGACGTGATGCACGCCGTGCCATAGCACGGTGTACACCGTGGCACGGCACGGTGCCCGCCGTCGCCGTGACTATCCACGGCGCCGGCGCCGTGCCGTAGGTCTGGGGACGCAGCCTAACCTCTGCGTTGCAGGCAGTCGCTCTACCACTGCGTCACATAGACTGTCACCACTGCGCCACTTCGGTTGGTCTGTATAGTAGTTGATGATCCACAATGTTTTCAATTGTACCATTTGTGTATCTAAGATATTCATGTACAAATAAGCACGTTCGAGAATAACTGACCAGTTCCAAAAGAGTTTCTCGTCGTCGTTGGCGGCTTCACGGCAAACCACGAAGCTGTACAACTTTCACTCCCCGACATTTGCTAAAGCATAAATACATAAAACTTGGCCAAACGCTCAAAAGTCGTACAGTAAAATTGATTCAGTGGCGTGGAGGGAGTAAACCCGCTAAAGCTTTGGCACGTTTTCCTTACCCCACAGAAGTTGGATAACAAACACGAACTCGTAATAAAAGTTTGAAATAATGATGCCCCATAAAGTGGTATAATCGTATCCGTGCATTTATATGAGAGCAGCCCTCGGCTCAGCCCGGGCCAGTGCTAATGACGTAGCTCACGAGCCCCGAGCTGCGAGCCACGAGGAGTCTCGGGCTCGCAAATTGCCGTGTAAACAACGGCCATTCTTATTAAGACTTCGTGCGAGCAGCAAGCAGCCCACTGAAGCACAGTACACGAGAACCAGCAGCATGGCAGCTTCACTAACGACTGACACGCTATGCAATCTGATTACCTCAATATGCTAACGTAAACGTACGTGCATAACGCTGAATTGACATTTCATAAAATCTAAGGCGTCACATACTTATACACGTGAAACGTAAGACAGCGCGACGCTGCAAACCGTTTCCATACAAGTTGTATGAAACAGAAGAGACGTCAGCTACACCTGTGAGACGTGCTTTTTATCGCTTATCTCGAGACTTACATCTTATGCTATGCATCTAGCTGTCCTAATTTATTTTTGTATCGTTCTCACTATTACCAACATATATTTGTCTAGCGTCAAAGGTGAAACAAAGTAAGCAACCTCTCGTGAACGTTTAGAATCTGGATAAACCTTACACCTTTTTAGGGTTTCGTAGTCTACTAGAAACCCTTATAGTTTCGTCATGTCTGTCTGTCTGTCTGTCTGTATGCCGCGCCCTCATATCTTCGTCAGTTTTAGAGCTATCGACATGAAATTTGGTGAGAAGATAGATCGTAAATATAGAAATGTTAAGAAAAAAAAAATTTAAATGTTTTTTGGACCCCCTCCCATGGATACAAGTGAAAGGGGGGCAAAATTTTTTTATTTCTTCTGTAATATTGAGTAGGGTATCTTTGAATAGGTCTTTTAAAACTAAGGTGAGGTTTCTTTGAAACAAAGTTATTAAAATGTTTCTGTCACGAGATATTTGCTTTTAAAAAGGGCGTTTTTGACCCATACTTTGTTCCAGCTGTAAATTCTAAAGTATAAACGCTAAAAATTTGAAATAAATATGGAATATAGCTTACAATCTGAAGTTACAATGAAAACTATAACGGATATTGTACCCTTAAAGGTTTCAGAAAAAAATGAGTTTTTCTATTGGCGGTTGGTCATCATACTGCTGCTAACAAACCAGCAACAAAATTAAGTTTGTAATGCTGAAAAACCTGATATTTAAACGTTGACTACGAAACCCTATTTGTGGGCGTGTCAAACACGCTCTTGGCCGGTTTTTTTTTACTCTGTACTGTGCCTGGTAGGCTGCCCTCACCTGCCGGCCTACTGGGAATAACAAACAAGCGAAACATGCTAGTTTTTACTCCACTTAACAACTTCGTTTGTTAGAACCATGGAGCTCGCTCTGCCTTAATGCAGAACGGAATTAGTCGAGAATAATAAATATAGTCGTGCTTCTACCCAGTTATCAAGGGTTGCGATTTATTCTATTCAGGGCGGGTAAAGGTAAGTGTGGGAAAAGGCAGGTTTTAGTTAAAACTAGTATCTACAGTAATTATGCTCAACGAAGAGTTAACCCATCAGCAAACATAGTTAAAAGGTAAATAATTGTACCCATGATTATAAAGCACACTTAACAGATATGGTTGGTAATTTGAAATTGAAATGAAGCTTATACATGATTAAACAGGCTCGCACAGGGCTCATTGTATGAAGCAATTAATGGATCCGCGGAGAGTCGATGTTCCTCATTATCTTGGGCCTCCTTTATGGGTTAAGGGGGTTTCCCCTTCTATCTAGTAACTCCCCCCCCCCCACCCTCGTGTGATTGTTGAACCAGGAACAACTTCCCGCGACTCATAATTTATGCAACGCCGCCGTTTACACGCTCCACTCTTAATATGCGGTGTTTTCCGTGCAACGAATAATTAGGAGTTTAATCCTATCGTTTTTCATTTCCGCGGTCTTATGTTTTCTAAAGAAATTAATGAGTTCTCCGTGTCTTGTGTTGTGATTGTGACAATCTTGCCGGTAGTCATTCCAATAAAGACAACATCTATTAATACAGAACATTTTAAAGCAATGTGTTACCTAACCTACATCAATATTTAACTCGGGCATGTTGTTTGCTGCTCGTACTGTGTATAGGTAATATTGCGACATCAAAAATCCATGCATGCGTGAGACGATTGAGCTTGTGGCTGTGGTTAGAGCGTACGGGGAGACGGCGCGGCGTCACATGAGGACATCAAAGGATCTATTTGCGGCATCACTACATACACACAAACACACACATACACACACACACACACACCGCACTACCTACATCACGTTACACACTTTCGAGAATCCCTACAATTTAACATCAAAGATTTTAAGAAGAAATCATAAAAAATGTAATTTAATTTTTGCGGAGCTTTTGAAATTTTCTTTTCCTCAATTCCCAGAGATTGTTGTCGCTGTTTTCTCGGAACAAGTTTTTCTACATGATGTTTGCTTCGCAGAGATCTTTCGAGTAAATAATAGGATTTGTAACCGTCTCGGGAAGTTGGAATCCTACAAAATATTCAGTTTTATCTGACGTCGAAACTATTGTTGTCCTCTCGGGATCTAGCGGGAAACTTGCTTTGAGCCACACTGAACCGAATTTAGCCTTTGATTAGATAACTCTACATCAATGATGGTAAAAATAAAATTGTAGTAAACGTTACACAAACACATTCAAAAACGTGTAACAGTGATTATTGCTATTCAATGTTACTTGTACTTACTGAAGAACGCTGATAGTCATCAAATTTCTTTGAAAATTAAATTATAATAGTTACAAGCCGTGTTTCTGTTTTAAGCACAGTCTAGTGACGTCATCAAACCCACCCTTGAATTCCTTTTTCTATGGTTATTTATTATAAAAATGAATTTGTTAATCTACATAGAATATTATTATATTAATATTATTAGTATTTTTATTAGTCCACAAATTGCTACGTCGTAGCAGTTTTCGTAGCATTCCGCTACAATTTTGTTTTCACCTCCAAGGCACCAGTATTTTTCACGAGGTAATCTCGTCATTTCATTCTCGTAGCTTGATGAATATCTTCATGAACCAGTAGCTTTTCCAAGCTTTCTCGATACGGCAATCGATTTCTCATTCTTGCCTGTTTTTGGAGGGGACTAGCTAGCCCAAGTAAATGTACTCATCGACATAGTGTATTACCTCCTAATCAACCTCGATCCATATGTCTTAGTCATGTTCATTTTGATCCCAACCTAAAAACTTGCAGTGGTCAAGTCTTGAAGATGATGTAGTCTGTGGTTGTGAAGAGTACGATGTCGTCAGCGAACTGCAAGCTTGACAGTCTCTTGCTTCCAAGCTTGCTTCCAATGACAATGCCTTTAGTACTCCACCGCTATCTTTTTGATAAATAATTAAATAAAATGAAATTCTAATATTCAGTAATAGTCTGCACACAACGATTTATTTGTCGGTTTACACATAACGGACTGTTAATTTAGAAAATATTTTGCAATCAAACGCAAAACTTGGGAAGCAACCTTAGTCTAAAGGGTTTATTTTAAAAGTTTTACAATGATAACATTTCCCTGCGGAGGCTGTCTCGACTGCGCTCCTGTTTTTTCTTAAGGGCATTTTAACAAAAATATCACCCAGCACAACAAAAAATTTAAACCACAAATTAGAGAAACGGCGCGTGGGGCGTCTTCGTAGTAAACAACAAATATCTGAATTTCGCCGTTATAATGGACTGTTCTTCGAATACAACTTCGTAGGAAGAAGTTTGTGCGCGTGTTATTTATTTAGGCAGAGAAATACTGTAGGCCTGAGAGGAGGGGTGCAGGACCCGAGGGAGGGGGGGAAGGTTCTGCTGTTGCGTCCTTTTGCTCCACACTTTCACTGTTTGCTTAGAATTACAAACTATCGTCGCAGCTGGTCTGTGATGACTGGGGTCCACTGCTCTGTAATGCACACCCTAGGCAGTATGTCTCAGACTTTTCACAATAAAATTGGCGGTTAGGCAAACGTTACACGAAATACTAAATTCAAAGGAAATCCTTTTTATCCAATACCTGGATTTATCCCTTAGTCACCTTCTACTTTAACCCTGGAAATAATAGGGTTTGATACCTTTGATCCAGCAATTATAGTACAAAGAAATCCAGTCCTTACTAGATTCGGGAACCCATACATGCTAGGAAAGCTAGACGCACGGCAAATTGAAATGCAAAAGTAGTTTAGAAACTAGTCGCACGTGAACGGCTGCAATATGCAGACGGGGCCGGTGCGTGCGGTGCGGCTAAAGTTCCGGTTCAGTTCCGGTGCACCGCGACGCGCCGGTTCCGATGGTTCCGACCTCCGCCGCGCGGGAACCGCTCACGATAACAGATAATCGAACAGAACATGACTAGTTTCAAGGAAATATTTTTTTATTAGAATGATAGGATCTTAGGTATTCACTTAAGTTGTACCCATAATATTTAGAGAGCTGGAAAATGGGAGCACTGAAATCACGTTGGTAGATTTGTACTGTAATCCGTTTTTAGGGTTTCGAAGCCTACTAGAAAACCTTATAATTTATCATATTTAGCTGTCCCAAAGTGATAGTCTGATATACCTATGTTTGATAATGATAGTTATTTTGTAACCAGCTTTATGTGCATGACTAGGGTAATAGGGTTAAAAATTTCCGGTACAGAAGTCGACGCATTCATAAAACCTTTGCGGGATAGGTCGTTTGACAACTTAAAATTATAGGCGCCGTTTCCCTAATTTGTGGTCTTAATGCGCTCCAATTATTTTGTTATCACACCGTTGATGTTATTATCACCAAATACTCGGTGTCCCACACGAAGAGAGAAAAAGAGACCAAAACAGGTCAGTTTCCAATTCACTTTTAATTTCAAATTGCAGGAATATAGATACGTGCAGGTCAAAATAAAATTGGCTCAGCAGTTTTATCTAACATCGCGCGTTTTTCGCAACAAAAATTTCTAAAACTCTATTAAAACCAGCCAAGCGGGTTTAGCTTGTAAAAAGTGTTTTCCGATCGCAGGACGCCGGCGACCGACCGAGACCGACCCACCAACCGGGGCTCTCGAAGGTCGGTTTGCACATGCACTGCTTCATTTTACCACAAATTAGGGAAATGCGAAAAATGGGAAATACTAACGATGATTTTTACACTTACTAACCTTCACTGGAAATAACTGGAATCTCAGAGAAACTCAAGGTAGAAGATGATTGCCGTGAACGATATAGTTCTCGGATTAATTCAGAATCATATGACGTTCTTGTATCAGATTGTACTGTTTGGACATTCTCATCGGTACGTTGAGATTTTTGACCGTATCAACCCTGACTATGTACCAAGTGACAAACGCAAAAATCCTAAATAGGGTCGAGTGATTCTCCTCTCTATTTTGTAATTTTATGGTGTTTTAATGAAAGCAGTTTAAAACATCCCTTATGAAAACCGGTTATCATGACAGATGTTGCCGCATCAAATTTCTTCTGTCATAAGTTTTCATTTACATGGCGATTGCCAACTAGTGTGTGTGGTATTCATCAGTGCACGCTCTACGCCCCGCGCTCGCCGCTTGCCGCTCGCTCGCTGCGCGCCAATAACACAAATTGGGCTGAGTGGAGCGAGCGCGAAAACCGAGCGCTGACGATTGTGTACGATGTTGCACACTAACCGTTTCTTTTTTGTTTTACTAAACTTGGAACCGTTTTTCAGTTTCCTTGATTGAAAATGTTGCGTTTTTTGATGATAGGATTGATGTGATGAGCTATGATTTCACGATTTGAATAATTACTATAGTTAGGTTTAGGTTAATGCAATGAAAACCACTGAAATGTACCGGGAGTAACAAAAACGGTATAACAAGCCGAAAGGAGGTACTCATGAAACTGAAAAAACTTTCCCCATGGGAACTGGGTTCAAATACGAAAAAAAATTTGGACCTGCCATACAAAATCGCCGACCATCTGATTGATTTATTATGGGAGGTCCATGGGAAAAGTTGTTTAGTTTCATTAATATCTTAGCCTCCTTTCGGCTTGTTATACTCTTTTTGTTACTTCGTGTATGTCTTTGCTTATGTATTGATAATTCGTTGGAACGACGCTATAATGCAATTTGATTTCATGGCCACCATCAATATTTATTAGCAGTAGCTTTACGATACTAAATAATATTCACTGTTGGGGTCTTTTACTACGTAGCTGTTAAGTGTTTACTGCGTAAGAGAAAGAAACATGACTTCTTGTGTCTTTACAAGAATCTTCTAGGAATCAGACTTCATGATAAGTTTCGTATACCAGCACACTGCCTGCCCCCCCCACATCTCCTCCCTCTCGTCGCGAGCCGCTCGACCAGCGCCGTTGTTTTGTAAAAATAGGTCACATTCCCGCGCTGCTGTCCCCGCAGCCCGCAGCCCGCAGCCCGCAGCCGCCCGCGTACCAACACCTAACGACACCAACTTCCTATATTCCGTTTTCATTTTTTGCTCGTAGCTTTATTTTTCACAAAACTCCACCGAAACGGACGTACGCACGACGGGGCGAGATTAATAGAGCGCCCCGTTATTACAGTCGGAACCTTTACAAATATCTATCTCATTTATATTCCTTTTATGGGCCGACCGCTAAATAAAGTTATAAAGTTGAACGGAAAAAACAAAAACAGCCGATGGGCGGCAACCGTCGTGCTTCATAACAACTGCCCTAAAAGTAGAGCTAAATTATTACGTGGTACATTTGGTAGGGCCCACTTACATGAAAATAAATCTTAATAGTTTTGCTGGGACAACTTTTAGATTTTTCGATTTATACAGTTGGAATTTTAATTAAAAGAAAAAACTGTTCCATAGTTGTAATTTTTAGTGATTTAGCAGATGGCCTCATAGAAGATGGTCTTAGATGACTAGAATCTCCACTTTAAATAAATAAACATTTGCAGAGTGTTACTGGAACGCGTTCATTTATTTAAAGTGGTGATTCTAGTCATCTAAGAACATCGTCTATTCTATAGGGTCATATTCTGTGAAATCACGAAAAAATAACAACTATGGAACAGAAAATCTTAAAATACACAAGCAATCAATGATCGGCATTTCTTTTTCGTGTTTTGCAGATATCTCCTCATATATGCCTGAAATCACCAATTTTTATAAAGGTCCGCTTATCGGTAACACACTCAAGTTCTCATAATGTCTCTTCAACACAATTCCTAAACAAGTTTAATATAACTTAAGGCAGATTAAATTATGAAATAAAAGAATCCCCATCTGTTAAAAAAAGCAAGCTTAATGTAATTAAGCATCTTAATACCTTGATGAGAAGACTTACCTAAATGGAGTGCCTTCACCTCTGGTATATTTTATAATACACGCACATGATGCGGGTAATATGTTTTCATGGAGACGATGAATCGCGTCGGCTAAGTGAACTCGCTCGTCTCGCGGCACCTGTCTCCTCGCACCGACACTGTGTAAGTATTCACTCGAGTACGTGCGTGTATGTGTGTGTGCGTACAGTAGCAGGAGGTCTATAGCCGCGAGAATGTCTGCGGAATTTCACCAGCGTATTCATCATCCCTGTTGGCTCCACATTTCAAAATAATGTTCGTCGGTAATGTGGGAAATATTTATACGCAGCGTTTTCCGGCGCGATTAGCAGTCAGCGTGCGTCCACGAATGTACCGCGCCGCACCGCGCGTGCCGCCGACTGTACCGCACGGAGATTTATGGCCGCAGGTCGGATTGCCTGCGGCCAAATTGAACCTTTATTTTATTATGACTTTTCCAGGATTAACGGCCGTTCCGGTCAAGACAGAAATCATAACTGTATCAAATATTTTACGGAACACAATTCGGAATGCGATGAAATCTCGATAACTTTTTCTAAAGTTAATAAATCAAACGTTATGACATGGCAGAAAACATACTCCATTTTCAAAGTGAAATGAAATATGGATGTGGAGAGTGGTGGTGGTTCACATTATTAGGTTCACATGTCTGCATCCGCGCGGCTTGTGTCAGCACTCTGCTCAGCGGCCGCGGAGCAAACTCATATTTCCTCGCTTATTCATATCCGCCCGCATAGAATTAATACTTACTCGCCTTGCGAGGGAAAAGTTTTTGAAAGGATTTTTATGATTTTTGCCTCTCGTGTCTCTACGAATTTATAAAAACTTTTTCAAAGTAGTATCCAACTTGATCTAACTACACAGAGTCATGTACCTTTTTGTCTTTTTTAGTTGATAAAAAGAACTTAATTTGGAGGTAGCGAGACGAGCGGAGCCCTCGTCATCTATTATTCACGCAACCCGCTGCTCTGGCGTAAAGTATTAACGCAGACAATGACTTTTTATTTCACCCTTCTTTCGACCCTCTTCACACTATCGATTGAGTTGCAGAATAACCTTTATTAAACTACGCTTTGAAGAACATGTCGGTCGGTATTCCTTCTCGCTTTGCCAACTCCATCGCTACTGACTTTGATAACTCATTTCCAATGGGGCTTTTCAGCAATGGTTGTATTGTAATAAGAGAACTTGAAACAAATACAATAAATCATGAGCACTCAATGTTGGCGTAGTGGAGTTGACAGTGATGACTACGTAACGAGCGGTTCATTTATTTTCCTAGAACGAGGTCAATGCTCCATTGTTCGTTTGCGGAAGTGATGCTCGCTTCTTCGACGGCGCGCGATTGTCTGCTGCTGAATTGTGCCCCCCCCCCCCCCTCCACACCTCACCTCCAGCACCCCCGCGCTGCCGCTGCCGTGGGAAAATACAGGAAGGGAAATACTACACAAATAATGATCGGAATCTCTATAGAGCAGTTCGCGATCACGGGGTAATCTTGATTCATAATCAGCCCCTTCATGCATTACGTTGTACAAAACGACCGCATAATCTTTTGAAATCACTCCACGCCACCAAAAATCACTTCGTCAACATAACACATAGTATAAATAAAGTTACCTTCTTAACTTCTGTGTGCTTCTGTTTATGCTTAGATCTTTAAACATACGAAGCTACGTCCACAAAGTCTTAGTATCTATCTAACTTTTAAAAGCATGTTCGACTTTCAACTTATTTAAGAGAAGATCAGATTGTTGAAAACCGTGGTTGAAAATAATCGAGCAAGGCAGCAAGTTTAGTGAGCTAAATAAGCTACATCGTTGTAGCTGATCTGAATCTTACGCTCAATTTACCTCATTCCCCCTCAAAAACTTGCAGCATGTTTCAATTAGTCTCATGGCTTAGGGTTTGACGAACAAACTTCGCCAAAGCGGGTCCTGTTGAAGGCAATTACCGACAGATAACTTAGTTTGTGAATCTTCGACGACTTACCAACTCTGCAGGGACAGAGTGGACCGCGCGGGGTCGAGGGGGGGTGAAGCCGGGGTTGCGAGGGGGAGGGGGGGGAGGTCAGGTGAGCGACGGTGTTCGGCGACCGCAGACCGCAACCGCGCTGCATGTCCGCCCTAATCCTGTCAGGTCACTTCCAAGCTCTTAAAAGCATTTTCTTTGAACCTTTGACTTCAGTAAAGCTTTAATGCTTTATCGTGGGTGAGTGCTCGCGAATAATAAGTTACTTATCTATCCTTGATAATACATATTAAGTAACTAAATCTTAAATAGAGGCAGCAAAAACTCTACAGGAAATTACTACTAATCAATATGAACAATGAGTTGATTGAAAAACTAGAGGTAGTATTTAAAAATGTTGCACCTCATTTGCACCTTGCAGTAATGGCTGGCAGGGCACGTCACACGCGGTTCCAGCTAACTGCAGCTTGTTCCGAACGACAAGAAACGCCTGCACTTCCGCTTCCGGCGCAAACAGCCCTTACACAAATTCCTGAGAAATTGCGGCCTTATCCTCAACATACAGTTTCAAACCCACTTCGTATACATGACCGCGCGACTACAAAAACGTAAACTTTTACGACAAACAAAAGCAGTGATGTATGGCAATTGCTCGAGAGTATAGCCCACTCGTTTAGTTCACTTTGTGTTACACCTGCGCCATTGAAACAGTCGCGAGTAAATCTTTCCATAATGAATGAGCTGTACTTCGCTTGTCGTCGTTTAGCGCAAATTGGTTACATTATCGCACGCCCCCCGAAAGTACCGGCGACAAATAGGCTTACCGTTGTTACAGGGCGAGGAGGCAATTCATCAATTTGACCTATTAGCAGGTTGTTTTCTCAATTAACATTGATTGTCTTGTGAGTTTTACCTACTCAAGTATTCATTTTAATTGATGCATTGTGTAAGTTTAAACTAATACAACATACAACTCCCACTAACGTCGAACACCCAATATTTTATTGATGGGGTCCATACTAGGAAAGAATGCATAATAGGAAGAAGCTTTTTTCTCTGCAGTGAGACGTTGCGAGCTATTGATAATCGCAGCGTTATAAACCGGCTCTGCAAACCCGTGATGGTACAAACCAATTCTCCCTTTTTTTCATGTAGGACACCGAGTCGCCCAACGACCCAAAAAATTATAGAAATAAGATTTGAATTAAGTAATTTCTGACTTATTTGTATAATTTCGTATAAATTAGAGCACGATTAATGAACCAAACCGTTGTCTGTTGAGAGATGGTACGAAGTTTAGGTATGTTTGAAATGAAAAATGTTAGTTACATAATGTCGTTGCTTGCTCTTTGCGTAGTCTCGCTGTACCAGAGAGCAGTAATTAACATAATAATATTTTCCCCTTGTTCAGTTTCTTTGTTCATTTAAACAATTAGTATCCTTTGTGAGCAACTTTCATTATGAAAACTGCAATAGTACGAAATTACTAAAACAGGAAACATCAGTACTACCTACAACAGCAACATCAACAGCCACCATAGGCCACTGTTGGCCATTAGAATAAGGCCTATTGGAGACAAATTGCTTTACTCACCAGGCTTGGGAGTTGGATTGACTAGCGCAGTGCAAAGGTTACCAAAATCATTACGAAAAGTTTTTTTAATTCGTGGAAATTCTGCCTGAAAAAGCCGCAACAATAACCGCAATAATCTTGAATCATTTATTGATTTCAAATTGGTTTATATCTGGATCTGATGGACAGGTTAATGTGTTCGCAATTGTAACAGTATAATTGGGTTACTTACTATGTTATGGTAATGATGTGCTACGATCCACAAGCGAGTTGACATGACAGACAGCTCACAGACAAAGCGATTGCTTTGTGCATTGTGAGTGATAGACAATAGCTGGTAAAGTAGGTGTTCAATCGGTCGATAAACGCCTAGCAAGTTGCACTCAGGCCGCCCTGCTCCGAGCCAGGTCTACTTTCCATTTATGCTTATTACTTTTATGCATTAATGAGCAAGTGTGCCGGCTAACCGCTGACCTGGCTGCTCGCTGCTCGCTGCCGGCTGCTGGCGGCGCGCGGGAGGCGCTCGCTCGACTGCCGGGTGTGCTTTTGCATACGATATTCCTATAATGAGCACCACCTAGTTTTCTTGTTCCATTTATGAACACGATTATTAGTATTAGTTAGTATAAAGCCCGCATTTTCCTACTGCTTTTAATATCGATCTAATACCGACTCTTATTCGGAATCATCTTTGAAAATGTTTTTATGGAGCAACAAATTTTTTTTACTAAGCAAGTCAAGCAGGTAACTGCTTTTAAATAAATCTGCCGCAAATGCAATGCAATAAAAATGAAAGTCATGGTTTCCGGGAAACGTCGTCTCGAGTTGGTGCGTGTCCGCTGCAGGACGGAAGTCGTCCGCGCGACGACGCGACGTGACGATAACATCACGGCGACGTCACGTCACGAATACACCCCCCCCCCCCTCCCTTAAACCGTCCCCGCCCTTCACAATATTTACACTCACCGACACCGCTTGTTCTAAATGACGGATGACCGTCATTTGTACGTGGACCCCCCTAATGGTCGTCATTCAAAGCGTCGTCAAACGAAAACAATAATTAAAAACTCGTTTGTCTTATCCCCACTCGAAACGATTGCTCGCCGGATGAGATTTTATGTTTATGGACGTAATAATTATTCTGGAACATCATCATAACAGTCTATTAGCAATGTCTAAAATATTGATACTTATTTTTATGACAAACGCTTCAGTTTCATGGAAAATATTTTTAGTTGCTGTTAGTGAGCTCAGTAGTAAAAACCTTCTTTTGGTCCTTGAGGGCCTTACCACAAAAAAGATAGACCAGCGTTCAACGCGTGTCTAGCGTTTTTTTTTGTATGAAGTTTTAATTTAAACAAGCGTTCGACTCGCGTCTAACTTTTTTGTGGTAAGGCCCTCTATGTCTGTATCTCTGGCATGATATGACAGGCAGGGAGCGTTGCGTTGCGCATGTCGAGGTACAACCTTACTGCTCTCTGACACGCATCGCCTTCGCTCATGGTATCCACGAATAACCAATGGAAGGTAACTTTAAACACGTATTTAACCGTTGAGTCACTTATCTGCATTCTTGACGAAAGTAGGAAAGTCAGTGTCACAATTCGTACTAGTTTTGCGAAGAAAAGAACAGTATAAAAATTTATTTTACTATTTGTGTGTAACTGCTCCAAGCGTGGCGGTGTCGTAGTGCGCCGTCAACGTGACAGCGTCGTTCATAGTATGGAACGCCACCCGGTTTTTCTGGCATCCCCTTACAAACTAGTCATTTTGGCAGCGCACTACGTCGCGTCAAGTTCAGTCTTTATGAACACCTTAACACTTTACTAGTCACGTTGCTTACGAATGTGTTTCTTGTTGTTTTAGGTGGTGTGGGCGCGGGCGGCGCTTGCTCGGCGGCGGCGGGATGAGCGCGCGCTTGCGACTGCACGCGCTCACCGCCGCGCTCCTGCTCGCCGCACACCTCTTCAAAGGTAACCAACATGCACTTATTATGTATTTGTTAATATGAACTTCTACCCATTTAGGGTAGTTCTGCCAGTGTCAGTATAATAAGATCCCAGCGGTGCTGCGCTGGACGGCTCCAGCAGAAAGATGTAGTAGTGTCTTCTACAGGAACCAGCAGCGACGTCCTCTTGATACCATCCGGAAATGAAGAGTAGGATCTTCAATTTTTTATTCCATGTTTACACTTGGGCACTTGACTGATTAAATTACTATCCAGAATAATCAGTGAAAATACAAATAAACTTAAAATAAGGAATTAAATTGACAATACGTCTGCCATTGCCAACATGCACTTACATACCCATTGCCCCCACTTCGATGTAACTGTGATACCACGGATGTGATGACACGCAACACGGGACACACGCGATGACCCGACGGGTTTCACGAAACCGTAAACTATGCTCGACGTGTGGCTGAAGATTGATTGGTACAAACTTACAAATCGCCAGAATTGGTTCTCTATGATATAAAGAATACTGATGGTAGATAACAAACACTCTCAAGGAGAGATACTTAACGCACTACTAGCACGCCGCACTGGCAGTCGAAGGTAGACCCAACAACAGACAATCGTATTTTTATTCACGTTAAAAACGCCAGCTGCAATCTGATACAAGTAGTTATAATACGCTAATTGTAGGTAGGTATAATCGTGTCTAATTCTAATTTTGGCAATGGTTTCGATCAAGTTCAGGTTGATATCAGAATCATTACGTCTAAATCCCGGACAGCACTCAATAGGATTAATGCAGCCATAATTATCATAAACATCTGTTAATTACTCAGCATTGGACGCCCTGTCAGACCAGATTATAGTAGCATCTGTGTTGTGATTGATCGCCATCGCCACATGAAGCAAACACTTATGATTGTATAAAACAGATGAGTCACAAATAGAAACATGCTGGACCATTTTATTTTAGGAGTTATCATGGGCATTGTAATGCAACATTATCCCGATTTTTCTCATGCATTTTCAATAAGTCCACTCACGCGACTCGTTACAAAGCTGACAGCACTCGACGTCACATTACATTGCCACTCGAGCACTCGCCGGTCCCGGTCGCTGGTGGCTGGTGATGTCACGAATGTTAATGTGCAGTCGTGATTGTATCGGCTGACACCCGACATGTGACCACGCGGATATAGGGATGGAATTAATAAACAGTATTTTTATACATCAAACTATTATTAGTACTAGAATTTTGGGTACTGCTGAAAACCAGTGTTGCAATCTAGGACTGTAACATACGCTGATCAAGATACCTGTTTTAGTACCAAACGTGATCTTGTCTTATTTACTGAATAAACCATTCTCCATTCTTTCTTATTTGCCAATCACTTCTATCTTTGCCACTAAATTTATGGCTACCTGCGGATCAGTTTTGTATGAACTCTGAATTGACTCACATGCGGTAAAGGCCGTTAACGAGGGCCAATGTCATACCAAAATTGCATGGATGGCGCGGCGTGCAACTGCATGCATATTTACATTTTTAAACATATTTTTTACGAGATAAAGGATTGCAATGATAATGGCTCTCTAGTTTTTTATTTTGTTCCGCTGTGCAATATCCTGACAATACACTTTTTACGCATTCGTTTGCCATAACGTGTACTAATAAAAACGTTGTAATTTTTTTTTGTACGAATGCTTGTCACGTCCCTACGCCGGTAAACTCCGACGTAACAATTATTGTCGTTCAGCTAATAGCACAACAAACAACAACTACAATTACGTACGCTACTGACGCTGTTTTACATTGGTAATTATAACCCGCAAGTATTTACATACGGACAGACACGTGCATACGGAAATATGGCGTGTATTTTTGATATTATCTCTATATTTTTACTAGTAAACTTAGGAACAAAGACGGAAGTGGTTGTATAATATCATAAATATTTTATTATTATTTTGTGTAATATACTTATACCATAATAAATAGTAATTTGTATACTTTCAAGTTCTTAGAAATAATGCAGCAGCAGCGCTACTATGCTCGTAGCAATCTTCTACACGAACCGTAGAACGTCGTAGTAATTTGCTACAATCGTATCGTATCTATCTGTATGTTAGCATTCGGCTACGGCTACGGGTTTAGATATTGTGTTTGACTCAAGATAAACTCATAGCGGTTGATCAATTAATATTATATACTGTTTCTAAGGTAACTACCTGCCAAGTCAGAACTTAGAATTCATAATTTTCTTTTGTTCCCCAAATTAAGTAGAAATTGTGTAATTTATTTAGTTTGTAACGACTGCAACGCCGTTTATTATCGCCTGATTACATGCAAGCCCACTCTACCGGTGTATAAATATAACAGTTATGTTATCGGCTCGCGGCCGGTCGGGGTCGGGGGGGGCGGTAGTTAACGCGTCGTAAACCGCTTTATGCCGGCCGCGAACCGCGCGACGCACGCACGATATGTAACGCACCTTTATTTTGTGACTGCTTTGTAGGTATCTAGGTTAAGGTTGGTTTTCAGTTTGTATTCATGAATTTCACGACACTTGCTCCGTCAATTCGGAACGATTGAAATAAATATGTTTTACGTCACTTCAACGTTTCAAGATTTTTAAAACTGAAACAATCTAAAATTTCAAAAATATTTTTTATTTTAAATTAAACTAATTTAAAATAAAATTCATTTGTTTTATAACTTTTGCTTTTACAAAATTATGATTTGTCCATTTTCTACAAATCTATTGATGTACTCTGACGTTTTTATTAATATTGTCTTTGTATTTGTAGCTGTTGTGAGCAAAAGTATGTTTTTACTCATTTTCTTACAATTCCACTTTCGTCTCTTTTGTTTAGGGTCACGGTCACCTTTGATCCATGGGAGCCACCTACCTCGTATTAGGTACATCCTTGTGGCGGTTCCGCAAGCGAGACCGCGGGACGCAGCAATTAGAGATAATTAAAAGCGGCCACAGCGCGACCCTCAGTTCCCCTTCCCCTGCCCCCCCCCCCCTTGCTAAAAGGTTATGCTCTTGTCATGATGTAAACGAGCGCAATCGGGTTATCGAATAACAACACTCCATGTCGAGCGATTGTTCATCAATATTTTTACAACCTACGGGACCTATAAATATTTCATCCATCACATCATAATATCATCAGCCTATTGCTAATGTGTACGTAAAAAAGAAACCTTAATATGCACGCGCATATTAAGGTTTCTTTTTTACAGGTAATTTATTTACCAGATCATTTTTTTCCTAACACCCACATACATGCAAACTTGGCAAAATCTAGCCCTTAGTGACCTTAATGAGCCCTAATTAGCAGGCTCATTCACTATTCTGGTTCAATCCGGCTATATCTGCACGGCGAGCGTCTTCTGTTTGCATTCAGGAGGTGATTTAGGGTGAGAATCCACCAGAGCTGTGCGAGGTAGCGAGGCGGTGAGCGAGGAAAAAATCCACCAATAGAATCACTTCATTTTCCTAGCCTCGCTCAGCTCAGCTCTGGTGGATTCTCACCCTTAGCCCCGTGTTCGCGCCGAGGCGAATACTGCCGCGAGTCTTATAACGACGCACCTTTGTGTACGCAAGCGCGGGGTAATATCGCCATGCCACGAATACTTGCTGAGCGTCCGCTCTTATATCCGTTGAACTAATGCTCTAGAGCACCCCACTTACACGCTAGCATAACTGGCACATATTAATGGGTAAAACGAGGTATTTTTTTTCAGTTTAAGCATGCTTTACTAGCTTACATTTGAGTAGTAGACATTCTGCGAATTGCTGAAGTATGTATAAACCGCCCGCACCGCACCGCACCGCACCGGCCGCCGCACGCCCTGATAATCATCTCCGCCATTAATCCACCGGCCAGTGTTGTATTGCGGGAACGTCTTCACTAAATGGAAGCACTAGTAATGAATGTTCAACTAAATCACCGACGAGCAAATTGGCTTCTTTTGTTAAGGATTGTGTCCGGTTCCTGCGACGAGCGCCGCGTACTATTTCAGAGCGCAAATTCTGAAACTCGACGAAACTTTGTAATAAACTTTAGTAACGAGTTGCAATTAAGGGTTATTTGCGCGAGTCGTATTCTAAATCGCAAAGGGAAGTAATCGAGTGTCTGTCTAGAGGGAATTTCAGCAATACAAAGTGAATAGTTAATGAATGTAAATTGGATGGACGTGCATGTCAATCGTCCGTCTCTCGCGGGATCTTGACTGAATAATGTATCTCGCGTCCGGTCGGTAATTACGCGCCGATCAAGCGGACGACGGACGACGGGCGGTGTTTGCCGACGACCGCCTGACGGACGAGCGGAGACCAAACACTTGATTGGCGTGTTTGCTCGTCACACGTCACGTCGCGCTGCGAGCAAACAGCCGCGAGACGTGACGCGCGCAGCGAGCCTGTCAGCCGACAGCCAGCTGCAGCCGGCGACCGCGCGGCATGCAGCCCGCTTGGGTTTCACTTCATCAAACCGCAATGTGAACGAGTAACAAGTTTACACACCGCATCTCCTCTTGCGAATTATGAAATCTATTTCGCTTGTGTTCTTTTGTGTAACGTGATATTTACAAAAATCCCTTTCATGATCCAACCATCGTTGTACACATTAACTGCTGCAGCTTAATGGAAGTTTTACTATTTTCATAAACATCCAAAAACGCTTCTTCGAATTTCCTGCACTAGGTCTTGGCAATGGCTGAATGAGAACTGGCTTAGTATCGTTAAATATGCACCCTAATGACTTCACAATACTCTTCTATATCTGGAACACGTCCTGTTCAAATTTGTTTCTTTGGCTTCCTGTTTTGCGTTGGCGACCTTCCAACGGCAATAGGAGCCAGCTCGCTGCACTAAACACGTAACAATTGAATAAGAAATCAAAAACTGCAAAAGGAAGTGTGCACCATGTGTCCCGTATGTGGGGGGGGGGGGGGGAAGGTTGGTACTAAATCACGCTCGGCCGGAAGAGTCCGAGCGGAATCGCGCGCCGAGCCTGACCGCCGCCTCCGCACCGCGCACCGGGCGGCAGGAACAAAGCGACAAGAAACAAATGGCGAACACAAAGAGAGCCCTTGTTCACTTTTGAGGAGGTTTGGTAATCCTGGTGGTGCGAGGAGCGTGTACCACAAATTAGGGAAACGACGCGCGGGGCGCCTATACACATGGCTCACTCAGTACTAACGACGATTTTGACCACTCAGTACTAACGACGACTTTGACGCTTCGCTTCGAATATCAGGAGAATTCAAGGTAACTAACAAGTTAGTTGCCAGGAACGTCATATTTCTTGGATTTAAATTTGCTCAGAATCATATGACGTTCTTGTATCATATTTTGCTGATTTGATGTTCTTCTACTTAGACAATTTTGACAGTATCAACCCTGGCTATGTAACAAGCTAAAACCCTGAAAAAGGTCGAGTGAACCTTCTGTAAGCTCCCTATTTAGTGCGTGTCCCGCACACGCGGCCATTACCCGCGCGGTCGCCGCGGCGGGATTACCCGCTATCGCCAATTACGTAATAAAATCTGTTATCTCGTTGAGAGCCCCTCGTTAGCCGCGCTCGGACTCGGCCTAAAAACTTTGTTGTTTTTTATTTAGGAGAACTTCATTTAAATAATGTGACGTCGTGATTAATTCATGGACTATTTATTTTAGTCGTATCAAGCAACAGCAAATTTCCAACCACAGTGATTGCTATATTTTTGGCACAACTTTTTTATAACTACGATCTGATCAAGAGGCAAAAAATAATAAAAAGCGACGCTGAAATTCGTTATTTACAGAGCAATTTGGCGAATGGAATTAACTTGTGAATTCGAAGCTTCCAATTTGCCTGGTTGTGCCCCGGGGCGGCTCACACACACGCCGCGCCCCGCACCCCGCACCCCGCACCCCGCACCGCGCCGTGTGTGTGTGACCGCAACGTCATGAATATTCCGACGAGTCACACGCTCTTTTATCATTGTGATTGTAACAAGGCATAAGATTAAATTATAAAAAGGCCGCTCGTGAAATGAATCCGCGCGAGTACGTGCCGGGACTGGCAAGCCCCCCCCCCCCCCTCCCTTCAACCCTCCCCGCGGCCCTTCGCGTCCCAAAGCGTACAATATTCTCTAATCGCAAGCGTGTTCTGCCAAATAAAATAAACATTTCAATGGTTATTCCATGTTGCCGAGGGCCATTCCCCGCACGAACGTAGCGCCGCTGCTACAGCGTAGCGCTACACTGCTACGGAGCAGCTACGAGCCGCTACGAGCCGGCGCTATCTGCTGATTTGTGCCTGCTACGTGATTCTTGCTGCTAACTTTATCGGTCTTGGCCTGTGTTGTAAATAAGTTACAACTTTGTATTTACAGAATTCAATATGGCTGTATCCGTAGAATACTTTCTAAAACTATCTAAATAGTTGAACCGAAACGGCTATATTAGATTTTTGTGACCCATTATTTGTTACCTTTGATAGCCGTTTAACGCAACAAGTAATAGGTAGCTGTGATTCATGGCTATGTAAATGTCTAGGAACAATTACACAAATCATGGTCGGAATGTTCCGAGCGGGCAGCGCCTTCGCACCACTAACTATAGATCAGGATTTATGATTGCGGTAGCGTCTACCGGCCTCGGTTGCTGTAGGCCTGGTACATTATTCAAACGATATACAACAAGCCTGACGCTAATTTAGAAATAAATACTAACTTTCTGTATGGAACTTTACTTTCAAAACCTATAAGGCATAAGAAGCTGCAATATTGTAAAAGAAGAAAACCCAAGCACTGACTTTTTGAGATTTCTCATATTTTATTATCAAGGACATGACACCCGATTTTATTAACTTACACTCCGATCGACGTCTCCCCCATGTAAAACCTGGTCGTAAACAACAAAATTATCTGAAATTCGCGGATGTTTAGCGCTCGACAGCTCGTATCAATTTCAAATTCGGATAATTACGTTTTCCACCGACGGAAGCGGAAGTAGGTCGAGCGTCGAGCGTGGTGACGTCACGCGCGACACGAGACGCGCCACTTCACCACCGCCGCTGCTGCGCTGCGCTGCGGCGCGGCACACAAGTCAAGACACAAGATCGTTCTACGCTTGAACCACTTTGACAATACAGCATAGGTTGGTACTCAGTACCTCGAAAAACAAACCTCTGTTTATGTACGCTGAAGGAACTACAAGAAGCAAACTAAAAGCCATCGTCAGCAGTCCCTAGTCAGCATAAAATTGTTCCTCTGATCCATCCACTCGGCTAAGAAAATGAAGACCTGTTGGATAATGAAATAATTATTTTGAACTCCAACCTACCCCTTTATAATGACAAGATAAAAATAAATTTTCGATAAAACTTTGAAATAAATATATTCTCTCTTTGTTTCTTCTCACGACGAATATGAAAATAAACTTAAAACTTAAACAATGGATCCTGCCTGAATTAATTTACGTATTTCCAGACGGGTTATTTACCGAGGGAGACAAATCAAGTTGAATTTGTTCCAATGACTCGAGCAAAGTAATTAATTTGCATAATTGTTGGTAAATTACAGGGCGCGGATCGAACGCGGTCGGCGGCCGACAACAGCCGGCCGGCAACACCGCGCCGCGCGCCGGCGATTAGCATACCGCGCCCTGTGATCGTGTTCGCGAATTAACAACTTTAAAACGATAAAAAAATAAAAAATGTTTTACTTTTTCGTGCTTAATTTAGCTAGGAGAATAGCAGTACAAGTCTTACTCTTAACGCAATTAACAAGACATACTTAATTGTAAAATTACTGCCTCGCGTTTTCTTGACCTCCTGTAGAAGACACTTTACAGTGTATTCGATATGATTCGTTAGCGCTAACTGTGCGAACTTCTTATCATATGGCATAAGGTAATGTAATGTTTATGAGTAATAAAGGAAGAATTTCCTTGGAATCGATCGGGTTTTACCATATTGACAAATCTTTACAGCATATAAATCGCATCCGCTGACTTTAGGGATATATTATAACGTGCAATTAAATGCAGTACAAATATTCAGGGCGTATTCTACTCCTGAAACCGAACAACTTTCCCCATGGAACATAGGCCGAAATACAGGGTTATTATTTAGTCAGTGCGCAAACTTTGTAGGATGTTTCTACTCGTGATTCTGAACAACTTTATAGGGCCACCTGCGAAATCTAAAAATATTTTTTGGTCGTTCCATACATTTTTGCCGAGTAGGTATGAATTTTTCTATGGAACATCCTAATTTTTTTTTTGCGAATTCGCAGGTGGTCCCATAATAAAAGTTGTTCAGAATGACGAGTAGAAACACCCTGCAAAGTTTGCGCACTGACAAAAAAATAACCCAGTATGTAAAAAAATTGTACCTCCTATACAAAATGTACCAGTCGACCACGTCCCACACGAAGAGAGAGAGAGAGACGACCGAGTCAATTTGTATGGGAGGTCCTATTTTTCTTTATATTTTGGCGTTTCTTGTAAAAAGTTGTCCAGTTTACGAATAGATCAAACCATGAAAATCTTTTCACTGAATTTAATAGGACCTTATGTACCGATGCTGTCTGTCTGATAAACCTTTACCTGTTGTCAGCACATCTCCCTTGAATACTAGTGAGCGTACGATTTTGTTTTCTAATGTGTTGTTGTATTGTTGCAGTGCTGTCGTGCGGCGAGACTGGCGGAGCCGGCGCGCGCGTGCGCAAGCGCTACGTGGGGCTGTACACCGGCCCCTACTTCGACCCCTCCGCACCCAACAACATCACCACGCAGCTCGGCACGCACGCCTACCTGCCCTGCAAGGTAACACGCGCGTGCATTGTACACCGGCCCCTACTTCGACCCCTCCGCCCCCAACAACATCACCACGCAGCTCGGCACGCACGCCTACCTGCCCTGCAAGGTAACACGCGCGTGCATTGTACACCGGCCCCTACTTCGACCCTCCGCCCCAACAAAATCACCACGCAGCTCGGCACGCACGCCTACCTGCCCTGCAAGGTAACACGCGCGTGCATTGTACACCGGCCCCTACTTCGACCCCTCCGCCCCCAACAACATCACCACGCAGCTCGGCACGCACGCCTACCTGCCCTGCAAGGTAACACGCGCGTGCATTGTACACCGGCCCCTACTTCGACCCCTCCGCGCCCAACAACATCACCACGCAGCTCGGCACGCACGCCTACCTGCCCTGCAAGGTAACACGCGCGTGCATTGTACACCGGCCCCTACTTCGACCCCCCGCTCCCCCCCAACAACATCACCACGCAGCTCGGCACGCACGCCTACCTACCCTGCAAGGTAACACGCGCGTGCATTGTACACCGGCCCCTACTTCGACCCCCGCTCCCCCAACAACATCACCACGCAGCTCGGCACGCACGCCTACCTACCCTGCAAGGTAACACGCGCGTGCATTGTACACCGGCCCCTACTTCGACCCCCCGCTCCCCCCCAACAACATCACCACGCAGCTCGGCACGCACGCCTACCTGCCCTGCAAGGTAACACGCGCGTGCACTAACATTTGTAGCGACCTCTGGGAACTACAACATGAAGCTCACTCATAGTGGTTCTCAAGCAAGCAGGTCACAACAGAATTTCTCAACACACCGCAAGATAGCGCCACGTGTCAGAACAATAGGCCTGAAACGCGGTATCGAAGTGTTCACCGCGCACCACATATATACAACTTCCAAACCCATAAAGGTGAACCAGTCGGTCCCCTAGCCACAACACCCGGCCAGGCGAGTAGCAACCCTTTTCCCGACACCACCTGGAAACCCCCTTTTGACAACTGGCAATACCTCCTATCACCCTCCACACATTCATTCTTCACGAGACCAATCCCACATAAGTACACCGAGAGAACCACATTACGGCGCGTGTGTACCAACAACCTTTCTGTTTTCTTCTGGGAGACGGATGGGATAACCGAAGTAACAAATATTTACTTCAAAAGTTCAAAAGTAAAAAATGCTTTAATTTTTTCTTATTGTGAATTTTATTCATCGAGACAATCGCCAATTTCGTGTTTAACACGTCATCTCAAAATTTTATAAATAACTTACCTATTTAACTTTTGGCGGTGTTTGGTGAAAATTATTCTGCTTTCCTTGATTTAAAAGCTTGCTAAATGGATGACTGTCTCCGTTTCCAGGTGCGTCAGCTGTCGAACAAGTCGGTGTCGTGGATCCGGCGGCGCGATGCGCACATCCTCACCGTGGACCGGTTCACGTTCATCGCCGACGAGCGCTTCCAGGCCTTCCTCGTCGAGGCCACCGACACCTGGACACTGCAGGTATGAACCACATGACAACCCTGCTGAATTCAAACCATGCGAAATGAATTTTTCGACTACGATCTCGTTCTGGTACACCTTATTTTTAAGAGCGCCCATACTTTGCTTTAGAACCATTACCATGAGCAGTCTTAAAAAAGGGAACCGTGTTGTTATTACGGGTTCCAACTAAAATAGCGCAACCACACTAAAAAATACACTCAGTCTCCACACAAATGATTAAACTATGCCTTTACTATTTTAATATTTCTGCGTCTGTTTTTGCCACAAACATTACAACTTCTTTGGTTTAGTTAGACCGTTAGGTAGGAGCCTACTTTATACGTTCACTTCCTAATAGAATACGATATCGGTTGTTGTTTGCAGGTGAAGTACGTGCAGGCGCGCGACGCCGGCGTGTACGAGTGCCAGGTCGGCACCGAGCCTAAGATGAGCCACTTCGTGCAGCTCAACGTCGTCGGTGAGTGGCATCTGTTTTCTTAGGAACTGCACATCGCCAGATCGACAACCAGACGAAAAAAAATACCAATTGCTGCTACTTGGTGCTCTTGCCTTGTGTTGTCTAGTCTACATCGCTTTACTATTTCGACCAAAGGCTCTTCTTCTCCTATCATCTAGTACTGCTCTGAGCCTCCATGTGCCAGTCCTTCGAAAATTCATCCAGCTCATCACACCATCCGACTTTACTTCACATGACTTGACCCGACGAAGCAGTTCATATTAAATAAATCTATCTAAATAAACAAAATAAGTGTTTCCTTGGTTCCAGTGCCAAAGATCGAGATCGTGGGCGAATCGGACCTGTACGTGAAGGCGGGCAGCACCGTGAGCCTGAAGTGCGTGATCACGCAGGCGCTGGAGGAGCCCGCGTACATCTTCTGGTACCACAACGACGAGCGCGTGCTCAACTACGACCGCAGCCTCGTCGAGATCCGCATGGAGCGCATCTCCCCGGACACCACGGTTAGTTCCCCCATCACCACGCGCTGGAGGAGCCCGCGTACATCTTCTGGTACCACAACGACGAGCGCGTGCTCAACTACGACCGCAGCCTCGTCGAGATCCGCATGGAGCGCATCTCCCGGACACCACGGTTAGTTCCCCCATTACCACGCGCTGGAGGAGCCCGCGTACATCTTCTGGTACCACAACGACGAGCGCGTGCTCAACTACGACCGCAGCCTCGTCGAGATCCGCATGGAGCGCATCTCCCCGGACACCACGGTTAGTTCCCCCATTACCACGCGCTGGAGGAGCCCGCGTACATCTTCTGGTACCACAACGACGAGCGCGTGCTCAACTACGACCGCAGCCTCGTCGAGATCCGCATGGAGCGCATCTCCCCGGACACCACGGTTAGTTCCACCCATTACCACGCAATAGACTCATTACTAAATGACAATTAAAATGCTTCACTTCGTATTTTGCTTGTGCTTGACCTTCTTGTCCCGTGTGTACACTTTCCTATTTTTAACATTAGTATTAGTAAGTATGGATTACCTACTTATTTTTTTTACGTCCGGTTTTAGCATCAGACTTTACTCTGGCTGGCAAGCTAAATAACAATAGCAAAGCTCTTAAAAATATACGTACCTAAAGTTTCATGCTCATATCAGCTGTATGCTATTGCGCCGACCCCAAATAAATTGGGATAAGGGCAGTCGGATGATGATCATTTTAAAATGTTTACTGTGGTTTCCCAAACCTTGCATCATAATTATTGTTGGAAAATATTTAGTCTATTCTTCATTGCAGGTGGGCAACCTGATCATCTACAACCCGCGGCGCGAGGACTCCGGCAACTACTCGTGCGCGCCCTCCAACCTCGACTCCGCCTCCGTCGTGCTGCACGTGCTCAGTGGTACGAATATGCTATATTCAATGCAATGCTTTTTATACAGCGTGTAGAAGTATCATCGACTCCACTAATCACTCGATGGAAGAGACAGACCCCACCAAGATTTGCATAAACATAAAAAGCTCTTGACTGTACTGTCTATGAGAAACTGACAACACATTGTGAAGTAATTATTTTTGACTCATAAATAATGTATGCTTCTGATGTGCACAGGCGAACAGCCAGCAGCGATGCAGCACGGCAACAGTGGTTCAGCGCCCGCGCCGCGACCGCCGGCGCTAGTGGCCGCGCTGGCGGCACATGCGGCTGTCGGCGGCGCGCTGCCGGCTGCGGTCACCGCGGTCGCCGGCGCCGCGCGCGTGCTGCCGGCCGCGGCCACGCGCGTGCTCGGCGCGCTGCGGCCCGCCGCCCTCCTGCGACCCCCGCGCCTCGCTAGCCTGGCAACCGCTATTGCGCTCGCTCTACTCTTCCCGTTAGTATTCTACTTACATTATCAAGTTATTATTACTAAACACTCAAAAATTATATCAGTAAGCACACTTATTTCTTTGTTATTGCAGGGTGATGTGCCATGATGAAGACGAAGCGAAATAGCGGTCCGCGTAGAGCGGCAGCGGGAGTGTGAGCGGCAGACCGGCGACGCGCGGCGCGACGCTAGTGGGAGAGAGACTCTGTGTGACTCGTGTGACGTCCAACGCTATGCATTCGATGCTTAGTGAAATAAGTTTAAAACTATTTATTGTAAAAATTTCAAATATTATATCGATTAGATAGTGAAGGGCTGCGATCTGCGACCCTGACCGGCGCGGGTCCGCGCGCGATGTGATACGACCGGAGTGGAGTCGAATAAATGTTGCGATTACCCGTATCGGTACTAAAGTTTATATTATGGGAAACAAAGTGTAAATAGCGAGCAGCCGCGATGAGTTGGTCCGCGCGGCTCTCGCACCTGTAAATTGTACATACTACTGACTACTAACTGTTATTGCTACTGCGATTCTGCGAGCGACGCCGCGCCGCCGCCGCACGGCGCCAGGTCTGCAGTCGGCGCCGGCGGCGGCGGCGCGGCGCGCGATACATTCACATCGAAATTATTTCAAACGCCCACGTCTAGGGCTGATTAGTATTTTCAAAATTTGTTATACAGTACAAAAATTTGAAGGAATTGTGTACAGACAGAGTATTAGTTATATTATTCGCGTTTGATTGAGAGCGAACGGTATGATTAGTGCAGCGCGCGAGCAGAGGCGCTGCATGCTGCCAACATACGGTTTCAGTTTGCGGTTTAGTCCGTGCTGAAATAAGACGGCAAGAGCGCCTTGCTCGCTCGCACACACGCTCTGTACTCTGCTAGATCCTGGATCTCTACTATCTATAAAGTATTTAGCAGTTGGTTTTCTTATTAGTTGATGCGTGCTATTGACTCTCATCATGTGTTTGAATTAGTTCCTAAATGCGTTCTTAGCTAAGTTTAAATTAAAGGATCATGAACATCAGAACAATAGCAGAGTACTGAATGTGCATCTTGTTTACCTGTTGTGCAGAATATCAATGTAAAAACGGGTAGAGTATCTGTCTTGTATCAGAAATTATGATAACTTTAAATTAAATTAAATAAATATTCAATAACGTATTGAACCTTTTTGTAAGAGAGCTAGTATGATGATAACGAAATGTTTGAGATAAGACAGATACTCTCCGTTCGAAACTTCAGTTACCGAAGGTTTGGTTTGTTGACACTGTTACTGCCTCACTTGTACATACATAATTGTAAGTAATACAAATAAAATGAGATCGTTGAAACAACCGGTGGTTTCTTTTTTTAAATAAATGTATTGAACACGAGCTATAATTTTATTTTTCAGAATTACATATATCTCACTCATCTACCTCTGATAATTCACGCATAAAAACGATCAAATATCACAATTTTATCCTATTTACCTCAATATCTTCTTTAAACTAAACGCACACATTTTAAATCACAGGTTTACAAATTTTTCAAGACAAGAAAGTACCTAGGTATTAGTTTATTGTCCCAGGTACTCTAGATTGAATAATAGGTTAGGTCTCAATTCGAGAAATAAATTTATCATAAACTAAGATCATCAGTTACCTAATTAGTGCTGTTACTTTCCGTCAAATAGGTTAACAAAAGGATGGAAGATATCCAAGTCATGTCATGTCGTGACGCAAAATGTGGATTATCTCGATTATCTGTTGATGATGCTCCTCTTTTGTATAGTATGACAGCGCTGAAGTATTGGAATTTTCAATGCACTCACAGTGCAATATTATTCTCATAAATTAAATAATGAGAAAATTGAAAAATGCACAGACCCGGGTTCAAGTCGCTGTTGAATTTTTCAATTTTCTCATTATTTAATTTATATGACAGCGCTAATTGAAGGTAAGTAAGTTCAGATAATTTGTTGTCCAAATTGAGGTTAAAAGTTAAGCTTTTCCTCCAAGTTCTCCCGATACTTAAAAATAACTTCCACTCCAATTTGTTGGAATACGCAGTTTTTAACGTACGTAGTTGGAAACGTACGTAGTTGGAAACGTACGTAGTTGGTTAGTTGCTTTCCCATCATGCAATAGAACTTCCAAATATTACGAAGGTGCTCCATAATCTAACTCAAATACAGCAATAGTCTTCACAAAATAAATTTAAATTACTAGTATCTATTAAAAAAATACGGTCATTTGTTTCTTAGTACTTCGTGCGCCATTGTTTTATGAGGCTATTTACGGTTTTTCAGATTCCGGATCACATGTGTCCTGATTGCCAATATAATCCCCTTTGATTTTTGCTATACTAGAACGAGAACAAAATGTCACTTCCTTGAACTATTTACAACATGCATGCAAAGTGTCACGCTAGTCACCCGTGCTGGTGTGTTCCTGCAAGAAGTCCCGCAGCGCCGCGCGCGCCGCGTAGTTGGGGATGACGCGCGAATTCAGCAGCCGGCGCCCTGATACCGCTGACACTGCGCCGTCTGTAATACACAACATCAAGCACATCAGACAATGCATGGGGATTTCAATGCATTCACATAAAATGAGAAAATTGAAAAATTCATTAGCGTCAGCCGGGACTTGAACCACGGACCGTGGGGTAACGTCCCACTGCTCTGCCAAAGTATTAAGTTGCGAAAAACTACTACTAGATGTCGCTTAATCCTCGCTTCGAGACGAGCATCAAGAGGGTGAAACATTTGCAAGGGCCAACCAGGCGCTTCGCTAGCTTAGTTGGCAGAGCAATGGGACGGTACCCCACGGTACGGGTTCGTTCAAGTCCCAGCCCACGCTAATGAATTTTTCAATTTTGTCGTTTCCATTTATAAGAATGCTCAATAAACATGATTGACAACTAAGTTAGTCAATTTTTAAGCCCTGCTGTCAAATCTGAGCGGTATCCCGGTGGGTACGTAGTTAGCGAAACTCGGCAACTGGTCAATTTGGGCCTCTACTTAGTGCCTTTACCCACGTAAAACGCGGATACCACCCAGGTTTAAGGGTGAGAATCCACCAGAGCTGTGCGAGTAAAATGTGTCGTACGAGGATGTGTAGCTGTGCTGTGGAAATGTGTAGGGGTTTCCACCAGAGCTGTGCGAGTAAAATGTGTCGTACGAGGATGCGTAGCGGAGCTGTCAAAATGCGCATTAATGTGCGGAGCGAGGATGCGTTGCGAAGCTGTGAAATGTGTGAGCGGGGGGGAATGCGATGTAGTGGAAACCTCGCAACATATTCCTAGCAGCACATTTCTCGCAACACATTCCTCGCTACACATTCGTCGCAACACATCCTTCGCACACATTTCTCACTTGTTTTGTATGTAGAATGGCCTCGCTTCGCTCAACCCTATTCCACCAGAGCTGAGCTAAGCGAGGCTAGGAAAATGAAGTGATTCTATTGGTGGATTTTTTCCTCGCACACCGCTTAGCTACCTCGAACAGCTCTGGTGGATTCTCACCCTAAACACTACCTTAAACTATTAGTAATAGTGTAAGGTTATTGGCTGGTGTGTGATGCATACCAGCGGCAAGGAACCACTCATGCAGCGCGTTGCGGTCGTAGGTGACGCCGTCGGCCGCGCGCGCCGGCTCCGAGCACAGCGCGTGCGACAGCGGACAGCGCAGCCAGTGCGGCGCCGCGTGCATCTGCAAGTGTGGATTGGATACCAATTAGCAAAACATTCATAATTGCTTGACCACGGATTTAATTAGGCTGAATAGATGTGGCAAAGTAAAGGATAAAGAAACACCAGCAAGGGCATTTTCAAACACGTTGGTCAGATCTAATAAAAAAAATACGGGCCTGTCTATCAACGAAGCTTTGAAACATGCTGAAGACAGAGACACTTGGAGAAATATTCTTAAGAAACTGGAAGAGGTGAGTCTATGCAGACAAGACCTTCAGTAATGAAGAAACGACTTAGAAGAAGATGATTAACATCAGTATGGCGGGACCAAGACGAAGGTTTGAATTTTCCATATAACAAATATTTAGTACTTAATTTCTTCTAATTAGTGCCTATGATAAGGAAATTTCTTCCTGATCGGTTTAGAAATTATTTCAGTTTTAAAGTGGTCCGCAATTCTGATGTCAGCTCTGCGGGCCCATTCACGGTTTACCAAGAACTACACACTGAAATGTTTAACTTTATATATCATTATTTACTTCTAAATTAGTTCCTAGGCACTTATTGAAATCAAGCTAATAGCTGCTGCCGTTACCTTTAAATTACGATATGAAATATTATGAACATTTTACGCCTAAATATGAGAACATAGCAATTCATTTCATCAATAATTTGCTCTACTGCGTGTAACAGGCGTACGTATATCTTATTGCTTAAATTATGAGGTAATGGTAACAGTTACAAGCTTGAATTGAATAAGTGTTTAAGGAACTAATTGAGAAGTAATTAATGACATATACAGTTAAACATTGCAGTGTGTAATTGTTGGTAAACCATGAATGGTTCCGCGGACCTGACATCAGAATCGCAGACCAATTTGAAATTGAGTTATCTGTAAAAGCGAAACGGAAGAAATTACCTCACCATAGGAACTAATTGGAAGAAATTAGGCACTAAATATTTGTTATTTTCAAATTCAAACTTTAGCCTTGGTCCCGCCATTCTGATGTTAATAGAAGATGTGATAACTATATTCATGATCTTTGAAGAAGTTTCGGACATATTGAAAGACGATATAGGCACGGCAGTGCCCCCACCAAGTCGAGCTGAAAGCGGCACGGCCGTACCATCCTTTTCTCGAACCAGTTCAGGCCACTTTCGACCCCCCCATAACTCTCTTGTCGATAAGTTTAGAACCCTCATTTCAAAATATCTTATCAAGCACTACATAGACACGACACATTACAATTCATCTAATTTATACCTGTAGTTCAGAAGCTATAGTTAGTCAAAGTTCCTTAATTTTCTGCCTGACTGACTGACTGACTTAAATGACTGACTTAAGTTTTTAAATATCGATATTATTCGATATGGTTACTATAAGATGATGTCTGTTACCTAATTACGCAATAGCTTAAGATGAAAGTTTCTTGAAGTAGTCCTTGAATAAATCAATAACCCACTTGGCATCACATGGATATCACAACTTTTTACAGTAGAAGCACTGAGAGGCGAGACTTGTTTCTTTTAACAACTGAATGTTTTTGGTGGGATCTTTAAATTGACTGTAATCAGTACATCCTACATAGAAAGTAATCAAGCTGTGACATCTCACATCTACAACCTACCCTGTTTTTGCCACTGATAGATGAACCTTTAATCAATCAAGAATTACCAATTGCGGTGGTGGTGGATCTCTGCGCAGCCACAGCAGTTCGTCTCGCAGTCGCTCGCGCAGTGCTCCTCCGTCTTCCTCCTTCTCCTGTTCCACGTCGCCATCTTCGATGAGTAGCGACCCTGGAAAACCATTTGTGAAACAGATTAGACATGCAAGCAGATGTTTGAAAATAATGATATTAAATAGTAAAAACATTGCTTCGTACCGCATCCAAATGTCTGTAGAAGGTTTTCTATGGGCATGTCGAGCAGTTGCGCACCGGAGAGGTTACTGTCCCGAGCGAGCTGCAGCAGTTCCGTCTCCACTTCACTGCTCACAGTCACTCCTGACAAAAACAAGTACAAAATTTTGGCACCACAGCTATGCGAGTAGCTATATGCAGTATTTCTTGCTACGACTTTCGAAAAGATCCGTGAACGAAATATCACCTGGTACTCGTGTGATGTAGTCTCGTATCCACCTCGCGACCCCGCGCGCGCCCCACCACCGCGGCTCAGCTCCAGCGTCCTCCTCACCAATGTCCTCACCCCCCACTTCCTCTTCACACCCCTCCACAATTAGCTGGTTTGTTGGAAAACGCCACACTGCCACCTCGCCCGTTACAGAACCTAGCACTACCAAGTTTGAATCTGCAAAAAATAAACAATCATATCTTGGATAATCATCTCTGAAATTCACAGCGATACATTGTAACAGTACCAGGATTGGATTGATCTGACCAGCTAACGTGGTTTTGTATAGTGAAGTAAATCGATATTACCTAGTAACACAGCCGTGGCGGTTCCAGCGGCTCCTTGAGCAGGAACAGCAGCAATCTGGAAGATGCGCAGCGTGTCCTCCTCCCCCACTCCCCCGCACAGCTGCCACACCCGCGCCCACCCGTCCGCACCCGCCGTCGCGAGCCGCCCCCCCGTGCCCCACCGCGCGCTCGTCGCACCCCCGCCGTGACCCACCACACTTGCCGCTACCGACATGCTGGCACTACATTCCTCCTGCAAAGCATATAAAGTTATACTTAATTGAAGCATCAGTTTTCAAGATCAACTAAACCTAAATCTACAGTATTGCTTGGATTGGAATAGAAAGTAAGTTTGGAATAGAATAAACCTTTACCTCATAAAGCTGAATTTTCCAGAGTTTGATAAGAGCGTCACTGCCAGCAGTGGCAAGCAGCAGCGTATCGGTGGGAAGATTTAGCGCGTCTGAAGGCGCGAAGTCACAACTCTGCACTCCTGCACATAGTAATTATAGAATCAGCGCTTCGAAATAAGGTATACTGTAGATTACTCACCTATTGTTCAAAGTGCCCAATGACGATTAGTTAACAATGTCGTAGGCTTCTCACCGAGGTCATGTGCGTCTTGCGTGTGCACGAGCTCTTGCGGCGCCGGCGGTGGTCGCACGATGCGCAGTTCCCCCGCCTCACCCCCCACCGCCGCCGCGCGACCGCACGCCGACCACGCGCAGCACAGCGCCGCCTCGGCGAGACCACCAAACACACTTACAACAGAAATCAAAAACCGGGATAAAATTGAAAACTTTTCATCATGGTACTATATTTTTCTATCAAAAGTAATCATATGTACTATGATAAAGAGCACAAACTGTGTTGGTGCGGGCTCCCGATCAGCGAGGCTCCAGAGCGGGGCGAGACCGTCGTCGGTCGCGAGCAGCAGCAGCGCAGGGCGGTGCGGGGACACCCGCGCACTCCGCGCCCCTCCCCCGCCCGACTCGTGCTCCGCTGCAGTTGGAGCCGCTAGCGAACGCAGCAAGCAGCCCGACTGAAAATACAAGCGAAACCAAACCCTCACATGACTTGGAAATTCATGTCTTGAGAAGAGAAGGAAATGTAATTCCAATAAGCACAATTGTCTCCACGAAGCATAAAATATTTAATGTATGTTTGCGACCCACCTCAATGTCCCACAGCCTGGCGGACCCGTCAAGTCCAGCGGTGAGCAGGACGGCGCCGCCCGCGCCCAAGTCGGCCGCCATCGCCGGGTACCCGCGCTCGCCGAGCTCCCAGCGCGGCTCCAGCGTGCCGGTACCACCGTCCCAGCTGAACACGCGCACCACGCCATCACTGAACAAAGGGTATTTCATGTTGATGGACAGTCACTTGCAAGTATCTTACGGGTCCAAGTATATCAGGCCGCATACCTCGCGAAAGGTACTAAATCATTCTGAGAGCAACTCTTCTGAAATTGTACTATATCTTCGCAATCGTACCTGCATGCGGTAGCGAGGCAATCTCCGTGAACCGTGATGGAGTTGACCGCGCCGCCGTGCAAGTCCGTTGAGCGGTACACGAGCCGCGCCGCCCCCGCCTCCTCACCCTCCCCCTCCCTGCTCTCTGCACCCCCTCCGTCGCCACCGTCAGCAAGCAGCTCCTCGTCTTCCACAGGCCCTATACCCTAATCAACAGCAAACGTTCGACTTAAAATATTTTGTGAAATTTCAGCTACAATAACTATGAACCACATAAATATTACCTCTAGATCTCCGACACCGAAATGTGACAGAGGTGTGCATGGTGGCTCAAGCTCGTCATTCAGTGTCAGATTACCAAGCGCCCAGAGACGGACAGACTTGTCGTTGGATCCTGTTAAAACATTATTTAATTCTTATTAGATTTACTAATTATTAATTTCTACTTTTGATATTTTTTTTATAATACGTACCAGTAATTATGTAACGTAGATCAGGTGCAAGTGCAACACAGGTGAGGTAGCGATTGTGGGCGTGCAACACGCAGAGACAAGCGCCGTCAGCAGACCAGATGCGCGCGGTGCGGTCAAGCGCAGCCGACGCCAGCACGCGGTCGGCCCAGCGCACCGCCGTCACCGCCGCGCCGTGCCCCTCCAGCGTGGCGTCCTCCTCCACGCGCCGCTCCCCGCCCGCACCCCGCACGCGCCAGAGCCGGATTCGCGCATCGTGCCCACCCGTCGCCGCCACGCCACCGTCCTTTGTCACATCGCAGCACAATACACCAAGATCATGGGCACCGTCACACCACAGTAGTGGCGCGGGTGTATCGGCACCCTCCGTTGCGCTCCGACAAATTTCTGTAACATAAAAACTATCTTAGTGTTGTCCATTCTTGAGTTAAATGTATGTTACTTTTTAATCATGCCATCCAACCTTGTAAATCAAACACCTTGAGCACGCCTTCTGTACATGCGGTTAGTAGCAAAGCACCACGAGCGGGCGATGCAACAGCATGCAACGCTCCTTCATGGGCGTGTAGACGTGCCATAAGCGCAGCGCGTTGCACGCTCCATACGCACGCTGAACCGTCGTCGTACCCACACAAGAGCACGCCCGCACTCGCCCAGCACATCGAGCGCAGGGCTGGTGCTCCTGGTGACGCCAGCAGCCGGCGCGAAGCTAACTCGCGCCCGGACCACACCCGCGCCGCTCCGTCGACGCCTCCAGAAGCAGCTAGCGCACCGCCCGGCGACCACCGCGCCACCGTGATGCCGTAGCGGTGCGCCCGCAGCGCGGCGGCTAGAGGCTCCCACCCCGAGCCCGCCTGCCAGCACCAGGCTCGCAGCGCGCGGTCACCACCACCAGTGAGTAACCGCGCACCACCCGGAGACACGTCGCAGCAGGTGATCTCCCCGCTGGTGCCATGCGCTCGCAGTGTTTGTAAAAGTGTTGGTGGCGTACCACTCTCCAGCGCTTCTAATTCTGCCATTCACGTTCAGAACAATCTTTTTTGATATACGAGCACTTTTTAGACACAAGTACGACATCAGACTACTGACAGCTTACTACTTAATGGCTTTTGGTCAGCGGGGACGCGGCCGTAGTAGGCTAGGCGTGAGCATTGATACTATAAATCGATAGCGAATTAGTATAATTGTATGTTTCTGTTGACCTCGTGACAAATTGAACATCACACGCACACCCTCACTTGACAATACCCGCCTAGACTACAATACCTCATAAAACACCTTGACTCGATAAAAGAGAGGACGGAGCCACGCGAAATAGCTAACTCTATTTGATGCGATTAAACTGTGCTTTACATAAAATTAAAAATCTTGGATAACACTTTTTTGCATTGAGTAAATGTAGAACATTTTTACACCACGTAATTAACTGATTACTAACTGCAATATTGACGTTTTAGCCGTAAAATAAAAAGATTCTTTGTGTTGTCTGCATACTGGTTGGTTATTTCACTTTGTTATTTTATCGAAAAAATAAAATTGCTTACAAAACAACCTGTTAATATCGACTGCCAATGCCATTATGTGGTAGAGTGATGGTGAGAAGCGCGTGTGGTGGTGTATTGGTGTGCTGACGTGTCGGCAGCGGAGTCGCGCGTCGTGCGGCGGCCATCGATCGCCGCCCGCTGCCCGCCGGCTGCTGACGTCCGCGCGACTGTCACCGCTCACCGCTCCAGTGCTTTACCACCGGCCACCGACCGCAGCTCCTCTAGTATTTACTCATCGATAATTCACCGCTCGTTTACCGTCCGATAGTCACGTACTCACGTCAAAGATTAAATGTATAAAAGAAATATTGAGTTCAGAGCTCACTGATAAGGGAATACCTTGCAGAGTTTGGTCGACGTAACCAAATATACCAGAAGTAACAAAAAGAGTAACAAGCCGAAAGGAGGTGATACCTGCTTATAAAACTAAACAGCTTTCTCAATGGAACATGAGTCAAAATATTAAAAAAGGAAATTGGGCCTCCCAAATTCGATCAGCTAATCGGTAATTTTTCTTATTTCGACCCATGTTCCATGGAGGAGGTTGTTCAGTTTTGTGAGTACGTTCACCTCCTTTTGGTTTGTTACTTCCTTCCTTTATATTACTTCCAGTATTATTATAAAGCACGAAATTAAGAAAATGAAGTAGGTAATTATTTACAAAAATAACTAATATTTTTTTATAGGTATAGTTTCAAATTAGGTATGCTTCCTTGGAATGAATTGCTTAGGCCTTTCGCACACGCAACGTCGGTTTCGACGTTATTTTAGCGCTGCGATGCGCAGCGTTAGAAAAATGCGAATTTCCACCTTAATCCCATATAAATACGACGACGCAGGCCCAACGCTGCGTTGCGCACCCTAATGTCAAACGGTATTGACAGACGCATCCGTCGACGCTAAAAATGCGCAGCGTTGTGCGTTGCGCTAAAATAACGCAGGGTATGGCACACGTAACGCAGCAACGGACGTTAGATTTTTGACGGTTTATTAACCCTTAGCCGAGCCTGATACTTGGAATAATTAGGACATTTTCTGTGTATATTCAGTGGGTAGATTTAGTCGGCGACGGAATTTCCGCTGAAGTGTGTCATCTCTAATGCAAATAACATTGCTGGCGTAATGGCGCCGAATTTCATCGCATAGGTCCGGTCGTAGAGTATTTAATTATATTTAAATTGTTTAGTATTTTTTTTATTTTTATTTATAATAGTTATGTTGGTTAATTAGTAGTACGAGTGAAAGATTATTTCTTTTTTCAAGACAGGTTTTAATCACTAATTTTCAACAGCACCCCCAAGGGTTAATAATCGAAACCGACACTATAATAGAGTACAAAGCAATATAATCTGCAACAATGTATTACTATTCCATACAATATGAAAAAGTGAAGCGCAATATCAATCTCAATATCATTCATAAGTAAAAAATATACGTCTCATTCATTGTACAATGGTATTACAACAGAAGTTGTCACCATCAGAAGTCTGTGATAAATTTGAAATTAAATTTGGCGTTCAACAAATCTCAGCACTGAGCCAATCGTCTTACTAGCCGCGGCTGTCAGAAGTCCGTGCCGTGGAAAATACTGTATGCAGATGATGTTTCTCTTATGACTCTGTAGAAGACCTGCAGCAAGGCGAATTCGACCGTTGGTTGAAGTTTCTATAAGACATGGGTCTCAAGATTAAATGCAAGAAAACGGAGCATATGTCGTATACTTATGTCAATATATTCATGAAAACATTTAGTATATGTAAGAAAAAATATAAATAATTATACCAGAAATTATGACAGGCAGGCATAACCGCAATACAAGAAGTACAAATAAAATAGATCAACCAAAGTACAGACTAGCTAAAGTTAGGTCTTCATTTTGATGGTCTAAGTATACGACACTATAAAAATATACCGGAAAATATATTAAGTCAATCAAAAACTAAATTTTAATCTGTGATTCTTCTTCTAAGTCGTTTCTTCATTTCTGAAGGTCGTGTCTGCATAGATTCCCTTCTTTCAGGTTCTTTATAATATTCCTCCATGTGTCTCTGTCTTCGGCATGTTTTAAAGCTGTGTTGATAGACAGGCCCGTAAGATTCTTTATTTGATCTGAACAGCGTGTTGGAGACCGCCCGCGTGATCGTTTTCCTTCTACTTTGCCCGTAATCATAAGCTTTTCTAAGCTATCAGTTTCACGGCGAGCAACATGTCCAAAGTAAGATAGTATTCTTTGAAGACATATTGTTGACAATCTTGTGGTGATACGAAGCTCTTTAAGAATAGAAACATTTGTACGCTTTGCAGTCCAAGGGATGCCAAGCATTTTCCGCCAACACCACATCTCGAAGGCGTCTATAGTTTTTCTCTCCGAGGCTCGAAGTGTCCAGGATTCTACGCCGTATAACATCACTGAGAATACCAGTGTTTTTACCAGCCGCACTTTGGTTTGTCGTGAGATGTTTCTATCACGCCATAACTTGGTCATCTTAGCCATAGCGCCTTTTGCCATCTGGATCCGTCTCTTGACTTCAGTTTCGCAGCCACCCTGGTTACTCAGCATAGATCCCAGATAGACGAACTGATTCACTTTCTGGAAAGTATCCAAAACTGTACTTGGGTTGAGTTTGTTGCCTCGGTCAACAATCATGATTTTAGTTTTGTCTTTATTTATACTAAGACCCAGATTTCGGCTTTCATGCTCAACTATGTGAATCAGTTCGGCCATTTCCTCTTCAGAAGCGGCAAACAGAGTTGTGTCGTCAGCGTAACGAAGGTTATTGATTTTTAATCCGCCTATAGTTATGCCTCCCTCCCAATTGTCCAGTGCTTTCCTCATTATGTACTCGCCGTATATATTAAAGAGGAGAGGCGATAAAATGCACCCCTGTCTAACACCTCTCTGAGGTTTAAAGGATTCGGATAGCTGGTCATTTACGCGTACTTTGGTATTCCCATTCTGATATAGGCTCTGCACTAGGGATACCAGATGATATGGTATTTCTAGGAGAATCCGCCACATGTGATCCCAAGATACACAGTCAAATGCTTTTGAGTAATCTATAAAGCACATTACCATCGGCACCAAGAACTCGCGACTCTTTTCAATCATTTGTCTGACATTCAATATCTGTTCTCTTGTACCACGGCCTTTAACAAATCCTGCCTGTTCCTTTGGGATTTGCCATTGTAAATATCCTTTGAGGCGATCGTTTATGATGTATAACATGATTTTGCTCGCATGTGAGATGAGTGCCAACGTCCGATAATTACTGCATTTCTTGGTAGAACCTTTCTTGTGCAATGGTATCAGAACAGATTCCTTCCAGTCCTCAGGCCAAACCCCGGTGGACCATACTTGGTTGCATAATTGATGCAAAATTTTAACACCTGGCAATCCGAGATGTTTAAGTTCTTCTGACATCATACCATCACTTCCGGGTGCTTTATGATTTTTAAGCTTTTTGATTGCTTTTTCCACCTCTGATAAGATAATATCGGGTTCATGTACAATATTGCATCTCTGGCTGGAGTTTGGTAAAGGGTTTGACCCTGAGTATAACTTTTCTGCGTATTCCTTCCATACTCTGACAACATTCTCTATGTCCGTGATAAGAACACCATTCTCATCTTCTATGGCCCAAGTTTTGGATTTAAACTCGCGAGTTATAGTTTTAATTTTTTGGAACATGTCTTTTGTGTGAAACATGCGTGCATTTGATTCGATTTCGGCACAAATAGCGTTGAGATGTTCATTTTTGTCTCGACGACATCGCTCTTGTATTTCCCGTGATAAGTTTGCGTAAACACTATCTGCTATAGAACCATGACCACTCATTTTGAGCTCCTTTCTTTGCATGATCATGTTCCATGTTTCGTCTGTGATCCAGTCTTTTTTTCGAACTACTGCACTTTTTACACGTGCTTCTTCACGAGTCAAATCCACTTTTGCCTTGAACTTGTTCCAATTGGTGTTAACGTCCTCATTCATCGTAAGATCGGAAGCCACATTTAAGAAACGCCCTTCAAAGTTGATAAGTTCTTCCTGTGTTAATGGCTTTGATCTTCTTTGTGATTTTCTGCCACAGCTTTTTAGCTTTACGCGCAACTCTGTGAAAAGCAGTTGGTGGTCTGATCCGCAATCTGCACCTGGATATGTTTTAACATTCAGTATTGAGGACTTCCACCTGTTTTGTATAAGAATGAAATCTATTTGGTTTCGTACTCTATCTCCAGGGCTCACCCATGTGTAAAGGCGGCGGATATGATGCTGAAAGTAGGTGTTCATTATGGATAAGGAGTTCCCAATGCAAAATTGGATAAGCATTTCTCCTCTTTCATTCCTGCTACCTATACCAAATCTTCCAACTACTTCTCTTATATGGTCGTCATCTTTCGTAGAGCCAACTTTTGCATTGAAGTCACCGATGATCAAAGTTATCTCTCTCTTAGGAATGCTTTTGAAGGTGTCATCTAGAGCTTCGTAAAATGCTGCTATATCCTTGTCAGTGGCTGTAGATGTTGGGGCATAGACTTGTACGATGTTAATGAGACATGGTTTTGCATTTAGCTTCAAAGTAATAATGCGATCGCTAACTGGCCTATAACCTATGACTGATGACTCTATATGCGGTGATATGCATATTGCTACTCCATTTCTGCTCTCATCATCGGGTCCAGAGAAATAAATGGTATTTCCTTTAGTGGTTTTATAGTAGCCATTTCCTCTCATATGGGTTTCACATAGTCCCAGTATGTCCAATCTATAGGATTCCTTCTCCTTGTCTATCATTTCTTTTTTGCCAGGGGCTAGCATGCCTCGGACGTTCCAGGTCCCGAGTCTAAAGGTCTTGTCTTTGGTGGAGGATGTTTTCGTCTTACCAGTAGCATTTGCTCCACCCTGTGCCTGGTGACCCACCCCAGGGCGGCCAGTCGCCAATTTCACACCTAGTGCCCTGGACGCAGCTAGGCGCCGGGTGGTTGCCGGATCGCATGCCGTGACCATACTATTTCGTGACATTTCCATGCAGATTTCACGGGGAAAATATAGTGCGGTGGGTCCCCATTTCCTTCCGCACCGCAGTAACTACTTGTGGCCAAGAAGCTTGGTGCATTGATGTGGTTGACAGTTGTAGTTGTCCAAGTTAGAGATGCACAGTAAACACCCTGCTGCCGATGTATACTACCGGTTTTGAGAAGTCGAAAACCGGCCCCCTTGCTCCATTCTGTTTGTCGACCCAAGTCTCCAAAGGGGTTGGTTACCGCAATCTCGATCAGGGGTTACTCGACGTAACAGTGTTCACCACGGGAAGGTGGGGAGTGGAGTTGATGTGGAGAGGCTAAGTGACTCCGCTTGGTGGGGTCATATATTGCGCATCACACACCCTTGAACACCTGTGATTAAGAGGCTACTATACCGAGCTGAAAATTCGTGAGCTGTTAGTTGATAAAAATATTTCTATTTCATTTATGCATCCCACCCGTCCCGCAGTTATAAAAGAGACAGTTGTAGCTCGCTACCGGAAAATTTGCGTTCTGGGTGTACTAGGCTCCCCGTTCGAAATCTCTATCAAATTTCTTGATAGTGGCATTATTTTGCTGCCAATAAAATATTCTATGCTCCTATCGTTTGTGTTGCTGAAATTATTGTCATATTTAGAAGATACCAAGGCGTAAACTTGCTGATAAGTTTAGAGCACTTGGCGACGGCCATATCTTTTTTAAATGCATTATTACAACCAGAAAAAGAATATGGAGCATGGATGTAGTCCAGAAGAGTTACCGCGCAAAATTTGAGTCGATCGGTTGCGAATTGGCAGAGGGATAGGTTGAGAGCGTTTGTATGAAAAATAATGACTATAGGTCCCCCTTAAGAAAACATTATATTATAAAGCCTATTATAAGTTAGATGATTACATTAATAACAAAAGGCATGGACCTCTGAAGTTTCAGCTCATCAAAAGAAACATGAACGCGTTGTTAATACCAAATCGGGACGTGCATTTACAATTGAAATAATAATAATTGTATGATTTTAATTTTCACTAAATTTAATTTGAAATTATATTTTGTTTATGTATATTGATTGTATTTGACATTCTAAAAGAATTATTTGTGAATCTACTTGTAAATAAAGTTTTAAACATTTAAATGTTATAGTCGAGGGCCACAAAGACGCGTCTAAGACAAAACTTTTAGCCTAAAGAAAACATATACCTACAGTTTTACCATTTTAAATACTTGGGGCCAATCATTAGAAATTATGGCAAAATCGACCTACATGTAACCTATAGATAACCTTTAGAAAAACAACGGGATTGATGAAGTGGAGACAACTCGCAGGAGCAATGTGCAACAAGGAGATGCCCATAAAACTTATAGGAAAATTATATGTATAAAACGGTGATTATATTATACGAAAGGAAGGATATCTCACACAAACGTGCTCCCATTTTGAACCCTTATAATACCCTACTCAACGTAGAAAACAATTTTTTTAATCTTATGCCTTACTCCGTAGTAAAGACACTTTGTTTGGCTCGTCTTGGCGGGACACGACCGTGCTTCTAGATTGTGCTTTTAAGTTTGATTGACCAGCCGCGCTCTGATATTATTTTGTTCGATAAGCAGCAGTTGTTGGCAACACCAACAAGAGATGTTTATACGTTGCTATGGCAACGTTGGTGCCATAAAAATTTTCTTCTTGATAATACGTGTTTTCACATTAGTTTGGTATTTAATTAATAAACCCAAGTTTATTTCCTCGAACCAGCATTATTATTATCAGAGCAGTCCATTAATACACAAGGATTCTTTCATTGGTCCTTTTGGAAGAAGGGGAGGACTTGGAATTTGCAAGCTTTTGTGACGACGCCGTGGTGTGCAAGAAGGACGCCATTGGTTCTGCACGTCGATATTTTATCAAGACTTAGCACTCCAAAAGCGAAAGAAGACAAAGATTCTCTACTACAGATCTCTACGCCGTGTGTGGTTGGAGCGATTCATTCATCTGTTTTAGTAGACGAGGTTCTTCAAGTTCAAGCGGCTGTCGAATTTCGATACCTACAGCAGCTTCGTTCTTCGAGTTTTCGCGCATATGCAGTTCAAACAAGATTATGAGAAGTTCAACGGTTTGAAGATCTCAGGTTTGCTGCATCAATCTAGATTATTAGGAAAATCTAGAAGCCTAGAAGCAAAGATCCAGAAGCGGTATTACCGATTCCGATACCGGTAAGCCTTCGGTAAGCGGTATTTCTACTTCGCGGCACATCACTATACGTCAAATTCGTCGTTCATCGCAGTGCAGCCAATCTCTGTGAGCCAATCACGAAGCTGCCTTTGCCGCATGCGTCAAGATGGCGGGCGAGTGAGCGAGAGGCGTATGGTGGCGGTTGTGGAGAGGAAAAGGGACATTCGCCGTGTCACGTTTAGTTCTGTAGTCTGTCAAATATTTTGTCTGTTTATTTTGTTTGGAACTTGGTAGATATCTGATATTTTCTCGAGTTTTTTCAAAAGTTGTTGTAGTGTATTTTGGTATTGTAAAAGTGTGAAAAACCTTTTAAAAATGTCAGAAGCGGATGTGGCGGACCTGGTGGTCTCCCGCGGTTATGTGAAAGGTGCAATAACGCGGTTGTACAACGCACTATGTGATAAGGAAGCAAAGTTGGTTCTAACAGTTACCGAGCTAAAAACCCGACGCGAGCGGGCAGTCGGTTCCTTTGCTGAATATGAGGCATTGAACAAGCAGATTCTATCCCTAAAGCCCGCCGATACGGAGGATGTGGAGGTAACCGAGAACAAATTTTATAAAGTAATTTCGATTCTTGATGAGCGGATTGCCAGGGAGACGCCGCCTCCGCTTCAAAGCACACTTCCTACGGGAACTTCGAAATTCTTGCCGAGAATTGAATTACCCGTATTTGCAGGCAAATACTCAGATTATGTTACGTTTATCGAGTTATTCAAGAGCATCATTCATAATGACACGGCAATGGACACTGTCCAGAAGTTGCACTATCTTAGGTCGTATCTAAGGGGGGAGGCTTTCGATCTAATTAAAAACCTTCCTCTCACCCAAGGTAGCTATTACGAGGCGATGGATCTATTGCAAGGCAGATATTATAATAAATACAAAATAAAAAATGAACACATTGACACACTATTAGATATCAAACCAATAAACAGCACATCATCCTCTCAAATTAGAAAATTTGTGTCCACTATTAAACAGACACTAGCTGCATTAAAGAATTTAGGTGCGAATGTTACGGAATGGGCTCCTTTGTTAATAAATATTTTTAACCGGAAGATGGATGCGGCAACAGCGAGGGCCTATCAGCTAGATAGGGACGCCGACGAGGAAGCAGACACCGAGGGATTCTTGAAGTTCTTGGAACGCCGGGCGCTGGCTTTTGAAAATTCTGAGCCTGCGTCATCGGCCAGCAAGCCATCTCCCAAGGCGGTGAATGCAGTGGCAACTGACAACAAGCAGGCCTGCCGCTTCTGTAAGTGTTTGCACAAGATTTATTTATGTGAGCGTTTTAAAATGCAACCTATTTCGCAGAGGATTAAGTTTGCAAAGGAGAATAACCTATGTTCTTCTTGCCTAAATTCTCATCCTGGCAAGTGCAGGTTCTTCTTCAAATGTGGTACCTGTAAGAGTCCCAAGCATCACACCTTGCACCATACTGAGACGGAGCCGAAGCAAGGGCCTCTAGTAATGTTTGCAGGCAATGATACCACTGATGATGACGATGCAGAGGAGAATGTGTTGCTTCCTACTGTTCGAGTGAAGCTTTTCAGCAGAGATAACAGGGAAGTGCATGTAAAGGCTGTTTTAGACTCGTGTTCCCAGAAGTCGCTAGTTTCTCAAAAATTAGTTGACGTCCTAGGTTTGACACCTAAAATTTCTGGAACAAATCTAATAGGTGTAGGGAATTCAAAGAAGGCAGTAAAATATTCAGTTCCTTTAGAAATTTATTCGCTCAACTCAACTTTTAGTCGCTCGCTTAACTGCGGAGTAGTGGATGAGGTCACATGCCATCTGCCACAAGACAAAATTGATCGCTCTCAACTGCAGATACCTCCTGACATGACACTGGCTGATGAGCAATTTGACATCCCATCTGAGATCAATATGTTGATTGGTGCCAACGTGTTTTTCCAGTCGTTGCTGCAGTCGCCGTATCCGGACGAGGTGCTGAGGCTGCCTTGGCCGGTGGTGCAGAGTAAACCTGTGAGTGGCCCGTCAACCTCGCAGCCCAAGCATGGAAAGGAGAGGTGTCTTCGGATTGTAAATACAGAATTTGGCCATATCATAGGTGGCGACTTACCGGATCAAAATGAGGTAACAAAAATGGTCTCACTACTATGCACGCATTGTGACTCAAAGGTTGATAAGAAGCTCGCACGTTTTTGGGAAGCTGAGGCGGTACCGGAAATATTTAAAGAGCAGGATTTGGAGCATGATATTGTTGAAAAAGAATTTCAGTCGACTGTCAAACTTGTCGACTGATAACAGCGCTTCTTCTTTATCACGCGCACAAATTGTTATGTTCAGCGATGAATTTGGTAAAAATATGGGCTTACAACTTGGTCAGTGCATGGGTCAGGCAGTAATTAATCATTGCATGCCTGGCGCCGATTTTTCTACACTCTTAAATGCAGTGTTGGCATCACAATTTCAAGAAAATTCAATTGTTATTATATTTAGTGGTAGAAGGGGAAATGCGACAAAAAAAGACTTTGCTTTCTTTTCAAACAAGTTGTATTTAATAGAAAATGTCAAACAAGTTATTTTTTTTGCATTTCCCTATAGCCAAAAATGACTAACTTAGAAAATAATACTCGACATTGGTGTAACAAGTACTTACATACTTTGACATGTCGCAATCCTGACAAATTTCATTTTATTGACACCAATATTTATATTGGAAAATATTTCAATGTTACAAAGGATAGATATTATCTATCTAAAGTTTATAAACGACAGATAGCAGAGATACTATCTTATTATTTTAATAATTCAGCCAATTTGTTGGCTAATCAGACAACTGCTTTTATTGAGCAGAATATCAATACGAACCTTATTACCTTGGAATCGGTTCCAAGTATTTTAAATTAGTGCCTAAGACAACAGAGAGTTACTCTGGCAGTACTTCGACATCTCCTACTAACCTAAGTCAGACTATCTTGCAAAAACAAATTTTGAAAAATAATAATAATAAAAAATGTACGCACAATAATAAAATTCGAAATAGCCATGTTTTAAAAATTGTACACCAAAACATCGAGGGCATGTTAAGCAAGGAATTAGAAATTGAGCTTTTCATGAATTGCAATAATATTGATATTCTTTGTGTGACTGAGCATTGGCTCAGAGATTACCAGCTCATGTTCAGTTTTAATAATCACCAAGTAGCAAGTTCGTTCAACAGATCTACGGCAATACGCGGCGGCTCGTTAATATTACTTAAAAATGAGTTTAAATATAAAGAACGCACTGATATCGTTAGCTTGTCTGTTGAGCGAACTATCGAAATAGCCTGCGTAGAACTTGAGCATATTGTTATTATGAGCGTATACAGCCCACCAGATGCTAAATATGATTCCTTCGAAAAGTTATGGAGGTTGCCTTATATAAAGCAACAAAATCTTATAAAGGAATTATTGTTTGTGGAGATTTCAATGTCAATATTCTTGAAAAATCTAGTATTAGTAAGAGGTTTCAATCATTATTTTTATGTTACAACCTCGTACATCTTATTTCGGTGCCTACGAGGATCACGGCTACTTCAGCCAGGTGCATAGATAATATTTTTACAAATATTAAACCCGCAGACGCGTCTATCATAAATAAATTAAGCTCTGACCATACTGGTCAGCTAGCTACGTTCAAAATAAACATTGAGAAGGCACCTAAACAAGATATTACGTGTGTGCCGGTAAACGAAAGTAGGCTAAATCGGTTTAGAGAAAATATCATAGAAAAACTACCCGAATTACAATATGATGTAAATCCAAATAATTTATATAACTCAGTATTCAGCCTTGCCAAAACAGAATATGACAATGTATTTAAATCTAAAAATTAAAGTTAACACAAAATTATTATTTAGTGATTGGGCGACGGTAGGAATTCATAAAAGCAGGGAAAAATTGTACGATCTGTATGATGAAAGGTCATATAATAAATCAAAAGCTTTTGCTGATTATGTTAAACGTTGTTCTAAAACTTTTAAACAAGTTTGTTCTGTAGCAAAATCTAACTTCATTAAAAATAATATTAAAAACAGCACGAATATAACAAAACTACTTGGAAATTTGTAAATAACGAAACTGGGAAATCTAAACGTCGTAACGAAAATTTTAAACTCATGATAAATGATGAAATAAAAACACCAATTCGGAAGTAGCTCAGGCTTTTGAAAACTTTTTACTGATATTCCAGTTTCGACTACCAAATCGTTAAACTCTTGTCCCGATCTCGCTGAATCAGTACTGAAGGAAAATGTAAGCCATTGTGATAAATATTTTAGATTTTGTCACATTAGTGACGTTGAAATTATAAAAATATTTAAAACTTTACAAATGAAAAAGACTTCAGATCTTCACGGCCTCTCTGTCAAAATTATAAGTTCTATAATCGATTGTATTGCTCCATGTCTAGCATTTATTTTTAATCAATGTGTTGACAGTGGCGAGTTTCCTGACTTGATGAAGCATAGCAAAGTTATCCCGCTGTTTAAAGCCGGTAGTACAACTGACCCCACTAATTTTAGACCTATATCAATATTACCCACACTCAGTAAAATTTTTGAAAAATTATCCTAATTCAATTGCAAGGTCATTTTTATCGTAATAACCTAATGCACTTACAGCAATTTGGTTTCACACGGGTCGTTCTACTACTCATGCAGGTCTTGACCTCATCAACCATATAATGGATGCCTGGGAGGAATCTCATGACGCCATAGGTGTATTTTGTGATTTGTCCAAGGCATTTGATTGTGTCCATCATGAAACTCTAGTCAGAAAGCTATGTCATTACGGCGTAAAGGACCAGGCTCTAAGCCTTTTGGAATCATATCTGAATAATAGAATCCAAAAGGTTGATATCAATGGTGAAAGATCATCTTGATCTAATTTAACCATGGGCGTTCCGCAAGGTTCGATTCTTGGTCCTTTCCTGTTTCTTGTATACATTAATGATCTACCGTATCTTGTTAAAGACAAATATGATATAGTATTGTTCGCCGACGATACCTCATTGCTTTTTAAAGTAAAGAGGCATCAACTCGACTATGACGACGTGAACAATACTATAATCGATGTAGTAAAATGGTTTACAGTAAATAATCTCCTATTAAATGAAAAGAAAACTAAATGTATAAAATTTGCATTGCCAAATGTTAAACCGAGCACTACAATTATTAAGGTAAAGGATGAACAGTTGAACCTTGCAGATTCAACAGTATTTTTAGGTATAACTTTGGACGCCACGCTCCAATGGGGCCTCATATTGAGAAATTGTCGAAGAGACTGAGTTCAGCAGCATACGCAGTTAAAAATAAGATATCTCACGGATGTAGATACTGCTAGACTAGTTTACTTTAGTTACTTCCATAGCTTAATGTCTTATGGCTTATTATTGTGGGGCCACGCTGCGGATGTAAAGAACATTTTTGTTCTGCAGAAACGGGCTGTTCGTGCAATTTATAAATTAGGGCCTCGTGTCTCCTTAAGGGAAAAATTTAAAGAAATCAATATATTAACATTTGTGTCACAATATATATACGAAAATTTGATTTACGTCAAATCTAATATTAATACTTTTGAGAAAAATTGTGATATACATAATTTCAACACTAGAAATAAGGACAAACTTGTAGCACACAAGAGCAGGCTTAGTAAAGTAAGCAAATCCTTTAAGGGAAATTGTATACGCTTTTATAATAAGCTTCCAAAAAATATCCAAGATTTACCCTTAAATAAATTTAAAGAAGTAATAAAACATAAATTGTGCAAGAAAGGCTATTATGAAATATCCGATTATATGCAAGATAAATCTTCATGGGAGTAGTTTTACATGTTTGTTTATATACAGTATTTTTTTAAGACGATACAGTTAGAATATTCTACTGTAATTTTTTATTTTATTTTTACTTATTTTTAATTTTGTGTTGAGCCGTTTTTCGGCTATTACTATTCTTGTTTTTTTCAATCTTAGCTAGGGTAGCTTAGGGCCTACAAAGATTGTAATCTTTAGAATAGGAGCACTTCTGGGCAGGTTTTTGGGGGGTTTTCCTGTCCAGGAGGTCCGACTAACTATACACATGTAACACCTTTTTAAAATCTTGATCGAATTTAGTTTCGCTTACTGGTCGTTAAGGCATAAAGTTACATGACGTGTGGTTAGCCTGGCCAGCCCCGAGGCAGTGCCTTTATTTTTATTTTTTTATCCCGCCCGAGCCGCGTTTATAGTAGGAATAAAAATTGTTATAAAAAAGAGAAAATTGTGCTTTGCAAATTTCTCTTTTTTACAATGCCTAATCCATTTCTGCGTAATGTAATGACTATCAATAAGTGATATTTTAATATCCTATTTTGAATAAAAAACTTTCACTTTCACTTTCACTTTCACTTTCACTTTCACTCTTAGCGACGTGAATAAAACGTTAGGCGCGTCGTTCGATCTAGCTTACTATAGATTTTTAAATCTCGAAAAACGGCTCAGCAAAAACATCAACTTACTGAAAGACTATCAGGACTTCATACATGAATATGTCGATTCAGGTCATGGTAGTTATTTTGATTTTGATTCAATTGATTTGAATTCTGATGCTGTTTATTTTCTCCCTCATCACGCCGTAATAAATGAGAATAGTACTACTACAAAGACTCGCGTGGTGTTCGACGGTTCTATGCAAACAAAAAATAAGATTTCACTAAATGACATTCTACTCAACGGGCCCACTGTACAAAGGGACCTGTTCGATATAGTTCTGTTATATAGGTTTGGTGACTACACATTCAACACAGATATTAGGCGCATGTTTAGGAACGTTCTAGTTAATCCCGAGCACGCCTCATTGCAAAATATCTTGTGGCGCGACAACCCTAACGAGAGCATTAAGTGCATTCGCCTTAATACCGTCACATACGGTTTAAAATGCTCCAGCTATCTAGCTACGCGTTGTCTGATCGAACTGGCTAACAGGTATGAGATGCAATTTCCTCTTGCGTCCTATATTTTGAGGAATTGTAGTTACGTCGACGACGTACTTTATTCAGAGTCTAATAAAGCGAAAATACTAGAGGCTAAATAAGAGTTGATAGAGTTGCTGGCTTTAGGTAGCTTTCATACACACAAGTGGTCATCCAATAGTGATGATATTTTGCATGATGTGCCACAGAACAAAAGATTGGTTGATGATATTGATCTTCAAAAGGAGTCTTATAATATAAAGGCGTTAGGCTTAACAATAAATGCGAAGAATGATTGCTTCGTAATTAAATGCCCAGATAAGTTTAATTCTGAGTCTTTGACTAAGAGGCAAATGTTGAGTCAGATTGCTAGTTTCTATGATCCGATGGGGTTTGTCAGCCCGATCATAGTACAGGCTAAAGTCATTATGCAGCGGTTATGGCTTGAGAAGGTCGACTGGGACGCTGAGCCATCCGAGGAGTTGCAGCAGGATTGGTCGCGCTTTGCAAGTAGCTTGGCTTCCATGCCACCTATTCAAATCGACAGGAATATAGATGTCCAGCAGGCGACAGCGGTGCAGTTGGTTGGATTTGCTGATGCGGCAGGGTCAGCTGGATATGGATGCTGCATATACCTGCGCGTGGTGAAACCATCAGGTAAGGCTGAATTATCCTTGCTCTGCTCGAAATCCAGAATAAACCCTCGCACGAAAGCGCTGACGATTCCAAGGCTTGAACTGAATGCTAATTTGCTATTAGCCAAGTTGATGACTAAGGTGCATGATACATTAAAATCTAAAATTCAGATCGACAGCGTGCACTTATTTTCTGACTCAAAAATTGCCCTGGCATGGATACAAACAGAGGCTATCAAACTAAAGGCCTATGTTTCGAACAGAGTACGGCTGATTCAGCAGCTTACAGGCAGATGGCGCTGGCAGTATGTAAATTCTAACGAAAATCCCGCAGACTACGTGAGCCGAGGTCTCGACCCGCACGAGCTCGCCGACTGTGCGATGTGGTGGAAGGGCCCTATTTTTCTGCAGAACAGGGAGTACAGTTTTGATGATCAGTCTGTCCAGTTGCCCGATGATTTACCTGAGTTACAGGCTGCCTCTGCATCTTCCAAGGGTGTCGTTCTCCTCACGACGAAAGAGGTCGAATTTTTTAAACATTTTGACAAATACTCAGATATCAATAAGATGACTAGGGTAATGGCGTACATTATGCGGTTTTGTTACAACTGTAGGCCTCAAAACACAAAAAATAAGCAGAATTTTTTATCAAGTGCAGAGTTGCAACATGCCTTGAAGCTTATAATCAAACACGAACAAGAAATTCACTTTGAGGAGGAAATAAGGTCTTTGGCGAAAAACGAAAACATCAAAGGTTCGCTGAAGCCTTTGCACATATTTAGAGACAAAATGGGTCTAGTTCGTGTTGGAGGTCGTCTCCAAAATAGTGACCTCTCATTCGACCAGAAACATCCTATTATTCTGCCCAAAGCGTCTAGAATAACAGAGCTCATAATTCACAGGGAACATCTGAGATTGCTCCACGCGGGGCCTAGGCTTATACTTTCTCAGTTGAATTAAAAATATTGGCTTGTGAATGGGATCAGACAAATTAGGAAAGTAACTCATAAATGCTTAACATGTTTCAGGTTGAAAGGAGCTACTGCAACTCAATTAATGGGTCAATATCCGAAACAGCGCGTAACGCCCTCCAGAGCATTTCAGATTATCGCCATAGACTACTGTGGGCCAGTGCAAATAAAAAATTCACGTGTAAGGCGAGCCGTCATTACAAAGGGATATGTCTGTGTATTCGTCTGCTTTGCTACAAAAGCCGTAAATTTCGAGCTGGCTTCAGACTTGTCCACAGACACCTTCCTTGCTTGTTTCAAACGATTTACTTCACGTAGAGCAATGCCCACCGACGTCTACTGTGATAATGGAGGTGCCTTTCAAGGCGCAAATAACGCATTAAATGAGTTGTATAAGCTAAATAAGTCAACTGCCCATCAGGCACAAGTTCATGGTCATGCTAGTCAGGAAGGGGTCAAGTTCCACTTCACGCCCAGTTACAGTCCAGTTTTTGCTGGCTTAGCTGAGGCGGCGGTTAAAAGCATGAAATACCATTTGAAAAGAACGTTAGAGAAGGAAATACTTACGTACAAACAGCTTAACACGGTCATATGCCAGATAGAGGGTGTTCTAAATTCAAGGCCGATAATGCCTATGTGTTCTTCGGATATTTCTGATTTTAGTTATCTGACACCGGGCCATTTTATAACGGGTGTTCCGATCACTTCTTTCCCTGAGCCTGACATTACAGAGGTGCCCTCAAATAGGCTGTCTTTTTGGAAGATTGTAGAGAGCTTGAAGCAATCTTTCTGGAAGGCATGGCACAAGCAATATCTAAATGCGTTACAATCTCGACCCAAGTGGCGGGATGATTTGCCAAATGTGACAGAGGGAATGTTAGTTATACTCAGAGATCCAACGTCTCCTCCCTTATATTGGCCAATGGCTAGGGTAAAGAAGGTTTTTCCTGGGGTTGACGGCAAGGTACGGGCTCTTGAGGTTATAACGTCCAATGGAAAATGTTATAGACGTTCTATAACTGGTATATGTATACTTCCATTAAGAGTTTAGGTAGGTTTCAAAATGCTTATGTACCTATTTGTGTCTATATTTTGTAACATTAGTAGATAAATGTTAAAGAGGTTATTCACTTGTATTTTATGTTATGTTTTATATGTAGCATGGTAAATTTGTTGACTTACAGTTTGATATTCATACTTATTTAAGAATATGTGAACATGCTGTGTAGGTTAATTACAGCCTGATTTGTTAAAATGGAATATTTAAGTTGTGAGTGAAAATTACTTAAGGTTGTGCGTATAGTACTTATTTAAGTTAAGATTTTATTGGCCATGTTACTTATTAATTTAAAGGCATGAAGCTTAACAGAGAATATTGTGATTTAGTTCATTATTATGAGAGAAATTTAAGTTTCATGTTTGTTTGCTTGCGTAGGCGGCAGTATGTTGGCAACACCAACAAGAGATGTTTATACGTTGCTATGGCAACGTTGGTGCCATAAAAATTTTCTTCTTGATAATACGTGTTTTCACATTAGTTTGGTATTTAATTAATAAACCCAAGTTTATTTCCTCGAACCAGCATTATTATTATCAGAGCAGTCCATTAATACACAAGGATTCTTTCAGCAGTAAGATCAATTGCTCTTTCGACGTCAAGTGAAACGGCCAAATTCATTTCGACATCCTGTACGGGAAACTCATTTGAAATACAATGTCGCTTATTATCAAAAGAACAATATCATGTTGCTACGTCTACCAGTACTTTTCTCGCTCGCTCATTCATACATAATGTCAGGTAAAATGTCAGGCTAGTGCAAGTGTTGCCAGGAACATAAAAATAAATTTACTCCACATTGGTCATTAAATGTTGTTAGGTTATTGTCGGACCAGCAGTAAAAGAATATGTATTATATCAGTTACCTAATTCCCTTACAAGCTTTGCTTAGTTTCGGGCTAAATGGCGCTGTGTGTTTTATTCAGGCATATTTATTTACCCCTTGCAGGGTAGGCAGAGCATAAACAGCTGTAATAAAACGGTCATTTACTCCACGTCTGACAAAAATTTGAGAGTTATTAAGAAGGTTGTGTATCACCATAGTGACAGGTTGTCAGCCTGTCGCCTAAAATTGCAACTATCAAATATGGTAGCTACGGGATAGATATGGGATGATGCTATTCCAGGCCGACACCACACGGAAAATAAAAATAATACAAAGATAAATATTTGAATACTAAGAAAACAACAATAATAATTATTAGTGAATTTTAAGAACAAGACTGCAGATATTTATAACGTTTGAAATCCGCGATCTTGAATTATTGATAAAATTTTAATATAGTCAGTGCAACTTGAAGACTGTACAAATGTTTTGTGATTTCGGCGGTCTCTCCGGCTATGCTCCGGTAGCGCTAAATGGCGTAACCTTACCAGTCTGCTCCGATTTCCGATACCTCGGTTCACTTCTGCAAGGCGATGGTGAGATAAACCGGACTATCAAGCACAGTATAAATGCAGGATGGATGAATTGGCGACAGGTCACGGGTACAGTGTGTGACCCCCGAATGCCCCTCAAACTGAAGGGCAAGATTTACAAGACGGTGGTCAGACCTGCCGTCATGTATGGATCTGAGTGTTGGCCTACAAAAGTGACACTTCATAATAATGTCACTATCCTTCCAGCCGTTCAGGCTGTTTCCGTGAAAAGAATGTATCTACATGACCGTGTACCTATTATACTTCTAGCGGCCCTTTGAGCGGTTTCACCAGCTTCTACTTACCTGTTTCCAAGTAGAAATTAGATCTTTGCCCTTAGCAAAAAGTCGATTACTCCGTTCCAGCAGAAGTGACTCATCAAGACCATGTGCCAGCAAAAGCGACCGTCATGCTGAACAACTTTTACTTTGATGGAGATATCTTATCTCTTGCAATTTAGATGGGATGCTGATGATCTGCATCAGGTACTCCAGACTTTCGATGACTATGTGCCAATAAAAGCGGCTCGTCATGCTGAACAAATTTTACTTCAAAGCCATTGTATCTCTTATAGTTTGAATGGGATGCTGGTGATCTGCATTAGGTACCTACTCCAGATTCTCGATAATGATGTGACAGCAGGAGCGGCTCGTCATGCTGAACAACTTTTGCAATGAACCCATTTTAGTATCTCTTATAGTTTAGCTCAATGTTCAAAAAGTTCAAAAAGCATTTATTCAAGAAAAAAATTACAAAAACTGCATAATTACATTAAACCGCCAAACTGCAGTACAGTTTGTTGGCGGTGTAAAGGCTCCATTGAATACATAAATCTTACTTATTATACAGTTAGAGATATTGTATATATATCTAAAGTAGGTATTATATTATAATATTAATTTTGTAACAACAGTGAGTAGGTATAATCTATTGCAATAAGTTTAGGTAATGCTAAATTAATTTCTTTTTAAAAGTGTATTTCGTGACATTTAACTCCTTTATCTCTAAAGGAATGTCGTTATAAATTTTAGGTATAATGTAAGTGCGCGTACGTTCTCCATAGTAGTTGCAGTTGCTGTGCTTCTGGTGCCCGCCATCATCAGGTACTCTAGTGATGAAAAAAAGTAGTCGATGTCCGTCCCTAATATTATGCCAGCAATATCAGTGGCAAATTTCACGAGGATCGCTAAATCATCGGTTTGATTCATTTTGGCAATATCCGTAACTTTTCTCGCTTTTCCTACTTCATTCACCCAACTTCTATGGTAAAAATATGTACGTGGCAACACCTATCAACAAATATTGTTTTGACAAGGTTGTCCGCCAGACGTGCGCAAAAGAGACAAACCTATGTAAAAGAAAGAGTAGTATTGTCAAATTTTGAAGTACTATATCTCGTTCTTTCACATGCAATCGCCACATCTTTTATTTCATCAATTATCAAACAATACGAATTGTACAGATGGTTTCTTATTTTGTAGGTACCGTCAAATTTGTTTCCGCTTCTGCTGGCACATGGATATCGAATATCCATAGTGTCTGTCTACCTTATAAAGTAGGTATCATATAGTTCGAGAGCCCAGGGGGTAAGTGGCTATCTCATAAGGTACCACGATAGGCTAGGTTTGGATCGTTAACCAAGACTTAAACAAGTCGTATGACCCAGGTCTGCCAGAGCCAATCCTGCCGAAACATAAAAATAATCGATATTTTTCAGTCATTTTTTCGTAAAAAATATGTCATAAGGTACCACAATGAAAGTGCTGGCATCAGTTAACCATTGAAAAATTATGTAAAAAAAGCTTGGTCTGCCACTGCGCACCCTGCCGGAAGTGCTTGCCAGACCTCTCCAAAGGTGCCCTTCCGACACCCCTAAACTATCTCATCGGGTACCACGACGCGACCACCACAACATAATAGCCAAGATCACTCTGACAATAGATCACAAGGTCTGCCAGGCCTAAACTTGCCGCATCCTAGTGTTTCAGACATTTGAAGTTGTAGGTCCAGTGTATGAAAATGACCTATATCTTTTCCCCGTGTTTGATTTTGATGGTGCCTTAATACGAAATGCTCTCCATAATAAGGAGCTTCGAGTCATATAGGTAAGTTGGGTGGAGGGTTTCAGTATTGAACGCAATCCTGTCAAAAAGTTTGAAATGGAGGTTTGGTCTATGAAAACTGGCCTATATCTTATTCCCCCCGGGTTTGATTTTGATGGCGCCTTAATATGAAATGATCTCCATAACTAGGAGCTTTGAGTCATATAGGTCAGTGAGGAGGAGGGTCTCTGTATTGTACACAATCCTGTCAAAAAGTGTGAAATTGTAGGTAAAGTGTATGAAAACTGGCCTATATCTTTTCCCCCACTGGTTTGATTTTGATGGTGCCTTGGTATGAAATGCTCGTAATGATTAGGAGATTCGATTTGTATAGGTCAATTGGATAGAAGGTCTCTGTTCTGTGCACAATCCTCCTAAATATGAAAATATTCGATAACTTCTGCAGATTTTATCAGTTAAAATTGTCATATCATAAGGAACTCGAATAAAAGTGCTTGCATCAGCTTACCATTGACAAATTATGTTAAAAAAACGTGGTCTGCCACTGCGCACTCAGCCGGAAGTCCGTAGATGAGATAGGTTAGGGGTGTCGGAAGGGTATATTTGGAGGGATCTCCCAAGGACTTCTGGCAGAGTGCGCAATGGCAGACCAAGTTTTCTTAACTCAATTTATCAATGGTACGCTGATGCCGGCACTTTTATTCGGGTACCTTATGATATGACAATATTAACGGCAAAAATCTGCAGAACATATCCAATATTTTCATGTTTAGCAGGATTGAGATTTTTTCCGTTAACATTGTCATTTCATAAGGTACCCGAATGACAGTGCCAGCATCAGCTTACCATTGATAAATTGAGTTAAGAAAACTTGGTCTGCCATTGCGCACTCTGCCAGAAGTCCTTGGGAGACCCCTCCAAATATACCCTTCCGACACCCCTAACCTATCTCATCTAAGGACTTCCGGCTGAGTGCGCAGTGGCAGACCAAGTTTTTTAACATAATTTGTCAATGGTAAGCTGATGCAAGCACTTTATTCGAGTTCCTTATGATATGACAATTTTAACTGATAAAATCTGCAGAAGTTATCGAATATTTTCATATTTAGGAGGATTGTGCAAAGAACAGAGACCTTCTATCCAATTGACCTATACAAATCGAATCTCCTAATCATTACGAGCATTTCATACCAAGGCACCATCAAAATCAAACCAGTGGGGGAAAAGATATAGGCCAGTTTTCATACACTTTACCTACAATTTCACACTTTTTGACAGGATTGTGTACAATACAGAGACCCTCCTCCTCACTGACCTATATGACTCAAAGCTCCTAGTTATGGAGAGCATTTCATATTAAGGCGCCATCAAAATCAAACCTGGGGAATAAGATATAGGCCAGTTTTCATAGACCAAACCTCCATTTCAAACTTTTTGACAGGATTGCGTTCAATACTGAAACCCTCCACCCAACTTACCTATATGACTCGAAGCTCCTTATTATGGAGAGCATTTCGTATTAAGGCACCATCAAAATCAAACACGGGGGGAAAAAGATATAGGTCATTTTTCATACACTGGACCTACAACTTCAAATGTCTGAAACACTAGGATGCGGCAAGTTTAGGCCTGGCAGACCTTGTGATCTATTGTCAGAGTGATCTTGGCTATTATGTTGTGGTGGTCGCGTCGTGGTACCCGATGAGATAGTTTAGGGGTGTCGGAAGGGCACCTTTGGAGAGGTCTGGCAAGCACTTCCGGCAGGGTGCGCAGTGGCAGACCAAGCTTTTTTTACATAATTTTTCAATGGTTAACTGATGCCAGCACTTTCATTGTGGTACCTTATGACATATTTTTTACGAAAAAATGACTCTGAAAAATATCGATTATTTTTATGTTTCGGCAGGATTGGCTCTGGCAGACCTGGGTCATACGACTTGTTTAAGTCTTGGTTAACGATCCAAACCTAGCCTATCGTGGTACCTTATGAGATAGCCACTTACCCCCTGGGCTCTCGAGCTAATATGAATGTTTAGTATTTTGTAGATTTTTCCACATGAAAGTAATTTGGAATACTTGGTGTTTTAATCAAACACTAGATATTGACATAAACTTTTGGTTACAAAGTTAATACAAATGAAGCAAATGGAATAAATTCACGCCACTGATGGGATTCGAACCCACGTTTTCGGACAAACCGGGTCAGATGTGTTTGAGCGCTACACTCGACTCCAGACTAAACTTAGCCACATAACAGTTTTGGGCAGAATACATTCGATGCTCAATTACAAGAGCAAACTCTTTCTTAGAAAAGGTGAGAATCTACACTAACTGCTTCAGGCCAATCATGACCTTTAAGACCCATCTGAATATGCTGCAAGTCATCCAAAACCGCTTCATGCGCAGGGCTACTGGAGCTCCCCTAATAGTTGCAGCGTCTAACTACTACCCCTATCCAACTTCGAACTTTCGACTTTGCCCCAGGCACGTCCTTTCGGATGTTGACGGTCCCATCACATTAGCAGCTGATGCAGCCATTGCGAGTAGATCACACTCTACAAGCTCTTTAAGCAACCCTCGTCCCCGGCGAATAGGACACAGAGGCCCCTCACTTGTGCCATTCTTTGGCAACTACCGGCACATACCGGGTAAACACAGTCCGACCCGTTCTTCCCAGAAAAACTCGTAAGCCCAGTCTTACCCCAAGGGCGTGATTGGGCTGGTTGTTTGAACAACCACCCACACACATCCGGGTGAGCCCTCGCTCCCCACAAAATAGTTAGGTGTAGCTTTAACCGGCCCCGGGGCCGATAAGTGCAGTGCCACATAGCAAAAATAAACCGCTACACTACGGTAGCTCTAACCCAGGCAGCGAAATTGTGAACCACTTGATTCGATCATATATTTTTGTAACTTTGAATGGAATGGAATTCGATCTCTTTCACTATAGTTTGACAACTTCGTGCACGACCTTCCTGCGGGGTACAGACGATCGGGGGGCGAGGAAGCAAGTCATTTTAATATGACGTGCAGCGCGGATGCGCGCGTCACCCTTCCCCGCTACACCTCCCGCTACCCGCTGACATCTCGCCCCCCAACGTCTGTCACCCCTAGGGAAGGTCGCGCACGAAGTAGCCGGACTATAGTTCAGCGTAATAACTAAATTAAGCTACATTAAGTTTAGCGATTGCCCCGATTGGGTACAAGAAGCTTATCGTAGAGGACGAAACTCATACCGAGTTGACGTAAGACACACATGAGACCGATGTGTCACAGATTCACACCAGTAGTCCATATGGACGCAGTTTCAAATTTCAACTGTCGTAAGGTCACTGAAGAGATGAACTAAAACAAAATACTTAGCTGTCGACTTATTTTGCAAATACACTGATCGTTATCCGTTCTCTTTCAATAGTTAAGCGTAAAAACTGAATTAAGCTACATATAGTTCTCAACCCGAGATTATCACGAATACTATAACGGATGCTGTACTTACCACTTAAGTTTTAAGAAACACAAAAGTTTTTCGATTTGCGGTTGGTAACCATACCACTGCAAGCAAACCAACAGCATAATTAACTTTGTTATGTATATCGAAACGTTGACTACAAAACCCTAGTTGAAGGTGTGTCTGAGATGCTCTTAGACGGTTTAATCTTCTAGTTCATACCTACTAAATAATAAAAACTTGTTTATTAAATTCAAAATTCTTGCGTACCTACATTTACACACAGAAGATAAATACATAATGTCGCTTCTACAAATTTTAATCTTGACACATTTTTTCCTGTCTTTGTTGCTCTTATTGTTTTAAATGCCTACAACTATCTTTGTTGCGCCGCAACGCACAAAAATCGTTCCTCTTTTGTTTTTCAACGCAGCGTTGTGCGCTATTTTGACGCTGCGCTAAAAATGCGCTGGAACGGACGTTGCGTGTGTTCTTCGCCTTAAGGCCGCTATAGAGATTTTCACGAATCCTATACAATTTTCCAGGGCAGACTGCTCGGAGCGTCGTTAATAATAATATGGGGATACTTAGATATTTTTAACAATAATATTATGAACAAAAAAATATATATTTCTGTGATTATTTTAAAAACATCTTCCTGAATAATATATATTTTTTTCAAACCTTTACAAAAGTTATTTTTTTCATACAGAAGCCGTTATAATAGCGCGTTATTTTGCGAAAATTCGGATATAAAAACCTGCTTTTACTCTATATTTTTGATTGAAATTGTAAAATATTTATGGTAGACTTTGTTTTCAAAACATTTTCTATTTATCTGTACAATTTGATATTTTTTACAGTGTACCAAAACTCACACTTGATTTGAGGGCATTTCTGAATTTTGGGTTTGTCGTTTTAGATATCGCTTTTTATTACAGGTTATAAACTGAAATGAACATATTTTCATGGTACATTTTTCAGATAAAGATATGTTTGACTAAATGTACAAATAATATATATTTTTACATGGCGATTTTCGAGTAACTTGCATGTTAATAAAGACACTTTTTGCAAATTATCTAGAAAAAATTTAATGCCCTAGTCATTGATGACATGAAAATAATACAGAAGAAAATAATAAATCCGCCCATATTACAGAAGGATCACTCGATCCTATTCAGGATTTTTGCAGGCCTCTGACATGGTTGTGTAACGACCGCCATCATAGACAGCAACCGGGACCGACGTCTTAACGTGCCCATCCGAAGCACGGAACCATCTTACTTGCGGACAATCAGGTGGTTCAGCCTGCAATGTCCTAACCAGACTGGGACCAAATTCACAAAGTGATAAATATCAACTTTGTGAGTGACCCCACCGGGAATTGAACCCGGAACCTTTGCGTGGCAGGCAGGCATACTAACCACTGCGCCACATCGGCTGTCGCGCTTGCAGCAGGCGGTTGAAAAACTCTGACACCAGGGTTCATCGGTTCGCTGAACGACTCGGTGTCCCACACGAAAAGAAGAAGAAGGATTTTTGCGATTGTCATTTGTTATGTAACGTCACTCGGCACGCGGAAGCCTATCCAAAACCAAGTAAATAAAATCCCAAAATTAATGAGCAATGGTAATCAGAATTGGATTCACTAAATATGAAATATCGGCTTGGTGTGATCGTATAAGAACCTTCGTTGTCCCGAGTGTAGTATCCTAAAGGTCTTTTATAATACGGAATGGTATTAACTAGCAAATAACTAACCCCAATAAGCAGTAATATGATGCTAAGAATCTGCAAAGCTAATTTGGTTTAATTAAAGCTCCGATTATGATGTTATTGATTGTTAATTTAATAAATTTTCCGAAATATACCACTTATGTGAGTTTAATGACTTTAACTATTACCGCACCTCTAAAGGGGCACGGGATTCAGCCAACTCCTCCTTTGCTGAATCACCAGACCTCACCAGAATTTAATAAAGTAAAGTTAAAAAGTCAAATAATTTTATAGGAATAAATTCTGAAATATATTTTTAAAATGATTTATACAGGCTTATTTTTTTGTTCAGTGCGCAAATTTCGCAGGGTGTTTTTACTCGTGAATATGATCAATTTTTGACTATCTGACCACCTGCGAATTTGCAAAAAATAATTGTATGCTCCATAGTAAAATTCATAACTATATATGAAACACCCAGAATAATTTTTTAGACTAAACTATAACCAAATGAACTCAAATGAACTTTAGCGCAAAACGTAGTTTTCGAAAACGCTTCTCATTTATCTTTAAAATGGTCTATATGAAACAACGCGCATAATGTACCCACAAAAGAACTTTAGCGCAAAACGTTGTTTTCTCAAAACGCTTCCCTTTTATCTCTAGTTATTTGACAAAAAGTATATCAATTCCTATTATGCCACATCCGCTACTCAGCTATAATATAACGCAAAGGTTTCCCTTTCTAGATAATGCCCTCAACTGAAATCGCGACTACACGTGCATCCCTAAGTTATTGTGATGATGCAAATCTTGGCTAGAGCCACATTTTTATTGCTAAACGTGTGTGTACCTAGTCCTAGTCACCCCGCTAGCTGTTGAGAAGTACTGGCATCGTGGCATCATCACTCACGTCGGTGTAGTATGTGCAGCTGCCTGTGTGCCGCGACACTGCAACTACAGCGTGTGAGACGCTATCGTGCAGTTGCAGCTTTTTTGGCTTGGTCTGTATTATTATTACTGACTCGTATGTTAATCCCTGTGCTTCGTGAATGGTTAAAACGCGAGATCCCTCTCCAGACCCGAATCCCGTGCTGCTCTGTAATTCTTTTTCTGCTTGGGTGTGAACCAAGTACAAGGTATTCGAAGATGTTTTGGGTACGAGCACGTTAGTGTATCTTTTCAGCACTAGGAAGTGACTCTTAAGTTTCGACGAGTAGATGCCGTTGTAAACCTCGCTGAGGGCGTAGGCTACATCCAATGGATTGCGATGAGTACACAATAGTTCCTGACTGATGGTTGCAACCATGTTTGGACGCTGGTATTTGAGCGGGAACAGCTTTTCTCGGTTAGGTTAGGTTAGGTTAGGTTAGGTTAGGTTAGGTTAGGTTAGGTTAGGTTAGGTTAGGTAAGGTTAGGTTAGGTTAGGTTAGGTTAGGTTAGGTTAGGTTAGGTTAGGTTAGGTTACGTTAGGTTTTTTTTTTTTTTTTTTCCCTCTTATACCTCCAACATAATCGGAGTCTTTGTATAGAGATTTCAATATTTATTATCCAAAAAAAAAAAAAGGTTACCGGGAAGGAAAAATCCTCCAAGGACGCCTGGGAAGGGAGGGCCCAGGCAGTGCCGGGCTTTTACCGGCTAAAACCCTCCTGGCAGCAATTTTACAATATTCTTTACTTATATTTAAGTTTACTTCCTATTTCTATATTTTCCTTTTTAACATCTTACCAGTTAGGTTTCACCTTAGCCTATTTTACTTTGTCTAATTTCGCTTACATTTCTATGTCTATTTCTATATTATTTCACTATTTTTATCATAATATGAGCTAAGTAAGTCCAATTTCTTACTGCTTATTATCTAATTATTACTTTTGTTACAACTAATTGTTATTCTATGCTTATCGTTAATATTATCAAATATTATGTAAACATAATTTTCTTATGCTGTTCTATTACGTTTTATTACATCTTCTACTACCTTGACGCAGTACTTCAAAAATGTTGGTCTGCTTTTTCCTGCCATTAGTTCGCTTATACAGTTTTTGTCTAGTTTTATATTTAGCTCTTGCTCCAAATTAAAGCGCTCCATGGCATTCACCGGGCAATGCAGTAATATGTGCGGCACTGTTTCTTCTGCGCTTGGGTCGCAGATGCACGATGGACTCTCCTTGCACTTGAACCTATTCAAGTACTCTGAGAGCCCACCGTGCCCTGTCATAATTTGGGTTGTTGTACTTGTGGCCTTGAATTTTCGTACAATTTTGTAGGCCATAATTGCGCTGGGAAAGAAGAGCTTGGTGATGGACGCGGTCTCACCTGCATTGTATCTCTTTTCCCATTCCTCAAGTGTGGCCATTCGAATGCTTCGCTTGACGAATGAGATTGGACAAAGGTCATAGTCAGGTGTCTTCTTGGACTTGGTGGCAGCCTCTGTTGCTAATTGGTCAGCTCTCTCATTTCCATCTAACCCCGCATGGGCCTTTATCCAGAACAAAGCTACATTTTTGTTCTGGAGAGATAGAGCTCTGAGGTTATCTCTTACTTCCACCGCTAGGGGATGGAGGCAGCTGGGATTCACAATTGTTAGGAGGGCTGCCATCGAGTCGCTATACACACCAAAGCTAGACAACTTGCTTTTGCCAATTTCCTTCACACTTCTGTTTAAGGCTAAAAGTTCCGCCTGGTAAACCGTGCAGTACTGCGGGAGAGCAAGCTTGACGGATCTGGTTTCGACTTCACCTTCCCACCAGGAAAGCGCTGCCCCAACCTTGCCGCCAATCTTGCTGCCGTCGGTGAAGATCTTGGCATCGAAGTCGCTGTGTGCCTGCGCCTGCTCCTCATTTTGAATGCTTATTATTGTTATATTTTTGTGCGTTGCTGGGTGAGGGCCATGAATCGCCGATGCCATTTTTGCAACCTCTCTATCCCCCAATGCCAGCTGGGGGACCCCCCTCTTGGCCTCGTAAAGGGAGGCCGCCTCGCGGACTCGTAGGTCAAGGGGGAGTACCCCAGCGAGCACTAGTGCAGAGTTTAGAGAGACCGTGCGGTAAGCACGACAAAGCTTCTGAGCTATACCACGTTGAACTGCCGCAAGCTGTTTTCTTACGCCTATCTTATTGGCTGCTGGTGCCCAGACGCTGGCCGCGTAAAGAATGATTGGTTCCACGACCGCCATATAAATTGTTCTTATAACCTCTGGGTGGAGACCCCAACTCACCTTTGCCGCTCTTGCGAGTTGTTTGTGGACATATATCGCTTTTCTGCAGACGTTCGCGACGTGTGAGTTGAAGGTTAGCTTTTCGTCGATTGTAACACCAAGCAGTTTAACTTCTTTTGACATCGCAATGTCAATCCCTCCCATGGTCAGGCGTGGTGTGTCATACACGAGCTTTCTTGTTATCACCATAGCGTTTGTTTTTTGGGGAGCGAATTTCAGTTTGTTATTGATACCCCACGCCTGAACATGTTCGAGAGCGGTGTTTGCTTGTAGTTCGATATCCCGGCCAGTGTCACCGTCGAACAGCAAGACAACATCGTCGGCAAAGGCCTGACAGTAGCAGCCCATTTGTTCAAGGTCCTTGAGTAGAGGGTCTAGCAGAAGATTCCAAAGTATGGGCCCACCTATAGAACCCTGAACACAACCCCTGTCAGTGCCTTTGCTGTGTTCTTCGCCAGCGTATCTAACCGTGACCATCCTATCTTTGAGGTAGCTGTCCATAATTTGCCTCAGATTTATTGGACACTTTTCCTCAGCCAGACGGACTCTTATTGCCGGCCACCATGCACTGTCGAAGGCTCCCTCTATATCCAAAGAAATGAGAGTTGTAATTTTCTTTTGGTTCAGCTTTTTGTTGATGTGCTGAATTAGAGTATAGAGGGAGTCCTCGGTGCTTCTCTGTGGCATAAATCCGTACTGGCGAGTACTCATCCTTGGCAATAGATGGTGTTTGAGGCGGGCCACCAGCATCTTCTCTAGTATTTTGCCTAAGATCGGCAAAAGCCCTATAGGTCTATATGCCTTGGAAATGGTGTAAGTCTCCCTTCCTGGCTTCCTTAATATCACCACAGTTGCTTCTTTCCAGGCTTTGGGCATGTGGCCAAGCTCCAGGCACTTGTTAAAGAGTTCCAGGAATAACTCGGGGTCACTGTTTATGGCTTGACAACAGATGTCCGCGGTAAAACCATCCGCACCGGGGGCCTTTTTAGGGTTAAAAGAGTTTGCTGCTATGTTAAGTTCTGTCATTGTGAACGGTGGGTCGCGATGGTCATGTTGTTCACTAGCATTAATATGTTCTGCCTTTTCCCTTATTTGACGATGTCTGGCGTTTTCGCCACTCTCAAGGTCCTCCGGATAGAAGGTATCGGCTAAGAATTTTACGGAACCTTTTGCGTCTAGCACTATCCCCTCCTTTATTAGCGGTAGATCTTCTTCTCTGCGCAAGGTTCTACCAATCACCCTGTAAATACCTTCCCAGACCCCTCCTGTCCTGCTTTTCGCAGAACTCCTTCCAGCTGTCGATTTGCGCTTTGAGGCCTCCAGTTCGTATGTTTCCTTTTGCGCCAGGTACTCATCAATGACCTTCTGTTTTCGGACGGTGCTGCGCATCTTATTCTCCGTTTTTAGTGGCCACTTCTTTTTCATGTCATCGCTTTTTGACCACCATGGCAGTGTTAATTCTTCATTCGCCTTTTTCCTCGGGATTGTGTCTTCGCATGCTTCTTTTATTGAGTTTGTTATTCTGTTTGTTGTAATTTCTAGTTCCTCTATGGTATTTATTTTGTTAATATCTGTTTTTGTTGTCTGGTTTTCAATGCTCAACTTTTTTATTTTTTCCCTAAAATCTGTCCAGTTTGATTTTTTTGTATTATATATTCTTGTCGTGCGATTTACTTTCATCCCTTTGGATCTTTGAAGGCGGATGTCGAAGGTAATGCCATTGTGATCCGAGCTGGTAATTCCTTGGTCCACTTTCCAGTTTTCAATAAGGTCTAAGATGTCTGTTGAGCACGCTGTAACATCGACAAAGCTTTTATATTGTTTTCCGCCTCTAACAGTATTGAAAGTTGGAATGGTTCCGCGGTTTAGGACATTTAGGCCGAGCTCTTCAATGGTACCGGACATTTCGTCGCCTCTGTGATCAAGCTCCAGGCTTCCCCACCATGAGCTCTTTGCGTTGGCGTCACCTCCAATGATCCACATCTTTGACTTGATTCTCTCCTCAATCTTCTTGAGGTGTTCCAGGTACGGTTGTATGGGTTGGTCGGGTTCAGAATAAAACGAGACGAGTGTAATCTCCCAGGCGCTGGTCTGAATTCCTACCACAGTGATGTTAGTTGTGGTAAGTTTTGGGTATTGCTTAACCCTTAGGTCTTGATTAAAGACTACTATAGCTGCCTTTACAATCCCATCACCCACTTCTGTGCTCTGGTAGATGCGCGCGCCCCTGTAACTCTTCATGCATTGAGAGCTTCCGACGTAAGGTTCCTGCACGAGTGCGACCGAAACACCTCTCTTATTTGCCTCTATCAGGAGTTCATTAGTGGCTAGCTTTTTACGTTGGAGGTTTGCCTGTATGAGCCTGTATGGAATTTTTTCGTCTTGGGAGCCCTTAGCAATAGGCTACGGTAGATCGTGCCAGGTTATCCCATTTGCGTCTGGTGGGACAATGAATGCTGAAGGCATTGTGATCGACATGATCCAGTCCAGCCTTGACGCAGTTTTTGCACCTTGGTGGCTCTTCCGCCAGACGTTCTGCACACTCCGATCTTAAGTGAGGACCTCCACAGTGGCTGCAGAGATCCGCGGGTTCCTTGCAGAAGCGCTTACCGTGACCAAAGCTTAGGCAGCGGGTACACTGCACCAAGGGGGACTGGTCTTCAACTTGCACGCGCTGGAGCTCAATATGCAGAAAACCTTTTTCTGTTGCTCGTTTCCATATTATAGGTGACACGCTACAGATCACATTGCAAGCATGCGGGTTTCTTATTTTTCTCTTGTACTTCAGCTCAACCCTGTCCTCCTCCTTGTCGAGGCCGTGAAAAATGGTTCGATTCTGATTTCTGAGAGCGTAAATGATATCCTCGTCAGAATAATATGTGAGAACATTTTTTATGATGATGAGTGGATCTTTATTTTTCACCTCCTCGACATTCAGGTGGACGCTGTCTTGTTCTAATCTTTCTTTCACTTTGTTTCTCTCTGTTTTTGTACTGAAGCTCATTATAATTTTCCTATCCTTAGCCTTTCTCACCCTGTCAACCGTAACCCAGCCCGTTTTTGCATCTACCGCCTTTCGTACTCTGTCGAGTACTTCGTCCCCTGTCTCGGTTTCGTCCTTTGAGGTGACCACAACAGAATGCAGTGCCGCACGACGTTGTTCAGTTTTACCCTCGTTGTTCGCGACTACACTCGCATAAGTTGCGGTCCTCTCTAGGGTCTCGTTCTGTCGCTGTAGGGTTTCCTTAAGCTCCTCCATTGTCGGAGTGTTCCTTGAGCTTTAGCAAAAGGGCGGGATCGGTGTTTATAAGGCATGTGGTCTTAATGGGTGAGTCTTCTAGTGTCGGTGTTTCGTGCGAAACTGTCATGCTCTGTTTCCCCGTTAAACCTGTGCTGGTGAGGTCCCTTATCTCTGCGTCGGAGTCCTTGACTAGTTGGTAAAGTTTTTCGATCGCGTCCATCGTATTTGCTTTCAGGTCCTTCCTGGTTCTTGGGTTTTTGTGATCAGCTTGAGCTGTACTTGCCCCCTGAACCTTTTTCAGGAAAAACGCTACAATTTTGCTGAAAGCTTCAGTAGGCTTCAAATGATGTGAGGAACAGTACTGCAAATTTTCAGAGGTCTGTGATGTTTCTTTCAAGTTTTCAGATAGGGTTAAAAGCACGTGTTTTTTTCAGAGTACCTTTGATAACTTTCAGGAGCACGGCGTCCAGGTTAGGTTAGGTTAGGTTAGGTTAGGTTAGGTTAGGTTTTTTTTTTTTTCTGACTACCTAGAAGAAAAGCGGCGGATGGGAAAATCCTCATAGGACACCTGGGAATGTAGCCCAGGTAGTGCCGGACTTTTACCGGCTAAAAACCCATTCGCCATTTTTCCCTAACAACAATTTTGTCCCTTCGATGTGGTGGTCGAAGACATTTTCTACTTATTGTAAGTTTAAACATTTTGAAAAATTTGTGCAAAGGACTCTAAGTCGTTTAACAATATGATATTTGGATCGGTGTTTGTCTGTTCTATCCTGATGTAAGTACATTTTTCTGTGACCGTGGTCTGAATAAAAGAAAACTTATGTGCTACACTTATAAATCTTATTTTAGTTTCTATATCCTTTTTTTTTTTTGTTATATATCTTTTTTTTTTTTTTTTTTTTTTATCTGTGTACAATCCTTATGTATAGTAAGTATATTATTCAAAATATTCTTTTTATACACTATTTCTTATAACCTATTTTATCGTTTATATATCATAGTTATCCTATTTAGTCTTATTCCTATTTATAACCACTTTTGCTACTTCTGTACAGTAAGTGATAAAGTGTTTACTTGCATGTTTATCTATTATAATATCTTTAATGTAATCTAACTGTAGCTTAATATTTGCTTTTTGTTCCAGGTTGAACCTGTGTTTGTCAAATATTGGACATTCCAGTAGTATGTGGGGCACAGATTCTTCCTTTTCAGGGTCACATATGCATGCTGGGCTGTCCTTTAATTTAAATCTATTTAAGTACTTTGCAAACCCTCCATGTCCTGTCATGATCTGGACTATAATGGGGTTTAACTTTACCTTACGGATGGTCTTGTATGCAGTTGTTGCTTCCGGAAAGAATATTTTCGTAATACCTGCCGTTTCATTCTTTGTATATCTTTCCGCCCACTCGATCACTGTCTCTTCTCGGATGGTACGCTTTATATACGACAGTGGACATTTGTCATATACCGGTGCAACTTTGGTATTTAAGGCTGCCTCTTTCGCTAGGGCGTCTGCTCTTTCGTTTCCCGGGGTGCCAACGTGTGCCCTCACCCAGTACAGTTTTAGGGTTTTACCTTGGTTTGTGATAGTCGTGAGGTAATTTTTGATCAGGTATGTTAAAGGATGGTAAGACTCCGCTCGCTGCAGAAGTTCTAGGGATGATCTTGAGTCGCTGAAGATGTTATATGCGACGTCTTTACCTTTTATTATTAATTCTGTCGCTTCCAGTAAAGCGAACATTTCTGCCTGAAAGACTGTACAAAATGCTGCCAGCTTCAGCTTTTTGGTTTTTATTTCCCTGTCTTCTTTCCAGCATGTTAGAGCAGCGCCCACCTTTCCTTCTATTTTACTGCCGTCTGTATATATATGATTTCCAGTTATATTGTGTTGTTCTATTGTTTCTGGGAGCAAGTTTTCTAAACATTTATATTCTATTAGTTGTTCTTTAGCTGGGTGTGTGGCTTTGAGAAAGCATATTTTCTGTTCCACCTCTCCGTCTCCGATTATTTCAAGCTGTGGTTTGCCTCTTTTGGCTTCATATAATCTGGCCACTTCTTGTACTCTCAGGTCAAGCGGAAGCAAACCTGTTAGTATAAGTGCGGAGTTTAAGGAGACTGTGCGATATGCCTTACATATTTTTAGGGCAAAGCCCCTCTGCACTGTGTTCAAATAGTTTTGGATTGTGATCTTTTTGGCTGCTTTGGCCCACACGCTAGCCGCGTATAGTATTATTGGCTCTGCGACTGCTACGTACATCGTCCTGATCACCTCCGGATTTAAGCCCCAGTTTATTTTCGCAGTCCGTGCAAGTTGCTTGTAGATGTTAGTTGCTTTTTTGCATACCGCTTTTACGTGACTATTAAAAGTAAGCTTGTTGTCTATTGTTAGACCCAAGATCTTTATTTCACCTACAACCTGCACGTCCACCCCGCCCATGCGCACACACGGGATATCGTATTTCAGCTTCTTGGTTACCACCATTGCGTTGGTTTTATGGGGTGCGAATTTAAGCTTGTTTTTGATCCCCCATGTGTACACATGCGCGAGAGTTTCCTCCGCCTGATGTTGGATCTCAGCTCCTGAGTGCCCAGAGAAGACCAGAACGATGTCATCGGCAAATGCCTGGCTGTACACATTGAGCTCATCCAGGTCATTTAGAAGTGGGTCCAGCAGGATGTTCCAAAAAGTGGGTCCCCCGATGGAACCCTGAACACATCCTTTTGTGGTGTTTTTTAAGAACTCTTTGCCAGCATATCTAACTCGGACCTGTCTGTTTGTGAAGTAACTATTTACCAGAAGCCTCAGGTTTTTGGGACAGTTCTTCTCTTTAAGTTTACAGCGGATTGCAGGCCACCATGCACTGTCAAAAGCGCCCTCTATGTCCAGTGAAATCACTAAGTTTATTAATTTCTTCTTCATATTGTTCAAAATATGGTTCGTTAAATCATAGAGGGCGTCTTCTGTACAGCGCTGCGGCACAAATCCGTATTGCCTTGGGTTGCTTTTCGGTAAAATATGCCAGCGAATTCTTTTAATCATCATTTTTTCAAAGATTTTCCCCAGAACCGGCAGAAGGCCGATCAGACGATAAGATTTGGCGTTCGTATAATCCGTTTTTCCTGGTTTTCTTAGTACGATTACAGCTGCCTCTTTCCACTTTCGGGGGAAGTATGTGAGACTTAGGCATTTATTTAGAAGTTCCAGGAACATATCTTTCTTGGCTAATATGGCTTCCGAGCATATGTCAGCAGTGAACCCGTCCAACCCAGGTGCTTTTTTGGGATTAAAGCTCTTTAATGTTCTTAGGAGTTCTCCAGGTGTGAATGGCGGATCTTCATATTCGTCAGGGTCGGTATTTTCTTCAGCATCAGCATTTGATCTTATTGCAGAATGCTCATTGGTATCATCTTGCTCATTGTCGTCGGGAAAGAAAATCTTTGCCAACAACTCTGTCGATTCTTCGGGACTGAGTACTTGTCCTTCCTTTACAAGGGGTTGATCTTCTTGCCTCTTGGAAGTTTTTCTGATGACTCTATACACTCCATCCCAAATACTTTCCCTATCTTGTTTGGTACAAAAACTTTTCCAACTCTCTGTTTGTGCTCGGCTTTCTGCTTCTTCATATTCACTCTTTGCTTCCAGATACTCTTGGACTACATGGTTACGCCTCCGAGGGGCTGCATAAGAAATTCTGCGTTTTTTTGTTATCATTGCTTTTTTTAAACTATTTAAAGCTTCAGTCCACCAGGGAAATTCGACTTTAGACTTTATTTTTATTGTAGGTATAGTACTATTGCATGTATCCGTTACTGCTTTTTCGTATTTAATGATGAAAAGTTCCAAATCTTCTATGTTTTCTATTTGTTTAATTGTTTCTATGTTAATGTTGTTTTTGTTAAAGTTTTCTTCCAGCTTTGTTCTAAATTCTGGCCAATTAGCTTTTTTCGTTTGAAATATTCGCGTATTCAAGTTTGGTCTTGCAGTTTTTGGTTTCTCCAAGTCTATGGTGAATTTTATTGTATTATGGTCCGAACTTGTTACTTCCTTATCCACTCGCCAGTTTTTTATTTTACCTAGAATTTCTGTTGTGCATGCCGTGATATCTACGTTACTTTTGTACTGAAAGAAACCTGCCCTCTGGAGGTCCTTATAAGTTTAGTAAAACAGTTAGACTGTTTACTTAGAATTGAAGATGGCCAATATTAAGTGTGATCGTCTATTGGGTTAGGAATACATTGCGTTAAAGTAGTGACTTGTTAGTTCTTACGAAGTGGAGCAGTGTTTTGCTTGAGATGTATAAGGAGGAAACATTTAAGTTTAAATACAAAAAAAACTACAAGAATACGGGGCTCCCATCCATCCTACACACCCGTCCGAAAGGGGCCAAGACGCACTCATACGACTTTCCTAAACGACCGAAAAATTTTGAATTACACGACGCTCTGCATATTGAAGAAGAAAACCAAAAGATCAAATACTCCTAATATTATGAAAACTAACGAAGTTAATTGTGCTCCACTAGGAAGCAAGTTAAAAGGGGTCTAGGTTGGGGATCCAGGTCCGGAGATACCTGGTCCATGGCAACCCCGGGGATAGTCCCCGTGGCCAACCAACCCGGATTCCTACCTATCTAAGTCTACCTAACTAGCTCAAAGTCAAAAGACCGAGCATCCGCGCACCCTAAGGCCAAAAAGTATTTTGAGGACAATCTTCTGCAAGAAACCCAGAAGGTGAACTGTAGAATAATGGGTGGGTGGCCAAACCCTTCGTGTTGTGTGTCTTTGTTGAGGTATGGAAGCTTTCCCTCTAAGGCACCAGGGCCGGGAAAACTACGCACCTCAACGCGGGGTAGTCTGGACTAGACCATGTATAGTAACTTATGCTTGCAATACCAACCCAGGAACTTAGAAGTAGATCTTGTAATACTAGGTGTTGTGGCAACTAGCATTACCTCACACCCCTAGTCCGAGAACAGATATAGAGTGTAGCGCTTACTCTACAGTTCAAATCAACCTCTGTACGCGCGGTGGCACTTCACAGCATACATACACAGGTTAATAAAATTTAATATTTAAATTAAATTAGAAAATTCGTCAGTCCCCCTTTTAAAATTTGTTAAAACAATTTTTATTATAATTTGGAAGATTAATCCGATTTAAGATATATTAGTGTTATAAAAAGGTTGTAACGTTTGGAATAATTAAATCATTAATTTACAAAGGCATTCCTAGCTGAAGAGTAAGAAGATCTTGGCATTGAAGTAAGTATGTTGTGACTGTCCTTCATCCATATCCATTCACAGAAAACGTTCATATATCAGCATCCATGAGTCTCCTAGATAAAAGATATAAGGTTGAAAACGTTCACTCCTTTCCTTTCTTTCCGATTTTATCAAAATATTCCCAGTTCCAATTTAGAAAAGGAAATCTCAACGTTGGATTATTATCTAATCTAAATATAAATAAAATTGAAATCATAATTCAAAAATAAATTAAAAGAATTTATACTTACATTTTTCCTCTTTTAATTCACTCCTATAAAACACGAGTATATTGTTGCACTCACTTTCAAAGAATGATATAATTGCTTGTTGTCAAAAGGCCGAGTTGACGCAAATTTTCAAATTTGAAATAAAAGAATTATAAATAAAACTAGACATCTGAATGTCAAAGTGTCAAAGATAGTTTATTAAAGAAAGAATAAAAGTGTCAAAATTTGAAACATTTCAAAATATTTTAACTTAAGTGTCAAACTTGTGAACTCTTGAAATATTCTATGTTAAGTGTCAAACTTGAAAACCCTTGAAATATTCTATGTTAAGTGTCAAACTTGAGAACCCTTGAAATATTCTATGTTAAGTGTCAAACTTGAAAACCCTTGAAATATTCTATGTTAAGTGTCAAACTAGAAAACCCTTGAAAAATTCTATGTTAAATGTCAAACTTGAAAACCCTTGAAAATTCTATGTTAAGTGTCAAACTTGAAAACCCTTGAAATATTCTATGTTAAGTGTCAAACTAGAAAACCCTTGAAAATTCTATGTTAGGTGTCAAACTTGAAAACCCTTGAAAATTCTATGTTAAGTGTCAAACTTGAAAACCCTTGAAATATTCTATGTTAAATGTCAAACTAGAAAACCCTTGAAAAATTCTATGTTAAGTGTCAAACTTGAAAACCCTTGAAAATTCTATGTTAAGTGTCAAACTTGAAAACCCTTGAAATATTCTATGTTAAATAACTAGATTGTAATATCACACAAAGGGAAACCACTCAAAAGTAAAATCTAAGTAGAACACTTTAGTTTCTCAAACTTAAATTACACAACACTACACTTGCACGATATCTCCAGCTCAACATTAGGTTCGGGAACCGTTGCTCCTGCGGAATATGACACGAAAACCAAAGGGTTCACAGGACGTTACACGTACAATAATAAATTAACACAACGTTACACTAGTTGTATGTCACTCGCACAATAATGAATTCACAAAACATTACACACGCAGAATGTCACTTGCACAATAATAATTTCGCAAAACGTTAGACACACGGGATGTCACTCGCGCAATAATAAATCGCAAATGATGTACACGCGGATTGTCACTCGCACAATAATAATTTCGCAAAACGTTAAACACGCGGGATGTCACTCGCGCAATAATAAATCGCAAAATGTTAGACACACGGGATGTCACTCGCGCAATAATAAATCGCAAAATGTTAGACACACGGGATGTCACTCGCGCAATAATAAATCGCAAAATGATGTACACGCGGATTGTCACTCGCACAATAATAATTTCGCAAAACGTTAAACACGCGGGATGTCACTCGCGCAATAATAAATCGCAAAATGTTAGACACACGGGATGTCACTCGCGCAATAATAAATCGCAAAATGTTAGACACACGGGATGTCACTCGCGCAATAATAAATCGCAAAACGATAGATTCGCGTAACACATAACTTTACGATCACTTTGCCTAAGCATTAATTTTGGAATTTCCTTCACGCTTATTTGATACAAATGGTAAGTAAACACTTACGTCTGCAGGTTTGGATCTCAAACCTGGCATTCTCAAAGTAGTTGCCCCATCATAATCCAGTTCTATATACAGGACGATTTTTCATTGTTACAAGACATTTTTTTACTTCTTCCTTTACTCTGAAAAATACGAACAATATTAGTATTTCTTATATAATATAGATAAAAACATAATTCTAGAAAGTTACAATAAACAATTTTTTGTCAAATTCACGTATTCCAATTTCATACCACCCTTTGTTCGATCTCTGCCCTACAAATCCAAATGAGATTGGTCACTTTATAGGAGCACCCTAGCAGCGATCTGCAATAGAAGATATTACTCCATTCTATCTTTCCTAGATATAAAAAAAAATACTTATCTTTAAAATAGAATTTCACAATGCTCCCAGGCAGGTGGAGCACCTCCAGTTTAGCAGTTTTCACCATTTTTTTTGACTTTGTTGAGCACTGCAAACACGTTTTTTTTCAGTAGCTCCATTTTGCTCCTTCCTTCAACACATCCAAAATTTGACTCCTCTTTCCTGTTCTAAAACTGTCAGAAAACTTTCAAACCAAAACGTCACACACATTTCAATTTTCTATGCCGCCTACAACATTTGTCGCCTTATACTTTGACATGAAGTCTTCATAAAGAAGTTCCTTACTCCAACACGGAATATAAAACCAAAATTAGGGTTCGATCGATCAAATGGGTCAAATATTTAATGTTTTAGCAAGATAAACATTTTCAATTTTTATGTCGAACGACGTGGTTCTCTACAATCCTCCCCCCAGATTTTGGTTCTATACCCATAGATTCAAAATCTTATACCTCAAAGAGAGCTAGTCGTTTATCATAAAAATAAAAGAGGAGAAAAAAAAAATTTAAAACTTTAATTATAATTAGAAAATTAACAAATATTAAATATTTATCTCAATCATTGACAATGCTAAATGGGTTTCTCTAAACATAATATCGAGATAAATGTATCGCACTAAAAGTTCCTCGAACTGTTAATCTATCTGGATCAACTAAAACATAAATATTTCCAGGCTTCCTAATTAAAACTCTATAGGGACTTTCGAATCTAAGTTTAAACTTTTGAATAAAGATTTCTAGTATCTGATTTATTTAATTTTCGAATTTTCACTAAATCTCCCACTTGAAATTCTATCAATCGGTGTGTCTTATTATAAAATTCCTTCTAATTTGTCCTGCCTGCCTTAAATTTTCCTTAACCTCTTCTCTAATAGTCTCAACATCCCTAGTATTTTCAAAATGAGGCAAAACCCGATCAATGGTTAACCTGGCTGAACTCCTGAAAACTATTTCCTTTGGGGAATATTTTGTCGAATTGTGATAAGTGTTGTTATATAGCTCTTCAACATCTCCCAAAATCTTGTACCATCCTTTATGATTATGATGACAAAAAATACGAAAGTATTTGGATAACTCCTTATTCACCCTTTCTGTAGTATTGGGTCTCGGATTCCTAATCGAAGTATAAAGTGCACGAATTCCCAATTCTCTTAATCCAGTTCTCCATATCATACTAATAAATTGTCTTCCATTATCTGTCATAACTATTTTGGGCTTGATGATTCTAACAAACTCTTTTAATTTCTTTAAAACCGCTCTAGAAGTAGCCCTGCTTAAACCATACAATTTAATGTATTTGCTAAATGAGTCTTGTAATACAAAAATATAAGAATATCTTGATTGAGCTCTAGGTAATGTTCCGTACAGGTCTCCCATTACAAGATCTCCTATCCCTTCTGTAACAATTGAATTACAAGGTCCAACATATTTAATAGGATCATCCTTCGATAATTGGCAAACTCTGCATTTCCGAATAACAGATCTAACTGTTGTTTTCATCCCAATCCAATAAAACCGTTGCCGAATGTAATGATAAGTTTTATAGACTCCCAAATGTCCCATCTCAATATGTACTTGTTTACAGGTTTCCTCCCGTAAAATTTCCGGTAAGAAAATCACTTGACGATCAACATTAGGTGGGTCATAGTATAGAATTCCATTAATCAAAGAGCATCTGGATGCGATTCTACCCAATCGGTCCTCCCCCAAACCATTCAATTCTAAAACTCGTTGTCTAATATTCATAATAATATTATCCATCATTTGATATTCATTCAAGCGTTCTAATTTCTCATTTAAAGACCGGCTTGAAGAAACTCCCATATACATAATATTTGGGCATTTCACCTTTTCTTCCTGAATAACTCCCCCAACAGGATACCTCGAAAGTATATCCGGTACTATATTTTCCGTCCCTTTAATATGTTCGATTTTATAATTGAATTGTTCTAAAAACAAAATCCATCTAGTTACACGGGCATTAAACAATTTAACATTTTTAATAAATATTAATGGTTTATGATCGGTCTTAATAATTATCGGTACTCCCCTTAAATATGTCTCAAACTTTTTCAAATTGTAAATTATAGCCCACAGTTCCTGTTCAGTAACAGTCCACCTCAACTCCGGTCCACGTAAAGCTCTACTACAAAACCCAAGGATCTTCATATTTCCCTCATCATCAATTTGATATAGCACTCCTCCAATCCCTATTCCCGAACTATCCACTTGTAAATAATATTCTCTGTTTTGATCTGAATGGTGTAGTAAAATAGTTGACAAGAATTCCTTCTTCAACTCATCCATTGCCGATTGTTCCTCTTGACCCCATTTCCATCTTTGTTCCTTACGTAAAAGATTATTAAGAGGAATCGTCAAAAGGCTATAGTTAGGAATAAACCTCCGATAGTAATTACATAACCCCAAAAAGGCTCTTAGTTGTTTAACTTTCTTAGGTTCTGGGAACTCTTGGATCGCTTCGACTTTAGCCGGGTCAGTCCTAATCCCATCTATTGAGACTATATGTCCTAACATTTTAACTTCTTCACAAACAAATTTACATTTTTCTATGTTACAGGTCATACCAGCCATTTCTAACCGATTTAAAACCTCGTCTATATGATGAAGGTGTTCAACCCAAGTCCCTGCTGTCAGAATAGCCAGATCATCAAGATAATTTACGCAAAATTCTCTAACTTCTATCCCTAGAATTTTATCCATGGCCCTGCTAAAACTTCCAACCGAAGTTTTCAAACCTTGGGGTAATACGTTATAAACATAAGATTTCCCATTTACTGTAAATCCTGTGTACCTCTTACTATTTTCCGAAATGGGAATTTGAAAATACGCGTTATTTAAATCTAAAATCGTAATAAATTTCACCCCATGGAAAGCATTCAAAACATCTATCTGAAGTGGTGGTGCTTCCGACTCTGCAACCATGAATTTATTTATTTCCCTTGCATCTAGAAGAATACGAACTGAACCATCAGGTTTTATAGCAAAGGTTAGCGGACTACAATAAGGAGTTGATGCTCTTGAAATAATTCCCATTTCAATCATTTCGTTAATTTTATCCTCGACCTTTGATCTATAAGCATAAGGAATTGGATAAGTTCTATTAATCTTTGGTGTTGTTGTTTCCATTTTAATCTCATGAACGTAACAATTCGCCCTTCCTAATTTTTGTGAAAACACCGCTTTGTGTTTCTCCAAAAGTTTAAACAAAGAAAGTTTTTGTTTAGACGAGATTTCCATTCCCAATTTAACTTTCTTTCTATAGCTATTTGACTCAATTGTTTTAGTTTCCTTTTGAAGTACTTCTTTCTGAAGATTCACTCCTGGAGAATCCTCGTACACCTTCTCTAAAAATGGTACAACAACCTTGTTACCTCCCCCTGTGTTTAAGATTAGCGCCTTCGGATCACCTAAATCAATCTTAGCCTCATTTGCTATTAACCAATCAAACCCAAGGATCATATTTTTAGCCAATTTGGGAATAACTAATAATCCGATCTCAAATTCACAACCCTTAATCTCCAAGGTTATACTAGTTAAGAAATTTATTTTTAAGCTTTTCTGTCCTACTGCCCCTTTTATAAATAAAGGCTTTATTGGGAGCTTGGCCAAGTTTTGGATTGAATTCAGTTTGAAAAAGAAATCCTCAGCTATACAAGTTATTTCGCTACCCGTGTCTACTAACACTACAAAAACCTCCCCCAAGTATTCTACCTCTATTTCAGCTGTAATCCTAATATTCTTTTGTGTTATAAAGCTTTGATCTACCTCTAAATCATCTGTAAATAAAGAGTTATTTATATTGAAAACACTTAAGTAATTATTATCATTTTCTTTTATGAAATCTTTTAGCTCAATATAAGGTCTAATTATCTCATTCAACTCTAAAAATCCAAAGCCACGCCTATCATTTCCTATTCTATAATTATTATTTTCAATATGATGACGCCTTCCTTGTCTTGATTTTCCCAATCCGTCTCCAGGTTTCCACCCCCTTTTAATCAGATAATTTACTGCAAAATATTCTTTACTGCCTCCCCAATTCCAGCTGACTCGAGGCCAAAGATCCAGCTCGTTCTCTTGCTTCCTGGTTGAGTCTTGTCTTGGACTGTACTTGCAACACGCTTCGATCCTCCTTGGGGATGATTTGAAACTTCCACATAAGTCTTGCACTGACGTCCCACATCATCAAGTTCTCTAAGAAACTCAGCTGCTTGTATAATTTTTTTCAAACTTCTTCATGATTATAAATTTATATCAAAATAATTAATATTTGTTTTGTAGCCAACTAACAGCTAGCATAAATATCTATACACTATAACTAACTAAGTTTTTCCTAATTGTTTTCTCCCAACATCTCAAAAATACACCGCTCACTTGCGACTCCGATATCCTGGTCACTATGGCGCCATTGAAAGAAACCTGCCCTCTGGAGGTCCTTATAAGTTTAGTAAAACAGTTAGACTGTTTACTTAGAATTGAAGATGGCCAATATTAAGTGTGATCGTCTATTGGGTTAGGAATACATTGCGTTAAAGTAGTGACTTGTTAGTTCTTACGAAGTGGAGCAGTGTTTTGCTTGAGATGTATAAGGAGGAAACATTTAAGTTTAAATACAAAAAAAACTACAAGAATACGGGGCTCCCATCCATCCTACACACCCGTCCGAAAGGGGCCAAGACGCACTCATACGACTTTCCTAAACGACCGAAAAATTTTGAATTACACGACGCTCTGCATATTGAAGAAGAAAACCAAAAGATCAAATACTCCTAATATTATGAAAACTAACGAAGTTAATTGTGCTCCACTAGGAAGCAAGTTAAAAGGGGTCTAGGTTGGGGATCCAGGTCCGGAGATACCTGGTCCATGGCAACCCCGGGGATAGTCCCCGTGGCCAACCAACCCGGATTCCTACCTATCTAAGTCTACCTAACTAGCTCAAAGTCAAAAGACCGAGCATCCGCGCACCCTAAGGCCAAAAAGTATTTTGGGGACAATCTTCTGCAAGAAACCCAGAAGGTGAACTGTAGAATAATGGGTGGGTGGCCAAACCCTTCGTGTTGTGTGTCTTTGTTGAGGTATGGAAGCTTTCCCTCTAAGGCACCAGGGCCGGGAAAACTACGCACCTCAACGCGGGGTAGTCTGGACTAGACCATGTATAGTAACTTATGCTTGCAATACCAACCCAGGAACTTAGAAGTAGATCTTGTAATACTAGGTGTTGTGGCAACTAGCATTACCTCACACCCCTAGTCCGAGAACAGATATAGAGTGTAGCGCTTACTCTACAGTTCAAATCAACCTCTGTACGCGCGGTGGCACTTCACAGCATACATACACAGGTTAATAAAATTTAATATTTAAATTAAATTAGAAAATTCGTCAGTCCCCCTTTTAAAATTTGTTAAAACAATTTTTATTATAATTTGGAAGATTAATCCGATTTAAGATATATTAGTGTTATAAAAAAGGTTGTAACGTTTGGAATAATTAAATCATTAATTTACAAAGGCATTCCTAGCTGAAGAGTAAGAAGATCTTGGCATTGAAGTAAGTATGTTGTGACTGTCCTTCATCCATATCCATTCACAGAAAACGTTCATATATCAGCATCCATGAGTCTCCTAGATAAAAGATATAAGGTTGAAAACGTTCACTCCTTTCCTTTCTTTCCGATTTTATCAAAATATTCCCAGTTCCAATTTAGAAAAGGAAATCTCAACGTTGGATTATTATCTAATCTAAATATAAATAAAATTGAAATCATAATTCAAAAATAAATTAAAAGAATTTATACTTACATTTTTCCTCTTTTAATTCACTCCTATAAAACACGAGTATATTGTTGCACTCACTTTCAAAGAATGATATAATTGCTTGTTGTCAAAAGGCCGAGTTGACGCAAATTTTCAAATTTGAAATAAAAGAATTATAAATAAAACTAGACATCTGAATGTCAAAGTGTCAAAGATAGTTTATTAAAGAAAGAATAAAAGTGTCAAAATTTGAAACATTTCAAAATATTTTAACTTAAGTGTCAAACTTGTGAACTCTTGAAATATTCTATGTTAAGTGTCAAACTTGAAAACCCTTGAAATATTCTATGTTAAGTGTCAAACTTGAGAACCCTTGAAATATTCTATGTTAAGTGTCAAACTTGAAAACCCTTGAAATATTCTATGTTAAGTGTCAAACTAGAAAACCCTTGAAAATTCTATGTTAAATGTCAAACTTGAAAACCCTTGAAAATTCTATGTTAAGTGTCAAACTTGAAAACCCTTGAAATATTCTATGTTAAGTGTCAAACTAGAAAACCCTTGAAAATTCTATGTTAGGTGTCAAACTTGAAAACCCTTGAAAAATTCTATGTTAAGTGTCAAACTTGAAAACCCTTGAAATATTCTATGTTAAATGTCAAACTAGAAAACCCTTGAAAAAATTCTATGTTAAGTGTCAAACTTGAAAACCCTTGAAAAATTCTATGTTAAGTGTCAAACTTGAAAACCCTTGAAATATTCTATGTTAAATAACTAGATTGTAATATCACACAAAGGGAAACCACTCAAAAGTAAAATCTAAGTAGAACACTTTAGTTTCTCAAACTTAAATTACACAACACTACACTTGCACGATATCTCCAGCTCAACATTAGGTTCGGGAACCGTTGCTCCTGCGGAATATGACACGAAAACCAAAGGGTTCACAGGACGTTACACGTACAATAATAAATTAACACAACGTTACACTAGTTGTATGTCACTCGCACAATAATGAATTCACAAAACATTACACACGCAGAATGTCACTTGCACAATAATAATTTCGCAAAACGTTAGACACACGGGATGTCACTCGCGCAATAATAAATCGCAAAATGATGTACACGCGGATTGTCACTCGCACAATAATAATTTCGCAAAACGTTAAACACGCGGGATGTCACTCGCGCAATAATAAATCGCAAAATGTTAGACACACGGGATGTCACTCGCGCAATAATAAATCGCAAAATGTTAGACACACGGGATGTCACTCGCGCAATAATAAATCGCAAAATGATGTACACGCGGATTGTCACTCGCACAATAATAATTTCGCAAAACGTTAAACACGCGGGATGTCACTCGCGCAATAATAAATCGCAAAATGTTAGACACACGGGATGTCACTCGCGCAATAATAAATCGCAAAATGTTAGACACACGGGATGTCACTCGCGCAATAATAAATCGCAAAACGATAGATTCGCGTAACACATAACTTTACGATCACTTTGCCTAAGCATTAATTTTGGAATTTCCTTCACGCTTATTTGATACAAATGGTAAGTAAACACTTACGTCTGCAGGTTTGGATCTCAAACCTGGCATTCTCAAAGTAGTTGCCCCATCATAATCCAGTTCTATATACAGGACGATTTTTCATTGTTACAAGACATTTTTTTACTTCTTCCTTTACTCTGAAAAATACGAACAATATTAGTATTTCTTATATAATATAGATAAAAACATAATTCTAGAAAGTTACAATAAACAATTTTTTGTCAAATTCACGTATTCCAATTTCATACCACCCTTTGTTCGATCTCTGCCCTACAAATCCAAATGAGATTGGTCACTTTATAGGAGCACCCTAGCAGCGATCTGCAATAGAAGATATTACTCCATTCTATCTTTCCTAGATATAAAAAAAAATACTTATCTTTAAAATAGAATTTCACAATGCTCCCAGGCAGGTGGAGCACCTCCAGTTTAGCAGTTTTCACCATTTTTTTGACTTCGTTGAGCACTGCAAACACGTTTTTTTTCAGTAGCTCCATTTTGCTCCTTCCTTCAACACATCCAAAATTTGACTCCCTCTTTCCTGTTCTAAAACTGTCAGAAAAACTTTCAAACCAAAAACGTCACACACATTTCAATTTTCTATGCCGCCTACAACATTTGTCGCCTTATACTTTGACATGAAGTCTTCATAAAGAAGTTCCTTACTCCAACACGGAATATAAAACCAAAATTAGGGTTCGATCGATCAAATGGGTCAAATATTTAATGTTTTAGCAAGATAAACATTTTCAATTTTTATGTCGAACGACGTGGTTCTCTACAATCCTCCCCCAGATTTTGGTTCTATTCCCATAGATTCAAAATCTTATACCTCAAAGAGAGCTAGTCGTTTATCATAAAAATAAAAGAGGAGAAAAAAAATTTAAAATTTTAATTATAATTAGAAAATTAACAAATATTAAATATTTATCTCAATCATTGACAATGCTAAATGGGTTTCTCTAAACATAATATCGAGATAAATGTATCGCACTAAAAGTTCCTCGAACTGTTAATCTATCTGGATCAACTAAAACATAAATATTTCCAGGCTTCCTAATTAAAACTCTATAGGGACTTTCGAATCTAAGTTTAAACTTTTTGAATAAAGATTTCCTAGTATCTGATTTATTTAATTTTCGAATTTTCACTAAATCTCCCACTTGAAATTCTATCAATCGGTGTGTCTTATTATAAAATTCCCTTCTAATTTGTCCTGCCTGCCTTAAATTTTCCTTAACCTCTTCTCTAATAGTCTCAACATCCCTAGTATTTTCAAAATGAGGCAAAACCCGATCAATGGTTAACCTGGCCGAACTCCCGAAAACTATTTCCTTTGGGGAATATTTTGTCGAATTGTGATAAGTGTTGTTATATAGCTCTTCAACATCTCCCAAAATCTTGTACCATCCTTTATGATTATGATGACAAAAAATACGAAAGTATTTGGATAACTCCTTATTCACCCTTTCTGTAGTATTGGGTCTCAGATTCCTAATCGAAGTATAAAGTGCACGAATTCCCAATTCTCTTAATCCAGTTCTCCATATCATACTAATAAATTGTCTTCCATTATCTGTCATAACTATTTTGGGCTTGATGATTCTAACAAACTCTTTTAATTTCTTTAAAACCGCTCTAGAAGTAGCCCTGCTTAAACCATACAATTTAATGTATTTGCTAAATGAGTCTTGTAATACAAAAATATAAGAATATCTTGATTGAGCTCTAGGTAATGTTCCGTACAGGTCTCCCATTACAAGATCTCCTATCCCTTCTGTAACAATTGAATTACAAGGTCCAACATATTTAATAGGATCATCCTTCGATAATTGGCAAACTCTGCATTTCCGAATAACAGATCTAACTGTTGTTTTCATCCCAATCCAATAAAACCGTTGCCGAATGTAATGATAAGTTTTATAGACTCCCAAATGTCCCATCTCAATATGTACTTGTTTACAGGTTTCCTCCCGTAAAATTTCCGGTAAGAAAATCACTTGACGATCAACATTAGGTGGGTCATAGTATAGAATTCCATTAATCAAAGAGCATCTGGATGCGATTCTACCCAATCGGTCCTCCCCCAAACCATTCAATTCTAAAACTCGTTGTCTAATATTCATAATAATATTATCCATCATTTGATATTCATTCAAGCGTTCTAATTTCTCATTTAAAGACCGGCTTGAAGAAACTCCCATATACATAATATTTGGGCATTTCACCTTTTCTTCCTGAATAACTCCCCCAACAGGATACCTCGAAAGTATATCCGGTACTATATTTTCCGTCCCTTTAATATGTTCGATTTTATAATTGAATTGTTCTAAAACAAATATCCTTCTAGTTACACGTTCATTAAACATTTTAACATTTTTAATAAATATTAATGGTTTATGTTCGTTATTAATAATTATCGGTACTCCATAAATATGTCTCAAACTTTTTCAAATTGTAAATTATAGCCCACAGTTCCTGTTCAGTAACAGTCCACCTCAACTCCGGTCCACGTAAAGCTCTACTACAAAACCCAAGGATCTTCATATTTCCTCATCATCAATTTGATATAGCACTCCTCCAATCCCTATTCCCGAACTATCCACTTGTAAATAATATTCTCTGTTTTGATCTGAATGGTGTAGTAAAATAGTTGACAAGAATTCCTTCTTCAACTCATCCATTGCCGATTGTTCCTCTTGACCCCATTTCCATCTTTGTTCCTTACGTAAAAGATTATTAAGAGGAATCGTCAAAAGGCTATAGTTAGGAATAAACCTCCGATAGTAATTACATAACCCCAAAAGGCTCTTAGTTGTTTAACTTTCTTAGGTTCTGGGAACTCTTGGATCGCTTCGACTTTAGCCGGGTCAGTCCTAATCCCATCTATTGAGACTATATGTCCTAACATTTTAACTTCTTCACAAACAAATTTACATTTTTCTATGTTACAGGTCATACCAGCCATTTCTAACCGATTTAAAACCTCGTCTATATGATGAAGGTGTTCAACCCAAGTCCCTGCTGTCAGAATAGCCAGATCATCAAGATAATTTACGCAAAATTCTCTAACTTCTATCCCTAGAATTTTATCCATGGCCCTGCTAAAACTTCCAACCGAAGTTTTCAAACCTTGGGGTAATACGTTATAAACATAAGATTTCCCATTTACTGTAAATCCTGTGTACCTCTTACTATTTTCCGAAATGGGAATTTGAAAATACGCGTTATTTAAATCTAAAATCGTAATAAATTTCACCCCATGGAAAGCATTCAAAACATCTATCTGAAGTGGTGGTGCTTCCGACTCTGCAACCATGAATTTATTTATTTCCTTGCATCTAGAAGAATACGAACTGAACCATCAGGTTTTATAGCAAAGGTTAGCGGACTACAATAAGGAGTTGATGCTCTTGAAATAATTCCCATTTCAATCATTTCGTTAATTTTATCCTCGACCTTTGATCTATAAGCATAAGGAATTGGATAAGTTCTATTAATCTTTGGTGTTGTTGTTTCCATTTTAATCTCATGAACGTAACAATTCGCCCTTCCTAATTTTTGTGAAAACACCGCTTTGTGTTTCTCCAAAAGTTTAAACAAAGAAAGTTTTTGTTTAGACGAGATTTCCATTCCCAATTTAACTTTCTTTCTATAGCTATTTGACTCAATTGTTTTAGTTTCCTTTTGAAGTACTTCTTTCTGAAGATTCACTCCTGGAGAATCCTCGTACACCTTCTCTAAAAATGGTACAACAACCTTGTTACCTCCCCCTGTGTTTAAGATTAGCGCCTTCGGATCACCTAAATCAATCTTAGCCTCATTTGCTATTAACCAATCAAACCCAAGGATCATATTTTTAGCCAATTTGGGAATAACTAATAATCCGATCTCAAATTCACAACCCTTAATCTCCAAGGTTATACTAGTTAAGAAATTTATTTTTAAGCTTTTCTGTCCTACTGCCCTTTTATAAATAAAGGCTTTATTGGGAGCTTGGCCAAGTTTTGGATTGAATTCAGTTTGAAAAAGAAATCCTCAGCTATACAAGTTATTTCGCTACCCGTGTCTACTAACACTACAAAAACCTCCCCCAAGTATTCTACCTCTATTTCAGCTGTAATCCTAATATTCTTTTGTGTTATAAAGCTTTGATCTACCTCTAAATCATCTGTAAATAAAGAGTTATTTATATTGAAAACACTTAAGTAATTATTATCATTTTCTTTTATGAAATCTTTTAGCTCAATATAAGGTCTAATTATCTCATTCAACTCTAAAAATCCAAAGCCACGCCTATCATTTCCTATTCTATAATTATTATTTTCAATATGATGACGCCTTCCTTGTCTTGATTTTCCCAATCCGTCTCCAGGTTTCCACCCCCTTTTAATCAGATAATTTACTGCAAAATATTCTTTACTGCCTCCCCCAATTCCAGCTGACTCCGAGGCCAAAGATCCAGCTCGTTCTCTTGCTTCCTGGTTGAGTCTTGTCTTGGACTGTACTTGCAACACGCTTCGATCCTCCTTGGGGATGATTTGAAACTTCCACATAAGTCTTGCACTGACGTCCCACATCATCAAGTTCTCTAAGAAACTCAGCTGCTTGTATAATTTTTTTCAAACTTCTTCATGATTATAAATTTATATCAAAATAATTAATATTTGTTTTGTAGCCAACTAACAGCTAGCATAAATATCTATACACTATAACTAACTAAGTTTTTCCTAATTGTTTTCTCCCAACATCTCAAAAATACACCGCTCACTTGCGACTCCGATATCCTGGTCACTATGGCGCCATTGAAAGAAACCTGCCCTCTGGAGGTCCTTATAAGTTTAGTAAAACAGTTAGACTGTTTACTTAGAATTGAAGATGGCCAATATTAAGTGTGATCGTCTATTGGGTTAGGAATACATTGCGTTAAAGTAGTGACTTGTTAGTTCTTACGAAGTGGAGCAGTGTTTTGCTTGAGATGTATAAGGAGGAAACATTTAAGTTTAAATACAAAAAAAACTACAAGAATACGGGGCTCCCATCCATCCTACACACCCGTCCGAAAGGGGCCAAGACGCACTCATACGACTTTCCTAAACGACCGAAAAATTTTGAATTACACGACGCTCTGCATATTGAAGAAGAAAACCAAAAGATCAAATACTCCTAATATTATGAAAACTAACGAAGTTAATTGTGCTCCACTAGGAAGCAAGTTAAAGGGGTCTAGGTTGGGGATCCAGGTCCGGAGATACCTGGTCCATGGCAACCCAGGGATAGTCCCCGTGGCCAACCAACCCGGATTCCTACCTATCTAAGTCTACCTAACTAGCTCAAAGTCAAAAGACCGAGCATCCGCGCACCCTAAGGCCAAAAAGTATTTTGGGGACAATCTTCTGCAAGAAACCCAGAAGGTGAACTGTAGAATAATGGGTGGGTGGCCAAACCCTTCGTGTTGTGTGTCTTTGTTGAGGTATGGAAGCTTTCCCTCTAAGGCACCAGGGCCGGGAAAACTACGCACCTCAACGCGGGGTAGTCTGGACTAGACCATGTATAGTAACTTATGCTTGCAATACCAACCCAGGAACTTAGAAGTAGATCTTGTAATACTAGGTGTTGTGGCAACTAGCATTACCTCACACCCTAGTCCGAGAACAGATATAGAGTGTAGCGCTTACTCTACAGTTCAAATCAACCTCTGTACGCGCGGTGGCACTTCACAGCATACATACACAGGTTAATAAAATTTAATATTTAAATTAAATTAGAAAATTCGTCAGTCCCCCTTTTAAAATTTGTTAAAACAATTTTTATTATAATTTGGAAGATTAATCCGATTTAAGATATATTAGTGTTATAAAAAGGTTGTAACGTTTGGAATAATTAAATCATTAATTTACAAAGGCATTCCTAGCTGAAGAGTAAGAAGATCTTGGCATTGAAGTAAGTATGTTGTGACTGTCCTTCATCCATATCCATTCACAGAAAACGTTCATATATCAGCATCCATGAGTCTCTAGATAAAAGATATAAGGTTGAAAACGTTCACTCCTTTCCTTTCTTTCCGATTTTATCAAAATATTCCCAGTTCCAATTTAGAAAAGGAAATCTCAACGTTGGATTATTATCTAATCTAAATATAAATAAAATTGAAATCATAATTCAAAAATAAATTAAAAGAATTTATACTTACATTTTTCCTCTTTTAATTCACTCCTATAAAACACGAGTATATTGTTGCACTCACTTTCAAAGAATGATATAATTGCTTGTTGTCAAAAGGCCGAGTTGACGCAAATTTTCAAATTTGAAATAAAAGAATTATAAATAAAACTAGACATCTGAATGTCAAAGTGTCAAAGATAGTTTATTAAAGAAAGAATAAAAGTGTCAAAATTTGAAACATTTCAAAATATTTTAACTTAAGTGTCAAACTTGTGAACTCTTGAAATATTCTATGTTAAGTGTCAAACTTGAAAACCCTTGAAATATTCTATGTTAAGTGTCAAACTTGAGAACCCTTGAAATATTCTATGTTAAGTGTCAAACTTGAAAACCCTTGAAATATTCTATGTTAAGTGTCAAACTAGAAAACCCTTGAAAAATTCTATGTTAAATGTCAAACTTGAAAACCCTTGAAAAATTCTATGTTAAGTGTCAAACTTGAAAACCCTTGAAATATTCTATGTTAAGTGTCAAACTAGAAAACCCTTGAAAAATTCTATGTTAGGTGTCAAACTTGAAAACCCTTGAAAAATTCTATGTTAAGTGTCAAACTTGAAAACCCTTGAAATATTCTATGTTAAATGTCAAACTAGAAAACCCTTGAAAAAATTCTATGTTAAGTGTCAAACTTGAAAACCCTTGAAAAATTCTATGTTAAGTGTCAAACTTGAAAACCCTTGAAATATTCTATGTTAAATAACTAGATTGTAATATCACACAAAAGGGAAACCACTCAAAAGTAAAATCTAAGTAGAACACTTTAGTTTCTCAAACTTAAATTACACAACACTACACTTGCACGATATCTCCAGCTCAACATTAGGTTCGGGAACCGTTGCTCCTGCGGAATATGACACGAAAACCAAAGGGTTCACAGGACGTTACACGTACAATAATAAATTAACACAACGTTACACTAGTTGTATGTCACTCGCACAATAATGAATTCACAAAACATTACACACGCAGAATGTCACTTGCACAATAATAATTTCGCAAAACGTTAGACACACGGGATGTCACTCGCGCAATAATAAATCGCAAATGATGTACACGCGGATTGTCACTCGCACAATAATAATTTCGCAAAACGTTAAACACGCGGGATGTCACTCGCGCAATAATAAATCGCAAAATGTTAGACACACGGGATGTCACTCGCGCAATAATAAATCGCAAAATGTTAGACACACGGGATGTCACTCGCGCAATAATAAATCGCAAAATGATGTACACGCGGATTGTCACTCGCACAATAATAATTTCGCAAAACGTTAAACACGCGGGATGTCACTCGCGCAATAATAAATCGCAAAATGTTAGACACACGGGATGTCACTCGCGCAATAATAAATCGCAAAATGTTAGACACACGGGATGTCACTCGCGCAATAATAAATCGCAAAACGATAGATTCGCGTAACACATAACTTTACGATCACTTTGCCTAAGCATTAATTTCGGAATTTCCTTCACGCTTATTTGATACAAATGGTAAGTAAACACTTACGTCTGCAGGTTTGGATCTCAAACCTGGCATTCTCAAAGTAGTTGCCCCATCATAATCCAGTTCTATATACAGGACGATTTTTCATTGTTACAAGACATTTTTTTTACTTCTTCCTTTACTCTGAAAAATACGAACAATATTAGTATTTCTTATATAATATAGATAAAAACATAATTCTAGAAAGTTACAATAAACAATTTTTTTGTCAAATTCACGTATTCCAATTTCATACCACCCTTTGTTCGATCTCTGCCCTACAAATCCAAATGAGATTGGTCACTTTATAGGAGCACCTAGCAGCGATCTGCAATAGAAGATATTACTCCATTCTATCTTTCCTAGATATAAAAAAAAATACTTATCTTTAAAATAGAATTTCACAATGCTCCCAGGCAGGTGGAGCACCTCCAGTTTAGCAGTTTTCACCATTTTTTTGACTTCGTTGAGCACTGCAAACACGTTTTTTTTCAGTAGCTCCATTTTGCTCCTTCCTTCAACACATCCAAAATTTGACTCCCTCTTTCCTGTTCTAAAACTGTCAGAAAAACTTTCAAACCAAAAACGTCACACACATTTCAATTTTCTATGCCGCCTACAACATTTGTCGCCTTATACTTTGACATGAAGTCTTCATAAAGAAGTTCCTTACTCCAACACGGAATATAAAACCAAAATTAGGGTTCGATCGATCAAATGGGTCAAATATTTAATGTTTTAGCAAGATAAACATTTTCAATTTTTATGTCGAACGACGTGGTTCTCTACAGTACCTTTTCCCACCTCTTATGGTATCAAATGTGGGTACATCCCCTTCATTTAGGATGTGCATTTCTATTTCATCCAGAGTTCCTGCCAATATTTCGCCTCTATGGTTTTCGGTTTCACTTCCCCACCAGGTACTCCAAGCGTTTACATCGCCTCCCAGAACTATCATACCAGTTGTTTGTTTCAGTTTTGTTACTGTTTGTTTAACCTGTTGCAGGTAAGGTTCGATTGGAAGCGTGTCTTCGAAATAAACTGCAATTACTCCTATGGTCCACGTGTCAGTCTTCAGAATTGCCACTGCTATATTTTCTGTCGTTTGTATTGGATCAGCGATAATTTCAATATCGTTGTCAAATACTATTATTGCTGCTTTTACTGGCTTTTCTGTTAATCGACTGCATTGGATTACGCGTGTTCCTGAGTGTTGTTTCAGTTCCAAATTCGCTCCTACATATGGTTCTGATACTATAGCAAAACAATGTTTCGCTCTGCTTGCTTCTATGATAAGTTCTTGGGTGGCTAGACGTTTTCTTTGTAAGTTTGCCTGCATTATGGAGTACTTACGTTGGACTGCTGTATTGCCATTCTTTGTTTGAGAGCCTGTGTCAACTTTAGCAGTAGGCTACCGTTGATCTTGCTAAAGCATCCCATTTTTTTCTTACAGGACAATCTTTATCGAATGCATTGTGATTTGTCCCATCTAGTTTTGCTTTAATGCAGTTGCGGCATGTTGGTAGGTCTCCACATAAGTGACTTGGACAGTCAGCTCTAAGGTGAGGGCCTGCACAGTGGCTGCATACGCTTTCGGTTTCCGTACAGTATTGCCTTCCATGGCCGTATCCAAGGCACTTGGAGCATTGCACTAAAGGAGATTGGTCCCTTACGACGACTCTTTGTAGGTCTACATGCACTTTACCTGCTGCTATAAATCTTTGGTATATTTTCGGAGTAACTTGCACGATGATGTTGCACTCATGTGGGTTTCTGGTCTTCTTTCTATATTTGATTGACATTTTAAGTTCCTCCTCCTTTACGTCTGCCAGGAGATGTTTATTCTGGCTCCTTAGACAATCGATGACTACTTGGTCATTGTTGTAGGACATCACATTCAGGATGGCAATGAGGGGGTCCTTATTTTTTGTCATGTCTATTTTTAGGTTTGAGTGGGAGTCTTGTAGCTTTTTAGTTATTCGGTCCAAGTCTTCTTTTTCGTGGCATCCAATTATTACTTTTTGGTCCTTTGCTTTTCGAAGCTTGTCTACTCTAACGCCTTCGACTCTTGCATTGACCGCGTTTCTTATCTTGTTAATCACTTCATCGCTAGTATCTTTTTCGTTTTCCGATGATATGATGATAGAGTGCATCGGTTTACGTGCTGTTACTTTTGCGTAAGAAGTTGGGTCGCTTGCATTAGTTCTGGTAGAGTTGATTTCGGTCTCTTTCAGTCTTTGTTCCAGATTTTGTATACCGGTTTTTATTTCTAGTACGTCCTTAGCCTGCTCTTTAGGCTCCTCTTCCATTTTAAAAGTCATTTGGCTGATTTGGTCTTGTACGTCCACAATCAATTTTTGATTGTCTATGACGTTCCGCTTAATTTCTTCGAGCTTAATGTTTAGAGCAGCCTGAGGGGCACGTTTTAGATTTTCCACCACATCGTGAACTATAAGGTTCCGCAACGCATTAAGTTCTTGTACGACTTTTTTATTATCAGATGTTGTTGGTCCTCTGGGTTACGATATGGGGGAGCGTGTGGTTGGCTGTTTGATCTCGCGGACCTCTGCAATCATTGCATCTTTAGTTGCGCGAACCTCCCCAAGTATATTGTCCAGTTTGTTGCCTAACACATCTCGGCCATCCCCATGTGGTGCTTCTGTAGCTTTGTGAGCTGCTAATAGGTCTTGTAGGTGTTTCTTCTCCATTTGGAGTTTCCCAATCATTGCAAACAGTCCATTAAGGCTATTTATAACCGTGGCTTTTATTGTAGTTTTTATGTTGCCTGATTGCTCCAGCTGTTGAAGGGCATCCTTATGGAGTTTCATTGCATTTGGTGTCATGGGGACGGAGCCAGACGGTGGTGTGTCCAATTTTGTTTGAGGTGTTATTTTTTGTCCTCCAGTTTTGGCTGATTTCGGTGCTATACCACCAAATTTCTCAGCATTCTCCTTCACGCTAGGCGTGACTTTGGCTTCTGAGATAGCTGTAGGGGGCGTTTTTGCGGGAATCATTTTAAGATTTTTATGATAAAATGTTCATAAAATTTTATCACTATATTTAATAAAGTTATAAAAGCAGATGATTATAACTAATTTGTCTTGTCCGTATAAGGCAAGACGGTCTTATATATGTAATGGAAAAACAATAAGCAATAATGATCACAAAAGTGTGATAATGTCTATAAAATAATGCGTCTTACAATTATACAAAAGAAGCGAAATGCTAGTCGGGTTTTATAGAAAACAATAAAGTTTGGCTCAATAAGCCTACGTGAGGTTCTAAATGTACTCTACTAATTTGTAGAGGCAGTCTCTACAATTTTTGACAATGGCTCTATGTAGAGCTATAATTATCTCTTAAATCGAAAGAGCTTGAAGAACCCTTTAAAATGAGCTCAATATCGAGGTTCTAGCTCCAGTAAATCCGGCGCAAATGGTGTTTCAAGTTTTAGGTGCAAAAGGTGCAATTTAGGTGCAAGTGATTTTCCTCCGGAAGTACTGGTCCGATTTCGTCGAGACTAGGCTCCAGTTTCTTGTGTCCGCAAGATCTACCGTCCAGGTTAGTTTAATATAATTTTCAGGACCTGAAATTTTCAGTTCCTGAAAGTGGTCTGAGGGACTTAAGATTTTCAGGCCGGGAAGATAATGCCGGGACAAGAACAATATCGAAAGAACCAGCTTTCTACGACGCTCGGTTTGGGCGCTATAGAAGTTTAAATTTTTTCAAAATGGCCGCCACAACTGTCAAAACCTAAGTTTGACGGCTTGTAGCGCCGGCTGTCGTGGTCGCAGAAAACTGGTGTTTGGACTTTTCGCAAGTGTCTGAGGTGATCTCGCTCCTGGTGTGGTTTTCAGGATCCTGAAATTTTCAGCCTCTGATACGCCTGAAATTTGGAAAGTGGGGACAGAAGGTGTCCGTGAGTCTAAATCCAAAATTTTGGCTTCCTGCGACAAAAGGTCGCAGCGTAGCACCTGTTCAAGTAAAAACAAAATGGCCGCCGAACTGTCAGAAGGCCGCTTTAAAAGCCTGTAGCGCAAAAACTACTTGTCAGAATTTGAAAAGTTGGGTATCTGGAGAATCGGCTTGACCCTCCGGTTAAACTGAGACCTGTTTCAGGGCTGTAAAATTTCAGGCGCCGAAATCGCCTGAAAATAGTCAGATCGCAAAAAATGACAAATTAGCTGCCAAAAATCTTTGGAGCCGTGTCTGTAGGTCCTCTGGTTCCAGGGCAATCTGTGTTTCAAGTTTGGTGCAAAATTTTCGAATTTGCACCAAATTGTCAAAATCTACGTTTTTAGGGCTAGGGGGGTGCTGTTTGGTGTTGAATAGGTCGAAAATGGGTAGATGAATCTAAATTTGGCACTAGAATAATTTTAGAAGTATTATATTTTAATTAATTAACAAAAAATGGTTAAAATTCAATATTTCTGAAACCAGTGGCCTGAAAATTTTGCAAAAAATCTTAAAATTAGTCTTAAATAAGATGCTACGATATACAAAAGAAAGATTTTTTATGGAACTGTAAGTCAATGAGTTATAACTGAAAAACCTGAAAATTTGGTTTTTCAATTATATTTTCAAAATCAATCGACTGAAAATTATGACACTTAAAAGTTCGATAGATAGTCTTAGCGCGCAAGGGATAGCAGTGGTAGAATTCAAAAATTTTACTTGGTTTCTTCTGTATAAAAATGTCTTTTCAGGAGGAGTTTTCGCTAATAACTTCGTTAAAAATAGTTCAAAATTCTGGAAAATTTCAGAATCGAAATCCTTAGGTCTTGGAGCACTTTTCAGTTTTTATTTCAAGTTTCTAGCACAATTCCTTCTTATATCAATTTGGAGGTTAAAAGCACGTGTTTTGATGTTTTTTTCAGGATAACTGAAGAACGCGCGAGTGTAAAAATCTCCAAAAAATTCATAATGTAGTCCCAGTAAACGTGCTTTGGAATATGAAATAAAAAATATGGGTCGTCGATCTCAATCCCGAGTAAAAAATTTTAGAAAGTTCAAAATTGACCTGAAATTCGGTTATTTCCTTCTGGCTCGTTGCACTGAAATCCAATTTTCACTTTCGGCACGGCACTGTATTTGCCTCACTGATCCGCACAAAATGACATTTGTTTCGTTAAAATCGGATAAGAATATCTATTTAATTTCGATTTTTTTAGCGCGGAGCTCGAATAAAAAGATGTTTACTCGGTCACGGGAGAGATGCAACGTTAGGTTAGGTTAGGTTAGGTTAGGTTAGGTTAGGTTAGGTTTTTTTTTTTTATCTACCTATTAAGCGGCAGCGAATGGGGAAATCCTCATAGGACACCTGGGAATGTGACCCAGGTAGTGCCGGACTTTTACCGGCTAAAACCCCATTTGTTGTCGCTTATCCTAGGCGTAAGGCCAAATCTTTCTATGACGAGGGTCATAGGTATTACATTCGTTTTATAAAAGCTACTTTTACATTACAATTTGGAAGACTTGCCGCATGGGCAATTAAAATTTTGATTGTGCATGCATACAATTACTCTAAGACGAAGTGATCTATTTTTACGTAGGTCTTACTTACTATACTATTTCTAAATACTATTTTCTATGTTAAGTTGTATCACAATTTTTTTTTTCTTTTTTCATTTTTATTCTTTTATCATTTTTTTTCTCTTCTTTTTTTTTTTTCTTATATTTTAATCTTAATAAGCTAATTTTCCTATTGTATATAGTAAGTGTATTAACATTAATACACTTTATATAACACATTCTTAAGCTACTTATATTTATTACCTATTTGTTTTATTTCTATTGATAGCTATACTGGCTACATCAGTGCAGTATTCTATAAATTTTAATCTATATTCTTTTTCAGCGATTAGGGTACTTAAAGTTTCTATGTTGACCTTGTGATTTAATTCTGATTCTAAATCGAATCTCTTTTTAGAGTTTTGTGGGCATTCAACCAGCAGATGGATGGCGGTTTCCTGTACATCTGTATCACACACACACGCCGGATCGTCCTTGCAGTGGAATCTGTAAAGGTACTCGCCGAATCCCCCGTGTCCTGTAAGTATTTGGACCATGATTGGACTGGGTTTGATCTTCCTTACAAGTTTGTATGCTTTCTCGGCGTCTGGGAAAAATGTTTTTGTTTTGCTAGCGGTTGTTCCAGTTGTATACCTTATGTTCCACTGGCTGACGGTTTCTAGCCGTAACATACGCTTCATGTACGAGACCGGGCATTTGTCGTAGTGAGGTGCAGTTTTAGATTTCAACGCCGCATCCTTCGCCAATTCGTCTGCCCGCTCATTGCCGCTAATACCTACGTGGGCTCTTATCCAAAACAGCCTGAGCTCCTTACCTTGGCTGTTCAATGTAGCTATATTTTTTCTAATTTGGTGTACAAGTGGGTGGTATGAGTCGCAATCTTTCAGCAGCTCCAGGGATGACCTGGAGTCGCTGAGTATGTTGATTGCGTCCTCTTTTCTTTTTGTAGCCAAGGCTGTTGCTTCTTTGATGGCGTATAGTTCTGCCTGGAATACTGTGCAGAAGTACTCAAGTTTGAATTTTTTGGCCAGTATTTCTGTGCCATCCTTCCAGAGTGTGAGTGCTGCTCCCGTTTTGCCCTCTATTTTACTTCCATCGGTGAAGATCATTGTGCTCGCTAAGTTGTTTTTTGTGATGGTATCGGGATCCAGGATAGGTAGGGCTGTGCTGCAAGCCACTACCGGGGTCCATAGGTGGCGGATAATGGAACGGCTTGGAGATATCCTTGCTAGCTGCCTGGCAGCCCCCGACCATGCAGTGGCGGAGTCTTGAGGGTGCGGTGGGTAATGTCTTGGGCAGATGTTACCCTATAAAAAGCTGCTAAGATCCAATGATAGCTCTGTCGAAAGGCGTGTCAGTGCCGCCATAAAAGCACGCCCCTGTGGACGGAAGCTGCGTGTACAGTAGACTCTAAGGTGGAGGTCGCAGGGACTGGAACAGTTTAGAGTTAATACCATGACTCCGGTTGTGGACAGCGATGTGGAAGGCAAAGGGAAGACCACCACATTACTATTCCCAGGAAAATCATTATGGCAGTACACACAGTAAATACGGCCCTTAGTCCCCGGCAGGCCTTTAATGGTCAAAGGGTGCGAAGAATCCCCGGGTGCGATATAAAAATTGCGACATGGAACGTGCAAAGTATGTTTAAACTAGAAAAGCAAAAGAATGTGGAGCTGGAAATGAAACGACTAAACTTAGACATTTTGGGAATAAGTGAATCAAGATTAAAAGGCAGTGGTATAGAAGATCTGGGTGATACAGTACTTTACTATAGTGGCAAAGATGACAAAAAACACCAATATGGAGTCGCTGTAATGATTAAGAAAGAACTTAAATCTGCTGTTTTGAACTATCTACCGGTATCAGATCGCGTTATGTTGCTTCAACTCCGAGCTAAACCAATTAACATCAACATTTTGCAAGTATACGCCCCAACTACTGGACAAAGCGATACTATCACAGATATTTTCTATGAAGAAGTCAGACAAACCATGGCTAAATTAAAGAAAGAAGAATGTACCATAGTGCTAGGCGATTTCAATTCAAAAGTTGGCGAAGGAATCGTTCAAGGCTTCATAGGCGGTTATGGTCTAGGTGTACGGAATGACCGGGGCGATCGGCTAATTCAATTTTGCCAGGAAGAACAGCTTGTGGTCACAAACACTTACTTTAAGCTGCCGCCACGTCGTCTTTACACTTGGACGTCTCCAGCACATTCGCCTGCACACATAGCTAGAAATCAAATAGACTACATCCTGGTTAGTAAAAGATTCCGCAACAGCTTCAAATCAGTAAAAACATATCCTGGTGCCGATATTGGCTCCGATCATAATGTACTTGTGGCGGTGGTATCTATCCGCCTTAAGAAACTTATACCACCAAGAAATAAGCCTGGCATAGATGTCTCTAGACTTCGTGAGGAGAAAATCAGGGAACTATTTCATGATCAACTTAATTCTAATGTGCATGAGTTGCAGATGTGTGATACGGAAGTATCTGCTGCAGCCCCCAATAAAACCTGGGAAGACCTTAAAGAAGTTCTTGTCGAAACATCCAAAATATCCTTAAACCATTACCAGTTGTGAAAAGAAGGATTGGGTCTCAGACGAAATAATCGACCTAATGACAAAGAGACGAGAGATAAAAGGTCAGGATTCTAACAAATACAAAGAGCTACATAAAGAAATTCACCAAAAGTGTATTGCGGCCAAAGAGAACTGGGTGTGCGACATATGTTCTGAGATGGAGACGCTGGAGAAAAAGCACGATTACTTTAATCTCTATAAGAAGATCAAGACTTTTTTAGGTAACAATAAGAAGATTACACCCAATACGCTTGTTGATAACAGCGGTAGAATTATGATGACCACACAAGAAAAGCTTAAACTATGGGAAAAGTATATTCAAACGTTGTTCCATGACACGCGAACAGATATTCTTGTAGAATCTTCTGAGCCTACTGCTCCTCCGATAACAAAGAGTGAGATCAATTATGCCATCAAGTGTGCAAAAACGCGTAAAGCGGTTGGACCAGATGAGATCCCAAGCGAGGTTTTAAAACACATTGATTACGATAATCTAGATATTTTTGTCCAGCTTTTCAACGAAATTTATAACACCGGACGCATCCCAAAAGATTGGTTAAAGTCTACTTTTGTTACCCTACCTAAAATTAGTAATGCAAAGAAATGCAGCGACTTTCGTACAATTTCGCTTATGAGTCATATGTTGAAGATTTTTCTGAAGGTAATTCACTGTAGAATCAACAATAAAATCGAAGAAAAAATATCAGATACCCAGTTTGGCTTCCGGAATGGTCTAGGAACGCGTGACGCATTGTTCGGTTTCCAAGTACTAATGCAACGTTGTTGGGACATGAACCAAACTGTGTATATCTGCTTCATCGATTACGAGAAGGCGTTTGACCGAGTGCAACACAAAAAGCTCATTGAAATTCTTCACAATACTGGAATAGACTCAAAAGATATACGTATCATCCGTAATCTATATTGGCAACAGACAGCAAATGTACGGGTAGAGCAGGAACTTTCAAACGACGTCGAAATTCTGCGTGGGGTCCGACAGGGCTGCATACTATCACCGATCCTCTTTAACATCTACGCTGAAACAATCTTTTCTGAAGCTTTAGAGGATGCGGTTGAAGGAGTGGTGATTAATGGACAACTCTTGAATAATATACGATACGCTGATGACACCATTCTGCTAGCTAACACTTTGGAAGATCTGCAAAATCTTGTAGACCGTGTTGAAACCATCAGTGCTGCGTATGGTCTTAATATAAACATCAAGAAAACGAAGTTCATGATGGTCGGACGAATACCACAAACAAATCGCTCAATTTTGCAAGTTAGAGGCCAACCACTCGAAAGAGTGCAATCGTACAAATATCTCGGATGCATCGTAACTGAAACAGCAGACCATAGCAAAGAGATAAAGTGCCGCATTGAACAAGCGCGTAGTGCATTTGTAAAATGAGCGACCTCCTCTGCAACCGGTCTCTTCAAGTATCTACGCGAGTCCGTTTAGCACGATGCTACGTTTTTTCTATCCTTCTGTACGGATCCGAGGCTTGGACATTAACTGAAGGTATGACAAAGCGAATACAAGCTTTTGAAATGTGGGTGTACAGACGTATGCTCAAGATATCGTGGACGGACAAGGTACGAAATGACGTAGTGTTGCAGAAAATGAGCAAGAAACTTGAAGTTCTGAACACCATCAAAAGGCGGAAATTGGAATACTTTGGCCACATAATGCGGAATGAAAAATATAAACTCCTGCAACTTATTATCCAGGGAAAGATTCAAGGTCGCCGACTACCAGGCAGACGTAAAATATCTTGGCTCAAAAACCTCAGAGAGTGGTATGGAATGAGTACCAGGTCGTTATTTCGAGCGGCCGTTGATAAAGTGAAAATTGCTATGATGATCGCCAACCTCCGGTAGGAGATGGTACCCGAAGAAGAAGAAGAAGATCGGGATCCAGGTCCTCCAGACTCTCGAACTCTACTGTTGTAGATTGAGCTGGATGTTCGGCTTTTAAGAAGCATACCTTTTGCTCGAGTTCTCTGTCACCCAGGATGTCCGGCTGTGGCTTCCCACGCTTGACCTCATACAGCTGAGCTACCTCTTTGATCCTAAGATCTAGTGGTAGAAGGCCCGTTAGAAGGAGTGTAGCATTCAACGGGGCTGTTCTGTATGATTTTGCGATTTTCTGTGCAAAGCCTCTTTGTAGAGTGTTGAGCTGCTTCTGCACTATCCACTTATCGGCTGCTTTAGCCCACACGCTTGCCGCGTATAGGACTATGGCCTCTATGACGGCCACGTACATCGTTCTGATTACCTCCGAATTTAGCCCCCAGCTAATCTTGGCTGCTCGCGCGAGCTGTTTATAGATGTTGGTGGCCTTCCTACAGATGTGTGAGACGTGGCTGTTGTACGTCATTTTCTTATCTATGATAAGACCCAGTATTTTTATTTCGTCCACCAACTCTATTTGTGTCCCTCCCATGTGTATGACTGGGTCGTCGTATTTGAGTTTTTTTGTGACGACCATTGCATTCGTCTTATGCGGGGCGAATTTTAGCTTGTTCGCTATTCCCCAGTCATACACATGTTTGAGGACTTTTTCCGCTTCCTCCTGTAATGCAGCCACTGAGTTTCCGGAGAAAATCAGAACGATGTCGTCTGCAAAAGCCTGCGAGTAGACGTTCAGGGAATCCAACATGTTCAGTAGGGGATCTAGTAGAATGTTCCAAAATGTTGGTCCGCCTATGGACCCCTGCACACATCCCTTTGTTGTTACTCGTGTGTACTGTCTTCCTGCATATCTCAGCTGTATTGTTCTGTCGTTAAAATAGCTGTCCACTAAGCCGCGGAGGTTTATTGGGCATTCTTTGTCCATCAAGCCGCACCTTACTGCCGGCCACCAAGCGCTGTCGAAAGCGCCCTCGATATCTAAAGAGATGACAACATTTATAAGCTTTTTTGCCACATTTGTCATAATGTGGTTTGTCATATCGTAGAGGGCGTCTTCCGTACAGCGCTGGGGCACAAATCCATACTGACGCGGGTTTGACTTGGGCAGCACGTGCCATCTTATCCTCTTAACAAACATTCTCTCTATTATTTTGCCCAATATAGACAACAGGCCAATGGGTCTGTACGACTTAGCCTTTGTATAGTCATCTTTACCCGGCTTGCGCAGTACGATGACTGCTGCCTCCTTCCACAGTCTCGGAAAGTATCCCAGTTCAAGACACTTATTTGCTATGGCAAGGAACATCATTTCATCTACTTGAATGGCTGTCGCACATATATCTGCTGTTAATCCATCCAACCCCGGGGCTTTCTTGGGGTTCATGGCTCGAAATGCATTCCGTAGTTCTTCTAAGGTAAAGGGCGGATCATCCACGTCAGTCATGGTCCGCTTCTTTATCGTTTCCGCTTTGATTCGAGTCATTTGATGATCTTGGTTATCGTCCTGTGCCACATCGTCTGGGAAGAATGTTTCTGCCAGGTATCTCGTTGACTCCTCCGGGGAAAGTGCCACTCCATCTTTGAACAGGGGCATGTCCTCGTGTCTTTTTGTGGTGTTGCGTAAGACTCTGTAGACGCCATCCCATATCGATTCCCTGTCCTGCTTAGTGCAGAAGTTTTTCCAGCTCTGTGTTTGGACTTTCTGGGCTTCCTGTTCGTATTTTTCTTTAGCCTCTAGGTAGGTGTTGACAATTCGAGGTCGTCTTCTGGGGTTGGCGTTTTTTATTCTTCGTTTTTTCGTGGTCATGTCCTTTTTCAGGCTATCCAACTCCTCTGTCCACCATGGCAGGTGGTCGATTTTCCTATCTTTTTTCTTGGGGATGGTTGCTTTGCTGGCTGCGGTGATGGCCTGGACGTAAGTGTGTGCTATCATCTCTAGCTCTTCTGTTGTGGAGATTTTCACAATATTCTCTATTTGGATTTTGGCATCTTCGAACCTTTCTTTCAGTTCCTTACGAAACTCGGACCATTTAGCCTTTTTTGTATTATAAATCCTTGTACTAGACTCTATTTTGGGGCCAGTTGGTTTTTCCAAATCTATTTCGAATTTTATGGTATTATGATCCGAGCTCGTGATTGTACTATCCACTTTCCAGTTGTTGATGCTACCCAAAAGCTCTGACGTGCACACTGTGATGTCGACGTTACTTTTGTACACTCTGCCACCTCTGATTGTATAAAAGGTGGGTTCTCGTCCTTCATTTAATATGTTCATTCCCATGTCGTCCAGCACTCCAGCCAGCTCCCCACCACGGTCATCCTCACTCTCGCTGCCCCACCAGGTGCTCCAAGCATTGACATCGCCTCCAATTATGATACCGCTGATACCCATCTCGTCTCTAATTTGCCTCATCTTTGTTAGATAGGGCCCTATGGGGAGCACATCTTCGAAGTACACCGACATTATGCCTATTTTCCATTTGTCTGTAGATAGGATGGCCGCAGCTATATTTTCTGTGCACCATTCTGGTTTTGACATAACATCGATGTTTTTGTCGTAAATAACTATTGCGGCCTTCACTGGTTTTTGTCTATTTTTTAGACATTGGAGAACTCTAGTGCCGGTGTACTGTTTTACTTCTCCAACAGCTCCCACATAAGGCTCCTGCAGGAGTGCAAAGCTGGTTTTAGATTTTTGGGCTTCGTGCATGAGCTCCTGTGTGGCAAGTTTTTTCCTTTGAAGATTTGCCTGGAGGATAAGAAGTCGTTTATTGCTGGTAGCCCTTGGATTTATGCAGTCTGTGGAATTCTGATTCGTCACCGGGTCCACCTTAGCAGTATGCCACAGCCGAACGAGCCAGTGCGTCCCACTTTTTCCTTACTAGGCAGTTGTTGTCAAAAGCGCTGTGCTCCTTTTGCTCGTGACCAGCTCTATTGCAATTCGCACAACAAGGCGGCTCTCCGGTTGCGCGATTAGGACAATCTACCGCCAGATGCAATTCACCACAGTGCCCACAAGTGCTCTCAGTTTCCGTGCAGTACCTGCGACCATGTCCATATGCCAAGCAGCGCGTGCACTGTATGACTGGCGATTGGTCCATGACTGAAACTCTCTGAATGTCGATGTGGACCTTGCCTGCCGCGGTCAGTCTTTGCCAGACCTTGGGCGATACCTGAAGCACCTGGTGGCACTCGTGCGGGTTTCTAGCTTTTTTCCTATATTTGGGAATAACTCTTATTTCTGCCTCTGACAGACCATCCAGTAGATGCCCGTTTTGGATTTTTAGCGCTTTGGCAATGGCCTCGTCTGAGTTGTATGCAAGCACGTCCCTGATTACGACTAGTGGATCTTTATTACGGATCTCTTCTACTGTAAATTTGTTGCCGGAATTCTGAATTTTAGCTGTTATTTTAGCGAGTTCAGATTTGTCGTGACATCCTATAATGACTTTCTGTTGTCTCGCTTTCCTTAGTCTGTCCACTCTAATTCCGGTAGTTTTTGCATCCACTGCCGTTCGGATCTTGCTTATAATTTCATCACTACTTTCGTCTCCCTCTGAGGAGACCATCACGGAGTGTATTGGCGGCGTAGTTTTTATTGTTGGTGCACCTATGATCTGGCTTGGTGACGAGGCCGTAGATGGGCTAGTGCTTGCTGCCACTTGTGCATAGGTAAGTATGTTATCCAAACGAGCGTTTATGGTTTCTGTGTTCGTTTTTGCCGCCAACAGTATTCCGGATTGCTCCTTCTTATTTTCCTCTATCTGGTTGTTGATTTCCCTCAGTTGGCCTTGTGCATCGATAATCAACTTCTGATTATCGATGACGTTTCTCTTAATTTCCTCTAGCTTTACGTTGAATGCTGCTGGAGGGGTACGGCTGAGGTTGCCTGTGATGTCCCTTGTTTGCACGTTTTCTACTACATCATGTACAATGAGGCTGCGTAGAGCCCCAAGCTCCTGGAGGACTTTTTTATTGTCACACCCTTTTTGCCCTTTGGGGGACAGTGAGGGGTTGCGTGATGTGAGTTTCTTTATTTCCAGAACCTCCTCGGCCATCGCCTCTCTAGTTGCGCGGAACTCTCCGAGGATACTTGTAAGTTTCGTTTCCAGCTCGTGTGGGCCGTCCCCCTGAATTGGTTCAGCTGCTTTAGCTTTGGATGCATTTAGCTGTTCTTGAAGCTGCTTTTTTTCTGCCTGAAGCCTCCCCACCACGGCGTACAAGCCGTTAAGACTATTGGTCACTGTGGCTTTTATGGTGGTTTTAATGTTGCCCGACAGATCTAGTTGTTGTAGCGCGTCTTTGTACAGCTTTGTCGCGTTCGGTGATGTGGAGGTTGAGCCAGGGGGTGGCGTATCGATTTTTGCCGGAAGCGTGGTTTTAGTGTTACCTTGTTTGGTGGCTTTTGGTGCTATGCCACCAAATTTTTCGGCACTCTCTTTTACGCTTGGTGTCGTTTTTGCCTCCATTGGGGCTTTCGGGGGTGTCTTGGTGGGATTCATAGTAAAAATTTAAAAATAGGAAAAGCAAAATGTGTAAAATGGAAGAACCGTGGTCTAACTTAAATCTATTTTGTCCTGTCCGTATAAGGCAGGGCAGTCTTAATGTACTAATTAAGCTAATAATAATATACTCTATGTAGAGCCGTATCCTTTTGTTAAATGTAAAATTAGTGTTGGCGCTGCCAACGTCAAAGCAAGGGAAAACAGAAATCTAAAAGATTTTTCCTCTAACCCGATTGGTTAGAAAGTTATGGGCGTTTTTATATACGGCTCTATGTAGAGCTGAATTTGACAAAAATAATGAAAGATCTCTGCAAGCCCTTTCAATTGATACCAATATCGGTCCTCTAGCTCTAGTAGTTCCGGAGCAATCCAAGGTTGAAGATTTTGGTACAATGGTACAATTTCTTAGTACAATGGTACAACTGGTTTTACTGCGGAAGTACTGGCCCAATTTCCACGAGATTAGGCTCAAAGTTCTCAGCTCGTCAGTGTCTATCGTCTGAAGTAGGTTTTGGAAATTTTCAGGACCTGAAATTTTCAGATCCTGAAAGTCGTCTGTTGGAATTGAAACTTTCAGATCAGAATGTCCGAGTCGAGCCGAGAACAACGGTGCAAAAATCAGCTTTCTACGACGTCAGGTTTAGGCGCGATAGATGTTTGAAAATTTCCAAGATGGCTGCCTGAACTGTCAAATGCAATGTTTGACGGCTTGTTGCGCCGGCCACAGTCGTCGTAGAAACCTGGTGTTTGGGTTAATTATGTATAGATTTACTCCGTCTTGCTCTTGGAGCTGTTTTCAGGAACCTGAAATTTTCAGCGTCCGATTCGTTTCAGGATTGGTGGGCGTCTGGAGTGCGTACCCCAGAGCTCAGATGTCAAATTTCGACTTTCTGGGACCAACGGTCTCAGAAATACGATGGTCTAAAGAAAAGAAAGATGGCGGCCGAACTGTCAGATGGCAACTTTGAGGGCAGATTACGCAAAAACTACCCGTCAGAATTCCTTGATATGGGTATCTTTGGAATCGGCTCGACCTACTCTACCTTCCTGAATGGTTTTCAGCGCTAAAAATTTCAGCTCCTGAAACTGCCTGAAAATAGGCGGGTCAAAATAAACATGTTGTAGGCTTACAGAATTCACAAAAATAAATTTTCTAAGTCCACCGGTTCCCGAGCAATCGAATTTGCAAGTTTGGTACAATTTTTCTAAAATTGTACCAATCGTTCTAAATCTTTGTTTTAAACGTTAGAACACTGTAGTTTGGGGTTCAATATGATGAAATAGTATTAGAAAATGTGATTTTGCCATCAAAATAATTTTAAAAGTTGTATTTCACAATAAATTTGCAATAAATGATAAAAATTCAATAACTCTGAAACCGTAGGGCAAAAAATTTTGTAAAAAATACAATAATTATAAGAAAATGTAAAAGCACAACACTATAACAGCTTTGTTTAAAAGATCACAATTTCAGCGGATACACCTGAAAATCCTGAAAAATTGGTTTTCCAGCCATATCTCCAATAATACACAGTGGATTTTTATGAAATTAATACTTAATAGTGTTTAGGCTAGCGCGCAGCACGTGACACTTTCAGTTTTTCAAAATTCAATTTGGTAGCGAAGATATAAACGTTCAAATTTGAGAACTTTGAGACGTTGTCAAAAATTTATTTCAGGTCCAAAAAAGTTCAAAATAGTTTCTGATTTTTTGATACAAGTTCTTCTTGCTGTAGCACTCAAAAAATTCAGCCGGACGAGCTCCCTTCACAAAGGTGATCCGAAGGTCAATGTTGTTTTTTTGGTTATTGCTCGTTAATAAAGAGCAATAAAAATCCAGAAAAAATCCCAAAAATAGAAGTCCACAAGAGGATGAAGAATCCATAATAAAAAGTATATGTCATCGATCTCAAAAATGCGGCGCACGCGTGTAAAGTTGTAAGCACGTGGTTTTCTAACCTTAAAAATCAGTTTTCGGTGTCCAAATCCTTGGCACTGAAATCCTCGTAAAACATTGTGATACAGGCACACGCGGAACACTTTTGCGCAACTTTTAAGATATCGCACTGTAGAATCCGAGCACTAGAACTTATTATTTTGTATTTTTTTTGTGTGGAGCAACGTGGATTTGCTGCTTACGCGACGGCGTTAGGCTTAAGACTGGGTTAGGTTAGGTTACGTTAGGTTAGGTTAGGTTTTTTTTTTTTTTTTTTTTTTTACCCCTGACATTATCAAGGTCTTTTTACATCTTGTCTTATTTATTATTACAATTTTATATTTTATACTTTATATAATATAAATTTTACTTATTCTATATGTAACAATATTTACGGATTTTCATGCATTTCTAATTTTCATCCTTCACTAACAATATATATTCTCTCTACAATTCTGTAGATACAATACACATTGTAGTGCCATTCTTACTGCCTTAATATGTTAACTTATATCTAATATAACTTTAACATATTGGTCTCTTATCTAGTTTTATTCTTTTCAATAACTTTCTTTGCTAAACTTTTGCAATATTTCAGAAACTTGTTCCTTGTGAATTTATTTGCTACAATAGATGATATATTACTGATATTAATTTCTTGTTCAATTTGAATTTCAAGCTCTGACCTTTCTCCACCGTAAATTGGACATTCTGTTAAGATGTGTATAATGCTCTCTTCCTTTTCAGGATCGCAGTGACACGATGGATTCTCCTTTACCTTAAACCTGTTAAGATATTCGGAGAATCCGCCGTGGCCTGTCATGACTTGCACCAATATGTGATCAAAATCAATTTTCCGGATCACCGGGTAAGATTCTACTCCGGGAAAGAATGCCTTTGTTACAGATGCAGTGTCTTCACTTTTGTATCTGGTTCCCCATTCGGCAATCGATTCTGTGCGAATTTGTCTCTTTGCGAATGAGACCGGGCAAAGATCATAGTGCGGGCGCGTTTTCAAGTTAAGTGCAGCACTTTTCGCGAGTTCATCAGCTCTTTCGTTTCCCTCCAACCCCACGTGTGCTTTTATCCAGTAGAGCTTTATGTCTTTATGTTTTTGCTTCGCAGTTGTTAAATTGGCTCTTATTTTCACTGCTAGTGGGTGGGGAGATATCCCGTTAGCTACTAATTCCAATGCTGATCTAGAGTCGCAAAAAAGCTGCACTCATCCTTTTTATTTTCGAGTGCTTGTTCCGTAGCACCAAGAAGTGCGAGCAGCTCTGCCTGAAAGACGGTGCAGAAGGGCTCCAGTTTATATTTCTTGGTTCGGGTTTCCACGCCATTGTCCCACAGAGACAATGCCGCGCCAACCTTCCCCTCGATTTTGCTACCGTCAGTATAAATGTGTACTCTACCGGTTTCGTGCTGAGCCATTTCTGCGCCGTCCATCACACTGCCTATCTTTATTTCAGTCATCTGCGCTGGGTGTGGTGAGTTGCAGAAAGAAACGGGTCTTTCTATGTCCCGGTCACCTATCACCCTTTGGGAATAACCTTTCTTTGTTTCATAAAGATTGGCTGCTTCTCTTATCCTTATGTCCAGGGGAAGCAACCCAGCAAGCGTCAGAGCTGAGTTCAGTGAAACGGTTTTGTAGGACTTAATTATTTTTTGTGCAAAACCGCGCTGCACCGCATTGAGTTGCTTCTTGATGCTGATTTTGTTTGTTGCCGGCGCCCATGCACATGCCGAGTACATAATAATGGGCTCTACCACCGCCGTGTATATGGTCCTAATCACTTCCGGTTCAAGTCCCCAATGTATTTTTGCTGCCCTGGAGAGCTGTTTGTAAAGGTTTAGTGCCTTGCGACAGACATTTACTGTATGTGTGTTGAATGTCAGCCTGTCATCTATTGTTAGTCCCAGGATTTTTATTTCATGCGAGAGTTCTATTGCTTGCCCGCCCATGCTCAGTCGTGGTGAGTCGTATTTTAGCTTATTTGTGATGATCATTGCTTTAGTTTTTTGTGGCGCGAATTTCAATTTGTTGTCGACTCCCCACCTCTGAACATGTTCGAGTGCGCTGTTAGCGCGTCGCTCTATTTCTTGGGCTGTGTTACCAATGAATATCAGGACCACATCGTCGGCGAAGGCTTGGCAGTAGTCACCCCTCTCAGTCAAGTCCTTTAGCAGTGGGTCTAGGAGCAGGTTCCAGTATGTTGGTCCGCCTATCGAGCCCTGCACGCATCCTTTGTCGTTTTTCTTACACTCTTCTCCTGCATAACGTACACGAACCTTTCTGTCTGTAAGATAGCTGTCAACAAGTCTTCTTAGGTTCTTAGGGCAGTTGGTTTCCGCTAATCTACACTTTATTGCAGGCCACCAGGCACTGTCGAAGGCCCCCCCTCTATATCTAGTGAGACTACAGCCATTAGTTTTTTCTTTTTAAGTCCTTCTTTTATTTGTTGCATCATGACATAGAGGGAGTCTTCGGTACTGCGTTGCGGTGTGAATCCAAACTGTTGAGTGCTCATGTCCGGGAGAGTGTGCCATCTAATTCTTCTGATGAGCATCTTTTCTAGAATCTTTCCTAGAACAGGCAGAAGCCCAATCGGCCTGTATGCTTTAGGATGCGTGTAATCATCTTTACCGGGCTTTCGCAGAACCACCACCACGGCCTCCTTCCAGATTTCTGGGAAGTGTGACAAATCGATGCATTTGTTTAGGAGGGCCAGGAATATTTCTGGTTTGTGAGCAATGGCTGCTGCACAGATATCTGCTGTCAGACCATCAATACCCCGGGGCTCTTTTGGGGTTGAAACTTGATGCAGCCCACTTTAGCTCTTCTAATGTAAATGGTGGGTCGCAAGGATCATCTTGTTGCCATTCATTTATTTTATTTGCTGCTTCTCTAGTTTTAGCGTGGACTGCATCATCCTCCTCCATTTTATCCTCCGGGTAAAAGGTGTTGGTCAGCAGTTTAGCCGATTCTATTGTATTGAGGATTTTGTTGTGGTGTTGTAGAGGTAAGTCTTCTTTTCTTATTGTGGTTCTGCCAATGACTCTATAAATTCCGTCCCACATACTTTCGCGGTCCTGCTTGCCACAAAATTTCTTCCAGCTGCTTGTAATAGCCTTTTTTGCTTCCGTTTCATATGCTTCTTTGGCCTCCAGGTATTTCTTTACCACCAGAGCGCGCCGAATGGGGGCTGCATTTTGTATACGCCTCTTTTTTGTGGCGACTTCCAGCTTCTGTTTTTCTAATTCCTCCGTCCACCAGGGCAGCTTTACTTTATTCCTAGTGTAGAAGGTGTCTTATTGAAAACGCCAAAGATTATATACAACAGATGGTATATTCAGTGAAAGAACTTATGTAACAGAGTTTCTGTAGATTCTTAGGTTAGTGCATACGTTTACATACTAGGTATCCTAGGCTAAACGACGAAGGGAAGGACGACATATGTGGTTATCGCAACCCTTGCCGTATAAGTAAACTGAGCGTAGGGGAGGACTGCATATGTGGCTATCGCAACCCCTTAGCTCTCGGTACTACTTGGAGACTGCATATGTGGCTATCGTCCAAGTGACCGCTACGCTAAGAATGAAATAATTGTATGCGTGCGCGCGCTTATAAGGCCGCGGGAGCAGCCGTCGGGAGGCATCGTATGCGTTCGCGTTGGTTCGGCTGGCGAGTAAGATAGGTAGACTGTGCGAGCGAGAAAGTATTCGAGCCCGCGCGTCGTGTGGATTTGTTATGCTGCTACATTCTCCCCTCTGGTACTCGTTAACGTCCCGTGAGAGTACCAGGAACTATGAAGTGGTTGTCTGCTTTGGTCTTCCTCGTCGTCTGATAGGTACAATAGGTACTGGTGTTTCATCATCATTATCTCGTTTTTCATATTTTACAATTGCTGATGTGTGGTATTTTCCGATTGGATTTTCTGGATCACTGATATTGGCAATCTCATATATGGAGCTTCCGTGTTTATTCATGACAATGTACGGACCATCACGTCGAGGAGCTAGTTTTGCAGAAAATTGTTTGTCTTGATTACTGATTGGGTGAGTTTCCACCAAGACCAAGTCACCAATGTTATAACCAGGGTCTGGACGACGTTTCTGATTTGCTCTCTCTCTATTCATATCTTGCATGTTCTCAACATTTGCTTTTGCGATTTCCAAGTCTTTTGCAAGGTTTTTCAGGTATGGAGAGATTCCTTCGACAAAATTTTCAGTGTTAACAATGTCACTGAAATTGTGAGCTATTTCGAAAGGTGTTCTCATTTTCCTTCCGAATGTTAGGTAATCTGCGGAGAACCCAGTGCTTTGGTTGAATGCAGAGTTCATTGCGAACCTTATCGCTGGTAAAGTGTCAGGCCATCGGTTGTGTTTATCTTGGACCATTATTGCAATCTGGCTCTTCATGTCTCGGTTCTTTCGTTCTACAATGTTTGGTTCTGGATGATACACAGGACTCAGGAATTGTTGAATATCCAAACAGTATGTCAGTTTTTACATTATGGCAGATATGAACTGTGTGCCATTATCACTTGATATTCTACGGGGTAGACCGTATCGCAGTATTACTTCATTTAAGAGTGTTAAAGCACATTGTTGAGCAGTTGCTTCCTTCAATGCAAACAGCTCAACCCATCTTGATGCTGTATCTTCTACGATGAGTATCCATTTCTCACCATTCGGACCTTTAGGTAGTGGCCCAAACAGATCTATAGATAGGACTTCGAATCGTTGATTGTTAGCAGTAGATTGGAATAAGCCTGATGGTTTTTGATTTGTTGGCTTATATTTTTGACATTCAGTACACGATTTCACATATTTGCTTACATCTTTACGCATGGTTTTCCAGTAAAAGTTGCTTTCTATGCGTTTCAATGTTCTTTCAGCACCTGAATGTCCAGCAGTAGGTACATCATGAAAAGACTTCAATACATTGTTGATTTCATGTTTAGGTATGATCAGTTTAACATTATCATCTTCTTGCTCGGGTGTAAAACGATAGAGTATCCCGTTACTAAGAAGGTATCCTCTTTTAGACCATTGGATGTAGTCTTCAGATTCTGATTGATCTTCTAAAGCCTTTATTATTTGTAAGAGTTTTTCATCTTTACGTTGTTCGCTTGCTATGTTGATTTCGTTTCTTCTAGGAAAATCAATCTCTATTTGACAAATTTCACATTTTTCTGTTTCAGTATGCTGTTCAGCACATGGAGGTCGTGACAGACTGTCAGCTAATACATTTGATTTTCCAGGGCAATATTTTATTTCGAAGTTATAGGGCTGTAGCTGTAAAGCCCATCGTGCTAATCTGCCAGTTGGCGATTTTAAATTCAAAAGCCATTTCAGTGGTTGATGGTCAGTTATGGTTATAAACTTAGCACCTTCAATGTAGCCTCTAAAACGGTTGATTGCCCAAACAATGGCTAATGCTTCTTTTTCAGTTACAGTATAGTTACGTTCAGCCGGTATAAGAAGTCGACTGGCGTACTCAATAGGGTGTTCATTGGGACCCTCCCCCTGCACCAAAGCTGCTCCAATTGCATAATTGCTAGAATCAGTTCTGATTGTAAAAGTGGATTCGTAATCAGCTTGCTTCAAAATTGGTGCAGAGGTTAATGCTTTCTTCAATTTATCATATGCTTCTCTTTGCTCGTCATTCCAACACCAAGTAACAGTTTTCTTTGTCAGGTTTGTTAAAGGTCTGGCTATTTCAGCAAAGTTTTCTATGAAACGTCTATACCATGACGCTGTTTGTAGAAACGATATGAGTTGCTTTAAATTCTTAGGCTCAGGCCTATTTATGACTGCAGATATTTTATCTGGATCCGCCTTTATTCCTTCTGGCACTATGAGATGTCCCAGATATTTTATTTTTGTGCATCCAAACTTGCATTTCTTTCTATTGGCTCTCAAACAGTACTTCCTTAGTTTATCAAAAACTTCTCGTAGATCCTCTAAATGTTGCTCGAATGTGGCTGATCGGATTATCAAGTCATCTAGATAGCATAGAACACTTTGCGCACGCAACCCTTGTACAAATTTATCCATTAATCGCTGAAATGTAGCGGGTGCGTTTCTTAATCCAAATGGCATACGCTTGATAAAACCGCATAACCGATAATGTAGAAGGTGTCTTATTGAAAACGCCAAAGATTATATACAACAGATGGTATATTCAGTGAAAGAACTTATGTAACAGAGTTTCTGTAGATTCTTAGGTTAGTGCATACGTTTGAATTTGTACATTCCAAATGGTGATATGAAAGCGGTTTTATCCTGATCTTGTGGATGTACTTTTATTTGCCAATAGCCTGATTGTAGATCAATTGTTGACATGTATGGCATAGCTTTTGCCTGATGTAACAGATCATCTATTCGAGGTAAGGGATATCTGTCTGGTACTGTTATTTCATTGAGTTTTCGATAGTCTATGCAGACTCTTACATCATTTTCACCTTTTGGGACCATGATTACAGGTGCAGACCAAGGTGAGTCGCATTCTTCAATTATATCCTTTTTATCATTTCATCTATTTTAGATTTAAGCTGTTGTTGCCTAGCAGGTGATAATCTGTATGGCTTAACTGCTATAGGATTATGATTTCCTGTATCTATTTTGTGTTCTGCTAATGTTGTTGGTTCTTTATTTTGTTCAAAGATATCGCTATGTGATTTGAGTAATTGATTCATTTCCTCTCTTTCAGTACAGGATAGTAATTGACCTTCATCAGCGTGTAAAGAAATATCAACAGAGTACAGTGTAATATGATTTCTTGATACACAATCATTGCGTGGATCTCTTCGTGATTTAATTTCAACGGGTTCCCCAGGACAAATTGGTCGCGGTGGGGTGTCCAGATTGATTGGTTGGCTTGGATTATTAACATAGTATAGTTCAATAGGATTTCTTGATACACAATCATTGCTTGGATCTCCTCGTGATTTTACTTCAACGGGTTCCCCAGGACAAATCGTTCGCGGTGGGGTGTCCAGCTTGATTGGTTGCCGTGGAACAGGATTGCATGCTTCTTCAGTTCGTGGAGATGGAGTTTGTGCCTTTGGAGTAGTGCACTTCAAACCAGTCAGCCACTTGAGGAACTTTGGCATTTCCTTTGTAATTCTATTTAAAAACTCTTGAAACTGTTCTTCAGTAAGATATGATGCCATCTTTGTGTGGTCTTCTCTTCGGTATCTTCTTGACTTCCTTCTATGGATATCCTCCGTCTACTTGCAGGCGAAAGTTTTCCGTGTTGTAGGTAGGTATTTCCGTGGAGCGCCAATGAAGAAGGTGTCTTCCGTTCAGCGCCAAGAGGTTTCGTTTCGTTGGACGCCAATGAAGAAGGTATCTTCTATTCAGCGCAAGAGGGTTTACTTTCGTTGGGCGCCAATGTAGAAGGTGTCTTCTATTCAGCGCCAAGGGTTTACTTTCGTTGGGCGCCAATGTAGAAGGTGTCTTATTGAAAACGCCAAAGATTATATACAACAGATGGTATATTCAGTGAAAGAACTTATGTAACAGAGTTTCTGTAGATTCTTAGGTTAGTGCATACGTTTACATACTAGGTATCCTAGGCTAAACGACGAAGGGAAGGACGACATATGTGGTTATCGCAACCCTTGCCGTATAAGTAAACTGAGCGTAGGGGAGGACTGCATATGTGGCTATCGCAACCCCTTAGCTCTCGGTACTACTTGGAGACTGCATATGTGGCTATCGTCCAAGTGACCGCTACGCTAAGAATGAAATAATTGTATGCGTGCGCGCGCTTATAAGGCCGCGGGAGCAGCCGTCGGGAGGCATCGTATGCGTTCGCGTTGGTTCGGCTGGCGAGTAAGATAGGTAGACTGTGCGAGCGAGAAAGTATTCGAGCCCGCGCGTCGTGTGGATTTGTTATGCTGCTACACTAGTCTTAATTTCTGGAATGGTCTCTTTACAAGCCAATTCCGCTGAGTCAGAGTACGACCTGACTGCTAGCTCTAGCTGTTCTTTGGTGGCAATTTTTTCTATTTCTTCCATGTTTATTGCTTTTTCGCTCCAAATCTGGTCCAGTTTTGTTCGGAATTCTGACCATTTGGCTTTTTTAGTGTTATATTTTCTCGTCTGCCTTTTGATTTCAATGCCGTTTGTTTTTGAGGCTACAACATTGAATAGGATTGCCTTATGATCTGAGCAAGTCAAGTTACCATCCAGTCGCCAGTTTTCTATGTACCCCAGCATATTGGCTGAGCATGTAGTGATGTCAACGCAGCTTGTGTATCTGATTTCTCCTCTAGTGGTGTCGAATGTGGGCTCCACTCCATTATTGAGAATCTGTAGATCCATTTCTTCTAGAAACCCTGCCAGCTCTTCGCCTCTATGGTTGACATCACTACTCCCCCACCATGTGTTCCAGGCATTAACGTCGCCTCCGAGTACAATGTGTTTAGTATCTATCTGTTCCAAAACTTTTCTTATTTCTGCCAAGTACGGTTCCAGGGGTTTGTCACCTTCCAGGTAGACCGACACCAATCCCATCTCTAGGGTTCCCAGTTTGAGTTTGGCAACTGCAATGTTCTCCGAAGTGAGTGTTGGGCATGGGATAGCATTTATTTGTTGGTCCAGGAGTACTATGGCAGCTTTATTTTTTCTCTCACTTTTACGCTCACATTGTATGACTCGGACGCCCGTGTAGTTTTTCATCATCCCAACGTTTCCTATGTAGGGTTCCTGGATGAGTGCAAAGTCAATTTTTCGTTTGGCGGCTTCCACAATGAATTCGGCAGTCGCAAGCTGACTCTTTTGGAGATTCGCTTGTACCACTCGGTATCGGCGAGGTGCTTCCATTTGGGAGTTTGTAGTGCTGGCGTTTTTGACTGCTAGGTTTATTCTTTGGGTGCCTTTAGCAGTACGCAACTGAGGCTCGTGCTAGCGAGTCCCATTTGCGTCTGATCGCACAGTCTGGGCTAAATGCGTTGTGGTTTGCATTGCTTATTCCTGCTTTGGTACAGTTGCAGCACGTGGGAGGGGCTGCCTCTTTCCGAGCTTCGCACTCGCTCCACATATGTGGACCTCCGCAATGACTGCATTTCTCCACCGTTTCCTGGCAGAAGCGTCTTCCATGCCCATATCCAAGGCACAGCGAGCATTGGATTAAGGGTGATTGGTCTTCTACGCTGACGCGTTGGATGTCTATGTGTACCCGCTCCGCTGATATTAATTTCTGCCATACTAACGGGGAAACCTGCAGCACCACGTGTCCTTTATGGGGGTTTCTCATTTTTCGCCTGTATTTAACGGTAACTCTTTGGTCTGCCTCTGATACGTTTTCAAATATATGCTTGTTCTGGTTTCTCAGACCTAGAACGACCTCTTCATCTGAGATGTAGGTAAAAACTCCCCTGAGTACAACCAGCGGATCTTTATTTTTAATTTCTTCTACCTGTAGCCCTACTCCTGATTTGCGTATTTTTTCTGTCACCTTGGCTAGCTCTTCCTTCGAGTTGCAGCCAATTATGACTTTCTGGTCTTTTGCTTTACGGATGCGATCAAGCTTAAGACCTTCAGTTTTTGCGTTCACTGCTTGTCGGACTTTCTCCATGACCTCGCCGCTAGTGTTTTCGGGTTCGTTTGAGGTAATAACTACCGAGTGTATTTCCTTGCTCCGTTTTGTAACCTGAGCGTATGTTGCGTACTTTTCTTTATCAAGCGTTGGGAGAGTCTTTATTTCGTCTGTAAGTAATTTTGTTTGCTTTTTGCATTCCAGCACGATTTCGCTGTGTTCTTTCAGCAGCCTGGTGTGTTCATCTATTTTTGCGATTAGTTCTTGCTGGTTTGCTGTGAGTGATTCGTTTTGAACGTTGGTTATCGGGGTTTTTTCAGGGCGTACTTCAGTGCTTTTATTCTTATTCAGGTCTAGCTCTTCAAATCGTGCTTCTGACTTTTTCACCACTGCGTACAGTTCTCTGAGGCATTCCGTAACCGTTGCCTTTATTGTGCCTTTTATATTTCCTGAATCGTTCAGTTGGCTGATTCCTTTCGTCATGATGTGTTTAGCTTCTTCAACTAGTGTCTTTTTCTTTTTTGTCACTGTCTTATTTAATGACTTTTGGGCGGCATTACTAGTGGGTGTGCTATGCTCTGTGCCGTCAAAACTCTTTCGAGCTTGCTCAAATGCGGAAGGGCCGGGTTTCATAGTCGACTGATTTTCGACAGAAACCGGCATAGGGATTTGTGATGTTCCGGAAGTAGAGCTTCTCTTGTCCTCTCTCGGGGAGTGAAACAGGTTAGGTTAGGTTTTTTTTTTTTTTTTTTCGTGGAAGGAGGTAATCTTCAAAGATATCATAGGCCCGGGCGTTATGGCATGCCCGATTCCGCTGGGAAGGTGACCCAGCGACCTACGGACTAAACCCTCCTCCCCTTCAGATTATCGTTAGTATTAATCCAACGATTTGGTCTGGTATGCATAATGGGACTCTGATATTTTTACATTGTTCTTTACAATTTCGAAAGTTTCTAAACTAGCGCATGCACGTACACGTCGCATTTGGTTAAGTAAATGCGATGTGTACTAACACTTACGAACTTATGCTACTTACATACTTATTATATTACATAGATATGTGTTTGTTTTTTTTTTTTTTTTTATTGTTTTTTTTTTTTCTATAGTTACATAAATTAAATAAAGTTCCCTCCTTGACTAATTTTACATGAATCTTATTTCTAGCATCTTATTTCTAGTATCTTATTTTTAACTACTTCTATTGCTTAAACTATATAATCAATTTTGAGCCATTTTCTTTGCCTAATGTGGCATGAACCTTATGAGCATATTCCAGGAATATTTGACAAGAAGCGCCGTCATTGACAATGGCAGGTAAGTTTTCTATGGTTAACTTGGTATCCATTCTGCATTCACAGTCGTAACGCATTGCCCCAAACCTTGGGCAGTCTACAAGTGCATGTATTACATCTTCTATCGTTTCCTTGTCGCAACTGCAGAATGGATTATCAAGCAGTTTAAAGCGGTGCAGGTATTGACGAAATGCTCCGTGCCCTGTGAATATCTGTGCCAGAGAGTTGGTCATTTTAAGCTTGCGCAAAACCTTGTAGGCCTGTTTAATGTCGGGAAAGAACGTTTTAGTGATAGCGCCCTGCGTTGAGTCAGTGTACCTACTTTGCCAGTTGGCTAGGGTATTATCCCTTATCAGCCGTTTTGGCAGAGATATTGGGAATTTATCGTACACAGGCTTAGTCTTGCTCTTCAAAGCGGCTTGCTTCGCTAATTCATCAGCTCTTTCATTTCCAGGGATGCCAGCATGAGCTTTGATCCAGAAAAGTCTGATTTCGCCGCCTAGCATCGTGATGTCACTGATCAAGGTCTGTATCTCAGCAACGATGGGGTGCACAGAGTCAGGATCACACAAACAATCTAGTGCCGATCTTGAGTCGCTTATTATATTGCATTTCCTGTATTTTTGGTATTTAGTCATGTGACTTACTGCCTTGGCTATTGCCACCAACTCGGCTTGGTAAACAGAGCAGAAGCTATCCAATTTCATTTTAAATGATGTCGATTCCGTCTCCCCACTCCAGCAAGACAACGCTGCCCCTACCTTACTGTAAGGCTTGTATCCTGGTCTTTATTAATTATAAAGATTCGGGACAGCGACATCTATTGGTGTCGCCGCTGTGGGATGTGATTCAATACTTGTGGGTTTGGTTCTGTTCTGTCAAGATTGGTATGGAGGTTCGGAATGCGGCTGAGAGATGGCGCTATGTGCGTGAAGCAATATTGAAATGTTTTGTTTATTTTCTTTTTATATTGTTCATATTTGCAAGTCTAAATAATTTTGGATAATTAGTCTGATAGTTGATCAGCGTTTGCAGTGGCATTTATAATTTTTCGTGGCATTTATAATGATAGGGGTGTGTGACTGAAGTGAGGTTGGGTGCGCGAGGTGGTGTAATCTGCTGCCATCTATTGTCGAGTAGCGGAAACTGCAAGGTGTCACTTTAGACAGGGCCCTACTAGGCCTATTATAGTGCCATAGCGACTGAAATACCTAAGGTTTATTCTATTAGTCACACTTCGGTTTATAGAAAATTGATGTATTTTCTAAAAATTCTATAAACCAACAATAAATGTTTAATAATATTGGTAAACCCATGATTTACTCAATATACACTAAAAGTTTTCTTGGATGTCAGGATGGGTCGTGGCCCCTTCCCTGAATTGGTGTCTGGCAACAAGTAGCGAAACAAGACATTCTAAAAAAATCTAGAATAGTCGAATGTCTTCTAAAATGTGTATGAAAGAGAGGAGAATATCTTCTTTCGTAATGAGTAGCAGATTTCGAGAACATTATTCTTCTCGTAAGTTCGAAGCTTTTTGGTATAAAATAGCAAGCCATACGGCCTGCGGGCAGTTCAGTTGAATCGTGAAGTCTCCCAGGACAGAAAAGGAATACCTAGTGCAGTGATTAGTTTACCTATCAGTCCTGGTGGAGTCGCGCCGCAGACCAGGGAGTATCGACGTTTGCCTGGTCACCCCTCGATTCGCGAGTGTGTTTGGTTTAAGTGCTTTGAACCCGTGTATGGTGTGTTGTTGGATACAGAGGATGCGTGCTTCAGCGTGCACTGGAATCGGCATTGTGGATGTCGTCGTTGTCGGTTCTTCGTGTGCTGGTGGCTTCAAGTTCCAGATGGATAAGTACAATTCATGCTTTCTTTCGAATCCTATCAGCAGTATATATTCCCTATATGAATGTTTACAAACATATTAATTACCTATGCTTGATAGTTTTGTATTCATTGAAAGCTGATAAGATTCGGAACATGGTCTTATGCTTTGGTTTTTAGTGCTAAGGTCATTTTATTGCAATAACTTTATTTTGTTGTCGTTTTAAAGAATCTGCGTTCTGATTGTTTCATATAAGCTTTGTAGTGTTCGCGTCTAATCTTTAATTAGGGAAATCTGGGCTGTTTGGTGTGTCGGTAGATAGGTAAATTAGATGTTAGGAATAGGTAGGATACCCTATAATCCCATTACTCCTATTCCTTACTTGTCTATCTATCATGCCATATATATGACTTTAATAACCAAATTAATAACATAATTTATTATTGCTATGCGCTACTAGCATAAAGTTCCTGTGTTAAAACTTACATAAGTAGATATGGTTAGGTATCTACTTATCTATTAATTGCTGTAGTCATCAGTGGATAAATTACTATTGCTGAGCGATCAAGGATTTATTTGATAAAATTCCTGTGGTTAAAACATACTTACATATTGTATCTACTTACCTACTGTTTGGCTTGGCCCATCAGTGGACAGATTTCTAAGTACTATAGTTGCTGAGCGACTATGGACTTAAGTGATTAATGTTTATGAAATATACATAAATAGATATTGTTAAATATCTACTAATTTATTGGTTATGTCCAACAGTGGACAAATAATCATTTACACCAGTTTCTTTGTCTTACAAAGAAAACAGTCTTTAGTATTGGAATATGTCCAGCAGTGGACAAACATTTATTTATAACAATATTTTGTTATACAAACAAAATGTTCTTCAGAATGGGAATGTGTCCAGCCGTGGACAACATGTACTTAACACAATAATATTTTATGGTACTTAGTTAGTACTCTTATCTAAGAATATGTATGGCTGGTAGAATGGATAATATACTATCCTATATTTCTGTCTACCAAGCATAACTGACATAATTGTTTATTCTATAAAGAATGTGGATATGACTGTGTGTTCACAGTAAATTTGCTCTTACTTGTTAATTCAAGTAAATATTTATCTGAAGTAATGGATATGTTTGGTAGACAATACCTACAATCCTTATTCCTACCCTTATTTGGGTTCTGATGCTTGATTTTGTATCAGTCATTTAAATGCTTATATTATTTATAAAATTATTCATGACTGGCCCATAGATGCCTAATAAATCTATGACTAAACAACCTATCTTTAACTACTAATTGTCCTTGAATGTCATGTGACAATTGTAATCTATCATCATCACTGATCTGTTCCAGCTATACTATCATTTTGCATTCGATATCTATGCATTAGCGTTTCTGATCAAAGACCATTTATTCGACCACAGGCGGTCATATGGGTTTTCATAATTGCATCAGCCTATTTACTACTTATATGGGATTTGCTTTTAGCTTTCCCAGATCACCCTTTGGGCTCGCAATGTGAATCTCATATTTAAGGAATTGAATATTCCTTCCTATCAGACCTCCATATGGATTTGAATAAATGTAGACAGACGTCTTTTGCATAAGTATATCTGGATGTTCTGGCCTTCGGGTCACTACCCATATCCTTCAACGGATTTCAGTTGGAATCATGGCATTCAACTGATAATATACATTGAACTAATTTTACTAAACTGATACTGAGGTATCTATTTTGGGTTAGTCATGATGAGACTAACTACATCAATTCTACATGTACTACTCCATGAGTATCAGAATCTAAATGATTCCTATCACCTAGCCTTCTTCGTAGTGCTTTTAAGCACTACAAGCGCCTGTGGTTTTGGCGCGTCTATTAGCAGAGACGGCAGGTCTCACCATATTTATCCTTCTTCTGGGGGAAGCAGATAATTTACCGTTTGTATTTAGTGGACGCCCTAATAGTTGTCTTTACAATGAAGTTTTATGCATGAAGAATTTGCATGCGTAGGGCTGATTATGTGGGGATGACCGTGGAGCGTTTATGAATACAGATAGGTATATATTGGCGAGGGCTTCCATATTCCTCGGGCGTAGTAGCGGGGGCCCGTTTGGAGTTCAGTTTCCTGTCCTTTCCTTCTCCTGTTTATCAGAATCACTTTTATTATAATAGCTTGTATAGAGATGTCTCAATTACCTTTAAAAGAATTTTTGGGTTACATATTACTTTATTTAAACACAACGTATGGGTCAATAATTAACTAGACATCACTTTTATATCACGAGCCATTATATACACTGTGCTTGAGGTATGGGTTCCTATGAAATCTAGAACTCAAGACATCATCTTCATAACAACTGAGGCTGGCGGCTGGAGGCGTATAGTCCTTCATAGGCCGGGATCGGGTTTGTTACATTACCCTCTATCTTACTTCCATCCGTGTATAATTTTGGCCAGTCGTTACTAATCGCAGCTATGTCTTCCTCTGAGTTAATATGCTCGTAAGTAAGCCTTATTCTTTTTGCAGGGTGTGGCAGCATCGATGGGCTCACTCGTTTTTCTAACTGTCTATCTGCAAGTTCCTCTATGGGTTTTCCTCTTTTGACTTCGTACAGGGCTGCCTGCTCCTTAGCTCTTAGGTCCAACGGTATTATTTGGGCCAGAAGGGTGCTAGATGTTAGCGAAACTGTTTTGTGCGCTTTGCTTATTTTTATGCAGAACAGCCTTGTTAATTTATTCAGTAGTTTTAGCAAGAGTTGTTTTTCAGTGGCTTTTGCCCATATACTGGCAGAGTACAGGATAGTGGGTTCCACCACCGCCAAATAGATGGTCCGCACTATTTCCGAGTTCAGTCCCCATTGTGCTCGAGCAGCCTTAGAAACCATTTTATAAAGGTTGAGAGCCTTTTTACACACCCCTGAACACAGCCCTTTTAGTGGATTTTCCAATTGTGGCTCCGCGTAGTTCAGCTGTATCTCTCGGTTCGACAAATAGCTGGTAATCAGTTTTAGTATCGATCTATCGATTTGTTTGTCCTGAAGCTCACGAACGATGACTGGCCACCAGGCATTGTCAAATGCTCCCTCTATGTCAAGGGATACTATAACGACAATTTTCTTACTAGAGAGACCGCGGTATACGATGGTCATTGCATCATATAAGGCGTCTTCCGTGCTGCGCTGAGGTGTAAATCCATATTGCAGACCATTCAGTTTGTTTTCACTTCCCAGCTGCCATTGAAGCCTATTTACAAATAGTTTCTCAAGTATCTTCCCTAGGACTGGTAGAAGTCCAATAGGGCGGTATGACTTTGGTTTTGCGTAGTCATCTTCCCGGGTTTCGGTATTACTTTAATGACTGCTTTCTTCCATATGTCGGGAAAATAACCTGCTCCGAAACACTTATTATAAATGGCTAGGAAGATAGCTTTGTCCACATTATAGGCCCTTTGGCAGATATCCGACATTAATCCATCACCTCCTGGGGCTTTTTTTGGATTCATTCTGCAGAATATTTGGCCTACCTCCTGTTCGGTGAAAGGTATAAACTCTTTAGGCAAGTTGTCTGCCTGATTTAGGCTGTGTATTATGTTGAGATATTCTTCTCTTATTTCTTTCTGTTCCTGCGAGTCAGTGACTTCTGTGTCCTCGGTTAGGTTAGGTTAGGTAAGGTTTTTTTTTTTTTTTTTTTTTGTATGTTGTGCTGTGGTGTCCTCTGACATATAGGTCAGAGACTTTTTCTAGCAAACACGGACTTCGACGACTATTTTTTATTTTGAAACTAGTCCTTAATCGGATTTGGGGGGTACGGGGCTCCGGATTTTCGTACGGGAGTCCCGTATAAGTCTTATGATCTATGCCTTATTCTATTTGTATTTTCTTATCTAGTATTAATTACAATTTCTTATTTTACGTTATTTTATATCTAATTTATATTTTTTAGCGTTTCTTAAACTATTTATTTTCTTATGCTTATGTTTAGTTGACAAAAGTTATATATTCAAGAATATATAATTTTGTGCCTATTTCTTATTTACATTTTATATTCTTATCGCTATTTTAACTGTTGAAACTTATTGTAGTATATTAGACAGTGTATAACACAGTATACATATTAATATACAATTCTATGTTTTATTTCTTTTGATACATTCTTTTGCAATGCTTTCACAGTATTCTAAAAAATTTTCTCTCATCTGTTTGCATTCTAGAATCTCACACAGTGATTTTGTTTCCACTTTATAGTTAAGCTTTATTTCCAGGTCATATCTTTTGGAGTCATATTTTGGGCATTCCGTTAACAGGTGCTCTATTGTTTCGTCCTTCGCAGGGTCGCAGATGCATGACGGACTGTCTTTGCATTTGAACCGGTTTAAATATCCCGAGAAGCCGCCATGCCCGGTCAGGACTTGAACACGAACCGGATTCAGCCTGAGCTTTCGCACTAGTCTATAGGCTCTGCTAGCATCGGGCAGGAACATTTTGGTCACCGCAGCTTTTTCCTCCGTTTTATATCGGTTGTTCCAGTCTTCAATCGTTTTGAGGCGATTGTGCCGTTTTATGAACGAAATCGGGCACTTATCATAGTCGGAGGCGGTTTTGGATTGCAAGGCGGCTTCCTTTGCCAGTACGTCGGCTCTTTCATTTCCCTGAACTCCTATGTGCGCTCTAACCCAGAAAAGGCGGATAGTTTTGCCTGCTGCTGCGATTTCGGTCAGGTTTTTCCTGATCGCTTGTGCAAGTGGATGGAACGAGTCTCGATTTTTCAGGAGTTCTAGGGAAGATCTCGAATCACTCAGCACGGCCGCGGATTGCACGTTTTTCTCCAGGACAAAAGCCGTTGCCCGATACAGGGCGTACATTTCCGCCTGGAATACCGTACAGAACGGCTCCAACTTGAATTTTTTAAAATTGATCTCACAAGAATCATTCCAGCAAGAGTATGCTGCGCCAACTTTACCCTCAATTTTGCTGCCGTCTGTGAAGATTTTAGTTCCATAAATTTGGTGTTCTTCAATGGTTTCAGGTGTGAGGTTTTCCAGGCATTCAAATGCAACGTCCTGTTCCGCCGCTGGGTGTTGGGCTTTAAGGAAACAGACTCTCTGCTCTAGCTCCCTTCCCGCTAGGATATCCTGCGGCCTACCCCGCTTTGCTTCAAAAAGCTGGGCTGCTTCTTGGATCCGGAGATCCAGAGGAAGCAAACCCGTCAGGATTAGGGCTGCGTTCAGAGAGACTGTCCTATACGCCTTACATATTTTTTGGGCAAATCCTCTCTGGACCGTGTTTAACTGTTTTTGGATGTATATTTTCTGCGACGCCTGCGACCACACGCTGGCTGCGTACATGATGACTGGCTCCACTACCGCCACATACATCGTCCGAATGATCTCCGGGTTCAGGCCCCATGTAATTTTTGCAGCTCTGGATAGTTGTTTGTATAGGTTTGCTGCTTTACGGCACACTCGTGTCACGTGTGGCTGGAAGGTCAGCTTATGGTCGATGGTAAGGCCAAGTAGCTTTATTTCCTCGACTAACTGTATGGCCGTTTCTCCCATTTGTATGTTTGGGAGATCGAATTTTAACTTTTTGGTTATCACCATAGCATTCGTCTTGTGTGGAGCAAATTTAAGTTTGTTTTCGATCCCCCAGTTGCGGATGTATTCCAGGATGGTGTTGGCCTTTTGTTCGATCGCTGAAGCCGTTTTCCCGGAGAACACTAGCACGACGTCGTCTGCGAACGCCTGACTATATGTGTCTCTCTCGTCGAGGCCGTCCAGCAGAGGGTCCAGCAACAGATTCCAGAATGCGGGACCTCCGATTGACCCTTGTACGCAACCTTTGGTGGTGTTTTTGACGTACTCTGTGTCGGCGTATTTGACTCGCACTCTGCGGTCCTCCAGATAGCTACCGACCAGTCTGCGTAGGTTTATAGGGCAGCGTTTCTCCGCCAGTCGACATTTTATTGCTGGCCACCAGGCGCTGTCGAACGCACCTTCGATATCCAGCGAGACCACAAGGTTGATCAACTTCTTCTTGAGGTTGTCTTTTATGTGTTGGAGGAGATCGTACAGTGCGTCTTCGGTACTTCGTTGGGGGACAAAGCCGTACTGTCTGGGATTTGCTTTTCGTTGTATGTACCATCTGATCCTTTTTATTAACATTTTTTCCAAAATCTTTCCCATGACCGAGAGCAGCCCGATGGGCCTGTACGATTTTGGCTGCGTATAGTCGTCTTTTCCCGGCTTTCTTAGGACTATCACTGATGCCTCTTTCCAGGGTTTGGGAAAGTGTGATAGTTCCAGGCACTTATTTGCGATGGAGAGGAAGACTTCCGGACCGTGGGAGATGACTTCTTGGCATATGTCTGCGGTGAGGCCATCTGGGCCTGGTGCCTTTTTCGGGTTGAAACTTTGCGCAGCGCTCTTCAACTCTGCCGCTGTGAATGGTTTGTCAATGAGGTCCTGAGGTGTGACACCTTTCTGCCTTTAACCGCGTAAGTATGTGCGTGTCGTTGTCCGTTTCTTCCAGATCTTCGGGAAAGAAGGTGTCAGCTAGGTGTTTAGCTGCTTCTTCAGCCACGACCATTTCATCGTTTTTCTTCAGCGGTAAGTCCTCGTATGTAGTGGTCGTTTTGGCTATAATCCTGTATATGCTATCCCACATACTCTCACGTTCCTGTTGGGTGCAAAAAGTCTTCCAGCTGTCGGTTTGTGCCAATATAGCTTGTTCTTCATAATTGGTCTTTGCACTCAGGTATTCCTCAATCACAAACTTTTTTCTGTTTGGGGCTGCGCATCTAATTCTTCTCTTTTTGGTCATCATTTCGCTTTTTAGTGACTCTAGTTCTGTACTCCACCACGGAATTCTGACTCTTGTATGTTTTTTAATTTTAGGTATGTTGTCATCGCATGTTTGCCGTATACTGCTTATGTATTTACTAACTGTTATCTCGAGCTCCTCTACTGTTGTGATGTTGTCTATGTCTACTTTACTTATGTTATTAATTTCGAATTTTTTGTCCAAGTCTGTTTTAAAGTCTATCCATTTTGCCTTTTTCGTGTTATATATTCTGGTCGATTTACTTTTCCTGTCCTGAGTTGGTTTTGTAAGATTTATGTGGAACGTGATTGCATTATGGTCTGAGCTAATCATATGTTTCTCTATTTTCCAGTTATGTATGACTCCTAGCAGTTCCAGGGAGCATGCGGTGATATCAACGTGACTTTTAAACTCTTTGCCTCCTCGTATGGTATCAAACGTCGGTTCTAACCCCGTGTTGAGTATCTGCAAGTCCAGTTCCTCCAACAATCCCGAAAGCGCCTCCCCCCTATGGTCCTCTGCCACGCTTCCCCACCATGCACTCCACGCGTTTCCGTCCCCTCCTATCAAGACCGATTTGACCTTCAGATTTTCACGAATCCTCTTGATGGTGTCCAAGTAAGGCTCTATTGGAAGATAGTCTTCGAGGTAGATTGATATTACACCTAGTGCCCAATTACTGGTTTTAAGTATGGCCACAGCAATGTTTTCGGTGGTTAACATTGGTTGTTCGACGATAGTGACGTTGTCATCGAAGACTACTATGGCTGACTTGTTGGGCTTTGTTCTATTGTGGGTGCATTGTATCACTCGAGTTCCGACGTGTTTCTTCAGCTCCCCTTGGGCACCGATATAAGGTTCCTGCAATAGGGCAAAGCATATTTTCCTTTTTTCTCCTTCTAGCATGAGTTCTTGCGTTGCTAGCTTCTTTTTTTGCAGGTTCGCTTGTATCACCTTATAGGATCGTGTTTGGATGGTGTCAGCGGTTGTTTCAGCATTGATCATCCCCGGGTCCACCTTAGCAATATGCAACCGATGACCTTGCTAAAATATCCCACCGTTTTTTAGTGGGACACTCAGAGTCAAAGGCATTATGGTCTGTTTTGTCTAGTGAGGCTCGGGCGCAATTTCTGCAAGACGGTGCCGCGTTTGCGATCCAGTCCTCGCAGTCCGCACGCAGGTGCGGTCCACCGCAATGACTGCACATATCTACACTCTCTTTGCAAAACTTGCGCCCGTGGCCGTAACCGAGACATCTGGTGCATTGCACTAGTGGAGACTGGTCTGCGACTGGAATGCGTTGAATATCTATATGGACTCGTCCGACCGTCGTCAACCGGTTCCATATCTGTGGAGACACTTGGAGTATTATGTTGCATGTGGGTTTCTCGTCTTTCTTCTGTACTTCACGACAATTCTTCGGTCTTCTGCCTTGACGTCTCCAATCAGATGGTTGTTTTGGTTGTTGAGTGATGTCAGTATGTTTTCGTCGGTGTTGTAGTTCATGACTCCTTTCAATACGACCAGTGGGTCCTTATTTTTAATTTCTTCGACTTTCAACTCCTCCCCAGATCCTTCTATAGTTCGTTTCAGTTTTGCCAGGTCTTCTTTGTCTGCGCATCCTATTATGACTTTTTGATCTCTTGCCTTTCTCAGACGGTCAATTCTTACGCCTTTGTTCCTGGCGTCTATCGCCGTTCGAAGTTTCGTGATGACCTCCCCGCTGGTGTCTTTTTCATTACTAGAGGACACCACTACAGAGTGTAGTGGTGGTCGCCGTGCGTAAAACATTTGAGTAGGGACAGTGTTTAGTTTGGCATCGTTTTTGGGGCAACAATTTGCTACCTTTTCGGCGTATGTGGGTATTTTCCTCACTTTCTCTCCGAGGCCCGCCATGCTTGTTTCGATGTCCGTTAGCTGTCCCTTCGCTTCGACGATTAGCTTTTGGTTGTCAATTACGTTGCGTTTGATCTCCTCCAGTTTTATATTAAGTGCTGCTTGGGGGGTTCGATTTAAATTCTCCACCACATCCTGCACTATAAGATTGCGCAACGCTCCTATTTCTTGAATCACTCGTGCATTGTCGTTAGCTTTAGGGCTGCGCTGTGGGGGTGTCGGTAGAGGCAAGGATGTTCTTTTTGGGGTTGCTGCGATGAGTTTAGCCTCATATTCCCTTTTTTGCTTCTCCATTTCCTCCCTAACTCGCGCGGCTTCCGCCCGGCGTTGTTCCTCCAATAAGTTGAGCTTTTCCAAGAGTGATAGGGCAACTTCGTAAAGACCATCGAGACTGAGGCGCACCTGCTCTTTTATGGTGGTCTTTATGTTACCTGATTGCTCCAGCTGGGCTTTCCCAGTTTGGTACCATCGGTTTGCCTCGGCTCTATGGTTCAGTTGGCCTTTGGACTTTTCATTGCCGTTCCTGTTGGTGGCCTCGTCCCGCGGTGTCGTCGCGCTTTGCATGTTGCCCAACCCTGTATTGGGTTTAGTTGTTGTAGCGTTGCGTTTCATGATGACGGTGGTGTAAAGTGCCACCGAGTTACTTATATTTATAAAGTAGAACCAAAAACAATAAAATTGTAAAGTCAATGCGTGCCTCTATGGCACCGTCAACAAACAGAATGAGAATAAAATCCTTAAAATTATAAAAAATGTAAAATTAACTTATGTTATAAGATGACTCTATATAGAGTTTTGTCGCTTGCAAAGGTTCTGTTGCACAGATAGCACAAAGACTAATAGAAATATTTTTTAAAATAATTTATATCTCTATCGTGTAGAGATTTACAGTCAATTTCTTGAATGACTCTATGTAGAGTCAATATTTATTAATATTTAAACAGGTATTGACGAGCCCTTTGATATGACACCAATCTCGACTCTCTAGCTCAATTGGTTCGGAGGCAGCGGATGTTTAAAGTTTGGTTACACTTTGGTAACACTTTGGTAACAACGGCTTTATTTCGCCTATACTGCTCCGATTGGCTCGAGATTGGGCTCAAACTTCAGGGTTCGTTGAGCTCTACAACTACAGAAAATTTTATAATTTTTCAGTGCCTGAAAAATTTCAGGTCCTGAAATTGTGTCAACGTCGTAACGGTGATACAGAACTGAAAAAGGGAGTTGGGCTGATGCGAATATCGAAAATCCCAAGGTTCTGCGACCTCTGAGTCGGGCGCAATCGATGTTTTAAGTTTTCCAATATGGCGGCCTGAAACGTCAAACTAAATGTTTGAAAGGCTGTTGCGTCGGCTCTGGTGGTCGCAGAAACTCGGTGTTTGGGTTTTCGTGTTCAGCTTGGGCTATTCTTGTCTTCTGTTGCTTTTTCAGGATCCTGAAAATTTTCAGCTTGGAATTGGCTGAAAGTGCGGTAGTGGGTAGATTTTACTTTCCCGAGCTCAGATCCGAAATCGCGACTTCTCAAGTCTTTTCGTTGCCAAATGGCGGTAGTTCTAAGAAAAACAAGATGGCCGCCCAACTGTCAAATGCTGACTTTGGACGCTTGTCACGCCCAAAGTACCGGTCAGAAAAACCCGAGAGTGGTATCGGGTGAATGGGGCTGACGAGCTTGTTCCTCCAACTTGTTTTCAGGGCTGAAAATTTTCAGTGCCTGAAAGCGCCTGAAAATAGTTGCATCGGATTTTATGGCTGCTGCACTTTTATATGCAGCAAAAAATATTTTTCTAGCAGCTCTGGATCCGGAGCTATTTAAGTTTAAAGTTGAGTAACACTTTGGTAACAAAATGTTAAAATCTTCAATTTTAAAGATATCTGGCTGATGTTTGGACTTGAACAATATGAAAATAGGCCAAGGAACACGAAAATATAAGTGGAATAATTTTAAGAGTATTATTTTTGTATTTATTGATAAAAATAGGTAAAAATTCAATAGCTCCGCAACCTGAAGGCTGAAAATTTTGCAAAAATACTTAAAATTAAGGGTTTTGCAAGACACGCAAGAAATCGCCAGAAGACTTTGACAAATTTCAAAATTGAGAAATTTACAGGAGAAAGTACTGAAAATACAGTTTTTTTGGTTGTAATAATTGCTAAAACTTACTGAAAATTTTGAAAAAACTATTTTGCTGCTGAGAAAAATAGCGCGCAAAAGATAGCAGTTAAAAATTTTGAAAAATCTTAGTAAGTTTTGAAATATAAGGGTGTAAAGTCTGAAACTTTACACAATTTTAAAAAATAAAGTTCTTGACCTACGTCAGTGCTGAAAGTTTCAGTCGTCTTGAATAGCTCAGGGGAGATGCTCTGCAATTTTCCAGGTGTCTGCGTCGTCTCTTCTAGGTTTTCAGTGAGGTTAAAACCACGTTGTCTGAAGCTTCATTCTGAAATAGATCTTAGATGCGTAGCGTCCGGCTGGATCTGGTGGTGGGGGAAGGTGCACCCTCCTGGTGCCCTCAAAGTTTGTGAAGAAAATTGTGGGGTAAGCGCGCTTAATCAAGCAGCGCACGCAGTAATGTGTTTAAAAAACTGGCACTTTCCCTCTAAAATGAGGTTTTTCACGATTTTCACTAAGTTTCACAATTTTCCGGGGAAAACCGACAAATGAAAACGAAAGCACGCACTTTTATCTATCTGATGACACTTCACTTGTTGTAATATATTGAGTAGAACCCACTTTTTTCGATTTTTAATTGCGGAGCAACTTCGAAAATGCTGCTCACTCGAGCTCGGACGGGACGCAACTAGGTTAGGTTAGGTTAGGTTAGGTTAGGTTAGGTTAGGTTAGGTTAGGTTAGGTTAGGTTAGGTTAGGTTAGGTTAGGTTAGGTTAGGTTAGGTTAGGTTAGGTTAGGTTAGGTTAGGTTAGGTTAGGTTAGGTTAGGTTAGGTTAGGTTAGGTTAGGTTAGGTTAGGTTAGGTTAGGTTAGGTTAGGTTAGGTTAGGTTAGGTTAGGTTAGGTTAGGTTAGGTTTTTTTTTTTTTTTTTTGTAAGTTTTGCCACTTTTCCTCTGACATGGTGGTCAGAGACTTTTTTAAGCTCAACTCGGACTTCGACGACTCTTTTTTATTTTATTACATAGTCCTTTATCGGATGTTGCTGGATCAGGGCTCCGGGTTTTAAGTTCGGGAGCCCTGGGTTCCTTTTAACATACACTGTTAGATAGGTTGGGTTAGTTTTATTAGCTTTTACAATTTTTATTTTATTACAATTCTTATCATATGTTATATTAGTTTCCTTAATTTTATATAATCTTATTTTTATTACAAGTTTTTTGGTAAGACTGATTCCTATTGCTTATAAATAGTACATATTGGAACAATATGCAAATTTATAATTTTCTTAACCATTAAATTCTTATTTTAAGCTAGCTTATTTCGTATACCTATTGTACATCACTCTGGTTAGGTTAGGTTAGGTTAGGTTAGGTTAGGTTAGGTTAGGTTAGGTTAGGTTAGGTTAGGTTAGGTTAGGTTAGGTTAGGTTAGGTTAGGTTAGGTTAGGTTAGGTTAGGTTAGGTTAGGTTAGGTTAGGTTAGGTTAGGTTAGGTTAGGTTAGGTTAGGTTAGGTTAGGTTAGGTTTTTTTTTGTTCTCTCATGAGGTATATCCGCTCACAAGAGGAGTTTATTGTAACATTATTTAACATATAAGCTTAAAGAATTGACAAAAGTCCCTCGCTAATGGATACGGGCGAACTCTTATCTCTTCGTTCTTACGCTAGTATAAGATTATTATTACTTTTTTATTTAATTATTCACTAATTATTAATATATACTTTATAATATTAAACAATTTTAGTTATCTTCAAGCACCCAAAATGCACAACACAACACACAATTCTTTTTCGTAATTCTTTAAATAAGTTCTATAATGACGAAGTGAGTGAGGACGCGCGGTCACACGCGACCGGTCGCACGCGACCAGGCAGTGCGGTCGCATGCGACCGGTCGCACGCGACCGGGCAGTGCGGTCGCATGCGACCGGTCGCACGCGACCGGGCAGTGCGGTCGCATGCGACCGGTCGCACGCGACCAGGCAGTGCGGACGCATGCGACCGGTCGCACGCGACCAGGCAGTGCGGACGCATGCGGCCGGTCGCACGCGACCGATAATGCGGTCGCGGTACTCACTAATTATTAATATATACCTTATAATATTAAACAATTTTAGTTATCTTCAAACACCCAAAATGCACAACACGACACATAATTATTTTTCGTAATTCTTTTAATAAGTTCTATATTTCCAATTATGTTACATTTCTATCAGATTGGTTTATTCTTTCCTTGTTATTAGTTTATCTGTTCAAAGACAAAAATTGAAAATGTCTGTCTGTTATGCATTTTGTATGTCCTGGAAATTAATCAATTTTGCTTACATTCCTATATATATATATATATATATACTTTAAATTATTTTACTATTAAATGATTTTAGATTTCTAACTACATACTTTGAAAATTCAATGAATGATTCGATACAAGTTTGCTTTTCAATAAGCTGTGTTATATCAAATGGGTCCACATTCAGCATGGTGCATACTATTCTATGGTTAGATCGCTTGCTTTCAAAACGCGCACATTCTCTAAGGAGATGGTCAATTGTTTGTTGAGATGTATTGTCACACGGGCATGAATCAGTACTTTTAATTTTAAACCTATGTAAATATTGCAGATGGTATCCATGTCCCGTGAGTATTTGAGTGAGCTCGAACGATGGCGATGCGCAACTGCGAAGCTTCTGTATAGTGTCAAGGCCCGGGCACCATTGGCGCGTGTGAGCGCCTTGTGTAGTTTCAGTATAAATCCGTTTCATAGATTCTTGTGTTTCCTCACGTAGTTTCGTTTTTACATAACTTAGTGGAAATCTGTCATAATCGGGGGATTTGTGTAGTAACGCCGCAGACTTAGCAGCACTGTCGGCATCTTCGTTGCCTGCTAATCCAATGTGTGATTTTATCCACGCAAATGATATAGTTCCATGCTGTGATATTTTGTATGCATAATTATGAATGGATACAACATGAGGGTTTACACTATCTTTATTTTTAATTTCCATTAGTCCGGACATGCAGTCAGTGAAAATAATAGCATCGTGCACTTCCGATTCCAAGACCCATTTACAAGCTCGATTTACTGCCGCAAGTTCAGCTTGAAACACTGAGCATGAATCGTGTAACTTGAGTTTCAGTACAATTTTCCTGCCGTCTAAACCATGAATGACTACCGCTGCCCCTACTTTGTTTTGGTCATGCTTACTGCCATCAGTGTATATCTTAACAGTACGCTCTGAGCACAGGTCCTCAATTTCAGTCTCGCTGCTTATGTAATTGACTTTTATGGTCTTACGATTAGCTGGGTGTAGGAGTTCAGATGGCGAAGAACGTTTTTCAAGTTTAATATCATTCGGTAGGTAATGTGTGGTTCCTGTTAATTTAGTTAACTCAATGGTTTGAATTTCTTGGATTTTTAGATGAAGAGGTGTGAATCCTGACAATGCTATTGCTGCGACTGCAGAAATGGTTCGGAAGCCTCTTATTGCTTTAATGGCGAAGTTTCGTTGGAATGACCTTAGTTCATCAATAACGCATTTATAACGGACAGCTTTTCCCCAAATTCCAGCCGCATATGTAACTATGGGTTGAATGACTCTTTCATAAATTATTCTGATATTTTCTGGGTGTATGCCCCAAGTGGGCCTTACGAATTTACTGAGTTTCAAATATATAAGGTTGGCCTTGCTTAGAGCGCTTTTGACATGATTGATGTACTTCAATTTCTTGTCAATGATTACTCCTAGTAATTTCATTTGCGGATTGTATTTTAATAACGTGTTATTCATATAAATTCGTGCTTTTTCAGCTCTTTGTGTAAAAGAAACAAGTTGTGTTTTTGAAGGCCCAAAAGTGAGTTTAGAATTAACACCCCATTCAGTAATAATCTCCAAGGCGAGATTAGTGGAGTCTTCGATGTCTTTAATAGATCGTCCATGAACTAGGAGAAGAACGTCGTCAGCAAAAGCTTGCAGATGACAATTGCTGGGTAGATGTGTGCCTAATAAGTCATCTATTATAAGGTTCCAGAATAATGGGCCACAGACTGATCCCTGAATGCATCCTTTTGTCATATTCTTTGAGGCTGTGTTTCCAGCAAAATGTAGTGTTACTGTTCTGCCTTTCAGGTAATCTTTTATAAGTTTATAAATATTCTTAGGACATTCAGTTATTTTAAGGCGGCGCAGTAAAGCTGGCCACCAAGCATTGTCAAATGCAGCCTTTATGTCTAATGAAACAGCAATGACAAGCTCCTTGTTTGCCTTTGCAGTGGCTATTCTGGATGTGACTGAATGTAATGCATCCACAGTTGAAATTTGTTCCCTGAAGCCAAATTGGTTGCAGCTTAGCTTGTCGTTTACAGTAAGATGGTATGTTAAACGTTTGCTTATAAGTTTTTCCAAAAGTTTCCCAAAGACATTCAATAAACCTATAGGTCGGTATGATGCAAGGTCAGAGTAGTCAGTTTTGCTTGGTTTTGGAATTACTTTCACAAAAGCATCTTTCCATGATGTCGGGAAATGAGCCAATCGTAAACATCTGTTCATTATTTGGGTAGTGAGATTAGGAAATGCCTCCACAAAAGCTGCACAAATGTCAGACGTCAGATGGTCAGGGCCAGGCGCTTTCTTGGTTAGGTTGGTTAGGTTAGGTTAGGTTAGGTTAGGTTAGGTTAGGTTAGGTTAGGTTAGGTTAGGTTAGGTTAGGTTAGGTTAGGTTAGGTTAGGTTAGGTTAGGTTAGGTTAAGTTAGGTTAGGTTAGGTTAGGTTAGGTTAGGTTAGGTTAGGTTAGGTTTTTTTTTTTTTTTTGTTTTCGTGGAAGGAGGTAATCTTCAAAGATACCATAGGCCCGGGCGTTATGGCATGCCCGATTCCGCTGGGAAGGTGACCCAGCGACCTACGGACTAAACCCTCCTCCCCTTCAGATTATCGTTAGTATTAATCCAACGATTTGGTCTGGTATGCATAATGGGACTCTGATATTTTTACATTGTTCTTTACAATTTCTAAAGTTACTAAACTAGCGCATGCACGTACACGTCGCATTTGGTTAAGTAAATGCGATGTGTATGAACACTTACGAACTTATGCTACTTACATACTTGTTATATTACATAGATATGTGTTTGTTTTCTTTTTTTTTTTAATGGTTTTTTTTTTTTTTATAGTTACATAAATTAAATAAAGTTCCCTCCTTGACTAATTTTACATGAATCTTATTTCTAGCATCTTATTTCTAGTATCTTATTTTTAACTAAGTAACTAACTTCTATTGCTTAAACTATATAATCAATTTTGAGCCATTTTCTTTGCCTAATGTGGCATGAACCTTATGAGCATATTCCAGGAATATTTGACAAGAAGCGCCGTCATTGACAATGGCAGGTAAGTTTTCTATGGTTAACTTGGTATCCATTCTGCATTCACAGTCGTAACGCATTGCCCCAAACCTTGGGCAGTCTACAAGTGCATGTATTACATTTTGTATCGTTTCCTTGTCGCAACTGCAGAATGGATTATCAAGCAGTTTAAAGCGGTGCAGGTATTGACGAAATGCTCCGTGCCCTGTGAATATCTGTGCCAGAGAGTTGGTCATTTTATGGCTAGGTATTATCCTTATCAGCCGTTTTGGCAGAGATATTGGGAATTTATCGTACACAGGCTTAGTCTTGCTCTTCAAAGCGGCTTGCTTCGCTAATTCATCAGCTCTTTCATTTCCAGGGATGCCAGCATGAGCTTTGATCCAGAAAAGTCTGATTTCGCCGCCTAGCATCGTGATGTCACTGATCAAGGTCTGTATCTCAGCAACGATGGGGTGCACAGAGTCAGGATCACACAAACAATCTAGTGCCGATCTTGAGTCGCTTATTATATTGCATTTCCTGTATTTTTGGTATTTAGTCATGTGACTTACTGCCTTGGCTATTGCCACCAACTCGGCTTGGTAAACAGAGCAGAAGCTATCAATTTCATTTTAAATGATGTCGATTCCGTCTCCCACTCCAGCAAGACAACGCTGCCCCTACCTTACCCTCTATCTTACTTCCATCCGTGTATAATTTTGGCCAGTCGTTACTAATAGCAGCTATGTCTTCCTCTGAGTTAATATGCTCGTAAGTAAGCCTTATTCTTTTGCAGGGTGTGGCAGCATGATGGGCTCACTCGTTTTCTAACTGTCTATCTGCAAGTTCCTCCATGGGTTTTCCTCTTTGACTTCGTACAGGGCTGCCTGCTCCTTAGCTCTTAGGTCCAACGGTATTATTTGGGCCAGAAGGGTGCTAGATGTTAGCGAAACTGTTTTGTGCGCTTTGCTTATTTTTATGCAGAACAGCCTTGTTAATTTATTCAGTAGTTTTAGCAAGAGTTGTTTTTCAGTGGCTTTTGCCCATATACTGGCAGAGTACAGGATAGTGGGTTCCACTACCGCCAAATAGATGGTCCGCACTATTTCCGAGTTCAGTCCCCATTGTGCTCGAGCAGCCTTAGAAACCATTTTATAAAGGTTGAGAGCCTTTTTACACACCCCTTCAAGATGTTTTTGAAGTTAAGGTTCCTGTCGATTTCGAGACCAAGGATTTTAGGAGTCGGTGAACTCGATTGTAGTCCTCCATGGTTATTTTGGGAACGTTATACTTGAGCTTTTTCGTGACGAGGATGGCTTGAGTTTTATGTGGTGCGAATTTCATCTTGTGTGCCTTGCCCCATTCGGTTACGATTGCCAGAGTCTCGTTGATCTTGCGCTCTACCTCTTCTCCGGTGTTTCCAATGCCGATTATCAAAATATCGTCAGCAAATGCTTGAATATGTGCCGGCATTTGTGACGAGCGTCTAATAGGGATCCAACTGGACATTCCACAAAATTGGTCCGCATGTTGATCCCTGAACACAGCCCTTGTTAGTGGATTTTCCAATTGTGGCTCCCGCGTAGTTCAGCTGTATCTCTCGGTTCGACAAATAGCTGGTAATCAGTTTTAGTATCGATCTATCGATTTGTTTGTCCTGAAGCTCACGAACGATGACTGGCCACCAGGCATTGTCAAATGCTCCCTCTATGTCAAGGGATACTATAACGACAATTTTCTTACTAGAGAGACCGCGGTATACGATGGTCATTGCATCATATAAGGCGTCTTCCGTGCTGCGCTGAGGTGTAAATCCATATTGCAGACCATTCAGTTTGTTTTCACTTCCCAGCTGCCATTGAAGCCTATTTACAAATAGTTTCTCAAGTATCTTCCTAGGACTGGTAGAAGTCCAATAGGGCGGTATGACTTTGGTTTTGCGTAGTCATCTTTCCGGGTTTAGGTATTACTTTAATGACTGCTTTCTTCCATATGTCGGGAAAATAACCTGCTCCGAAACACTTATTATAAATGGCTAGGAAGATAGCTTTGTCCACATTATAGGCCCTTTGGCAGATATCCGACGTTAATCCATCACCTCCTGGGGCTTTTTTTGGATTCATTCTGCAGAATATTTGGCCTACCTCCTGTTCGGTGAAAGGTATAAACTCTTTAGGCAAGTTGTCTGCCTGATTTAGGCTGTGTATTATGTTGAGATATTCTTCTCTTATTTCTTTCTGTTCCTGCGAGTCAGTGACTTCTGTGTCCTCGGGGTAGAACGTATCCGCCAGTAATTTTGCAGAATCCTCCGGCGTTAACATGCCTCCAGTTTCGTTTGATCGGAGTAGTTGGTCATGACTCTTCCTCGAGCAGTGTTTTATAATCCGGTATGAGCATTGCCAAACATTTTCTTTCTTGCCTTGAGCAAAAGTCCATCCAGCTTTGTGTGATCGCTTTTTCAATGCTAGTTTTGAAGTCCTCCTTTGCTGCATTGTATTCTTCTATTACGAATTTCTTCCTTCTCGCATTTGCTTTGCGGATTCGCTTTCTGATTCTGATTACCTCTTTTTCTTTGCAATTAGTTCTGAGTCCACCAGAGACCTTTGTCCTGAGTTTTAGTCGTACTAGGTATGCTAGAATGCTTTTTCACAGGCTGTGCTGATTGCCTGCGTATATTCCTTGACTACGTTTTCTATATCCTCGTTGATATTTATGCTGGCTATATGGTCCTCAGTGATCTGCCTTCCCGCAGCTCTTCTTTAGGTTTTGAGAGAATAGTGCCCAATCAGCCTTTGCCGTGTTAAATCGCCTTGTTGTGGTTTTGGTTATGTTCAGCTTTTCAGAGCTAAATTCTAAAGTAAACTCCAAGCCATTATGATCTGAGAGTGTACAAAGTTCTTCACTAACTCCAAGTATGTATTTTATCGAGTATACTTGTAGAGCATGCCGTGACATCCACTATGCTTGTGCACCATATGCCTTGTCTGAGTGTTCTGAAAGTAGGTGTGTTCCTTCATTTAGGACGTTGAGGTCTAGTTCTGCCAGTGTTTCTGCAAGTTCTATACCTCGTTTATCCTCTATGTCACTACCCCACCAAAAGCTTTTTGCGTTTACGTCACCGGCTATAATAGTATCGGTTGTGTTGAGTTTTGGATGATATCGCGTATCTTATGCAGGTCGACGTGTATGTCTGCCTCACCATGAAGGTACATATTTAATATGCCTATCTTTCGCTCTCCAATTTTAATAGTTGTCCCCACGATATCTTCACTAACCAAGTCCGGGTTATCGATCACCTGTATGTTTGGATCGATTAGGACTATGGCCGCTCGTCCGGTTTACTGGTGTTCTGAGTGATCCTTTGTATTACCCTGAAGTTGCTTCCAATGGTGACATGTGCTTTCGATCCAACGTATGGTTCTTGTATGAGTAGAAGTGAGTATTTTGTTTCACTGCTTCGTTTAGGCACTCTTTCATTGCTGCGAATCCCCGTCCCAGATTTATTTGACCTATTTTGTATTTGTACTTTGTTGTTGATTCATCCTCATTTGGTTTTTTGTTTTGACTAACTGTGTGATACTAGAGTCAACCTCGTCTAACAGTAGTTAACTGTTGTTCTTGCCACTCTGTCCCATTTTTGCCACACAGGGCATTCAGGTGAGTACGCTGGATGGCGTCTGTTGCCTTCGCTACAGTTAATGCACAGAGGTGCACTGTTTCTGTTGCGGCACTGCCGCGTGTCGTGTTCCTCAGTGCAGTAGCCACAGCAGACTCCTTTGCTTTGGCAGTCTCGGGCCTTGTGTCCAAATTCGAGGCACCTATAGCACTGGAGAATTGGTGACTGGTCGATTGCGGTTACGATTTGGTACCCAATTCTTAATTTCTGGTCCCTAAGTTTGTTCCAAAGAGCTGGACTCACCTCTATTATGACATTATTTAAGTTTTGATTCGACCTTTAATTCTTCGTACCACCTTCACACTTCTTTCTTCTGGGTTTACTCCTTTACTATTCTGTCATTCTGTTTCAGAACTGCCTCTTCGATCCTTTTGTCATTAAGGTCTTGAGCAACTCCCTGGAGCCTTATCAGAGGATTTTTTGTGGCCGGCTGAGTGACGGTGAGCTTTTCTCCAGCGTTCTTTATTGCTTCACCAAGAATACCTCGATCGTTGTCTGTGTCACAGGTGATGAGTACTCTTTGGTGTCGCATTTTGCGTAAACCGTTCACTCCGACACCCAGTTGACTACGTCGATTTTGTCTTTTATCTTTTGGACAACGTCGTTGCTTGTGTGTCTCGGGTCGGCAGACTCTATAATCAAAGGATATCTTGGTCTGTTCAGTACTTCAGCAAACGAACGTGTGTGGTTGTCATGCCTTGCTTTGACTAGTGGAGGCTCAGATTTCTCCTTCTCGTGATGTTCCTGTCTGAGTGGGTTTGTTCGTGGTTCTTTAGTACTGTTCTTGGGTCCAGTGATCGTTCCTCGCCATTTAAGGTGTCATGCTGTACGCCTCCTTCCAGAAGCTCCTTCGCATTTCTTCTATGGCCGTTCGTGTAGGTCCATTTACCTGAACAATGGTTTCTTTCAGCGTTTCAATGCCGGTCTTAAGAGCATCTATACTCGCTGAATTTGTTCTCTGTAAAATTTGCGCTTTTTTGGATTAAGTCGCCCAGGCGCATTCCCATTTTATTTAGGTTATCATTGTGGCTCTGCAGTCTTCAATAATCGGCTGTAAGCTTGGCTAAGAAGGCTAGGTTAGG